>NW_004624781.1:4307361-4411003 GCF_000247695.1 Heterocephalus glaber
GATGATGCCACAGTTTGCTGAAACCAACCACAGGCTGAGCTTTCCTTGTAGTGCCTCACAGACACGAATCTGTGTCTCATTCCCTTGCCTAATAGTGCCTGATTGTCATCATCCCCATTTTACAGATGAGGAAACAGAGCGGAGGGACCTTCATTCTTCTGTCCATTGTTTTGTTCTGAGACAGGGTCTCGCTATGTGGTTTAGGCTGGCTTTGAACTCACTAAGTGGCCCAGGCTGGCTGGAAGTCCCAGCAATCCTCCTGCCTCAGCCTCTTGAGTGCTGGGATTACAGGTGGGCACAACCACAGCTGATTCTTCTGTCCATGGTTGAATCCCAGCACCTAGAACTGTAGGAATTCAACAAATTTGGCTAAGTCTCAGCACACAGTTGCCCTAATGGGGAGCCAGGGGCCCACAGTCTCAGCTGCAGGGGGCAGGGAGATGGACTGGGGCTCTTGAGCACCTCCACTCCCTTCCTCCTTCATAAGGGCAGAACTCCCAGGGTTGTGGCTGGGACACTCGGGCCCTGTCTGGGTCATGGAGGTCCTCACTGTGTCCCCGCAGGGCAGCAAGGACTGGAGACTGTAGGCAGGGTCCATATGGCTGCTGCTCTCTTCTCTACTACTGCCCTAGCCTGGAGCAAAGCTCCCAGGGATTCCTGTCTGCAGAGTAAGGCAGGGCAGTGGGTGCCCCCCGCCCTAGCCTCTGGGCCGACTGTCCCCTCTCAGGGTCTCTGTGACCTCCCTCCTCCCAGGGGCAGGCGGAGGGCCTGGCTCCAGACAGTGCACGCTCATCCCCACTGCCCAGAGCTCTGCCCAGTGATTGATGGAGGTGCTCTTGCTGTGGGTCCTGGAGAGCACATTTGAATAATAAGTTGACAAAATGACTCTCCTCTTTCGCTTTGCCTGTTTCTGAATCATTTGTTCCTTCTAAGTCATCTGTCTCTTTTGAATTTGAAGAAGAAAGAGGGAGAAGAATGAGGACGAGGAGAAGGAGGTGACACAGGGAACTGAGCAACCGTGAGCCCCACCTCCTTATTTTTCAGAACAGCCATGTCACCAGCCTCCCTGTCTGTCAGTGGGATTTGCAAATTCACCCTATTGTGGAATTACAAAAGGCACCATGCAGGGTGAGGAGGGGGAGCCAGGACTCTTTCCAGGGCCCCGAGTTGCACCTGCCTACTCCCCCTGTGACACCAGTCCTGCCTTCCTGTCTGGTGCAGGGGTGGGGGGACTTCCCACCTCTGAAGAAGAACAGCCAAGGAGGGAGGGACAGGAAGGACATGGCACTCCAGGAGGTCACACAAGGATCACCAGGCACTGGGCAGACACGAAGGAACAAGATGCCCACCCTCAAGCACTCAGAACCAAGGAACTTGGTAGACACATCGCTGGGCAATGTGGTCCTTGTAGACACAGGTAACAACAACGTGGCACTCGGCAGGTGGGCAAGGGAGACCACGGCCAGACTGGTGAGGGCAGTTCTGAAATCTCCATCGCAAGAGGGCAAAGGGCATGGGTCAGAGAGGCTGGGGAGGAAGAGGGGGAGAGAGAAGGGAGCAGGGGATGCAGTGCCCGGATCTGAAACAGGGGTCCTAGAGGTGACCACATGGGTGACACACTGCCCAGCGCCTGGCTGGTGGTAGTGCTGCTCCTGTCCCTGGGGACACAGAGATAATTAATTCATTTTCCCCTAAATGTTTTTTAGGTCCTCTAGGTTTATTTAAGGATGAGCTCAAGCTGTATGTACAAACCTGTATCCAGCCCATTTGGGGGAATTTTTTTCTTCTTTTACTAAACTGTGTACCTTTTGCTCTCTGCGATACTAAAACCAACTACCGATTTTCCTTTCTTCTTTTTTTTTTTCTCCAGCAGGCTATTCTCACAAGCCAGGATGGGTGAAGATAGCCTCACCCCTGCATAGGAGCAGGGAGCCTGGCTGGGGCCACTCCAGGTAGCAGAGGGCAGAGGCTGGAAGCTTCAATTGGAGTGTTTGAGTGTTTTTCCCCTGGGATAGATTTCCTCATAAAATAAATGTCTTGTCTGAATTAATCTTATTTTTAAAAGGAAAGAGTCATCATATTGTAAAGACCGATCATAAAAAGATGCATCAATCTGTCAGGACGCCTGGTATTTGTTTGGCATGCACAGCGCCCCAAGGCATCTGGACTCCAGGCTGGCCCTGCACAGTTTCACCTCTCCACCAGGGGTCCCTGCCGTGGCTCTGGACCTAGCTTGGGCTTCACGGAGTCTTTATATGAATCCTTACCATCTCGGGTGGCAGCTTTGCATCCTGAAGAAGGACACCGTGTCTGGGGAATGACCCCAGCCTCATACCTAGAACACTTCTGCTTGACAACTAATCAATATTGTCAATCTCCGACAATACTGCAGAAATATCTGCCTTTTGTTTTATTCTTTTAGAAAATCACATAAGCTGTAAATAAGCATATAAATAAAAAGCAAAACATCGTATGAGTCCTATATGAAGTGTCTGGCCTGAAAATTATGCATGTGAAACATTATGCAGGTAATACAGAAATAGGTGAACTGGTAAGTGGGACCATTAAAGTCCCCCTTTACAAAACCCCTCCAGAGTTACCCACTGTGACTACTTAATGAGTCTTCTCATCCACTTCCATGTTGTCTTAGTTACTTTTCTCATTGTTGGAACAAAATACCCAACACCCAAATTTAAAGGGGGAAAGGTTTATTTAGCTTATAGTTGATAGAGGTTTCAGCCCATAATTGGCCAGGTCCAAAGCAGGGTGGCATGGCAGAGGGGCATCACAGAGGAGAAACAGTTCATGGTGGGCAGAAGGTGGCAAAGCAAGCAAAAGAAAGACAAGCCTTTTTCTGTCTCTTATATCATATCCAGTCTACTTAGGGAAGGTAGCTCTCTCACCCTTAATCCTAGTGCCCTTGAGCCTAGCATTGCACTAGGATTGATCCTAGAGTCACACACTCTAGGTCAGGCCACCTCTGAAAAAGTCCCCCCAATGACTACATGAGGCTCCGGGGGACATCTAGACATGAGCCATAACACATGTATTTCTATTCATCCCCGAAATGATATACATATGTAATTCATCTTTTGTTATGTGAATAGGATCATATCAAATAGACCTTTTCAAAATCATGTTAGTACTGTTTTCTTTTGTGTAATATTTGATTTGGGGTTCCTTTAAAAAATAACTATAAAAGAACACACTTTTATCATAAAACCCTCAAACTTTATAGAGGTATAAAACAAGAACCCAAACTAAAGTCCTCTCCTTCCTGTACTTTCAGTCCCACTCCCCAGAGGAAACCAATAAAGTAAATGTATTTTTGTGTATCCTTCTAGCGATGACTATACACACGCAATCATTTCAACACATACATGCTTAACTTATTCATTTTGTAGATGAAAAACTGAGGGCTCAGAGAGGCCAAGTGACATATGTGGGGCCACACGGCAGACTGGGGCAGAGGTGCAGAGCTCAACACTCTGACTTAGAGGGATTTCTACCTCTACAGTGTCTGCCGAGACTCAGTTTCTGCTGGTGCCTCTGACCCCTCGCTACTGTCAACCTTGTCTGTTACACTTCTCAAGAATGGCCCATGTCACTGTCCCATCCCACCAACACCCCTGTGCCAACCTGAACCTGTGTTCTGCTGGCCAGCACGGGGCCGGCCTAGTCCTGGGTTTCTCCAGTGCCTGTGCTCCCTGCTGGTAGAGCCACCCAGCTGGCTTGTGTTTGCCCTTTTGGTCCCTAAATGATCAATGATGGTGAGATGGACAAAAGGGGCCTCTCCAGGACCCTGCCATCTGTGGACATCCAAGTTGTCCTGTTCCCCCTCTCTGGTGCCCGGTCTTGGGGCCACTGGTCTGCGAGCTCGACCGAGGGGGACAGGAACATGCACATAACCCGCCTGTGTCTGCCATCAGCTGGCGCCCCTCCCCCACTCCATGTATCAGTCAGTGTTTACTAGGGAAACAGATTTAATGCAAGATACACAAATACATAAGGATTCACAAGACCGGCTCACAATGCCTGCAACAGAGTCAAGTGTGGAAGAGGGCAAAGGGCTGCCTGTGCCCTGGAGGTCTGAAGGATCAGTGGAAGGCCCAGAGCTCAGAGTAATGTTCCTTGCGAGTCCTTATAAGGAGGCCAAAGTGTCTGAGCTGGAAGCCAGGAGATGACGTAGGTGGTGAAGGGGAAGACAGAGCTCCACTGAAGTTCCTTCTCCATTTCCCCTTTATATCATTAGGTAGGAAGCCGCCCCAGCATGGGTCTTCTGTCTTCATAAATCCCCTCACCCACACTCAGAACCATGCTGATCCAATTTAGGTGGGGATTTCCTATTCAGGTTCACACAATCGGGTAACTATCACAATCCACCCCTTGTCAACTTGACAACTGGACACATTTCTTTAAGCCATAGTCTCCAGATACAAAGAAGAGTCCATAATTAACACCTAACATGTTGTAACTATCTTGGATACAAACCCACTAATCCCCTCCCCAGAATAGAAGGCAAGTTTTACTTGGGTGGGTGATGCTAACTAACCTGTCATAACTTGAACATTATAACATAGGTTTAACAATACTTAAGAACCAATATTAAGTCTATCAACATTTTATTACATAGGAAGCATATCAGGAGAGAACCACTGCCATTACAGTCCACATTTCTGCAGCTGATCACAGGGTCGTAGATGGTATTTAACTACCTTCTTCTACTATCCATTCTGTACTCTCTTGGCCTTCAGGAAGCACCTCAGCAGGTCTTGGTTCTTCCCCTGGTGGTGTGACCCATATCTTCATCCTGAAGGTTCTGGGCCGTTTGTCATTCTGCCTGGACTGTGTTGTTGTAGTTTCTCACTGACTTTGGTAACAGGACATGGTAATACTAGGAGGCCCCCTAAGGGATCTCCTGCACTCCAACTATAATCTACCTTTCCTCCACTGGGGAGTAATAGTCCAGTTTTCCCTTGATGGTCTGGCTCAATCCCCTACAAATATTTTTACGTCCCTTCCCCATATGGAGAGGTCTACCCACATGGCTCCCTGGATATCTTTGTGACCAATTTTCCAGTCATGTTCCTTCCAAGTTCCTGACCATCCGGCCAGACCATTAGCTACAGCCTATGAATCTGTATACAGTTGCACATCTGGCCACTTCTCTTTTCAGGAAAAATGTACTACCAGGTGCATTGCCCAAAGTTCTGCCCACTGTGATGATTTCCCTTCATCACTGTCCTTCAGGGATGTCCTGGAAAACAGCTGTAATGTTGCAGCTGTCCACTTGTGAGTGGTGCCTGCATACCGTGCAGAGCCATCTGTAAATCAGGCCCTACCCTTCTTTTTCTCTGACAGCTGATCATATGGTCACCCCATGAGGCCACAGGTGCATGCTGCGAAGAGGGAGTAATATAGCAGGCCTAGGAGCCATGAGCATCAGGGGAACTTCCTCACGTAACTTGTACCCTCTGGATCTGCTCTGGCTCAATCACATACATAAAATTTCCATTTAACAGTGGACTGTTGCCATGCATGCCCAACCATATGACTCAGTGGATCAGGTAATACCCAGCCCATGGGGAGCAACCCAGGTCACATGGTAACCTGGTGTCACATGGTCAAGTGTTTAGTTTCCACTAAGGCCCAGTAGCAGGCCAGGAGCTGTTTTTCAAAGGGAGAGTAGTTGTCTGCAGATGATAGCAGAGCCTTGCTCCAAAATCCAAAAGGTCTCCGCTACAATTCACCTATGGGGGCCTGCCAGAGACTCCAAACAGCCTCTCTACCTGCCACTGACACATCAAGTACCACTGGATCTGCTGGATCATATGGCCCCAGTAGCAGAGCCAGCCTGGACCTATTGCAGAATCTTTTCATATTCTGAGCCCCACTCAAAACTAGCAGCTCTCTGAATCACTCAGTAAATGGGCCATAGTCAAACACCTAAGTGAGGAATGTTGCCTCCAAAATCCAAATAGACCCCTAGGCATTGTGCCTCTTTTTTGGTTGTAGGGGGGAGCCAGATACAACAACTTATCTCTTACCTTAGATGGGATATCTCCACATGCCCCACATCACTGGACTCCTAGAAATTTCACTGAAGTAGAAAGATCTTCAATTTTAGTTGGATTTATTTCCCATCCTCTGACTCTCAAATGCTACCTCCTCTTCACTTGGCCCAATCAGCATAACATCATCAATGTAATGGACCAGTGTGATACTTTGTGGGAGAGAAAGGATCCCTGTGAACTAAGTTGTGACACAGGACTGGAGAGTTAATATAACCCTGAGGTAGCACAGTGAAGGTGTATTTCTGGCCTTGCCAGCTGAAAGAAAACTGTTTCTGATGGTCTTTATGGATAGGTATGGAGAAGGCATTTGCCAAATCAATAGCTGCCTACCAAGTACCAGGAGATGTGTTACTCTGCTCAAGCAAGGGAACCACATCTTATACAGCAGCTACAATCAGCATCACCACTTGATTCAGCTTGTGGTAATCTACCCTCACTCTGCAAGACCCATCTGTCTCCTGCACAGGCCAAATGGGAGAATGAAATGGAGAGGGATGGGGATCACCACTCCTGCATCCTTCAAGTCCTTTATAGTTGCACTGATCTCTGCAGTCCCTCCAGGAATGCGGTACTGTTTTGGGTTTACTATTTTTCCAGACAAAGGCAACTCTAATGACTTCCATTTGCCCTTTCCAACCATAATAGGCCTCACTGTACAGGTTAAGGAATCAATGTGAGGATTCTGCCAAGTACTAAGTATATCTATCAGAACTATGCATTCTGGAGCAGGGGAAATGATGACAGGATGGATTTGAGGACCTACTGGACACACTGTGAGTTGTACCTTTGCTAAAACTCCCTTGATCACCTGACCTGCATAGGCCCCTATGCTTACTGGAAGGCCACAGTGATGTTTTGGATTCCCTGGAATCAGTGTTAGTTCAGAACCAGTGTCCAGTAGTCCCCGAAATGTCTGATCATTTCCCTTCCCTCCGTGTGTAGTCACTCAGGCAAAAGGCCTTAGGTCCCTCTGGGGAAGGATGGGAGAAAGATTGACCGTGTAAATATTTGGTGGATCCGGATTCTCCCTCAAGGGGACCCAGGGTCTCCTTCATTCAAGGGGTTCTTGGTCTGAAACTGATTCAAAACTGGAAAGTGGTTGAGGGGCCGTGATTTCCTGTTACTATGATTGGAAGTAAGTTTCTGTTTATTTGCCCTTAAATTTTTTTGATTATATAAATGTTGTAAAAGTTTTGTAGGGTTCCCATCTATTTCACTTTTGGGAACACCGTGGCTCAGCCAAAGCCATAGGTCTACACATGTCAGACCATTCTGGTCACTGTTCTGCTTCTGCTGCCCATTATGGTTAGTGCATGCACCCTGCCTTTGGCAGTTAGGTGCTGTCACTTGACTCCTGCCACTCAGGGATCCAATCAAGCCCATAGCCCTTATGTTTCCCAATTATGCCACTGCAGTGCCCACTGTAAGGTCTGGCATACAGAGAAGAGCAATGACAGGGCTCTTCAGGGATGCTGGTGCTCCCCCTCACAAATCTGTTTCTCAAGGTATTAGTGAGGAATACATTTACTGAATCACCCCAGTGTGGAGGATTAGGTTTGACATGGCAAATCCACTCCAGCTTTCCCATTTCCCTGAGCCTCTGAATCCCCTCAGCAACAGTAAACCATGGAATCCCAGGAATCTCTAACTCATTCACAGTGAGCCAGCTTTCGATCCATATTTTTGCCAATCACCCAAATAAACTATTAACACCTGTCTTTACTCCACAAGCTGCAACATTAAGGTTCAGAATCTCTGCTTCATGGGCCCATATCAACAAACTCAGCCTGATCCATGTGTATGTTTTTGTCACCATTACCCCACACCCATAAAATCCATTCCCACACTTGCTCATCAGGCCTCTGCTTATAAGAGTTAGAAAACTCAAGAAGTTCTTTGGGAGAATAGTGGACCTCCTCTGGCTCACACTATGTACCTCACCCTTAGGAGCATTCTGCGAATCTCATTAGAGTCTAGGAGCTCAGCATCCTCAGCCTCTTCAGGATCCTCCCAAACACCTCCATCTCAGTTTATGGGATCCCATTCCTTTCCAATCAGTGCCCTTACCTTTACTTCAAATACCCTTGCAGGCTGAGCATTAAACTTGGGCTGTATTTCAGCCAATTGAATTATGAGGGCCTGGGTTTGTGTTTCTGCAATCTCAGCCCTGTGGCTAAGGAGAGATTTTCTTTCAGGACTCACTTAGAAACTTTAACATTTTTTGTATGTGTCTGAAGCTGGGAATTTGAGTCTTTGAGCTCCCTATTTTCCTTTATTAATTTGTCCTCAGATAGAAGACTTTAGATTTCCCGTGGATGTTTTAAGCTCATTGTTTTCCTTCACTAGTTTGTCCAGGGATGCTAAGAGTAACCAGGCAGCACCAATAAATTTCCTACTCTGCCAAAAATATTCCAGAGTTTCACATATGGAGTCACTAAATTCCTTACATTTAAAAAGTGGTGAATTAGAATAATCAAATGAATCTATATTGAGTATTACTTTAAACAGTTCACACCAAGGATTATCAGTATTCTCCACACTAATGGAAGGAGAGGCCATTGGGTCTTTAGGTCTAATCAAATTAACCAACTCAAGAAACTCCTAAAGCCATTAAAGAATTTTAATTCTCTTTCTCTAGAGCCACCCCACTCTTGGTACCAAAATCTGTATCAGTCAGTGCTTACTAGAGAAACAAATTTAATGCAAGATATAAAAATAGATAAGAATATATAAGATTGGCTTACAGTGGCTTCCCAAAGAGTCAAGTGTGGATGAGTGCAAAAGGTCTGTCAGTGCACTAGAGAGCCAAAGGGTCCAGTGGAAGGCCTGGAGCCCACTGCAGGGCCCCATGTGAGTTTGTATCAGGAGGCTGAAGGGTCTGCGCTGAAAGCCAGGAGATGACATCCAAGGTGAAGGTGAAGGCTGGAGCTTCTCTGAAGCAACAGAAGTGAGCCTTCCTGCCTCATTTCCCCGTTTTACCATTCCAGCAACAAGCCACCCTAGGGTGGGCCTTCTGTCTTCAGTAAATGCCCTCAGCCACATTCAGAACTATGCTGATCCAACTGAGGTGGGTGTTTCTTGCTCAAGATGACTCAGTCAGTTAACTCTCACACTCCCTCCTCCGTATGGGCTTAAATAAACCTCATCTTCCCGGCCTCAGACGTGTCTACAGCATCATCGACATCTGGCTGGCCTCGTCTGGCCATAAGAGAGCATTTGTTTCTTGGTGGCACGATGGTGCCCATCTGGATGTCCCAGAGGCTCCACTGGACACGCCCAGTGCTCTGACACTCACACGTTCCATCCTGCCACCTGTGATCCGGTGACCCTGAGGGCAGAGCCTAGACCTGTGACTGAGCCCAGACCTGCACAGGGGTACTAAAACTCGATCTTGGAAATGACCGTTCAGAGTGACCCTGAGACCCGGCTGGAGCGCAGCCTGGACACCAGCTGTGGCGTGGGGCGTCGCCTCACCTGCCCCTCCTTCCGCTCCTTTGCCCCCTGGATTGGTCTGCTTTCCTGCAAAACGGATCCTTGGTTCTGCAGCGCCCTCTTGTGACTAACCGAGATCATGTGGCGAGGATGCCAGACCTTGCGCATGGTCTGGATTCAGACTCCGAGGCAGCTAAAGAATTTCAGCATCTTCTGCTCATCTTCCTCCACCTGCTCCCGCCCACCGCCTAACACAGAGCTCTGCACAGACAGCTGGTTGCGCACGCACGCAGGGACCACCTGCTTCCATCGAACAAAGGGCTCTGCGGACCAGGCCTGCAATGTGCCTGAGACTGGACCAAATGTACAGTAGTGCTGAGCATGCACTCACGTGATCAGATTCCAGGTGATTTAGGACCATCCTCTTCACATACTCCAGCCCCCAGTCAGGTCACCCTCAGCCTTCCCAGGCCTGATGAAGAGCGACCAGCCAGTTCCCCAGCCCTGGCTTATGAAAGGCAATGGGTCCCCAGCAGGTGTGGCTTCAGGCCCTGGGAGCTCTGGGTCTGAGATTCACCCGAGAGTCGCATCCTGTCCCCAGCTCCCAGAACAAGGTCTCCAGCCAGGGTCCCCCACAGCCCCAGCATTTGGGGCCCCATGAGAGTGAATCCCTTTTCTGCCCACCTCTACCCTCACTGTACCTGTGACCAGGGGTGTGATCTGTCTTTTCACAGAGGAAGAGACAGATGGGGAGATTGCCTGGGGCAGCTGGGCTGAGCTCTGAGTCCCAGCCCCCTTGGGGCCCAGGCCCAGGGTGCCCCCACGACTCACAGAGGCCCACAAGTGGTTGTCTGCATCTTCCTTCCCTAGGATCAGTGGGTCCAGAGGCGGGAGGGGCTGGCAGGTGGCCAGGAGGGGCACTGAGGCACACACGGCGGGGGTGGGGTGGGGTGTGAAACATGGTGCTTGTCGATCCCTCTGGAATTGGATACAGGGGAAAAGATACTCTCTGGGGTTCAGTCCTGGTCTTCACTATCAGAATTTCTGAATTTCTGGAGTGGGACTGAGGAATCTGCATTCTAAAACAGCTTCTCCAAGTGCCGAAGGGAACCGGTATCTGTACTCTGTTTTGAAATGCATCAGAAAGAGGACAAACCGACGGCTGGGTAGAGGGCGGATCCGATGGATAGCGTTGACTGAGCAAACAGCCGAATGTGCGCCGAGGAGCCCAGGAGGTGGGCACTGCCCACTGCCCACCCCTTAGCTTCCCGAGTTTGAAAATGGGGAAAAGCTCCCAAATGATGGGAAGGCCGGCAGGCCCACTGCCCGGGGGATGAAGGCTCCTCAAAAGGCTTTTGGAGGAGGAGTCCTGGGGGACCCCTCCCAGCCTCAACACCCTCCCGCCTGAGTGTCGGTCTGCAGGAAGTCAGTCGGCCCCGCCTCCGGTGGTCTGAGCTGAGCAGGATTGTGTGGTTCCGGGGCCTTGTCCTGCCCGGGGGAGGGGCCTTGCCCTGCCTGGGGGCGGGGCCTGAGGCTGGAGCTCTGATACCCAGCCGGGAGCTTCCCGTGGGGTGGACTGGGGGCGGGGCATGGAGAGCGGGCGCTAGAAGTGCCCCTGGAAGAACCTGCAGCCGAGCAGCTCTCAGTGGCCCTTCAGCACCTCGGCCAGAGTCCCAGAGTCGGGGCGCCCCAGAACACCTGCACCTTGGCCCTCCTGGCTGCGGCCAGCTTCTGGAGCACCTGCAGCACGCGTGTGGGCGGGGACAGCCGAGGGAGGAGAGTGACGCAGACGACGCAGGGCTGGCAGCGAGGAGCAGCCCCGTTTAACAGAGGAGGCAGCTGCTCCTTCAGTCTGGAGCCACGTGGTCAACTTGTACGGTGACCCCGACCCTGGGTCTGTGGGACAGACACTCACGAAAACGGACAGGGCCTTGTGCGTGATGACAGGGTTGTCACAGGCTGCTCCCGGAGCCTGGGGGCCGCTGACCTCGCGCTAGTCCTAGGGCTGGCCCCTCTTTCTTGAAGTCAGTCTTTTTCCCCATTATGCACCCCCTTGCTCCCCACATTTTGCTTATGAGCTGCCTTTAGCTGAAAGCCCTTTCTGATGCCCAAGCCCCATGCTCCTGCACTCTGTCCTTCAGCCCTCATGACCTGGGCAGGGTCATTTACACAGCTCTAAAAGCAGGGCCTTCTGGGCCACTTCCTGCAAACTCCATGCCCCAAGTTTTCAGGAAAGAATACATAAGTAAATAGAACCCCTCAGAGAAACAAAATAGAAAGCTTACAAGTTACTCTATGTCTCCAGGCCTCAGTTTCCCTATTTGTAGCAGGAGGATAAGACTTGATGTCTCCCCAGGACCTGACCAGTTGGGTTTTCTGGCTCCGGTTCCTAGGAAGTGGTCTTTGGAGTCACACAGACCAGCTTTCTCTTGAACAGATGTAGAATCTGAGGCTGGTGATGGAGCAGAATGTAAGTCCTGCTCTGGACTCTGGATGCAAACCTCATACTCTGCCTCAGCTGCTTGGCCCTGATCTCCCTGCCGCTGACTCCAACCGTGCCTCACGGCCCCTGCAGGCTGTTCAGCTACAGCTGGCCCTTACCTGGCTCCAGCCAGGCCGCTGGGCCAAGCGTGCATCTGGAGCCCTGTGATGGTGTCCTTCTGTTCCTGCTGGGCCAGGAAGTTGAGGGCCATCTGGAGGCCGCTGGCCTTCATGTCCTTCTTGCCTAGGGCAGAGGTCATGTACATGTGTGGCTCCAGGAATTGGTCTGTGGAGGGGGACAGGGCAGTGCTGGCATCAAGCACCTGAGTTGAAGACAGGGCCGATGCCAGCCATGACCTCACCCTGGAAGCCACACATGCAGCCAGCCGTGTGTGCCCAGGACCATTGTGTGACCCGGGATGCAGAGAACAAAGACAGCTGTGGCTGGAGCTGGGCCTGCCCTGTGCCTGGAGACACAAGTTCACCTACACCCTGGCATCATGTGAGCTCCACACGCCGGGGTGGTACTCACGCCCTCCCACTCCTCAGGGCATCTGCTCTCTGTGGCTGGGGACACAAGCTATGAACATACATGAAAAGGTAATTTAGGCCAAAGGGTCAGGTGTGAGTGAATGGCTCAGCCAGCAGGTGGCACGGGTGTATGGGTAGGGCTGGGAAGACAGAGCCACTCCCGGGTAGGGGTGGGGCTGGGTCAGGTCCTGGGAGATGGCGAGATCCACAGTGAGGTGAAGGGGGGCCATGATGCAACTCTTGGCTGGTGCAGGGCACCCTAGGGCACAGCCAAAGGAGACAACACTGTGTACATCAAGGCCAGAAGGCAAAGAGTCTTGAATGCCCAGCCAGGAAATGGTGAAGGCCAAGGCTGATGAGCATGAGATGAAAACAGCTCTTCAGGCCTTGGAGTCAGGGGGAGATAGAAGAGGCAGGAACAGAGACCAGCCTGGGAGGAGGGGAGGAGCATTCACGAGCTGCTTCATCCTTCTCTCTGTCCCTTCCTCGGGTTCTCACATGCCACCAGCAGCCCATTTCCACTCAATTTAAGGTTTCTGCCATTGTTAAAATGAAAATGGCCCCAGGAGACATAACATGTTTGGTTCTACAAGTCATGTAATCTTTAGTAGTCAGTGCTGGATGGTGTGGGATGGAGGGAGGCACAGTCTAAGGATCCTCCCCTGAGAGGTCCTTCTTCCTGGTCTCCACACCCTGTGACTGAAACAGGCATCCCATTTCCTAAGGAAACCTACTAAAGAAATATATTAATTTTAGATGGGCTTGGTGGTGCACACCTGTAATCCCAGCACAGGGGAGGCTGAGGCAGGAGGATCACCATGAGTTCGAGGCCAGCCTGGGGTACATAGCAAGGACCTGTCTCAAAAAAAAAAAAAGTCAAAATCACAAACCACAATTTCTTGCATTCAAATCTTGCTGTGTAATTAAAGTTACATCAGAGGTCTCAAGTTTCAGCTCCAGTTAATGAGAAAACTTCAAGGAAAGTTGATGTAATAAAGTTGTTGACTCAGTGGCTTTGGGGATACAGAGCTCTGGTTTGGCTGTTACTCTGTGTGTGCACAGATTAGAAAGAAAGAAATAGCAAATATTTACCAGGAAGTAAGAAATTTAAATTAAATCTAAACTTCCTCTAGTGTGTCATCATGCAATTGAATTTCTCATGAATTAATATACAGAAAAGCATTCAGAGCAGAGTCAATGTAAATATTTGCTGCACTGGTTATTTACAAGAAAGGGCAAGGAACCCCCAATGCTCTGGGGTTTAATAGTTATCTCCCAAAGACACTGACGCAAACTTTAAGGCTTTGAGTGTTTGTCATAGTAAACTACGTGTGCTTGAAAGTTTCTTGTAGAAAACTGTGTTTACTTGAACTCACAAACTGTGTTTATCAAAAGAATTGAATTTACTCTTGATGACCTTCTGATAATTAAAAAGCCACATAAGCTCTAATTCCAAAGATCTCAACCAGCCTAAAAACTCACACTTAGAAATACATGTAAAGACATTCCACTTTGTATAAGGTACTTCACAAGTAAAATGAAACATAAAACAACGAGTCTAACAAATTCACTTTAGAATACAGGCAAAACCTCAGAATTCCACAAGCCCAAGGAGACAATGCTGCAACCCAGAGAGACACTATTATACTTAGTAATGAGGAGCTACATCCCCCATCCTATTTTAGTTTTTATTTTGAAAGAGGGCCTTGCTAAGTTGCTAAGATCCCCCTGCCTCAGCCTCCTAGAGTGCTGGGATTACAGGCCTGCCCTACACACTTGGTTTATAAACATGATTTAAACACAGGCCTGTAATCCTAGCCCCCTGGGAGGCTGAGACAAGAGGATCATGGGTTTGAGCCTTAGCCTGGGCAAGGTAGAGAGATTCTGTATCAAGAACTAAAAATATAAAAAGGGCTGGAGATGTATCTCAGTGAGAAGGCCCTGGGTTCAGGCCCTAGGACTGGGGGGAGAAGAGAGAGACAGAGAAAGAAAAAGGGGAAAGAGGCTCTGTCTCCCGTGCCACGCCCACTGCCCCCCTCCTGTCCCTCCTGCCTTCCTGCTTTTCCGGCCACCTCCTGTTTGGTCAGCAACCCCTGAACCACTCAAGAGACTGCTGGTCCTGGTTGATCCAGATGAAGTCCACCGAGGGGGAGGACCTTTGGTTTGAAGGTGGCATCTCCCGTATCTGCAGCCGGCTCACATCTGTGATCCCTGGGCCCACTACTGGGGGGGGGTGATGCACACAGATGAGGGGCAGCAGGACCAGGACCTGATTCCTAGGCCGGCATTTTCTCTACTCTCCTTTACTACAAGCAGTGTTCAGAGATAACAGCTCAGGACCCACACGCTGATTGTTTGAAAGGTCCTGTGTGAATAACGGGTTTCTGAAAGGCAAACGTGCTTTCATTCTGGAAGCCACCGCTGGGTCTCTGGCCCTAAGCGTCAGGGCTGTGAGTGCCTCCGGACTCCCTGGCTTTCAAGCTAGGCAGCCATAAAATGAGGCTGTCTTCAGGACCCTGGGGTCTCTCAGAGGAGACAGGAAGTTGCCAGCGTAGGCCTGGACACGTAGGGGGTACCAGGAGAACTGGGGTACTGGGTGGCTGGTTTGGAGGGCACAAGAGGACCCCAGCAGGGGAGCGGCCATCTAGCTTTGCCCGGCGCACAGATGGGCTGGCTCTTCTGATGCCTGAGGGAGAAAGGAGGAGAAGGCTTGGATTTCGGGGGAGCACGGACTTTTCAGGACTCTGGAGCACGGTGTGGAGCAGCAGCCCCCAACCTTTTTGGCACCAGGGACCAGTTTCGTGGAAGGCAGTTTTTCCATGGACAGTGTGTGTGGTGCTGGTGTTGGTGCTGGTGATGGTTTGGGGTCATTCGAAGGCGTGGGCGCCCCAGATCCCGCGCACGTGCAGTTCCAGAGCATCTGCGTTCCTAGGAGAATCTAACGCCGCTGATGGCAGGAGGCGGTGTTCAGGCAGTGAGGACAAAGGGGGAGGCTGGAAACACAGACGGAACTTCCTTAGCAGCCTGCTGCTCACCTCCTGCTGTGTGGTGTGTTCCCGATGGGCCACAGCCTGGTCCATGGCACTGGGCTTGGGGACCACAGGAGTAGGGGACAGGGAGAAAGGATGGCACAGAAGAGCAATGAGAAAGGGGAGAGGGAGCCAGTGGAAGGAGAGGGAGGGAAGGGACCTGACCCCGGAGGCCTGCAGGGGCAGGGCAGCGCAGCACCGCCTGAACAGGATGCTCTGCAGGATGCAGGCAAAGGGCATGACGATGATCCTGCGAGTGGGCACCCCTCTAATACCCAAACCAGAACCCAGGGCTCAGGGCCTCCTGCTCCAGTTCTCTGTCCCCATATTGCCCACAGCACAGAATTATTAGAAGGCAGCACTGGGGACAACGAGGGCACAAGCAGGAGGGGTGTGGTCACTGTCATGACCTGCACTTGTGTCTCTCTCTGTGCCTCAGCAGACTGTGAGCTCCTGAGGGCAGGGTCTGTGCCTCATTCACTCTGAATCCCAGGACACCAGCACGGTGCTCCGCTGAATGTCCACACTGGACAGGCACTCCACGCATATTTGTGGGATGAATACACCCACCTCAACTCAACAAATATTTATGAAACATTTACTATGTGCCAGGTGCTGCCTGGGTATACAGAGGTGAGTAAAATAATCCATCACAATAAATGCAGGTACAGAGACGAGGGTGGTGGCTCATGACTGTAATCCCGGCACTCAGGGGGCCGAGGCAGGAAGATCGCCACTAGTTTGAGGCCAGCTTGGGCTCTATAGTGAGTTCAAGCCAGTTTGAATTGTCTCAAAAACAAAAACAAATGTAGATATTGCTTGTATGTCAATAAAGTGATTAAAAAGGAGCATGAGGAAGGCTTCAATAGAGGCGGGTTTTCAAACATGAAAGTGTGACAAGTAGAAAAGGAAAGGGACAGTGCAGGCATGAAGATGAGAAGCCCCTGACATTCAGGGAACTAGAGGCAGGTCAGGCGTCACTGTACAATGACACGGGGAGTGACAAGCTTGCAAGCAAAACTGCTTCAGGGAGCAGAATGCAGGTCATCTAGGGTCTTTGACAAGGACATCTATTATGGTTTGGGTCTAGATGTCCCCCCAAAGCCTCATGTGGTCATAGGCTTGATCTAGAGTGTGTGAAGCTGGAATTGATTCATGATCCAGTGCTAGGCTCAAGGGCGCTAGGATTGAGGGGTTGAGTGCTACCTGGCCTAAGTAGTCTGAATAAGACAAAAGGGGCAGGGAGACGCTGTTAACGCTCATGTTACCTTTGCTGCCTTGTATGTGCCATGTCACTTCTGCTCTGTCATGCCTGTTTGTCATCCTTGCCTTGGAGTTGGCTGATTATGGACTGAAACTTCTACGAACTATAAGCCAAATAAACCCCTTCCCCTCAAACTTTGGATGTTGGGCATTTTGTCTCAGCAATGAGAGAAAAGTAACTAACACAACATCTAAAGGGCAGGGACTCCCCAGGAGCAGGACAGCAAAGAACCAATGTTAAGCAATCAAGCAATCTGACCAGATGCTTGCCAGATTCTGACAAGACTCTAATTCCTATCCCAGCACCAGGACAAAGTGCAAGCTTTTAAAAGGAAAATAATCAACATTGTGAAAGTGCATTTTTCAGCATGTCTACCTTCTAACAAAACTGTTGGAAGGACTTACTCCCTCTCTATAATAATTTTTGGGTGATTCAATAAAGTTATAAATATTAATATAGAAAAATGCTGAAGCATCTCAATCACAGGAATCCACTCAGTAGACGCACTGCTTCTGTCTGTCGCCTGCCGAAGGTGACCCGGCATAAGATGCAGAATGGCTTTGTGGACACTGGGCTCTTTTGCATGTGCTGGTGCCTCTTGGGAAGTGGCCACAGAGAGCTGTGTGGCTTGGTGTGGTCTGGGGTGCACTGGGGCAGGGAGGAGTGCAGGGGCCTGGTCTCCAGAGCAGCCTGGAACTCTGCTCAGAACTTTCTCTGAAGACAGAAGTGAGTGCTGTCCCCAGTATTGTTGGGAACTCAGGGTGGCACTGATACTGTTGGAGGTGGCTCAGAAGGGACCCCCGTACCAAAAAGTGCTTTCCCAAAGGAGCCAGCCATGGGCAATGGAGGAAGAAATGTCCCCAAATAGCTGCTGGGAAGTAGATAGCTCCGGGGACACAAGTGGCCCATGTGAACAGGCTGGTTTGGTCCACCTGGAAGACCAGGTCCACATGGGAGGCCACCCCAAAAACACCTGGAGGAAATTGGGCATGCACTTAGGGAGACTGAGGTCCTGCAATCAGCAAAAGGTGCCCGTCAATGCCAATACAACTTCCTTCACCTGTGGGGTCAGAAAAGTAAAAACTTGGGATTTCTGGCTAAGATGCCTTAAGCATGCTCTTTGCGACCACTCACCTAGTATGCACAAAGCTGCAATGGTTCCATGTTTAAAAAGTTTAAGAGACCAGTCTACTCTGTCGATCAGAGATAAGGCAGGAACACACCTGGGCAAGGAGAATTGAAGCTTGAGTGCTCAGCTCTGGTCCTAGCCAAGCAGAGGCCACAGCAGGGAAGGCATGTGAGCCCCTTAGCTGGGCTGGAAAAGGCTTGGACTAACCATTGCCTGGGCAATAGTTTGTTTCATACTTAGGAGAAAAGGAGAAGTTGCCATATCTCAAAGCCTAGTGCTAGACAGGCCAGCGGCTGCTAGGTGACTAGACCCACAGTGTCTCAGGATCTCCAGGTACAGGCGCTCCAGCCACCAGGTAAAGCCAATACTGAACTGAGGGCCCAGGAAGTAGGCGGAAGCTACAATCACAGAACTTCCAGATGAAGGCTATACAGACACACACACAAATGCACACACACTCATGCATGCACACAATTTCTGTTCAAGATGAGCAAGCAAGCTGGTATTCCAAAAGATCTAAAAGGAAGACCTAAAAAAAATGCGAAGAAAGACACTGAATCAAACCAATAATAGGGAGAAGAATTCATACTTTAGAAAGTGAAATTGGTATACTTTAAGCATACGTAGAATCCTCAAAGAAAGAAAGGAACACATGCATTTAAAAAAAACCAGATAAAATAAAAATGAAGTGAAGTAAACCAGTCATAAAAAGACAAATATAGTATGATTTCATTTATATGAGGTAATTAGAGTAGCCAGAATCATAAAAAACAGAATGTAGGCAAAAAGTAGGATGTCAGTGGCTGGGGAGTTATTGTTTAATAGAGAGTTTCAGTTTTGCAAGATGAGTTGTGGAGATGGATGGCAGTAATGGCTGCACAACAAGGTGAATGTGTTTAGTGCCAAAGAGCTGTGGATGTTAAAATGGTCAAGACAGAATATTATGTTATTAGTATTGTAACCCACATGCACAACACACAAACTAGAAAAAAGTTGGGGCAAAAATGAAACCAGTCCCAGTTGGTATAAAGAAACCCCAATTAGAAGTCATAGAAAAAAATATGGTTATTGAAATTTAAAAAGAATTCAATAAGCAAGATAGTTCAACAGTAATAAATGAGTTCAATAAATAATATAGACTTAGATTAGATACAGTTGAAGAGAGAATGCATGATTCTTAAGATAGTGCTGAGTAATTTACATAGAATAATTTTGTAACTTTTTCCCACTTACCAACACATATTAAATATGTGTCCATATTATTAAATATGTATGTGTTGAAATGTGGTTAACTCGTCTTCTATAAAATATTCTTATACTTATTTCACTACCATAAACAAGTTTGTGAGGAATGTTGTGGTGAAATCCTCATGGTGATTTCCAATGGTTTCTGTAGAATGGATTTTCCAGTGGAGAATTACTGAGCCTGCCAAAGTGTTTCAATAGAGCTAACTAACCTCCCCAAAATCTTGAACTAATTTTCATTCCCATCCATGATTCAAGAGAATGCCTGTTTGCCAAACACTTGGTAATTCTAGGCATTACCTGTCAGGTAAAAGGGCCGAAGACCAAGACCAGACCAGGCCACAACAAGCCTTTATTAGGGGAATAGATGTGCCGGGCTGTCTCTGAAAAAAGGAGAGACAAAAGCAATATGGCTGGGGCAGGGAGAGTCTTTTATAGAGACTGGGGTGGGGCTTGTAGGGGCTGAGGCGGGGTTGAGTGAGGTAGTGACTAGGGAATGGAGGAGCCGGTGATGTCACTAGGTGGTAGGAGGTGAGCGAGTATTAGGTTACTGTCTAGGTGGGAACAGGGGCATGCTGGGAAGAAGGGTTTGTTCTTTGGTGGGAGCAACCATCTTGGCATGATGTCACACAGGGGAGGGGGCAAGGCACCATAGGAAGAGGGCAGCTACTATACATAATAGCTGCTGCGGTGGTGGGAGACCTATCATTACCTTTTAAAATATTTGGCCTATTAGGCAAAAAGTAAAATGCAATTTTGCTGACTTTTGTATTATTATTAAAGAAGTAAAATATTTCCAAGGAAGGAGAAATTGTCAAATTTTCTTTCCCTCAATTCTTAGGTGAAATAAGGCGTCTTACTACAGAGGAGAAAAAGAACTTTCTTTAAAATGCAGCCATGCTCCCAATCCATTTTGTTTGGTAATGAAGTACATTTTTCCCCCCAAAGGCATGAGTGTTCTTACTGTCCATTTTTGGGCCTAATTCCAGTCCTGAGCCTGTGCCCTGCAGGTGTTCCTTGCTTGCTGTGGGGCAGCAAGGCTTTGCAATGGCCACTTTTATCTTGCAGCAGGAAAGGCAGGCGACCTGCAGAAACGATGAGAACAAGCGAGGGGACAGTGGCAAGATCCTCTGCCACAGGTGCCTCAAGCCCCTGCAGTGACTGCTTCTCCTGCCGAGATTGTTCTGGAAATCTTGGAAAGAAATACATGGAGACACAGAATTTGGGTAAAATAATAAAAGTTCTACTTGCAAGCAGGCAGGACCACCAGAAACTGGTCTGGTCAGTGTCTCCGCCCCTTTGTTCAGCGTTTCCCTTTTTATAAACTTTTTAGCTATTATCTCATCCCTAGTGGTCTTTGATGTGTAAATACAATTCCAGTTCCTATTTACAAGTCACAGACACAAGATAGGCCATATACATTGTAAATTCACCCAGGCATTGCAACTTTGTTAGGTTAATGAAGTTACTGGTTAAAGAGTTAGATGACCAACACCTTAAAAACAAGAGTTAAGGGGAAAAGCAAATCTTAAAGGAACATATTACTTATTTCGTTTCTACAACTACCTTAATATTCAATCTACTAAACTATCTAAAACTTTTCCCTATCAAGATCCCTCAAGGCTGCCTCCTCAATGCCCACCTCTTCCTGGAGGCTTTTCTTGCTGCCTGAAGCCCAGAGTCACCCTGTCACTCTGCAGCCCTTACCACCTGCTCACAAACTTGGCCTGATGCGCAGTTGCTCTGCAGGATGACCTGGACCTGGGCCATTGTCTGACTTTCTGTGTGCACTCTGGTCTCCCCAGCTAGTAGTGAGCTCATGGGAGGCAGGAATCACCTCCCTCCTTCACGGCTTCCTGCACACATTCAAATGCTCAAGAGTCAGCCCCTGCCACCCCAGAGCTGAATCAATGGCCATGATGGGTGTGTTTCCTACCCTCTCAGACCTTAGAATCCTTTCTTTCTTTTATCCCCACAGGAGCAGGTATAACCCTCTGCATCCAGCAAATTCTAGCAGGGCCTGTCCCTTTGCAGGGACTATTTTTGAGTAGAAAAGCAGGAAGACCCCCAGAGATAGGCTGGCAGGCAGCTTCTGGTGGCAAGTCCCAAAAGGAATTCCTCTTGGCTCCTCCTAGGGAACAAGGGAGCCCCACCCACAGATGGGTCAGAGCCCTTGAGACCTAAAGTAGCCCCAAGTTCATCAGGGGATCAAGGTGGCACAAGGGGGGAAACTGGGGCACATAGCCGGCACATGGTTGTTCTGGCCCTAGACTCCTAGCACAGTGCTTTTTCCCTAATACCTAATTGAAGTATGTTTTCCTGCTAAAGAAGAGGAGTTGTTTTCTTGCTCAGCTATTGGGATCAGGTCTGGCATGAAGGAGCACATGGATGGAGAAAACAGAGAGGGGAAGGACATTCACAAAAGTGGCAAAGCATTTGAGCCTGATTTTCTTCCTACTGTCAATTAAGGGTTCTCCAGCCCTTTGGAGGAGCAATAAACAATTTTTCTTGTTTCTTGGGTGGAGAGAACAAGCTGAGGGGGCTGGGAGAATGGTCTGCCTCAAAGATAACCTCCAAGCGGGACTTGGTGTTGATAGACCAATGTAGACAGTTAAGCTGGATTATTTTAGAGGGGAGAAGACCAGGAATTGGTGCTCCTGAGTAAGAGGGTGAAGATGCCTTTAGGTAAAGGATACTTGTGTTTAGTGATTATAGAGCCTGCAGCTCAGAGTGCTGAACACAGTGCCTGCCTCCTAGGAAGACCACCACCCTGAGTCGCCCCCACTGTAGCACTGAGGAGTGGACAACTTCTGGCATGCAGATGCTGCACATAGTGCTGGGAAAGCTGGGCCTGCATCCTGTGCTCACCAGGAGCAACAGCTGCTATGGCAACTAGAAGGTGCAAGGCCCTGTTCCAGCCTGTTAAGTCCTTGGGGGTCAGGAAAGAGGGGAGTGTGAGGATGTGAAGATATAGGACTTTCTGTCAGTCTTGCTTCAGGAGGATTTCTATGACATTTCATTCTCCTCTGCTAAGAGCAAGTCCTGCCCACAGTGAAAACTGAAGCAGCACCAGTAGTGGGGTTCTCTTTATATGTGGACATGGACACAATTACAAAGCTGCCTCTGCACACAAACCAAACACAAGTATACACACACACGTGTGTGAAGCCTGGACAAAGTCTGTGGGTTTGCACCAATGTGAAAGCCAGGGCTGAATATCATCATACAGTTATCTAAGAAGTTACTCGGGGAGGTGGAGGAGGAAGCTTACATGGGACCTTTCTGTCTAATGCTTGCAACTTCCTGTGAACTATAACTAGTCCAGAATTCCATTTCCATCCTCTAGGGCAAGGCTTAGCATAGAGAGGTTATATCAGTCAGTGTTTACTAGAGAAACAGATATAATGCAAGATATACAAATATGTAAGAATTTACAGATTGGCTTATAATGACCACCCACAGTGTCAGATATGGAAGGGCACAAAAGGTCTGTCTATGCACTGGGGACCCGAAGGATCCAGTCGAAGTGTGATAGCCAACCTGACTCCATCTTGTGCCTCAATGCCATTTTGTACCTGTGCTTGAACAAAGTGCTTGCACATGAACAAAGCACCCCAAACCCCCACATCCTACTTGGCAGTAAACTTGCTACAGTTGCAGGATGTTTTGTAGCTCACCTAGTGTGTGTGAAACTTCCTTGTACCCCCCAACTAACTTGGCATGATTCTGTTTCTGTAAGATTCCACTTGCTCTCCCCTGAGCCCTCCCCAACTGAAAGCATGATTTAAAAGGAGAAATCAAACTGCTTTCCATTGCTGAGGAACCTTTCTGGGCGCTAGCCCCCTGCAGCCGCTGGCTATAATAAATGGGCATGAATCTGGACTAGAGTGTGGCACATCTCTATTGTTCGAACTCACTCGTCTACAGCACCAGCACACTGTATAGGTGGTGGCCAAATTAGCTCTAATTAAAATGGGAGACATAGGTGCCTCTACATGAGCAGACAGGTGCCTGCTGGGCCTGGTTTATTCTGCCGGCTGAAAGACACCAAGTGGCAGGACTGGCAAGAACCAAGTCTACGTCTCCTGGGTGTCTTGCCCTTGTTCCTGTCTTTCAAGTGCTTTGCTTCCTTGGCCGGAAGAGAGTCACTGACTTGCCGCTGACCAGCGTTGAAACACTGACTTGCCATTCCATTCTGCTCCCTGCCAATCCTTCCACAACTCCAGCAGCTGCACCCTTGCCTCCTCCAGAGAAAGCGGCCCCGCTGCTGGAGTGGCTTCTCCCCAGCACAGGAAGCTGCTTGCAGATTTTTCTCGCCCCGTGGGTGGCTGGGAGCAGAAAGCCTGGCTCCCTCGTCTGATGCACAGCTCTCTCTTGCCCTATGGGAGCCAATGGAAGCCACCCTCATAGGACTGTTGTCTGAGGGTGTCCCTTGCTTAGCTCCCACATCCCTTACCAGTGTCACTTGGAAGCTTGATAAATGACTTGTGGACAAACTCATGCCTCAGCTTTGCTTCTGGGGAGCCCAGATGAGTAACACTATCCCCAAACCAGTTCTGGCCACTGAGATGTTTTTAAGCCCCAGTAATGGGGGGCCATCGTGGAGGGCTCCCCTGTCCCAGCCTGGGGCTTGGTAAGGTTCCCCTCAGGAGGCAGCTGGGGAAGACAGAAGATGAGTGGAGAACAATAAGCTACAAATGTCTTATAACATTTATAAATTTTATGTATTTTGACTTGGGAAACCATCTTGAAAATCATCCCTGCAGATAATGAACACATCCATCATCCCCAAAAGTTAGCCCCCCAGCTTTGAAGCTCGAGTCAGAAAGACACAGCAACATGGGGGTGGCAGTCATGAGTCCTGGGACAGGGTAGGTGCTGGGTATCATCCTGATCACACTGTTCCTGAAGGTGACTTTGGTGTGTTCCTAGCTACCAAGGTCCCTTGGAGGCAAGGAGGCTCTGGCCCTGGCTTCCAACATTCCCATCAAACCCACAAACAGCCCCCAGCCTGCAGTCTTCTAAGCAGTTGCTTATGGGGGGGAGCTGGAAATGGGTCACTGGGGAGAGAATTCTCAGCAGGTGCCACCTCAAGGCCCTTCAGATCCATCAAGCCAGGGTGTTCCATCTCCTCCTTGGGCACTTTGCACCACTCAGCACAGTGCTGAGGCCCAGGACAGGGACATAGCTCAGTCCTCCCTCCTGACCCTGCTCTGCCCCACCCTGACCACTGATGCAAAGCTAATAGTGAAGTGATTACTTAATCAGGATTGAGCAGAGCATCAGGGAGGCCCAGAGCACAGGTGATTAGGGAGGTGTGCCTGAGTTCTGAATCCTATGCAGTCACTTTTAGTTGTGCATCCTCAGGCCTCTAGGTCCATGCCTGGTGCTTCTTTTAATCAGGGTGATGTGACTCGCAGACATGGAAATGACTGTCATGAAACAGGAAGCATGTCGTACGCTTAATGCCCACAACCAGACTGGATAAGCAATGCAGGTCCTGCAAGACTGCACTGGGGTTTTCAAGAGGCAGAGAGGAAGACCTGGGAGATCAAGTCCCTTTGCTGTGGGCTCCATGGAAGGCTGGGCAAGGAGACACTTGTTGGTGTGAATAATTCCAGCAGGCATGGGGCAGAGGGGCAGCCTCTAGATGCCTGGCATCCAGCCCTAGGTGCTGATGACGGCAGGGGGTAGTGGCCTGGAGGGTAATTGTGGTTGGAACTTGAGCACTGGGTTGGTGGTTTGCACAGAAATCCACCTCCACAGGCAGGCAAGCTTTGCTTTCAGAATTTGCCAGCTTCCCAAGCACTAGAAGAGAAACAAGATTGAAGTCAGGACACTGAGGAATACCTGTCATCCTTCAGGCCATGCACCATACACCCCAGGACATTCTCTGTGCCTCCCTGACCATACCCCTGTGAGGTTTTCCTGATTGTCCCCTTTCACAGATGGAAAGTTGAGCTTTGGGGACATGACCAATGTGTCCAGTCACAAATCCAATGAGTGGCAGAGCTGACATCTGAAGCTGTCTGACCCCTAAGCCTGAATTCCTCAGCTCTGTGCCATGTCATACTCAGGTCCTGGTGAGAGTCCTCTGGCCTGAATGGATATACACAGGACCTTGTTTCTGTCATCACAGAGGCTGGCTCTGTTCTGTGTCCTGTGAGGCCTTGTTATCTCAAAAGGGTTTCCACACTGTCATCTAAACTGGCCTCTGCCCAACTCACCATTGTCTGCCTCAGCCATGCTCCTCAGGGAGACAGCAATTCTTCAGTCATCAAGGCCAACATGCACAGATGGGTGAACTAGGGATGCTGCCTCAGCTCTCCTCTGTGCATCAGGAAATGTGAAGGGGCTGTTGCCTGTGATGGAGAGCTGCAAGGGTTAAGGAGCCAAGAGGGTATGCAGGAGAAAAGGGGAGGTGTGGTCAAGTGTGCATCCACAAGTGTATGTTGTGTATGTACATTGTGTACATGTGCAGGGAGGGTGGGCAGCCAAGGCCTGTGCAGTGGATGTATTAAAGGGTCTAGGACACATGTCTAAGTCCTTCCCCACTGTGCTCACCTGAAGAAAAGCTTTGTTTTGTGTGTTCTACAGGACCCCATACACAGGCATCCTTGGCCAATAGCAAACATCTAATAATAGGCCATGATGGAACCTTGCCACTTTAACCAAAACAGAAACAGTGGATTCTATTTCTGTGTGCCTATGTCTTGCTTCCTCACATCCCTGGGCAGCCAGCTTTCACCGGGGACAAGGACAGAGCACTTGGGCTCAGGCAAAACCACAAATCATCTGTAACTCATTGAGCTTTGTGAGGGACCTAGAGGACAGATAAGAAGTGAAAGGACTCCTGTTGGTCCCTAGAGAATGATTTATCCTGGACATAGGGTAACTGTCTTAGTTACTTTTCTCTCATTGCTGAGACAAAATACCCGACACCCAGTTAAAGAGAGAAAGGTTTATTTAGCTCACATTTTGTAGAGGTATCACTCCATAATCAGCTGGCTCCAAGGCGGGGTGGCACAGCAGATAGGTGTTGCAGAAGAGAAACAGTTCATGGTGGGCAGAAGGTAGCAAAGCAAGCAAGAGGGGCAAGACAAGCCTATTTCAGTCCCTTATACTATATCCAGGCTATCATGGTTAGGGTGGTGCCAAACCAATCAGTGGACTGATTTAGTAATCACATAATTTTAATCCCAGCATCACACACTCTAGATTCAGCTACCTCTGAAAAAGCTCTGCCTATGACCACCTGAGGCTATGGGGGACACAAACTATAACAGTAACCATCCCATCCTGATTTGCTGGGGATTTTGTTATCTCAACACTGAAAGTCCCAAGTCCCAAAAAAACCCTGTCCCCAGGGAAATGAGAGTGGATGATCCCCCTACTCATACTCTAGTTCCTCAGGGAGGGGTCCAGGGCTGCTCAGGGTGAGATGCAGACAGTAGACCTCTCTTGGGAACCCAAGTGACCTCTCTGAGGTGTCCCTAGGCACACATCCCACAGCAGCTTCTTGAGTCATAGCTGGTTTGGTTTTCTAGCAGTTAGGATTCAGTCCCTACCAGCAGGAGACAGAGAGTCCTCAAGGGACCAAAAAATCATGTTATGGAATCAGTAAGGTCAGAGAGGAAATGATGAAATTCTTACAAAGAGCAGGATCTTGGCCTGAGACATGAAGTAGAACAGGATGCTCCCCAATCCATGTTTTTAATAAAGGAAGATAGGTATAGACTGCATCTGCAGATGACTTGGGAGACCCTCCAGCAGCTCAAGTACCAGGTGATAAACCCTGCCAAGGACTGCCCAGTAAAATGGACTGGAGGATACGTGACTCTGTAGCATGATATCTGCAACTCCAGAAAGACTGGCTTCTGTAGAAATATTAACAGTTAAAAGCTCAACTGAGCTTTCTGACCAATCTCACTTTTCCCAGAGCATCACTTCTCTGGGCTCCTGGGTCCTGCTGAGTCAGCACAGCTGGTGTTTCCTCTAGCACCATTGCGATGATCCACAGGACTCCTGCCATGTTCACAAGACTGATAGGACTGCAACTGTGCCTTGAGGTAAGGGGAAGATGGTGCACAGGACGAAGCTCAACACTAATGACTCACTCATTAGTGTCAATGCCTCTGCTGAAGTCCTCAAGGGCCAGCCAACACACCCACAACATAGTAATCACTGGAGCTGATATTGTCATAAACTATTGCTGGCAGAACACCAGCTTCAAAAAGAAGCCTACAAGAAATATGACAAAGATCACATGAAATCTTCTGAGGCCAACTTAAAGATCAGAGATGTGAAAGAATAAAACCTTTTATGACAGGTTACAGAACACATCCAGCACATCTTTGCTGATTTCTAAAACCACCAGTTCTTTGTTAGTGAAGATGTGCAAAAGATGTCAGGGGGAAGACAGTGTTTGAGGCTCAGAGAAAGAGGGCTCTTGAGCAGGATCAGGGTATAAGCAGTGCTGACAATCAGCTCCTCCAACCCAGCCTATCCTAGGCACCAGAGATGAGTATAAGAGATAAGTACACCATGAAAAACTCACACCCTAATAGGACTCTAGTAATTCAGACAGTTGGGGTTCTGGAGCAAAACTGGGACTTATTATGCTGCAGAGAATAGCTGCTTTGGAAAACAAGGTACTGAAATGTATTTTTATGGAGACTGAGTGCCTAATTGTGGGCATCACGTGGGTATCAAGCTGGAGCTGTCCACACACAATGGGTGTAGTCAGACCCACCACATGGAAAGACTGTGACAGCGGGAGCAGTAATTCACTGTATGGTGGAAATGTCATGGACAGGGTTGGAACTAAGAAGCCACATAAGGGACAAATGACCTACATAAGCATTGACCCAACCCTCCAGGAGTCCCATGTCTATTGCATCTATACCTTAGACCAAACCTTGAAGTGTTCCCTTTAGAGGCAGTTCTGAGAACCTCAATGACAATGAACAGGATGGTCTACCCAGCAGATGTCAGATAGGCTGTATATTTGGGCAACCTAGTTCTTACAAAATGATCTCATGAATGGAATAGTCATAGTGGTGGGTTGAGGATAGGTGTTAGTACAACTGCATAAACTCCCTTTCACCCAAGGCTGATCTAGTTTTTACTACTGCCACCTGTCTGATTATGGAGCACACAGACTAATCCCAGCCATCAATAGTATACCATCTCTTGAGCAGAGCAGCCAGCTGGTCCTGTTCTGTCTTAGTTACTTCTCTCATTGCTAAGACAAAATACCCAACATTAGAATTTAAAGGCAGAAAGGTCTATTTTGGCTCATAGTTTTCAGAGGTTTCCGTTCATAGCTGGATGACTCCAAGGCAGGGTGACATGGCCTAGGGGCACTGCAGAACAGAAATAGTCCATGGTGTGGCAGGGCAGGCAGAAGGTAGAAAAACAGTGAAGTAGCAAAGCAGCAGCAGCCTCAGCAGCCTGCCTCTCCCTTTTATCCCTTCCAGGCTACTCACCTTTTTGGTGGTGCCACTCACACTCAGGGTGGGCCTTCCCATTATCCACACCTGGAGCTATGCCATACCAATCAGGGGAATAATTTAGTAATGACACAACCTTAATCTCAGCATCACACATCCTAGATCCAGCGACCTTTGAAGAGCCCCACCTATGACTGCATGAGACTTTAGGGGGACATCTAGGCTCAAGACAAGACATGTCCTATCCCTCAAAGTAACTGAATCAGTTGATTTGAGTTAAATCACCTCTGCTGCTGCAAAGTACTTAGGGGGCAAAAATATTGCTTCCCCGAGACATGTCTGTGAAAATAACCCTAAAGAATCTCCAAAATCTCAGAGCTAATAAGGGAGCACATTAAGGTCACAGGATACAAGCTTAATACAAAAATCAAACAAATTTCTCTATACTGATGGTAAACAAGAGGGAATTAAAATTTAAAATGCAATTCTATTTACAACAGAATTAGAAATGCCTAGGTAGGTAAGGTCATTGCAGAGCACCATATCCCAGCCCCTTGGTTCCAGGAAGTTTGAGTACAGCTACACTGTCCCCAGTTCCAGGAAGTCTGAGTACATCTGCACTGCTGCCCATTCTGAGGAGCGTGGCCACACTATCTCTGACCTCAAAATAGCAACTCCTCCCTGGACCAACCCTTGGCAGCCACCCTCCCTTTAAAATCTTTTTTCTCCCCTGGATGAGCCCTGACTCTCTTTCTGGACTCAGCCCTCTTGCACACAAGTGAATAAACAGCCCCGTTGCTCAAACAAAGCCTGCCCTGGTGGTCTCTGCACTCCACGGCTTCAATACCCTCCCCCAAAATAAAATATTTAGGGATAAATCAAACAAAACATGTTCAGGATCTGTATGATAAAAATTACACAAACACTGATAAAAGAAATAAAAAACCTAAATACTTGGAGAGCTATATGTGTTCACAGATTAGAAGATTGGCATAGTAAAAATATCAATCTTCCCCAAATTAATCTACACAATTACTAACAAAATTTCAGTGAGGTTTGCTTTTTTGTAGACATAAACAAGCTTATTTAAAAATTTATATGGAAAGAAAACAACTCTAGAAAAAAATTCAAAAAAGAATTAGGGTTGGGGATATATCTCAGTAGTAAAGGTTGTGCTTAGTATCCATGAGGCACAATCCATGAGGATTAGTATCCATGAGGATACATTAGTATCCAGGAGGTACAATCCCCAGCACCAAAAAGGAGAAGGGAGAGAAGAAAGGGAGAAGAAAGGGAGGAAGAGAAAGAGGAGAAGAAGGAAGAGGAAGGAGAAGGAGAGGAAGAAGATGAAGAAGAGAAAGAGAAAAGGAGGAGGGGAGAAAAATCATTTTGCCCAGTCTTAAGGCTGATTATGTAGCTATAGTAATGAAGAGAGTGTGGTATTTACAGAGAGATAAATAGATCAATGGAGAACCCAGAAAAAGATGTTCAGAAACATGACCAATTAATTTTTGACAAAGGAACATAGTATTTCAGTAGAGGATGGATAGCCTTTGTAATGAATGGTGCTAGAGCAATTGGGCATCTATAGTTTTTTAAGCAGAAAACTGACACAAACTTCACACATTCTACCATAATTAGCTCAAGATGGATCAGGCTTAAATGTAAAACATAAAACTGCAAAACTTTTAGAAAAAATATGTAGTTGAAAATCTTTGGAACTTAGGACAAGGCAAAGAGTTCTTAGAATTCTAAAAGCAAAATCCTTAAGAGAAAAAAATGAGAAACTGGATTTCATCAAAGTTAACAACTTTTGCTCCTCTAAAGCCCCATTAAAATAATGAAAATGTAAGGACAGGGCACTGTAGGTAAGGAAAAGATGGGATGAAGGTTTCACTGAGCTTTATTAAAAATTATAGACATCTCTGACCTCTGCAGCCAGACTCCAGCCTTTAGAAGGGAAAAGGCAGCTAGATTCTGTGGAATTAGAAAGACAAAGGTAGCTAGACTCAAGCAATTAGGAAGACAAAGACAAGGAACTCAGGACCAGGAAGTTCCTAGGTAGTACAATTAACATAAGAATCCAATTGCAAACTTCCCCTTAATCTTTAGCCTAAGCTTCCTGTGCATAAAGGCCCCACCCACAATCTTACCCTCCACCAAAGGACAGGGAAAGGTACCATGGCCAGAAGAAATCCAAGGTTAGGATGAAGGACAAGTCAGGGAGCCAATCAGATTCCAATAGACTTTGTGGGACAAAGATCTCAATAAAATGAGCTGCAGACAAGAAATCCCTGAGTTATTCACTTTCAAACACTACCTACTGGTCCATAGTACCTGTCTGGCATGTCTGTCCTCTTCCCACACTGCTCCCTCCTTTCCCCACCTTCAAATAAATTGCCTTCTTTACCACTTCTTTAGTTCTTTTACTGATGCTGGGTTTAATATCACCAGGAACTGTACGTTTCAGCAGGGCAGGGGCATGACATGGCAGAACAGTGGCTCGCTGTCTACCCCTGGACATCACAGTGTGGCATAGTGTTGCATGGTGTACAACCCTCCCCAGACGTTACAAAAAGACAATCATGAACTTGGATAAAATATTTTAAAATCTTATATTCAACAAAGGACTTATGTCTGAAAAAATATAAAGAACTCTCAAAACTCAATATCAAAGAAACAATCCAATTGGAAAGTGAGCAAGAGACACACACAGACACTTTACCAAAGAGGACACATATGGGTAAAATAAGAGGTTGGACATCATTAGCCATTATGGAAATGCAAATTAAGACCGCAGTGAGCTATTAACTACAACCTATCAGAATCACAAAAACAGTGACAACGTCAACCCGCTAGCGAGGGTGCAGAGAAATTTGACCCCCGGCTCATTAATATAAATATAAATGCTTATATAAATATTTAAATACATATGGGAATATAAAATGATTATAACCATTCTGAAGATAGTTGGACTGTTTCTTAAAAACTAAACATGAAACTATTATAAAACCCACAATTGCAATCTTAAGCATTAATCTCAGAGAAATGAAAATGCATTTATGTTCACACAAAAGCCTGTACATGAATGTTCATAGCTGTTTTATTTATAACAGCTCAAAACTAGAAACTACCCAAATGTCCTCCAACTAGTGAATGGCTAAACAAACTGATAAATTTGTACCATGCAAAATTACCCAATAATAAAAGGAGCAAACTACTGATATATAGAGTTTGGGTGAATGTCTTAATCACTTTCTTTGTTGCTGGGACAAAATATCCCACATCCGCAAATTACAGGAAAGGTTTATTTTGGCTTACAGTTTGTAGAGGTTTCAGTCTGTAGTCATCTGGCTCCAAGGCAGGACCGCATGGCACAGGGAATGGGGGAGGAGAGCTTCTCAGGGCACAGCTGTAGGGAAGCAGAGAGAGCTGAAGGGAGGAGCCAGGAAGAGAGATAAACCCCTCAAATCTCTGCCCCCAGAGACTACCTCTTCTGACCAGACCCCACCTCCCAACAGCATACCAGTTACACTGCTTCTATAATTCAATCACCACTCAAAGCCCCACCTATGAGCATATGAGACAGTGGGGTGACATCCAGATATGAACCATAACAGTGAACCTCATTAAAATGATTATGAATGAGGGGGAAAAACAGACAACTTCAAAAAGATGCATACTGCAGGGTTCCATTTATATAGCATCTGCAAAATAACAGAATTATAGAAATGGAGAATAAATGTGTAGTTGCCAGGAGTTAAATATGGGGCAGGTAGAAGATGATAATGTTGCCAGATGGCATGATGTCTGGTGATTTCAGGGTCTTTTTGTCTTGTCCAAAGAATTGGCTGGGACAACTGACGAAGAGGTAAGCATAACTTTTATTTAAAGTAAAAGAAAAAAAGGAAAGAGAGAAGAGCAAGAAGAGATACATCCATAAGCAGGACAGGCCACTGCAGAAATAAGAAGACAGAAGAACAGGAGCACTGCATTGGTGGTGAAGTTAATGGCCACTGTCTTTTATACTCTCTCAGATCTAGCCTGTAGGAAATCACTCTGCCATCTTGGCCATGGTCAACAAGTCACATCCTGTTGATCAGCCTCTATTCTGGCTTGGGTTACATACTGTTTTCAGCCAGCTTGCCATGCCCTAATCTTCTGCCTCAGTATGGCTGTAAAGGGATGTCATAAGGGGATCTTGTAGTGACCATGGACTTAATCATGCTGATTGTGGTGGTAGGTTACACAAAACTACACATTTGACAGAAGTGCATAGAGATACACACAGACAAATACTGATATAGTGGGTGAAATCTGAATGAGGTCTGTAAATTGTACAAATGTCACCTTGTAAATTGTACAAATGCTACAGTTATGCAAGATGTCAGCATTGGAAAAGGGTGGATGAAAGACACACAGACCTTCTCTGTACATTTTTTTGTAGCTTCCTATGACTCTCCAAATATTTCAAAATTTAAAAATAAAAATAATCATAAATAAAAGTAAGTCTGCCAATTTTGAAAGGGGCCTGAAATAAACAATGATTCTGTCACCAGGTTCAGAACCAGGGTGCAGTACAAGTTCCCCAAACCCATGTGATTTATGTTGCAGCAAACACAATGATATCAGAAGCTGTGGTGGCAGAGATACCATATACAGATTATAAACCTGTTAACAACACAGAGCAGAAGACACAGAAAGTTTTGGAATAAAGCCATGGCCTCCTCTGCTAGTAGGGAAGAGCATAACCTGGCATGTGACTGGGCCCTTGTAGGAAGTATGAAACTAACCATGGGATACTAAGTGACCCTGTGACTCAAACCACCTATCACAAACTGTGCTGCTTCCACAAGCCAAGGAATGCCAAGCACTGCCAGCAACCACCAGAAGCTGGAGAAATGCAGGGCATGCTCTCTCTCCCATGCTCCCACAGAACCAACCCTTCCAACACCTTCATTTTGAACTTGTAGCCTACAGAACCATGAGACAATAAATCTGTTGTTGATGCCATCGATTTCAGGGTACACTGGTATGGCAGCCCAGGCAGATTAGTACAGATCCCCTCCAGATGGTGCTGAAGAGCAGGGGAAGGAGAAATCCTCTCAGTGGCAGGGCTCTGCACAGCACCCAGGCTTATCCACTTTGTGTGGAAGGAGAGGTGGATGAATACCTAATCATGGGCAATGACTCTCAAGGATTGATTTCAATGTTTTAATAGGACACAACCAAAGATAGAGCCCATGTGCTCTTGATTTCATAATTCTTACTTTATTATCTGGAGTTTTCCGTTCGCCCATTGTTTTTATTTTTTAAAAAACTGGTTTTACAGATTAATTGGCTTCCTTTTAGCAGACTGGTACATGCACGTAACATACTTTGATCACCACCCCCCATAATCTCCTCCATTTTTAAAGCAGCCCACAGAGTAGTGGTTGGAAGGAGATGCATTATGACACAGAAGGAGAAACACACACACACACACACACACACACACACACACATATTAGCAGATTCTCTCAAAGAAAAAAGCATACCAGAACCACTTAGTAAATGTGGTTTTTACACCTCCCTCGCTCCAGATATTCTGAACTCTGAATGCTCACATCATCCGTTGTCCAGAATGACTGAGTCCAAAGTCAAGTAAAGATCAACCTCTTTCTGTTCAGAATACTTTTACTAAAGCAGTAGAAGTGTTCATTATACTTGAGTAAATTATCTTTAAAATACCAAAATAAAAGAAAAATATACTTGAAGTCATAAAGTGGTTATCTGGAAAATTAGTTTTATGCAACAGTACAAAAAGCTTATCAAATGAGGGGTAGCTTTGTACAGTTTTGCCATGAATTTCCAAATAAATTTAGCGATTTAAATTGCAAGATATGCTGAGAAATGGAAGAATTAACATTTTGTACTATTATACGTGCTGCTGAAGCGAGCACAATTTTGTACTATTTATACACTGTTTCAAATGCTCTTGCTATTCCAATTTTGAAATTACTATCTTAACCAAGAATTCTTAATTGAAAAAAAAGAATACTACTTTTCAACTCTATCCTAAATAAGTTTTGCTGTTATACTCACTAATATGACTATGAAATGAACTATTTTGTCTAAAAGAATTATTCATATATAAAGAAACATGTCTTCTCTTGCACTTATAAAATTCTTTTTGGGGGGGACAACAGGGTCTTGCTATGTAGTTCAGGCTGGTCTTGAATTCACTGTGCAGCCCAGTTGGCCTCAAACTTGTGGTGATCCTCCTGCTTCAGGCGCCTGAGTACTGGGATTATAGGCAGGTACCACTAGGCTTGGAAAAATTCTTGCTTTTCATTAAATTAAGAAATATTTTAGTTTGTATCCTTCTTCTCTAAGCAACTTCCCTATTTAAGTTTCCAATAAAACATAATGAAGCCTATTTGCTTTAGTTAGCTGGTTCTATCTTATGAGAGTTTGTTTTCTTAATAAGAAAGAGAACATGGCACAACAGTTTGCTGACATTTTAACAATGTTCTATCTATCTCTTTCCTTCTTTCCTTCCATTCTTCTTTCTCTTTTTAATATGACATACAAGTAAGGAAGTATGAGTGTACTTGTTCTGTATGTTATCCATGATTGAAATTTTGGAAGAATGACTTTATGTACAAAGAGCAACAGTGAAAATGCAAAAATAAAGCCAGTTATTTTCCTTATATTTAAAATATTTTTATTCTGCTATATTATTATTATAAAAGAAAAAGTATACTGGGTGATCTTAAATATTATGAACAAGGATGGTAGATTATACTACTAGAAAGATTACTGTTATAATCCAATTGAAAAATAACTTGGCAAACATATTAAGAGTTGTGATTTAATCCTTCTCCAGGGGTTTAATCTTATTATTATTATTAATTTTTTTTTGGTAGTGAGGATCGAACTTGGGACCTTGTGTTTGCGAGGCAGGTGGCAGAACCACTGAGCTAAATCCCCAGCCCCCAGGGGTTTAATCTTAATAAATTATTTTTAAAAATTAAGGTGTCAAATTGTTTAAATCATTCAATATAGCTATATTATTTTTTAAATAAGGAAAACCTAAAAACCTAATAATTAAGGACTGACAAAGTATATAATGATAGAAAAACTGAATGGAATGTTATAGAAATACTAAAGATGGTTACTAAATCTAGGTAGCAACTTAATAATTTGGACTTGATAAAAAATAGCATTGCAATACTAACAGCAGTATAATTTGGTTTTGTAGTAATATATGGACTCAAAGAAATTAAATTGTATTGCAGTAGAATTATTGTAACTTTTTCCTTATATGTTGTTTATGCTAATTAATAAAATTGGGGGAGGGAGAACATTTTTTTTTTAAGTTAGGGACTTTAAACCTAGATAGCAAAACAATGTTAGGCTGGGAGTTGGAACTTAAAAATTATCATCTTATTGGGCCAGGGATTTAGCTCAGTGGTTCTGCTGCCTGCCTCGCTAGTGTAAGGACCTGAGTTTGATGCCCATAGTGGGGAAAAAAACCCCATTTTATCTACCATCACTTCAGTTTATGTCTTGGACAAATCATTTTAGTTTTTTGAACCTAGATTTTTCCTAACCCCAAAAAAGAGTTACATTTCTCAGCTCCTTTTAGGTTAATTTTCTTTGAACTTTTGATTTTAATCTGTCTACTCAAAAGAGTTTTGATCATTTACATTTATAAGCTCTTTTAAAATCTTTGAACACATGTCTTCCCAATCCAGAAGGATAAATACCTTCATCTTCTCAGTATCAGTAATTAATATACCCAGCATAAGCAAAATGGTGCACTGGTTACTTCCAAGTTTCCTTCATTGCATAAAAATGAGCAGAAAAAACGAGTGGTCAGAGCTAACTTTTTTAGAACTCTGGAAAACAGAGATTTACAGCAAGTAAGCAAATGTGTTGAGTCAAGAGAAAGACAACTCTAAAATGGTGAGAAGCCCTGGGGTGCTTTTACTTTCCTTTCCTCTTTCTCCTCCCCAGTTCAGCTATCTTGATAATGTAGCCCACACTCCTAGTGAGAGACCCTGGGTTCCTGATCACAGGGGAAGAAGAGCGGGTCATGTTCACAAATGTTGTGTTTGCCTGTTCTAACCTGTGTGAGAATTTACTGAAAGACTTTTCCTGTTTTTCTTAACTCAGAATTTGTCAGGGCAGAAAAGTGGTGGGCATTGCTTGGACTATTGTAGACAAATGAAAAATATGTAGCCACTTAAGGCAAAATAGGCCACCTAAATTCTGGGAGGAAGAGATGGGAAGAGTTTCTTAGGCAAATTAGGATATTCAAAAGTGTACACATTGGGGAATTTAGAAAGCCATACCTACACTGAAAAACAAACTAAGACCTTAAGCTTTCACCTCTGGCTGGCATCTGAGCTCAGTACAAGCAGGAAGTAAAGGTCAAGACAAAGTTATAAAAAGAAAGTGGTGAATGTTGTAGGAGTGCCCCAACACAGGGTATTCATCATAGATAGGTTCTGGAGGTACAATGAGTACCAAACAAAATGCTTTGGCTAGAAAGGGTAGCAAGTCTCAAGACAACCCACATAGGCAGGTTCTACCTTTCTTATCAAGTACCAAGCAACCAGGACCAAATTTTTACATCTAAATACGAGTAGTTTCAAAGTAGTTGAAAATCAAGGTAGGACTGATTTATTTGTTTGTTCTTTGCTTCTGAGACTCTAGAAAAGCTCTTGTCAATGTAGCAGTTGAACGCAAGCTAAAGGAATACTAGTTTCAGGACTATAGTCTTTCCAAGGAGAATTTTCAAAAGTCACTAAACAGTGGATGATATTAGCTTTCAAAAATAAAAGATGGCAAACTTTGGAAAAAGGGTGATGTAATTTCCAGAATCACCATATCTTAAAAGTTAAATGAGGGCTGGGGATTTAGCTCAGTGGTTTCGCTGCCTGCTGCGCAAGCGCAGGGACCTGAGTTTGATCCCTGGTACCAAAAAAAAGTTAAATGTTCAGATTTCAACAAAATTACAAGAAATTCAAAGAAACATTAAATTCAGGCATTGGACTTACTAGACAAAGACTTTATTTATGTCAACTGTCTTAAACTTGCTCAAAGAGCTAAACAAAGTCATGGGACAAAAACTAAAGTAAACTTGTAAATTCAAATGAAAATATCAACAAAAAGAAATGGTGAAAAGGAACCAAGTAGAACGGAAAAGTCCAATAACTGAAATGAGATTTTCACTAGGGAGGTTCAACAGATTTGAACAGGTAGAAGGAATCAGTGAACTTGAAAACAAGATTATTAAAATTATTCAAGTCCAAAGTGTAGAGAGAAAAAGAATGAAACAAGGTGAGGAGGCTTTTCTCCTTGTGCATGGATTGGGGTCTAATTCCTTGCTGCAGTGGCCTAGCTGGCTATGATGATATCCCCTCCCCCACTTTCTTTAAATACTCTTCCGTGTGCATTTATTTAACTACATTTTTCCTGGTATAAAGCCTGCCTCTCTGACTACTCTTATCCAGTTGTTTTGGGAGCTCTAATTAAGTTGGAGTGTCTTAAGACTAAGTTCTCTGCTCCTTGATGCTGGGGGCAGTAGTGTGGTGGCCCGGAAGGTTCACCTCTTCTGTGCTGGGGGCAGCTCTGTTCAATATAGTCTTGGAAACATTAGCCACAGCAATTAGACAAGAGAAAGAATAAAAGGAATAAAGATAGGAAATGAAGAAGTCAAATTGTCATTATTTTCAGATGACATGATATACTCTATATAGAAGATCTCAAGAACTCCACCAAAAGTCTTCTAGACTTAATAACCAAATTCAGTAAAGTAGCTGTATACAAGGTCAACACACAAAAACCAATAGCTTTTCTCTACGCAAACAACAGACTCACAGAGAGAGAAATAGGGCAGACAATCTCTTTCACAATAGCATCCAAAAAACTGAAATACCTAGGAATCAACCTAACAAAAGAAATCAAAGACCTCTTCTCTGAAAACTATAGCACTCTGAAAAGAGAGATTGAAGACGATATCGGAAAATATCCCTTGCTCCTGGGTAGGAAGGATCAACATAGTGAAAATGGCCATACTTCCAAAACTGCTATATAGATTCAGTGCAATCCCAATCGAAATCCCAGCAGCATACTTCATGGACCTTGAGAAAGCAATCCAAAAATTCATTTGGAAGAAGAAGAGACCTAGAATAGCAAAAGCAATCCTAGGCAATAAAGACAAGGTAGGGAGTATCACAACCTCCAACTTGAAACTATACTACAAAGCTACTGTGATAAAAACAGCATGATACAGGGCTGGGGATTTAGCTCAGTGGTTTCACCAACTGCTGTGCAAGTGCAAGGACCTGAGTTCAATCCCCGGTACCAAAAACAAAAAACAAAGCAAAACAAAAAACAGCATGGTACTGGCAAAGAAACAGACCTGAGGACCAGGGGAACAGATTAGAAGATGCAGAAACAACTTCAGACACATTCAGCCACCTCATCTTTGACAAAGGAACCAAACACACTCACTGGAGGAAAGATAGCCTCTTTAATAAATGGTGCTGGAAAAATTGGGTTTCAACTTTCCAAAGATTAAAATTAGACCTATATCTCTCACCATGCACTAAATTAAAATCAAAATGGGTTAAAGACCTAAATATCAAAACAGAAATGCTGAACCGGCTGGAACAGAGGTTAGGTAGAACTCTTGAAGACATCAGTGTAGGAAAAGATTTTATGAACAAAACCTCAGTTGCCCGTGAACTAGCATAATCAACAAGTGGGATCTCTTCTTAGTAAAAGCTTCTGCACAGCAAGAGAAACCACCAACAGTGTGAAGAGACAACCCAGGATGTGGGAAAAAATTTTCACCTGCTGTTCCTCAGACAAAGGTCTACTATCTAGAATCTATAAAGAACTTAAAAAAAAATCAGACCCTCCAAATTTAAAGACCCAATCCAAAAATTGGCAACTGAAATGAACAGACATTTCTCAGACAAAGAAGTAGAAATAGCAAATAAGCATATGAAAAAAATGTTCAACATCACTGGTCATTCAAGAGATGCAAATGAAAACAATGCTGAGATTCCACCTCAACCCAGAAAGAATGGCTGCTATCATGAAATCAACCAATAAGAAATGCTGGTGGGGCCGTAGGGAAAGAGGAACACTGCTCCACTGCTGCTGGGAGTGTAGACTGGTGCAACCACTGTGGAAATCAGTATGGAGATACCTCAGAGAACAAGGACTGGAAGTCCCATTTGACCCAGCTATTTCCCTGCTGGGTATCTTACCCAAAGAATTAGAAGAATCATACCACAGTGATATATGCGCACCCATGTTCATAGCAGTACAGTTTGCAATAGCTGAAACTTGGACGCAGCCCATTTGCCCATCAACTGGAGACTGGATAAATAAAATGTGGTTTTTTAATAAAATGGAGTACTACTCAGCCATAAAAATGAGAAATTAGAGACATTTATAGTTAAATGGATGCACATTGAGGCGATACTCTCAAGTGAAATAAATAGGACACACGTGTAAATACTGAATAGTTTCTCTAGCATGAGAAATAAAGTGTAAATAAGGACTAAAAGGTATAATAGATAATGTGAAATAGGAAGAAAAGGGGCAAAGGGGGAGGGGAAGTTGGAGGGGTAGGGGAAAGGAAAGAAGGGAATGGAATTAATATGAGAAAATGAAGAATGGAAACAAAGTCTTTGTAAATAGGGAGGTATGGAGGGGTTGAAAGGAGGGGAGGGGAATGGGGAAAAAATAAGAACCAAGAGAGATTATGTGAAGGTGCAAATTTCCAATGATGAATGTCATTATATTGTACACCTAAAATGTACCAGTAAAATTAATTTTAAAAAAGACAGTTCTAGGCCGTCTTCTTTTATGAACTCTATAATAAATTTCTTACTTTGATGACTTAAATTTCCATTAATAGGCAAATAGTGCCTAAATCCTTATTTACAGCTTTCTCTCAAGCTCCAAATATATCTACCTTAGTTACTTTTCTTGTTGCTGAGACAAAATACCTGACACCCAAAGTAAAGAGAGGAAAGGTTTATTTAGCTCCCCTTTAGTTACTTTTCTTGTTGCTGAGACAAAATACCTGACACCCAAAGTAAAGGGAGGAAAGGTTTATTTAGCTCCCCATTTGTAGAGGTTTCAGTCCATAATTGGCTGGCTCCAAGGCATCATGGCTCCAAAGCAGCATGGCAGACAGGCATCACAGAGGAGAAACAGTTCATGGCAGGTAGAAGACAGCAAAAGCAACAAGGGACCTTAGCAGCTTTTTCTGCTCCTTTTATATTCCATCTAGGCTACCAGGATTAGGGCGGCACCAAACTGCTTTGTGGACTGATTTAGTAATCACACCCTTAATCCTAGCATTGCACCATGAATCAATCACACACTCGAGATCCAGCCACCTCTGAAAAAAGAGCTCCACCTATGACTACATGAAGCTTTGGAGGGACATCTAAACACAAGCCATAACAATATCTAAGTGGGATATGTCTCCTGAACATTTTTTTGTTTTTGTTTTTGTTTTTGGTACTGGGGATCAAACTTGGGACCTTGCACTTGTGAGGCAGGCGGCAGAACCACTGAGCTAAATCCCCGGTCCCTGAACATTTTATTTTATTTTATTTTTTTTGGTGCCGGGGATCAAACTCAGGTCCTTACGCTTGTGAAGCAGGCGGTGGAACCACTAAGCTAAATCCCCAGCCCTTGAACATTTTAATATATTAAAGAGTGACATTGGTAAAGTGATCTCCACAGCATGTTTCTCCTTTTAGATGTATGATAATGTACTAATATTTATTGAACATATAATTTCAGTCCAGAGATTGTGGTAGGTGCTAGGTAGGATTACAGCAGTAAACAAAATTCTCATGGATCTGAACTCATATACAGTATTTACCATCCTGTGAGGAGAGATAAACATTAAACAGTTAATAATATACAAACTATAAAATGATAATTGTGAGAAAGGCTATAAAAAGGCAGGTATGCTTTTGGCTCAAGTGAAAAACAAATCTTTCCTGACTCTTTTCTTTATCTTGGACATCAATCACAAAATTCTACTGATTCTTAATTCCTAAATATATCAGATTTAACTACTTATTTTTATCTCCTCTGTTAGCAGCAAGTCCAGAACATCATAATCTTTCACCAGATTCTTGTAATAGTCTTCTAACTTTCCTCTACAATGACTTTTGCCCTTTCATATCCTTTATCTACTTTGAATCCAGGCAGAGTGACTTGCTTAAAATATTACAAAATATTCTCATTGTCTTTAGGATCAAGTACAAATTCCTAAACAAACTAACATTCCTGGACATTGCATATAAAGCAAGAAAACTCTAAAAGGTAGAGAGAGAAAAAAGAACACTGTCTAGTGATTTCTGAATTCAAGGAATGAGGCGGTAATATATTCATCACATTTGACCTAACACAAAGAATGTATAACATTCTTTCATGTATGTGGAAGGCAAATGGATTGTGGGGCTGCTGCACTCATCAGTGGACTCATCCTTTGATGAGTTCAGTAGCTGAATGTACAGTAAGATGTAGGGACAGGTTGGTGGTAGGCCACTGGGGGCATGACCTGGAAGGGGATATTCTTGTGTCAGGCTCTTCCCTTCTCTCTCTGCTTCCTGGCTGCCATGGGTTGAACAATTCTTCTTCCATCATGCCTTCCATTACACTGTTTCTGCCCTAGAGCCACCTGGGTATAGACTGAAACCGTGAGCCAAAATAAACCTCTTCCTTTCAATTGTGGATGTCTGGTATTTTGTCCCAGCAACAAGAAAGTGACTAAGACAAATACTAGGATGGAACCTTAGTATAAACTATGGACTTTGGATGGTGATGTGTCAATGTCGGCTCATCAGTTTTAACAAATGTACCACACTAGCACAAGATGTAAATGGGAGAAACTAACTGAAACTAACTGGGGAGAAGATGGAGGTAAAGGTATTTTGAGCTGCTTGATCAATTTCTTCTTAAACCTAAAACTGCTTTAGGAGAAATAAAGCCCAGTAAGAGCTTTTAAAAAGTCATCAATGGAGAGTTTTATGAACTAATTATTTTTTAAATTGTTTAAGAGAAAGATTCAAGCATTTGATGTGTTTCCAATACACACTGGATCATAAAGGAACAAATAATAGATAAAATTTCTCTTTAAAGACTTATTTAGCTAATAAAGGAAGGACTATCTCCACTATACATCACCTGATTTATTAATCCATCTAGGTAATGGTCATCAAAATCTGGTAAAAATTTAAAAAGAGACATGACTAGATAATAAATCACTATATATTGTAAAAAAAGAAAGATAAAGAAAAACACAAAGCAGTCTAATGAAGCCTCTCTAGATCAAAGTCACCAATTTGCAGAAAACATAGAGGACAGGAGAACATGCTAAAGGCGCTAGGGGGATGGAATCAGCAGGACCCACATTATGGAAAACTGTTGGACAAATGACCTGTTTGTTTGATAAATAAATAAACTTCAATAAGGGGAATAAAGAGAAGTAAAGGAAATCCTTAGGCTAGAAGAGACTTATGAATCAAAGCAACCAATCTCAATGTGTGAACCATATCTGACCTTGATTCATAGAGAAATTCCAAATTTTCAACTGCCTATTAATTTTAAATATTGATTAGATACTTGACAATATTGAGGAATCATTAAATTTTTATTTATGATATTGCTATATTGTTTTTAAAAAGCATATGGAGCTTTACATTATTATATTTAGAGATTAAGTGATATAAGTATCTGGGATTTAATTCAATATATGAGAAGAGAGGAAGGAGTGGAGGTATAGAGGACAGGAGACTGGCTATTAGTACAAAATTATTGAAATTGGATCATGGGTACATGAGTTCACTATAGTATTGTTTACTTTTGCAAATGTTTAAAATTTTCCATAGCAATTAAAAAAATAAGGATCAACAGTAAAGTTCTTTTATGAAATAAGAACTATGTAATTCTGTTTATGATACTGCTGTGTGGGAATTATTTTTGATCTCTTGTTACTCACTCAATTACACATATGCATTCAGTCACCAAATTCTGTTAATGCCACTTCTACTTCAAGCTAAATTTGGCTTGGGCACAGCACATGTCTACTTTTGCCTACCTCTAAAATGTAGCCTGTGTTGTTTTGAAAACACACACACAATATAAATTCGACCATATCAGTCCTTTGCTTAAAAGCCACTTATAGTGTCTCACTGATCAGGGAATAAGGGCCAACATTTTCAATACGCATGGTCAGGTCTTCAGGTTCTATTCTGACCTTGAATATTCCACCACTCCATCCTGAAATGCTCTTCCTGACTTTCCTCTATTCCAAGCACTTCCTAAACTTGCCTTGTTTATTCTTAACCCGACATTCACACACCCTGCTTCCTTTGCCTGGAATGCTCCTGACCCCGTAAACACACATTCATCTTTCAGATGTAACTTTAAATGCCATTTTCTCAGGGTAGCTTTCCCACAGTTCCTAGGCTAGATAAGATCAAATATCTCACCTTCATAACAACTTGTCACAACTACAATTTTTAAATTGCTAAAATTATTTGTTTAATGCCTATCTTTTCTGCTATAATGTAGTCTCAAGGAAAAAAGGACATGGGTCTTAAAATTATATGCCTAAAGCCTAGCATTTTGTCCTAGTAAAAGGTCAATAAGTTTTTATTACACTATAAATGAGTGGCTTAATGAATGAATAAGTAAGTGATTTGAATGAAATCATGAAACGGAATTACTGGCACAATAATATTACACAGTTAATCTTAATGGTGTCAATCAGACTTCCTGTCAAAAGGTTTACAAAGTTTCAATGCATATGTATACAAACAAAAAGAGAAAAAATAAGTGAGAATGACTTCATTATAAATCCAGGTTACAATCTCTCATTGATATTCCCAAAGTACTTAACAATGAAAGAACAGGGATGTATCTTGATCTATCATTCACCTTTCAAAAGAGGCACAAGTATATCCAAATAAAAGTACTTCTGATACAATCCCCAACTATGCTATTCAGAGAGAAAACTGAGATTCTTTGAAAGAGTAATAAAAACCATATACCTGAAAATTTTATATTTATATGCAATTATTTAAAACTGGCTGCACACAGAGAATATAAATAGTCTTTTGACCAGAAAACAGGCAAATTTAGCTACTGGAGTAAAATTAAAGCTTAATTATTTTAAAGATTAGATCTCCACAACTTTTTAAATTAATGAGGAAAAACTACTAACTCCAAAACCAAAATTTTATTTTAAATTATTAGGTTTTCAGTGCATATAAAAATTTTCATTACATATGGCATATAAAGATGTTAGTACACTGAACTACATAAGAAAATATACAACTCTAGAAATCATTAATATGCTTGTTTTCCTGTGAATGAATGCAGTTTGCTTAAATTAATATTGTCATGGAGTATCAAGCAGGCTCAACATTTTTATATTGTTTGGGTTTTTTTGGTACCGGGGATCGAACTCTGGTCCTTGTGCCTGCACAGCAGGCGGCGAAACCACTGATCTAAATCCCCGGCCCTTCCTATTGTTTCTTAATAACTTCTTAATAAGGTTTTTAGTGTCTTCTTGACCTACCCATAATATGTTTTTCAAAGTATTGAATACTGTGGTTGCCTTTTCTCTCATCTCTGGTGGAACATATTTAATATCTAAATATTTTGATAATTTACATCTAGAATTATATAGCATGTTAATAACAGTTTCAATGTCATAAGTCCTCTCACTGGTTTGTCCTTCTGAAAAGACATGGGATTTATACATCTTTTCTAATCTGTGCTCTGCTGCTGTTGCCAGAGCAAGACTTCCTTTCAAGTTCTCCATAAAGGCCTCAATCTCCACTTTATACTCTGGATCGTTCTTGTCATTCAGGGATGGCTGTTGCAGCTGGGAGTGGATACATGAGATTTTTCTCAAAATGTCATCATTATTCATAGCCTGTGAATGATGCTCAGTTGACTCTTCGAGGTTCTCGCCCCAGAGTTGGGGAACATCTTCAGACTCTGTAGACATCTCCAGGTCTGTGCTTGAAGGTGTGGTGATGACAGGAGGACTCGTGGAGGACCTGGTGGTGAACGGGGACGATCTGGGGGCCTCGGTGTGTTTCATAACAGGCTCTGGCTCTGGTTCCTTTTCAATATAAGGTTCTTCTGTGTGCAAAACAATAGAAACATTGTTGGGTCTGATCGACCAGAAGGCCATGCTTTCGGTAGGTTTCTTGCTCTCTGGCCCCTGTGTGGGGCCTGTAGCAGGGAAAGCTGTACTGTGTCCATTGGTGGGATCAGTGTTCTCAGTTAGAGCGTCTCTGAGAGTGCTGAGTGCCTTAGGTCTTGACACGGGCAGATCTGGAGAATAGACATGGTTTGGAGACACTGATTTTTTCTCCCCGTCTGGTTCCTTCGTGGGAACCCTCAGTATTAGGTTCTCTAAAACTTGCACATAATGATTCAAGTTTCGTTCTTCATTAGGTGACACAGTTAAGCCTTAGGGGGAAAAAATCAAATGCATAATGGTAACATTTATTATCTTATGTGACACAAAGACAGAATCTACTAACCTAAGTTTGTTTCTTATTTACTGAAAAGTGGAAATAAAGGAACAAGGAGCAAAGAATTTTTGATACCGGGTCAACTCTCACTTAAAATGAGCAAAATCAATATTCAAGTGTTGGGGATATAATTCAGAAGTACAGTGTTTGCTTAGCAAGCATGAGGGCCTGGGTTCTATCTCCAGAACTGGGGGGAAAAAATCAGTACACAAATACTAATCAGAAAGAAGATATAATGAGAAAGTTTCCATTTGCATTACAAAAATGAAACAAAGAATCTAATCATACGTTCTAAAAGACATGTCTAAAATCTATATGAGGAATTATAACAGGCTAAATAATGAATATCCAAAGATACTATTAGGTGCTAATCCCTAGAATCTGTAAATGTTGCCTTATCAGGAAAAAGCATCTTCACAGATGTGACTACTTTAAGGTCCCTGAAGCCATGTGTGCTGGCACAAGTCTGTTACCCCAGCATTTTGGGAGGCTTAGGTAGAAGAGTTGCAAATTGAAGTCCAGCCTGGGCAATTTAGCAACTTAGCAAAACACTTTCTCCAAATAAAAAATAAAAAATAAATTAAAGTGGGGGTGTAGCTCAGTGTGAAAGCCCTGGGTTCAATCCCCAGTACCAACAACACCACTGCACCCCACACTAAAAAATTAAGGATCCTGAAATTATCTGGGTAGACTCCAAATACAATCCTGGATTATCTGGGTGAATCCTAAATACAATCATAAATATTCTTTTTTTTTTCTTTCTGGTACTGGGGATCAAACTCGGGTCCTTCTGCTTGCGAGGCAGGGGGCAGAACCACTGAGCTAGATCCCTGGCCCCAATCATAAATATTCTTAAAGAAAGACACAGAGAAGAGGAGGCAGTGATGTGGAAGAAGGGGCTGACCCTAGTGCACAAGCCAAGGAATACTGGGAGCCACCAGGAGTAGGCAAGTGACATATTCTTCCCTAGAGCTTCTGAGGAAGCATGGCTCTGCCTACACCTTGATTTAGGTTTAGTGAAACTGATTTCAGACTTCTGGCCTCCAAAACTGAGAGAGAAAGCATTTTTACTGTTGTAAACCATCAAGGTGGGGGTGATTTGTGATAGCAGCTGTAGCAAATTAATGTAAGCAGATAATAAAATCTTCTGAAACACATAATGTAAATATCAACAAATGGGAAGATAGACCATGTTCTCAGTAAGAAAAGCCAACATCCTAAGTATGATTAGATACCATATTCTATAAATTTATACATTTCATGTGCTTCTAATGAAAAAAATCATTAGCTTTTCTTCCCTAAGTTACAAAAGTTGATTATTAAGTTCATTCGGAAGAACAAGTAATAGCCAGGAAAACAGAGGCTAGCCTTACCAGATAGAATAAGATATTAAAATGCTCTAAACCCTTTAATATAAAGACAGCATGGTCCTGGCAGATGACTAGACAGACTAATGAGACAGAACAAAAAATGTGGAAGTAGACCCAGCAACATATAGAAAAATATCTCAAGGTTGGGGAAAGTTTCAGTTAGTAAAAGAAGAAATCATTTTAATTAATTTCACAATAATTTCTTGTGGCTGCCAATTTTATAAAAAGATACATAATCAGACATTATATGCTTTCTGATGAATAAAACAATATCCTCTATGCAGTATTCCTGCAAAAAAAAAAATAAAATAAAATAAAAAAAGCTCAAGCCTGATTCCAGTGGGCCTCTGTAGCCCTAATTAACAGTATTCAGAAAATATACAGGACAACAAAGAAAGGTATTCAACTACACCACGGGGGCACAATCTGCAAAATCCAGACTGGGAAACTGCAGTACATACATGTACACTATTGTTTTCAACCATTAGATTGCAAGAGGAAAAATAGAGATGGAGGACTGCTAACAGACATATCAATAAATTACATGTGTGATTCCTTCTTGAATCTCAGTTCAAACAAATCAACTGGAAAAGAAAAGCAGACAATCAGAAATTAGAGCACTGAGTACATGTTTGATAACATTAAGGAATTACTATATTTTTTAAGTGTGACACTGTTTTTGTGTTTTATTAAATCCTCCTATTTGGAAGGTGTGGTGGTGCACACCTGTAATCCCATCGCTCAGGAGGCTGAGGCAGGAGGATTGAGTTCAAGGCCAGCCTGGGCTAAAGAGGACATTGTCTCAAAAAACCAAACAATAACAAAAACCCAAAGGTCCTCATATTTTAGTGTTTCATACTGAATTATTTATTGATAAAATGATATAATATCTAGACTATGCTTCTAAATAATCTAAGCCCAAGAAATTGCGAGGGGGTGCAGGGAACTAAAGGGAAAATTGTGGGTAGAGATAGTAAAGAGACAGGATTTATCATGAGATAATGACAGTTGAAACTGGATACAGATATATGGAGATTTTACACTATTCTACTTGTGTATATACTTTCTACTTGTATGTATTTGTATGTATTCAACATTTTCTATAATAAAATGTTTTTTCTTAAATCTGGGAAGATGTCATTTCTGGACAACTAGAAGTAAATAGTTGAGCAAATTATAAGCAAATCTAAAATGTACAACCAACAGAGGTTTGATTGACTTTAAGAAGACATTGTCACTTGAGGATAGTCTGTCAAACACTTGACTTTCAAATTATTTAGCTTGTTCTCAAAGTAGTAAGTGGGGTATTCAAGTGGCTATTAGGGAAGATAGGGTGTCAAAGGAGAGGGAAAGGAGGTATTTATTACTAGGTGATTACTAAAAAAATCCTCAAGTACTCATTATCCTCTTCTCCTGTTACTCAGGCAACACCAAAAACCCTGTTCATAGCTGCCTAGCAACCAAGTACCCTGCCTCCTACCTTGCTTTTCTTCCCTCCTTAATGTAATATTGTTCTATTCTTAAATCCATCCTCTCTCCACATACTTCCCACCCACTGCTTCTGTCCGCCTTAAAACATCTCCATATTTTATAACGATCTTCTCAGTTCTACACTAATCAGAACTCCTTGGAAATCAATTTGATCTCTGTGATGTTGCCAGACAGGTAGTAAAAGGCAGTCAGTTTCAAATATCCTTCCAGACAGCCCCAGCACTGGACAAGCCTGTTTTTCTTCATTCCTCATGAGGTACTGGAAAGCTGAACAAAATTCACATTCCTACAGAGAACAGACTACCCTGGCTAGAAGTTGGGTTATTATACCTTGCATATTTGTAGCCTATGCTAGTGTAATATCTCCTCTACTTTTACCAAGCAAACAGAAATGTCCCAGCATGTGGTTTAGGTCAGAATCTCCTCCAGCCTGTGTGTGACACTGACATTGAGGTATGGCTTTTCTGTGCTCTCCTGAGGCAGGATGCTACCTGCTAAGTGGCCACAAGGCTTCACTGGAATCTCAGATTTGGGGGCTGCAGGGGACATTGAGCTACCTACACTTCTGCTCTTGTTACGGTGGAAGGCAAATTGGGGATGTCATGGAAATAACAGGAAAGGAATGGAAATGGTACAAGCAACTAAAGAAACAAAAATAGCAGGAACTCTTAAGGGGAAGTTGGAAGATAGTGATTAAAAAGATCGTAATAGTTCTAATTTATGGAGTGATTAGTAGGAGCAGGCACTACATTAAGGGGTCGGAATGTAAAGGGTGTTTTGGTGAAGAGGAAAAAGAAGATACTTAGAAAGGACAAGTAATTTGCCTTCTATTCAATTTGTAAACAGGACTTGGGGTTCAAACGCAGGCTGCCCGGCTTCAAAGCAGATGTGCGGAAGGAGTACACAAATGTCATAAAGAAACATCCTAGGGCTGTTGGCAAAGAATAAGGGTGTGGCGAGAAATATCCTTGAAGGAACACAACTCTTATTTTAAAATACACGGGAATATTAAATAAAATAAAGTATGCGAATTCTGCCCAGTGCCAATTGGACCAATATATTTAAAAATACAGGTGAATATTAAGATAAAATTTTAAAACGACACAAAATTTTGCTCTACTATAAAAAATATACACCTTCTATAAGTTAAGATGTGTCTAGAGGGCCAGGGATTTAGCTCAGTGGTTCCGCCGCCTGCCTCACAAGCACAAGGTTCCGAGTTCGATTCCTGGTAGCAAAAAAAAGATATGTCTGGAAACACTGATGAGAGTCCAAATGCAATGCTTTCTTTGTAGTAGCATAAGTGGGAACTGATAGCTAATGGACTACAAAAGAATAAATCCTCACACAAAGGTAAAAGTAAGTTAACTACTTTTAAATTTATTGTGAGAAAAACAGGAACCTAAGTTCTTTCTGGATAAACCCAGTTTCCTAAGTATCATAAATGTAAAAAATTTTAGTCACTTAAATTTCTGTACTAGTTTTAAAAATAACTGCATACTTTAAAATATCATGTTTGTGGGCCGGAGATTTAGCTCGGTGGCACCGCGCTTCCCTTGTAGGCGCAAGGTTCTGAGTTTGATCCCCAGGAACCACCCCCAACCCCTGCAAAAAAAAAAAAAAATCATACTTGTAAACTTTTTTAGTATATGTGCTGCCAAAGCCAGCACAATGAAAGCTTCTTCTTCTTCTTTTTTTTTTTTTGTACCGGGGATCGAACTCAGGACCTTGTGCTTGTGAGGCAGGCGCCGGAATCACTAAGCTAAATCCCCGGCCCCCATATTTGTAAACTAGACTAGAAATATTTTGTTTCTTGATTTGGACACTGGCTACATGAGATTTACTGTATGCTTGTGATTTATGTGAATGATATATTTCAAATATGAGGCTGCTGGGGATGGTGCCATATGCCTGTAATCTCAGCACTCATGAGGCTGAGGCAGGAGGATTGCAAGCTACAACCCAGTGTGAGCAACTCAGCAACTTGGCAAGATCCTGTCTTGTAATGAAACGTTTTTTGAAAGGACTAGGGATGTAACTCAATGGAAAGGCCCAAAGTTCAATCCCAGTAACACCAAAAAAAAAGGGGTTATAAAAACTTAATTTTACTAAAATGTTATTTTCATTTTAGACAGTAAAGCTAATTGATGATATTTATAAACCAAGAGTTATATTTCCCACTTTTATTATACCATGATTTTGTTACTTTGAATAAGAAAATTAATATGAAAATTCTCAAATTAAGACTATGGATCTGAAAATAGAACTCATGAGGTTTTAGGGGTTTTTGTTTTTGCTTTTTTTCTTTACCATAGAGCTAGGAGTGGCTTGGTTCCTTGGTCTCACCTAAGAAACTTTGATTTCTGTGGCCAAAGATATTGCTAATTTTTAGAAATAATTTAATGTAATTTTAAGGCCAAGTCAGTCATTTTGAATTATAAAGGTTCTAAGATCTGTAAATTTACTGTTTTTTAAAAGAAACTATATAACAAACCACTCTAACAAAATTTACTGCTGTTTTTATGCAAATATGTACACTGTAAACTAAGTTTTTAAAATACTTGGAATTCTCAAGTTCTTAAAAATGCACTTTCAAGCACCAATTAAAATACCTGATTGCACACACAAAACTTCAATTCATAAAAGCTGAAAAGAACAATTTCTTCTATGATGTCTATTTAAAATAATTAATATATACAAATGTATCTTTTGTAAAAATGCTACACCTTTATAAACTCTGGAGAAATTTCCTAATCAGCAAAGCTAAGTGCTATTATGAACGAACTGATTTTTACAAAATTTTCCCAGGTAGGCTTTATATTCAAAAATGAAAAAACAAAACAAAACACTTCTTTCTTTCTGAGAAATGACAGTATGCCAAACATTAAACTATTAGAGTAATAAAATGTGAACACTGAAAATCTTACACGGTAACACTAGCTCATTAACAACTAACATGTTAAGAAAGGAAAAATCATGTTACCTTAAATCTTGGCCCAAGAAGCAATAGTTTCTATAAGTGAATAAAAGGAAAACCAAACCATTACTACTTCTTCTATAGTAAAAGAACAGGGGAAAATAAAAATATAGTTACAATAAAAGTGGGTAATTTTAACATTTATATAATTTTAGAAGATATAAAGAAAACCAAATTGAAATTTTAGGACAGAAAAACCCAGTAACTGAAATGAAAAAATTTTTTTTTACTGTTTAGGCTCAACAGCAAAACTCTGCAGGCTGTGACAGGAGAATCTCAAGTTTCAGCTTAGCCTGGGCAACTTAGAGACTGAGACTGTCTCAAAATAAAAATAAAAAAGGATTGAGGGGATACAGTTCAGTAGTTCAGTGTGAAGGCCTTAGGATCAATACCCCGTACCTGGGGGGAAAAAAGATTCAATGAACACAGAATGACAGCAATTACCCAATTTGAACACAGAGGAAAAAATAGGAAGAAAGAGGAAAAAAAATTAATGGGACCTCAGGGACTTGTGAAACTAACAAAAAGACTTAACATCTGTCTTAGAGAAGAAAGGGGTTGAGTCTGAAAAAAAAATATTCAAAGAAATAGTGACTGAAATTTCCCAAAATTTGGCAATAGACAGGACCTTACAGATTTAAGAAACCGAGTGAACTAAAAAACAGAAGAAACTCAAAGAAAACCATGCCAACACGTGTGATGGTCAAACTTCTGAAAACTAAAGAAAAAAGAAAAAAATCTTGAAAGAAGCCAGAGAGAAACAAAGCCTTTTGTATAGGGGAGAAAAAGGATCATGAACCTGGAATTCCATATTAAAGGGAAAAATCAAGTAAAAGGGTAATCAGGAAATGCTGAGATAAAGGAAAATTAAGAGAAGTTGCTGCTGAAGTTGTTACCCTAAAAGAATGGTTAAATTAAGTTCACCAAACAGAAAAGGAAATGGTAAAAGGAATCCTGGAATGCTGGAAAGGAAAAAAGAATATCAAAGAGGAAAATTATGGATAAAAGCAGTAAGTTTTTGCCAATTATGTCTTGAGTTTTCCAAATTAAGTCTGACAAGGTGAAGTAAGAATTATAACACTCTAAGGTTCTTAATGTGTGCAAAGAAAAAATGTAAGGCAACTATGAATGAGGGAGGATAATAGGATAGAAAGGGAAGAAGTGTCCCTACAATTCACTTAAACTGGTAAAATCGTACCAGTAGACTGTGATAAGTTACATCATTCAAATATATATGATACTGAGGCTATACAAAGGGATATGCTCAAAAACAATGAGTCAAAATGGAATTCTAAAACAATATAAAATGGAGACCATCTTATTATGTGCTTAAATAAAATTTATGTTTTAAAAACTAAGGTTTAAAGGCAAATGATATTGTTAATGTAAACATGTGGTTTGATACAAGGATAAATATCTGGTAAATTAAAGGTGGAAGGGGGAAATGGGAGCTCAGTAAAGAAGAAAAGATAAGGTTGAGTTGTAGCTCGGTGATAGAGTCTGTGCCTAGAATGCATGAGGCTATGAGTTTCATGGCCAGCAATGTCAAAAACAAACACAAATGTGTTTTAAGAAGCAAAAACGATTTTGTTTAAAGTTGCACATAAAAGCAATAAAGTTCATTAGAAGATCTCTGGTCTTTGTGCTTTAACAACTAATATTTTTTTTTTACTTTGCCCTTGGCCTGCAACCTTAATATGATGATTGGTGATTATGCTAATTTTGTATGTTCACTTTTTAAAGATTCAAATATAAGTAGGATTTTTATTATGCAAGCATTTTTCTATAACTTGTTATTATGAATTCAAATTTTAATTTTTCCTGACAGATAAACAAGTAGTTATGTTCATCCAAATTAAGTGTTCCAGTTAAATAAATATGACTTTATGGCCTCATGCTTCCTGGTGTTTATGTTCTGGGGTCCTCTCTTCCCACAGGGATGTGGGCTTGCTGAGCATGCCTGGGCCCATAGGACATTATCAATTCTGACACAGCAAGGCTTCCAAAGAGCTGGCATATGGGGGCTTGCAGAGATCCTCTTGGAAGCCAGCTACCATGGTATAAATCTTGGGCTTGCCTTGGAAAAATGAGGATTTATGTTGGGAAAGCCTAGAAGACTAGAAGCCACCTTGATCTTCTGGTCCCAGTTGAGCTTTCAGCTGAAAGCAGCTGCACCTGATGATGCAGGGCCACCCAGCTGAGTTGCTAGCCCACAGAGTCATGAAAAGTGATGAATTTGGGCGGCAGTCTTTTATGCTACAAATGGTAACAAGACAGACTTTTAAAAAGGAATACAACTTTAATTCAGGGGAAGAGTTAAAAATCCAGAAGTTATCTTATGAGTCATGCTAAAATATAATTGGAATCATAATAAACTCCTGGTTTCAAAATACATCTTCTAGTTCTGTTAGCTAAAATGACCAAAGTACCAGTACTGCCCACCACACAAGTCTGGTGTGGGTCTTTAGCATCACGGTGTACGTCTTTAGTATCACGGTGTACTGTGTCTCCTTGGAGGGATGATTGATTTTGTCAGAGCAGAGATCAAAGTAGCTTTGGGATAACCAGTTAATGTCAAAAACAAGTACTCTTTAAAAAACACAAGAGATCCTACCAAAAGGACATATAAGCAGCTCACAGGAACTCTGACTGGTTAAGGTGTGAATAATTGCAGCTCAGAAAAAAATTATAATTAGGTAAAACAAATCAGGTTTTTAAAAAAGCCACAAATATAAAGTGATGCTAAAAAGATAATTCCTATTCATTGTATTCATTTTTCTTTTATTTAGATAAGAAAAAGTGCTGCTTAACTTTAATTTTACATATATTATAAGGTGATTAAACTATATCCAGTTAAGGGCTACTATGGTCAAAAGAACCAAGACAAAAGACTCTTCCCCTGTAAATCATTAATGGATAGGCTAATGAAACTTCCTGCTACTCTCATAAGGCCACTCTGAGCACTCGCCAGCTGGATGTCATGCTTGTCATTAATCTCAGACTAATGAAGATCATCATGATGTCCATTCCCAGGTCTGAGTGTCCCTCCCCAGTGCCACAGCCTGGGCCTTTGGACGAGATCCATAACGAAGGGAGCTCTACCTTTAAAGGTACTAAAATAAACCACTTTTCCTTTTGGTCAATTTGGTGATAGATTTGAACAACTCTTGCTGGTTGCTACTTTAACACCACCTTTGCCTTTTTTGGTTCATTAGGACAAAGTCCTTTGTAAAGACAAGGACAGAGACCAAAGACTCACACATGGAGCTTCCTTTTAATACCAATCTAGGGAAGTTGGTGAAGAGGTTTTGTCACCCTGGACTAAAATCTGTGCCATTAACTCTATTTTTGCTCATCTGTACAATGAGGTGACCTGGAAAAGAGGAATTTATTCATGAGATACACAAACCTTCCCAAAACTAACATTTCACAGTCTTGTATTTGTAGCTATGAATATTTAGTGACAAATTATAAAATGCAAATTATATAATTTCAGTAATATTAATATTATTTGAATATATAACTAATATGTTACTTTAGAATTAAGTAGTAATTCTAAAAGGAAACTAACTGAATGTATAAAAAATTAAGTATATAGTATATTTATCCAGCACCATCAGGATGTATGTGTATGTAAGGAAGTGTAGCCTTCTACATACCCAGGCCTCCCTCCTGTCAAGCTGAATTTAGATTAAAATGGTACTGAAGCTTTCAACAAATGTATTTACTTAAATGCCTGTGGTCTTTGAATAAGATAACCTCAAAACTGTCTTAGTAGCCTAGAAAAATTCATCAGGGCTTCACTTTCCATTAGAAAAACCTCTGTGCCTTATCTCTGGAATGAGAGAACATTTTTTATTTGTTTCTCTTGCCAAGAGTTGTTTTAGTAGTGCCTCAATAAAATACATAACTGATTTAAATCAAATCCACTGAAATAAGCCCGGTTTTCTTTGGTATATTTTTTAAATTTTAAAAAAATTAGAAGAAAATATGAAAGACAGATACAGAGAAAGTAGTCATGTAACACTGCCCTTCATCTCTTAATCTGTTTCTACGAAAAAGAAGTAAATTACAGTTTCAAGATATCTTCTATTATTCATAACCTGTATATATTTATGTTTTATATCATCTATGTACTCAACACAAAGCCATTCCTTATTTCTGACAAATGTCTTTTCCTTTCCTAAAAGCCTTAAGAAAGTTCAGGGAGAAAGGTACAAAGAAAACAGGTCAAAATTGTGGAATTAGGCAGAGACTGCAGGGCAATAAGTATCCAGGGGCTGCTGGGTAACAGTCCCAGGCAGGATTAATGTCATTTCAGTGAAAGTCCCTCTGTATGTCACTTGTGACCCTTGGCTCTACCACTCCCAAAACGCAATAAACTGCTGTTAGTAATAAAGATAATCAAATATCAAGAAAAGATAATGTCATCTTCATTGTGTTTTTGGTCCTTTATGTCAAAGAAGAAAAATTTTATAAAGATTTTTATTAAAAACAGCTTAAAAAAAAATCTTAAGTGTAGTATTGAAAGGGATAACTTCTGTTATCTAGATACTTTATGCAGAACTTTTCCCACTGATGTTCATGATAATTTAAGGTTGTGTTGTGTTTTTTCTTTTCTTTTCTTTTTTTTTGAGATAGGGTCTCGCTATGTAGAAGGGGTTGGCCTTGAACTCACTATGTAGCCCAGGCTGGCCTTGAATTCATGGCAATCTTCCTGCTTCAGCCTCTCAAGTGCTGGGATTACAGGTGTGCGCCACCATGCCTGGCTCTTGAATCTAATTTTTAACTGTATTTTCTTTTTTTCTCTATGGGGATTGAACCCAGGGCCTTCTACATGTTAGGTAAGCACGTTACCACTGAGCTACATCCCCAGGCCCCTGCCCTTTTTTTCTTTTGAAACAGCCTGTCCCCAAGTTGCTCAGACTGTCCTCGAATTTGCAAACCTTTTGCCTTAGCCTTCTGAGTATAGCATTTGGGATTATAGAGCGAGACAGCATGATCAGATCAACTAAGACATTTTAACAATTCTAAAGTATGACTGCATAATTAGTACACTTTTTTCACACCTGCTTGTTAAATTTTACTGATTGACTTGGTTAAAACAAGCTCCAACAATATTAAATGCCACAGTGAATTGCAGTTAGACCAGAAAGACAAACCTCACACCCACCTCAGATACGGTACTTACATGTGTCTCAAGATGTCTACATGGTGCTGTCAATATGTCTCAGCATTGCTGAATTTAACCTTACTGGGTTTCAGCTATTGAAGGGAACAAAAGAATTCCTTGGGAATCATAGAATTCTGCTTAACCAAGCTTTGAGTCCTTGCATCCAAGTCTGCTTTAAGAAGCTGCATCCTCAGGTCAGTGAGTGACCCAGACAGCTGCCCACGGTCCCATGTGCTCTGTAACTTTTACCACAGGGATCAAGGGTCAGATAGCAAATATTTTAAACTTTGCAAGCCTTACCCTGCAAAACAATCACTTAACTGCTACATATTATAAAGCAGCCATGCCCAATATATAAAGGAATGGCCATAGCTGTGTTCTAATAAAACTTTATGAGCAGAGAAAAATTTCATACTCTTTCACATATTATGAAAGGAGTACATTTCATATTTACATTTTTTTAAATGTCGCCAGGCGTGGTGGTGCACGCTTGTAAATCCAGCACTCTGGAAAGCTGAGGCAGGAGGATCACGAGTTGGAACCTAGCCTGGCGACTTAATGACAGCGAGACCTTGTCTCAAAGACTAAAGGGCTGGGGATGTGGCTCAGAGCAAAGGCCCTGGGTTCAATTTTCAGTGGGAAGCAAAAGGTCATAACCAGTGTCAGTAGGCCAGTCATACAAAAGCAGGCAAATCTGGGCTGCAGTATGCACTTCCTGCTTTACGTCCTGGACAGAGAATGCCAGGCAGCGAACTAGGGTGAGACAGGAAAAGTGTCCCCTGGGCGGCGGCGCAGATGTGTGACAGAGGGACATGCAAGGCCAACACCCTGGGTAGGCGCGTGAAAACTGTGGGACTCAGGACGGCACGGAACTCTCAGGCTGTGCCCCGGGTCGGGGCAGACCGGTCACTTACTCCGGGATGCCGGAAACGCCCGCGCGGACGCAGGCCATAGCAACAGCGCGACTAGAAGGACTACGGACTTCATAGGCGTTGTCCGCACCACTCCGCCATTGGACGGGAACATCCTGGGCCCACCAAGCCGGGTACCTCAGGGTAGAAAGGGGAGGGTGTCCGCTGCCGACCGACCCACCTCAGGGCCTGGGGCGCCTGGAAATGGTCGAAGCCCACAGGTCGAGAACGGGGTGGGGGTGGAGGTGGGGGTAGGCGCGAGAGGCGGCGCATGCGCGTGTCCCCCCCCCCCCCCGCGCGCTTGCTGAATGAGATTACCTCGACGGCTAGCTGTTGCAGGAGCTAGAACCGGCCGTGTAGGGGGCTCGTTCCATGCTGGGGTCATAGACAAGCAGAATGGAGGAAACCTTGGAGCTCCCCAAGAACTGAACGCAGTTCGGGCTAGTTGCGTGGCTAGACAGATTTTGGAGGTGAGAGATAGGCAGTGACATTAAAGACACTTTGAAGGGCCCTGAGTTGTTCTTCTGTTTTAGTTTTTAAAGAATTATATCCTATTTCATTGACAGTTTTGAGAAGCTAGAGTTGGGGGAAGGTGTAACTAGAAGGAAATAACATGAGGAAAGTTTGCGGGTTGATAGTGGTTAACTAATGTGTTAAATTTTGTAGAATTGTACACCAAAAATCCACTTTACTGTATGATTATTTGTAAAAATTCATATATACTCATATCTGTGCCTTGGGAAGCAAGGGAGCTTGGATTTTTGTCTGGTAGGGACTTCCTGCTGAGTTTTATACTGGGGTAGATGGTGATGAGGTGTCCATTTCAAAGGTCACTCTCCTTGAAGCATCAAGAATGGATTGGAGGGAATCAAGACCAGAGGACAGAGCAAGCTAGAATGTTGCAGTAATCTAGGCATGGGCTGATGGGGGCTTGGACTTGTGATGGCAAAGAACAAGGGACATATGGACAGATTGGAGAGACTTTTAGGGCTAAAATCAACCGAATTAGGAAATTGTTTGAAGTGTGGAGTGAGGGAGGAGGAAGTGATGCCCCAATTTCTGGCTTGAGCATCTAGGTATGTGGTGGAGCAGTTTACTGAGATGGGGAACATTTATAGGGGTGGAAGAAGATGATGAGTTTCATTTTCAACATTGGTATAGTGAGGTGGGCTTGGGGCCTTCTCCCAGAGTGCCCTGTGCAGTGAGCAGATGAATATGGGATATCAGCATGTAGAAGTGGGAATAGATGATATTGTCTGAGGAGACTGTTTAGACCAGAAGACCATTGGACCTGGAATAGAATCCCAGGAAACATGGACAGGCTAGAGAGAACAGGATGGACCAGCACCAGGGACCAAAACCAGAGAGGAAAGCCAGAAAAGCAGAAAAGCTTCATGGAGAAAGTTGTCTCAGACTGTCAGATGCTTTTTAGAAGTAGATTTAGCAACAAAAGCCCTGACAGACGCAGTTTCAGTGGAGTGATTTGGGCAGAAGCCAGCCTCAGTGAGTCGAGGGATGAGTAAGAGGTGATAAAATGGTGACAGCTAGCACAGTACAGGCAACTTTTTTGAGGTTGGTGCGTGAGTCTTCAATGTGCTCTACCAGTGCTTCATCCAAATATAGTGACATGCTAGAATCCAACAGTTGCAACTATTTGGAAAGCAACTTGAAATATGTAACAAAAATGTTAATATAAACACTCTGGTATAAATTACATAATATAAATTCATAGGAGAAACTTAATGTCCTAAGATAGCCATAATCTATACGATAAAGACAATCAAAGTACAAATTAAGAGAATGGTAGAGTTACGGACTGAATGTTTGTGTCCTTCTCTCATTCACATGTTGAAATCCTAGCCTCCTAACTTGGTATGATGAGTATGAGATGCTATGTTTGAGGCGTGATTAAGTCTTGGGGATAGACAGCTCCCTCAGTCTTGCCTCTGTGTGAGGACACATGGAGATGAAGTATATATAGTGGGAGAAGGGCTCCCACCAGATACCAAATCTGCTTACCTGAGGGCTGCCCACCTATAGCTAGATCAGATGGACTGTTCACCTGCTGGCCAACTGGGGACCTCTGACATCAGGCAGGCCTGGAACTTAGCCCAGAAGGAAGCCGAGTATATGGCTATACAGTAGCATGTAGAAAGTGCTCATTGAATCTTAGCTGAGTATGTGTTGACCTAGTAACTTTAGTCTAAGAATACAAAAGATGATGGGACATCACTTTGGAGATTAGGAGACAAAAGGACTATGGCTCCCATCTTGAACATACCTTTTCACTCTGACTCACTGTGAGGGAAGCTAGCTGCCATGGTATGAGCTGCTCTGGGGAGGGACCCATATGACAAGGAACTAACATCCCCATCCAACAACCAGTGATCACCTGTGACTTGACACCAAGCACATGAGTGAACTTGGAGTAGATCTTTCCAGGCATGTCTGGAGATGACCATGACCCAACTGACATCTGGACTGCAGCCTCCTGAAAGATCCAGAGCCAGGGGCACCCAGCTAAGCTATGTCCAGATTCCTGACCCACAGATCCTGTAAGATAAAAAAGGGTTGTTATTGGATATAGAAGGGGTACAGCGTTTGCCTAAGAAATAGGTACAAACAAGAGCCTCTTGACTTGTCTGTCCAAAGGGACCACATGGGGAAAAGTGCTTGCAGCTGGCTGCACTACTTTATTGAGTTTATAAACAGCAGTCTTCTTTAGCAACCAACTGGATTGGCAGGTTAAATGTATCTTCAGATCTCTGATTATAGTTAGTCTTCAGGGATTCATATGGCTTCTGTTGTGCTATTTGGATTTAGTAGGGAGGGTATTGGAGTAACAGTCTGTGGGTGTGAGGTGGACTCAGGTTAAAATTCCTTTGATCTCTCCACCCCACTCTAATCAGTGATCTACTGTGATATTCTGGATCTCCAGGTGTTAGCTGAGGACTGGGACTTTCCTCTTTAGGGCAGATTTATCTGTTGATGACCACTAGTCCCTTTGCAGAAGACAGGGACTAAAAAATCGTAATGCATATTTGTGATGTTACTACTGAATTCTCTCTTGAGAGTTCCTGGCTTTCCTGTGAGATTCTGGATTTGTAAATATGCTCAGGTCTGGGAATTCACTGAGGGTCTGCAAATGAGAGTCAAGGAGGATGTTTGTTTTGTCTGTTTTATTAGGTTTAGGCTTGGATTTTTTTCTTGTTGTTGTTTTTGCTTGTTTGCTTGGTTGTAGAAATCCAGAAAGACCTTAGTTAGGAGCTTTCATCTTGTGAACTATCAAAAAAGAAATGGTGAAACAGGCAAGGTATATTTTTACTGTGGAATTCTATTTACAAAGAATAAGTTTTAAGTCTAAGAATTCTGATCTATATACTAGCACTTAAAAATCTCCAAAATACAGTGTTGAGTGAAAAACCAAAGTGAAGAAAAATGCATATTTTCAATTTATTTAAAATCATAGTACTATTATTTATTTACATGACTTCATCAGAAATCATTCTGGAAGGAAGCACAGCAAGTTGATAATGGTGCTTGTTTCTAGGAAGAGAAATGGGATTGGGGGAGAATAGTGGATTTTGAGGGGAGAATCTTACTTTTCACTCTATTTTCTTATTCATTGAATTTTTTCAAACAAGATTATGTTATATATTGCTAATGTAATTCAAACAGTAACTTTTTACAAAACCTAGGTGTTGAGGGAAGAGGGGAACAGTAGTAGAAATATGCATATTATGCCTTGTGCTTTCCCTTACTGACTGCACTGGAGTATTTTTAAAGTGGCGAATTCACTACCCAAACAGAACGTATAGCCTGCCTTTCACTATACTTCTTCCAGTACAAATCTAAGTCCCACATCTACTGCCTTTTATCCTTTCTCCTACTGACCCAGTAGATTTGAGTTATAGGGTGTGCTTATCCAGAGACAGCTTCACCATTCAAGGGGAAGAAGCATGTTTGGGAAGTTCTGCCCTCATCATCACAGGTTCCCCACTGACCACCCCATATTCTCCTGGGAGCAATGTACAGGGGAGACATGGTGAGCGCCCTGGCTTACTTAACATCAGTGCACTTTCCCCTCTCAGAGCTCAGATGTCACTTCCTAACAGCAGTTGGTCCAGTGCTTTGGAAAATGGTTGAAATTAATACTTATTAAATGAATGTGTAAATAAACGAATCCACCTATCTCTTTTCATCCATTCATCCACTCCATTCCTCTAGAAATCACCTCTCTCTACACTTGAATCCTGGCTGCTTTGTCAGAGGAGGACTTCAGCCACGTGGGGGCAGCAGAGGCCCACCAATGGCTGGGCCAGTCTTGCTGTTACTTTGCATCTGGCAAGACTAGAAACTGGATGATGTTGATTTTCCTTCACTGGAGCATGTTTTCCTGTTGTACATTTATTTGGCTTTGCTTTCATGCTTTGCATTCTAAATGCATCAAATATCATGGAGTACTTTATAGAAGATTTAATAATAGCTGTTGTGTTCCAGATTGTCTTCAGAGCAGGCTGTCTAGAGGGATGTTGTACATCCAATCTTCCTCTGACTATTGAAGCCAGACCCTATACAGCACCTTTGAGAGTCCTGGAATCACTCTAAAATGAGACCTGTGTGCACACAGAAGAGGAAGGCTGTCCCTTGGGAGTGCCCTCTTTCAAAAGGTTTTGCCCCACCTCAAGAAGGCAAAAGTACATTTTTAATTCACTACAGAGGAGTCCAAATTGGCTCCATGGTATACTCTTGTTTTAATATGGATAGCAAAGAAATGCTGGAGTATGGTTGGGATGTCTGGGAAGGGGTTGCAAGCAAGTGAGCCTTGGATTACTTTTAGTTTTTTCCAGGAAAGCTCTTTATTTTTGGCCTTACCTTAGTCAATATGAGGCCCCATGAAAGTCTGAGAGCACAGCTGGTGACTGATTTGTCACAGTGGTGATTTGTTGCTGCATGGATCCATACTGCTAGGAAGAATTCTGAACGACTCCTCAATGCAAGTTTAATTAGAACTGACTTCTGAAAAATGAAATATGTTCATACTAAACTGGAAAATACTAAGGATAGAGACTATTTCATATGTATGCTTGTATCTCAGGGACTTTTCACGATGCCAAGCAGAGTGTAGGAGCTCAAGCATGTGCTGAATGATATGTGGAACTTTCTTGAAGGTGCCACCAAATCAAATAGAAGGGAGCTTTGGGTAAGGGAGACCTTAATCTCCTTGCATGTCATTTTCCTTATCCTGAAATAATAACCCTTTATATCTGAATTGTGCTTTCATTTAATCTTTATAGACCCTATATTTCCTTTTTCACTCACAAGCATATAGTGGGGATGGAGATAGGCTAAACAGTTTCCTAGATGAAAAAAATAAGGGACAGGATGAAAAATTAGGCCAGGTCACCCAGCCACATCCTGAAGAGTAATGTCTACAAGTGTCTTAGTTACTTTTCTTGTTGCTGAGACAAAATACCTGACACCCAAAGTTAAAAGAGGAAAGGTTTATTTGACTCACAGTTTGTAGAGGTTTCAGTTCATAGTTGGCTGGCTCCAAGGCAAGGTGGCATGGCAGAGTGGCACCAGAGAGGCAAAACAGTTCATGGCAGGCAGAAGGCAGTAAGTAACAAGCAGTGACCCTCTTTCTGTCCCTTATATCTTATCCAGGCTACCCACCCTTAGGGCAGGTAACACTCAAACTCAGAGTGGGGCAGCATTAATCCTAGCCCTGCACCATGAATCAATCCCAGCATCACATCCTTGCTCTCAGCAGCACACACCGTATATCCAGCCACCTCTGAAAAGCCCCACCTATGACTGCATCAGGCTTTGGGGGGACATCTAGATATAAGCCATACAGCAAGACTAGGTCTTCTGAGTCTCAGTACAGCACATACTCACTATACCTCTCTGGATTACAAGAGATAATAGGACTAGTCAGTCTCTTGGAACTTCTTTTTCTAGCCCCAGCAATGGTTCTTGACCCTTACTGAGAATTAGTGCAGACACTTAAAAAATACACTATCAAGACCCATAGTATTGGTGGGAGAATAGACACATAGGTCAATGAAACAGAATCAAAAATCCAGAAATAGATCCACACAGATATGTCACTGATGTTTTGATGTTTTTAAAATGCAAAAGCAGTTCAATGGAGGAGTAATAGTGTTTTCAACAGATAGTGCTGGAGCATGGATATGCATAAGTAATAACATTGTATCAACCTAAATCTTGTACCTTATACAGCAATTAACTTACAATGAATCACAGATGTAAATTTATAAAATCTTAAGAAAAATAAGAAAAAAATCCTCAGATCCTAGGATTAGGCAAAAAGTTCTCGGAATTGACACCAAAAGCATGATCCCTAAAAGAATACAAAAATGAATAAATTTGACCTCATCAAAATTTAAAACCTTTGCTCTTAGAAAGACCCTATGTCAAGAGGATAAAGGACACGTTATAAGTTTAGAGCAAATATCTGCAAACTACAAATCTGACACATAAAAAAGAATTTTTTTTGACACTATAAAAAAGAATTCTCAAAACTCAACAATAAAACAATCATTTAGAAAATGGCCAAAGACACAACTAGATGCTTCACTGAACTGTATACACAGAAGGCAAATAATGAACATGAAAAGATATTCACATCATTGACATTAGGGAAATGCAAATTAAAGCTACCATGAAAGATCACTACACACATATCAGAATGATGAAAATAAAAACAGTGTCAACACCAAATGCTGCTGAAGATGCAGAGAAACTGGGTCTTTCAAAACCCAGTAAAATGTTACAGCCATTCTGTGAAGCACTGTTTGGCAGTTTCTTATAAAATTGAAAATGCAATAGCTATTTGTGCTCTTGGGTATTTAGCCAAGAGGATTGTTATAGTTTATATTAGATGTCCCCAGAGTCTCATGCACTCATAGGCAGGGCTTTTGGAAGAGGACTGCACCATGAGCAGGCACTACAGCTGACTTGCCATCAGGAGGTCGCTGGGGAGAGGTTGCTGGAGGCGTGACCTTGACAGGTATGTCTCCTTCAGCTCTCCTCCTTTGTCTCTGCTTTCTGGATGCCATGACATGGGCAGTTTTCTTCAACCCAGGCCCTTCTACCTTGCTGTTTACTGCATTTGAAGCTGCTGAGCATGGACTGAAATCCCAAAGGTTATGTATTATATGATTCTATTTACATAACATACTTGCAATGACAGAATTATAGAAATGAAGGCCTAGAAATGAAATCAGCAGTTTGTTCTAGATCCCACCATATTTAGTATGTATCATTCATTTTAAAACTGCAGCCCCTGGAAAACAGCAGTCTGCTTTGTCTCTAGATTTGCCTACTGTGGACATTTCCTATAAATAAACCATATGGAGGGCCAGGGATTAATTCAGTGGCACCGCACCTGCCTCACAAGCACAAGGTCCTGAGTTCAATCTCCACTACTGGGGAAAAAAACCAAACAACAATATGGAAAGTTTTCACTCCAAGTCCCGTCAGCAAGATGGGTGGGCAGTGGGTGGAAAGGGGAGTCAGGATCTGGGTCCCCACCTGCCGGTTCTGCAGTTCTGACAATGACAATGACATGACTCAGGGCAAACTACTCTCCTACTTCATTTCCTCACCTATGAGAAAAAGAGATTCAGTTAGGAAAATCTTCAAGACCCCTGCTTTATCATTTCTTATTCGTATCCATTTGCTCACCTTTGACACCTGCTATTATTATGGTCATATATGTGATCATTCTCACCAACCCAACTATGAAATTAATCAGAATAGCCTCATTTCCAGGCAGTGTGAAGAGATAGGAGTCTACTATATGTGGAACAGCTAATCAGATAGATAAGCACAATTTCAACAAACATACAGAACTATTTTGCTAGCCTTGCAATAGGCACTAATCAAGAAAGACAAATATTTATTGGGCTGGGGGGTGTGCTCAGTGGTAGAACGATCTCATTTAATCCTCAAAACAACCCCCAAAATACCAACCCCTCTTCTTGGTAACCCTGAGAAGTTAAGCCACCTCCTCTGTGTATGAGTTTGCTCCCAGTGCCACAACAAAGGACCATAGATGGGGGCTTCAATAAAAGTTATTAAGGCTGCAAGGGCAAGACCAAGGTTTGGCGGGGATGACTCTTTGCAGGCATCTCTCCTTGGCCTGCAGGTGTCCATCCTCTCCTTGTGGTCCTCATACGGTCTTTTTCTGTGTGTCTGTTTTAATCTCTTATGAGGACTCTGGTCGGTATGAATCAGGGCCCACCATTATGACCTCATTTTATCTTAATTCTCCCTTTTAAGTCCTTATCTCCAAAGATAGTCCCATTCTGAGGTGCTGGAGATTAGGACTCCAACCCTTCAGCCTGTTACACAATTCCAGCAGGCTCTGGGAGCTCGGCACAGCCTTGCTGCCATGAGGACCTAGGAATGCACAAAGGACACCTGAAGGTAGATGAGGACTTGTGGATAGGACTTAAATGCGGGGCAGGATGCTCTGGGATGGCCCAGGCACTGCCCAGGGTGTCGAGAGGAGGCAAAGATATGGAAGGTGGAAAGGTAGTCTCTGTCCAGATGATGGAGGACTTCCGCCAAGACAGGAGGTCGTGAGGTTGTGTCATGGAGGATGAATCATTGGTGTCTGTGAGGCAAGGCTGGGACGCTGTGGGACAGAGACGACAGAGAAGTTTCTCCTCCAGCACTGGTGCTCAGCTGGGCCGTGGAACCTACCAGGGAGAATGCAAAGACTGCTGTGAAGGCAGGGGGCAGGATCTGGAATGCTGTGTCCCCTGCACGCAGACACTCCTACGAGCCAACTCAGTGCCTAAGGCATTTAAACACACACATGTAAAACGAGAGGCTTTATTTTTCGCTCTAGATTCCATGTCATCTCCTAAAGAGAAAAGGAATAAAAAAGGAAAAAGAGAAAATAAAAGGAAGTTGATGTGATTGCCAGGGGCTAGGAATGGTAGGGGAGGGAGGTTGGATAACGGGTACCAGAACAGTTAGCAGAAGTACTAAGTTCTGGTGTTCTGCAGTACAGAGGGGTTATTTTCATAATATCCTGCTTTTTTCCATTTTTATTTTTTATTACTACATATTTGCAGTACATAATGATTACATTCCTTATGTGGAGGTGGTACCAGTACATAACACATCTTCTTTCGTTTTTCATCCCCTGCCCGTGACCTCTGCCCACCTCCCTCCATCTCAATCCCCTTCCCAATTTGAGAAGAACCTATCTCCCTACTTCCTGTTATCTATCTTTTGCTCTTTATTTATACCTTGAGTTTCTCACATAAGAGAAACCATGTGGTATTTAAGCTTGGGTGTCTGATTTCACTTAACATTTTGGTATTTTCCTACAAATGATTCAAGTTTATCCTTTATGCCCACCAACAGATGAACGGATCAAGAAAATGTATTTATACACATGTGGTGCTACTCTGCCACAATATCCTATTAGTATGAATTTTATTAATAACTACAAGAGAGGACTTTATGAATAAATGGAAGAGAAGAGTGTGAACACAAAGTAACACAAAATAACAGTAAGGAGATGGAAACACATTGATTTGATTTGGACCCATTGTGTCCATGTATTTTATTATCACACTGTACCCTATAAATATGTATGTTAAAATAATAATTAATGAAAATTAATGAATAAAACTCAGAGTTGTGTTTCCGCAAATGTAGAACTTGGTCACAGCAGCGGGTCTGAGACCAAGCCTTGCTCCAGGGCCTCTGCACACTCTGCCTGACCCCTTCTGACACCAGCCCTCCTGCTGCTCCCCGCTGGCAGTACCCCCTTTCCCCAGCCCACAGATCCCACTTCAGTAAGAACTTATCACCTTTTCTTTCCTTCTTCAGAGATTTCTACTTCTATAAGCATGGGGGCTGGCATTTCTTTCTTTCAAAACATTTTGATTTTAGCCAGGGATTTAGCTCGGTGGTTCCACCACCTGCCCCGAAAGCAAAAGGTCCCGAGTTTGATCCCCGGTACCAAAAAAAATTTGATTTCTATAGCTACTGAACTTTTCAAAAGCCATACAATACTTACAAAAGGACTGGTCAGTATTTCTGTTACTGTTTTAAAAATTGAATTTCTTGGGCTGGGGATTTAGCTCAGTGGCACCAAGCCTGCCTCAAAAGTGCAAGGTCCTGAGTTCAATCTCCTGTACCCGCCCCCCAAAAAATGGATTTATTAGTGGAAGAGTAATTTCCAACTAGATATTCAAATAGAAGGCAAAATATCTTGTCACTGATAAAAATGAAAAGCTACTAGCTTACAAAACATGAAATGGTCATGTTTTGGCCAAAATCAAATGTAAACGAATTATTATTTTTTGTTGTTCAGTGACTAAGTAAGAAAAAGTCATTTTTTCTCTTGCCTGAAAAAGGGAAACGATAAAAATTAAAACAAAAGTGAAGGTCAATGTAATTCGAGTTTCAGAAGTTTTGCTCCTGGCTGAGATGGAGTAACAGGAATCAGATTTGTCTTCAGAGCTGAAGCAAATCCCCTCCCCTCCAGAAAATAGGCAAAATAATTAAACAGTGGTTTTCAAGACATGAGGCATGGAAAGACAGAGGCCAGAAAGAGGGAACAAATAACATGTCCCCTGTATTCACCCAGCTTTCTCTTTGGGAGCATTTCCTATCCACGCTATATTGGAGAAGGGAGACTCCAGCGGGAACATGGAAGATTCCCTGAATTGAGGAGATGGATCTGGAAGATGGAGGTAGCAGAACTGTCAGGGACATGGAGCCAGAGAAGAGCAAGCTGCAGAGACAGAGCTCCAGAGGTCTGCAGAGGACCCGCCAGAGTCTGCAGAGAATCTTCAGTGCACATGTGTCCTGTGCTCCTGGCACTAGCTGAAGGGAGGGGCTCTGGTACCGTCTTTGATCTTGACCTGGGCAGAAGTTACATGGGTGATCATTTCGGAATCCAGCATTGAGCCTTTCATTCCTGTCTTACACACTTCTCTAAATGTTACATTTCAAATTTAAAAAATTTGTTTTAAAATATGGGTAAACCTCCATCCAGATCGCCAACGAATCCAAGCAGTCCTTCCCATGTGGTGGCCTTGCCAGGTTGCATGCATGGCTGACACAGATAGTCACTTGCTCAAAGCTGACCCATTTTCAGTCATTCCATGAGAACCTCTTGCATATATGCAGTATCAAGGTCTTTACGTTATTGGTAACTATGAAATCATGAAACATGCCATAGATAGCTAATTGTAGAAATGTTGTTCTTTCAATCTAAAACTCATTTGAATCATTCTATCTTATCTTTTACCTTCTTTTCCTCCTCCCCCTCCTTTTCCTCTCCCCCTCTTCTTCCTCCTCCTCTTCTTCCTCTCCTTCTCTTGTCCTTCTGCTTCTTCTGCTTCTTCTTTTCCTTATACTGCAGTACATCCTGAGCCCTTTTCATTTTGATACAGGGCCTCATCTCAAACTTGCAGTCCTTCTGCCTCAGTCTTCCATGTAGCTGGGATTACAGGTATATACCAAGATGCCCCAGCTTTATCTTCTAGTTTAAGACATATTTCATTTCTTCCTTGCATGAAAATAGTAAGATAATTTTTAAAATTGAAAATATCAGAAAAATGAGCAATTCTGGCTACTCTACTTACATCTTTAAACAAATTAGTTTCTTACCTTGAAGAAACACCAACAGCTGGCCCATAGTTCAAAAATTTTCCATTAGAACTTTCAGCTCAACAATCACTGTACCTGATCATCCAACACTTTTTTATCATCGGCTTCTGTATGATCCTGTAATAGGATAACCTTCAATTTTCTTTTTTTTGTAACGGAGATCGAACTCGGGTCCTTGCGCTTGCGCAGCAGGCGATGAAACCATTGAGCTAAATCCCCGGTGAGGATAACCTTCATTTGAACACATAATCCTTTATGCAGCTCACAGCTTTTACTGCACCACTAAGATGCTATTGATACAGTTGATTTTGTTGTTACAGTGAGACTTTTTCAACAAAGGAGCAGCGTGTGGACTTCTATTCTGGCCCAGCTCTTTTCTCTGGTTTAACTACTCTGGAATACATTCTTATCACATCTGTACATCAAAACATACTTCTAGCTCAGATCTAATCTCCAAATCACATAGACAGGGTAACCCATCATTTTATATAGTTATGAGTTCGTTGCATGTGTGGAAATGAAGTTGAAGAGGAAAAAAAAGAATTCTACCTCCATATCACCATCAGTTCAAATCATACATGCTAGGGGCTGGTGATGTAGCTCAGTGGTGCCACGCCTGCTTGGCACCTTCCTATGCTTAGCCTGTTTGTGATACATTGACCTATAGAGTCTGTAGGAAAGTGATCTTCATGCTATCTTCTTTGCTTAAGATTCTCCCAATATTTCCAAGCAAACATTTTCAATGAAGTTTTCTGTTACTGTCTCCGCAAATTTATCTTTCTGTCTTAGTCATGCAAAGTGTTACTTTGCAAAAAGCCTGTAAAGTACTACTTAGAGTTTACATATGAATTATTGAACATCTGCTTCTGTCGGCTTTTTAATTCAATATTCCTTCTTTCAAATAATTCTTTTGGTGGTGAACTTATTTCTTTATAAGGTGCATGTAAATGTCACTTACATTTTGATGGTGGATTTGCTTCATTAGCCGGGACACTTCTGCAAATAACACACTGAAGTTTTGGTACTTCTGCTCTCATCAGAGCCACACTTGGTTGGTATGTGAGGGATCGTACTTCTGAACCAATATGGTAGAAACTCTTTGGCTGTCATTTCTTCTAAATTACTTTCATCACCATTACTGTGTTTACTACTAGTGCTGCATTCCAAAAAGGTATGCCTTCTCTAGATGTTTTAAGCCCAATGAGTCTCATTTTAGTCAATTATGATTATAAATAATACAAGTTTCACTTTCCTAAATTGACTAATAATGTTAAACTATAAATAATAGACTTAATTAAAATTTAAATCAGTTGTAAAAACAGGTTATAAAAATGGTTTCATAAGCTGGGTGTGATGGCGCATGCCTGTCATCTCAGCACTGTGGGGGCTGAAGCAGGGGGATCACAAGTTCAAGCCCAGCCCAGGAAGCTTGTCAACTTAGGGAGAGGAGACCCTGTCTCAAAGTATAAAATTAAAAAAGGGCTGGGGATGGAGCTCGGGATGGAGGCCCTGGCTTCAATCCCCAATTCTGAAAAGCAAACAGACTCTTTGTTTTTCAGATTTTTCTATATTTTTGCATTACAGTCGACTAGCTAACCTTAAACTACCACACATTGCAATGTGGTCCTGTGCATGAGATCAGGAACCTTCCCACTCTAAACGAGTCAGAAGAGATGAGACAGCCTGGGATGAGGCATGGGGAGTGAGAGGAAGGGAGCGCTGGCTCCGCCTTGGTCTGCTGACCTGAGGCTAGTGACTCCATGTATGCAGGGGTTTGGGCCACTTCCAACAAAGGACCTCTGAAGAGCAAGGCTTCCTCAGAAGCCAGGATCAAATGTGCCACTGATTTAATAACAGCCTTGACTTTGCAAAAACAGGGATTGCCACTTTAAATGAATGCACTGATTAAATAAAAATGAATGTATCAAACTTCAGAAATGCTATACATGTAAAGCCATACTGAGAGCAGAGGAGACACCATGAAAACATTTTCTTAAGTCTGTCTGCACCTGCCTGTTGCAGGAGTGTGTCTGCGCATGTGTGTCTGGGAGGGGCTGGGCTGGACCTTCTCACAGTGGGCAGTTTACAGGGTTTTCACCCAGAAAGTACCCCGCAGCTAAGGACCTGGACTGCAAGCATCAGGAGGAGGGGGGAGTGACCTGCTGACCTAGGAAGAAGTTAAACTTCATCGCTGCCCTTGGCAAGGGAGTCTATGAAATTCCCTATATGTTTTCAGACTGAGGCTTGTCCTGTCTGGCTTCATAGCCTCTAGTGGACCACAGTAGCTTTCTGGGTCACTATGAGTTAAATTCCCTCAAAGACACCATTCATTGAGCCTCCAAAAATCTAGGTGTTTCTCTCTTCTCCCTGCACAGCTAACTGAAGTTAAACTCCCAGAACATAACTTGTGATGTGGTAACTGGTTCTTCCTCAGTGGTCACCACCTTCCACTTTATTCAAATTTATTTTTTCAATTTATTTATTCTGCTTCTGGGACACTAACCTGGCTCAGTGTGGAACTAGAGTCTACGCAGTGGTGGCTCAAGTCAGGACTCTATTTGCAGCACCCCCCAGGCTTTAGATGTTGTTTGTAACATTCTTATGCAAGTCCAGGAGAGCCCAGAGGGGCTACCTCTTCTTGATCCGTTAAGATAGGTAACTAAGCTATGACCAAAATACGATAATTAGCTAAAAAGAAGAACCCAGCCCTTTCCCTTCTTTGCCTGCTCAGTGTGGAGGTTTGGGGAGTCACGCAGAACCCCAAGATAAGGAGGGTGAGGGAAGGCATGGGGGTGAGGGAGCCCTATCATGAAACAGGCTTTGTGGAGATGGTCTTACTCAACTGTAGGTAATGTTAGTGCTCTGCACACGTTGAAATTAGACTACACTGTGATGTTCAGTAGACTAAGGTGTATTAAATGCATTTTTTACTTACAGTATCTTCAGTTTTTGATGGATTTATTGGAATGGAGCCCCATCATAAGTAAAATGCTCATCTGTATTTATTTGGAAAGAAAAGAAATTCTCCACTTTGGAGTCAGTAGAGTCTCATGACTGAAAAAATAGAACATCTGTTCTAATAAATTATAAATTTTTGAAGCTTAAATTGCCATACTTTCACAATAGTTATTCAATGTAATTTCAAAATAACCAACTGTTTTCTTTTTTAATAAAATGTGATAAGCTGACTCATCAACTGGAAAATCAAACATACAAGAGTGCCCTGGAAATTTGTTTAGAGAGCTAGAGGAAAGACTTAGGCTTTCAAGAAGGCAAAAGACACAATGAAAATACCAAATTTTAAATTATTAGGCACTTTAGGGCAGTTAGATTCGTAGAGGCAGAAAGAAAAGTGGTGGTTGCCAGGGGCTGCAGTGGGGAGTGGGGAGTTAGTGTTTAACAAGTGCAGTTTCAGTTTGCAGGATGAGGAAGTTCTGGAGATGGGTAGCCATGATGGTACACAACAGTGCGAGGATACCTAAAGACTCTGAGCAGTGTGCTTGAAAACGTCTAACCTGGTAAATTTTATGTTATCTGTATTTTACATTCTAAATTAATTAATTAATTTGGGGGGATAACGTCTTTCCATTTAGTTCAGGATGGCTTTGAATTCATTTTGTATCCCAGGCTGGTCTCAAACTCGCCTCAGCCTCCAGAGTGCTGGGATTACAGATGTGTGCCACCACACCAGGGTTTAAAATTATAGTAATGGAAATCAGACCATGTGTGCAGCAGCCTCCAGTCTGCTTCTGACCTTGGAGCTTGCCATGGACTTCACCCAGTCCCATCTGCCACAGATGCTAGTTCTAACAAGAAGACCCCGAGGCAGCTGCTTCACTGCAGCGGGGGAGGCCTTGAGAAATGTTCTGATTCTCTGAGCTTTGCTCACAGCTGGCAAGCTTTTGCTTCTCCAGAGATTCCCTGAAAAATATTGGGATTCTGTCAAGACTAGAGGAATGCAAGATCAAGAGATTTCTCTTTCATTTTGGAGCAAGTGTCAAACAAAACTCAGGTGACTGGACCCTTGGAGCTCTACTGATATGGTCACGCCCTACCTTTTCTTGGAATGCCTCTCACCCTTGGCCGTTGTGTGTCCTACCCAGCCTGCAAGGGAACCTGCTCCTGCCTGCTCACCAGGCCCTCTTAGCATGATGGCACCAGTGTAGAGGACCAAGACATGTGCCCTGGGTTGGTGAGGTGATGCATGCGATAACTTCCCCATCATCATGGAATATTAACATGCACTAATAAAATGTAAAAAGAAAAAATAAAGATTCTTATATAAAACTGAAGCCCAGAGCCATGGAACTGGGATAAATCCAAGGCAAGATGTTGAACATATTCCGTAGCTCCTGCCATGTGAAGGCAAACTGTTGTGGTTCCACTGTTTATTGGCATGGAGGAAAGAGCACTTGCCCAATGATAATGATGACAGAGACAGCACCTATAAAAACAGGTACAATTAAAGTCATTGTCATCTCATTCTAATCTGTGCATTGGTGATACTGTTAGGTAAATTACAGCTGTGATAGAAGTCATCATTCCTGCATCATTTGAGTTTTTGATGGTGGCATTCAAAGCTGTTTTCCTCCCAGGGATGTGGTAGTACATTTTGATTTGGTTTAAAAAGGAAAAAATGGGGTAGGGATATCTGGGTTCTGCCAGCCATGGCATGATAGCTCTCATGCCATGGATTAGGAAACCATTGTGAAGATCCTGCCGGTTTCTAAGTACATCAATTTCAACTTGACACTCAGGAACTCGGGGGATTACTACCAGACAGGTTCAAAGTATCTTACCCCAGGGATTCTTTAATCCCATGGTTTAAGTAAAATAAAAGTTGCTGGCTTCTCTTATTCTCTACTCCTTTCACTACATATCTGCAAGAGTAATTCTTTGGGATAATTCCTAAAAGTGGGATTGTTGAATTTTCATCCTATAAACAACAAATTGTCTTACCAATCATCTTGTAATTAGGTATTTTGCTTTAATCTTCATTTATTAATTCTTAGCTATACAAAGCACTCTATCCAAATCTCCTATTCCCAGCCCAAACATTTTTTAATTCCTTGGAGTCCTGTCACACTGAGCGTAGGAGGAGGTAGATTCTAATCAAAGCACCATTTATTCCCCTGGCTGCCAGGAGGCCACACCTCACCAAGGGGCTCCCATGGATTTTAAACTCTTGGTATTTCCCTTTTCTCAGCAGATGGTCATTTAATCAATGGCCACCAGCCCTTTGGGGCAAGTTTTAGTAAGATTCTTTTTCTCTCATGATATCTTCACTAGATTCGTCTTTAGGAGCCCCCAGCTTCCCCTTCCTTCAAAACCTGGAACTGTCTCAGATCTTGGAACTGAGAGTGGGACCATGACTCTCCAGACAAACAGATGGCTCCAGACAGGTCTCCATTTACTAAGCCCAGACTGGATTTTATTGTTGTTGTCACTGATGTACAAATCAAGTAGAACTTTAATGAGATACCCATTTTATGGTTGATCAGATGGGAATAGTTAAGTCACTAAGCTGCACCATACCATGGAAACTAGTTAAAAATAATGAGGTGTATCTAAGCAGGCTGGCATGTAAAGTGTCCTGAATATACCAGGGTGAAAAAAAGTTGAAGAAAATGTTCAGAATGTTACCACTTATATAGAACCCACAGTGACCAAAAACTGTGTAGTCATATTTACATGCATATTTACATGTAAACACATAGGACGGAGTCTGGGGGAATCCATGCCAAACTGGCCATGGTAGCTGTATCTGGGGAGAGGTGTGGAATTGGAAGGGAATGAGGGGAAGCTTCAGTATTGCCTTTCCCCCTTTATGCTCAAAACTTTACCAGGGTGTCTTCCGTATCTTCATGCACAAGTTATATTTGATAATCCAGAAGTCTGCGGAAAGGTGATGGTAAGAATGTGCCTCTCATCTCTCCTGTCGCCTTGGCAGGCTTCTTTCCATTATGCTGCAGTGTTTGGGGCAGTGGCTTTATCTCTGGATCTTGTTCACAATATTGGCATCTAATTCCACAGCAGAATTTAATATGAAACCTTCCCCCTTGTGATATGTTTGTCTCCTTTTCATGGTGAAAAATGTTCATATTTCTGTATCTCACAAAGCATTTAGCAGTGTGCTCACTGAAGACTGATATGAAGAAAATAAAGCCTCATGCAATCCTTTCCTTCAAGCTAGAGCCTCCTTCCATTACTACCCCATGCCAAATCTATCCAAATCCAGTTAATTCTTCAAACTTTTGTTCAAGTATCATGTCCTCTCAGACTCCTTCAGTCACATTTCTTCAATTACAGTGTACTGTGTTGTTCCTTTCTTCTTCTAACACTTTTTTTTTTTTTTTGAGACAGGGTCTCACTATGTAGCCCAGGTTGGCCTCAAACTTGTGGCAGTTTTCCCGCTTCAACCTCCTGAGAACTGGGACTACAGGCCTGGGCCATCACATCTGGCTCTTTTCCTAACACTTTTAAACACATTTTTGTACCTATATTGTGGTTTTATTTCATCATCATGGCTGCATTGGAATGTGTTGCCTGTCAGATTACATTCCTGGGGGCAGGTGTGTCCCTCATCCCTCCTTATAACACCGTTCTTCACTCCTACCCAAACCTGGTACCAGCAGTCACTCAATGGGTGTGTTGAATTCAACTGAAAATTTTCTACACGAGTCTGCTTTATATAGTCCCACATGGAACAATCAATGGTAATTCAGTTACCCAGCCAATCTCCCGCACAATTCTGACTTCCTGTCTCAGAAAGAAACCTTCCTCCCCAAGGGGCCATAAACCTATTACTTAAGCCCAGCAGCACTCCTTGCTCTGCTAGATGCTCCATCTATCTCTGCCCGTAACGTCCCAGGGAACTTCCTAACCGTGAATGGCCTGGGCGCGAGAGAAGAATTTCCATGCACATCAGCACGGGACCTCATCGACCTCTGCCAATGGGCTTGCTAAGATGCGCTTCCTGTTTTGTCTAACGTGGCCTCTCACTGACGCAACCTCCCTAACCCACATACTTTCCACTGCCCTGAGAGCCAACACTTTCCTACTTTAGCATTTCCTTAAGTTTCCCCCAATGGAATTAATAATCATTGTTAGTCGCCAGGGATCTGCTGTCCACTCAGGCAGGGGCCGAGTCATACCAAGGGCTGTTTACCCCAGCTCCCTCTGCGCTCCCTCTAAACGCCAGCTCCTCAGGCCGCTGCTGACCTCCACGTAAGCCCAACCTCCCCTATTCCTGGCCCTACTATTTAAAAAATGCGTGCTCATTTTTCTAACATCTGCGGTCTGCGTGAGGACAGAGACTGGTCTTTTTGTTGCTGATCATCTATCATTGTGCTTAGCTTCTAGTGGGCGTTCAGTAAATATTTGTGCCATAATGAATCAAAGAAAACCATTAATTGGTTACTGAAATCCCCCTGACACGGTATTTCTTAGCCCCAGGTGCACATTAGAATCACCTGTGAATTTTCTTTTTTAAAAATAACGCCAATGTCCACCCCTACCCCAGTCCTAAACTCTCTGGTGATTCTTGCTCAGGCAAGGGGAAGAAACTGATCATCTGTTCTAACTTCCATTCCAGAGAAGGTCACTGGCCACCAGAGGGCGTCCAAACAACACCAGAGGCCAAGATGTTGGGAGCCACCTGAGGATTTGGCTGTAAGTTCCTGTCCTCAGGGACAGTTTTAGATTCCATGCTTTTCATGTTTTGCTTTTAAAGAGTGCACACATACCAACGTTATTGCTTTGCATAGCAGATATACAAAAGATCATAATGATTCTATGAATAGCAATTCAAGAATAACAAATGGCCCGCATCCTCCTTGTGAGATTTACCTCAGTCCAAGATATCTAGACAAAGCTTTTCTGCTATAGCTCACACTGTCTGCCCCTGGGCTGAAGGTGCTTCATAATAGGAAGAACCAGAAATGAGCCATGGAGGCAGAGTAGGGCCAGTGGGTGCTGTCCCACGGGAGAGAGGCGATGTGGGTTTTTAGTCCTTGACTGCGGAACAGTAAGGACAAGAGAACAGTGAGGACTTCTTGCCTAGGAGGGGTGCAGTGGGTGGTGCAGCCTCAGGTCTCTCAGGACAGAGCCAGAGACAGCACACATCCTTCCTCTCGGCTCCCCAGGGCAGCGTCCAATTTGAGCCTCTAAGCTTAAGGCAAACCGCACTCTGTCACCTTTAAGTGACAGTTCTGCTTTGAAGTGTCCCTGTCTGCTTTGCTGGCAGAAGTATGGCACCAGAAGACCCAATCCTGTGCCACAATAGTCAGCCCCTGTACCTCCAGGACCTTCTGCCTGCCAAGCCCAAGCTGAGGGCTGAGCAAATCCAGGGTAGCTCACCGCACTGGGACATGGGCGGAGGAAGGTGGCATCCCTTTCCTCACCATCACCAGGGTCATGGCCAACGCTCCTGCAACAGAAGTCAAGTGAGCAAGAGAAAAGCATAATGCCCCTGTGAAATCAGTGTTATATGACACAGACCCTTCAGAAACGAAAATCCAAAGACTGAGGGAAAGTTGCTTTCATGCTGAGGTTGGGGAAGCGGGGACACCGGGCAGAGAGGTAATGGGGATGCAGGGAAATGGGCTTCGAGAGGAACCAGCAAGGCCTGTCTGTTCAGATTCCTCTCAACCTCTGTGCAGCCTTTACTCCTTCCTCCAGATGTGGGCCAGGACACCTCTGGAGTGCCAGTTGTGCAGGGGGAAGGACAGAGTGAGCAAGCTGGGTTTTATGGTTCGCTTTGGGGGAGAGGGGCCCCATGTCAGTGACCTCCTGCCCATTTTACAGATGAGGATCCTTGAGCTCTGAGAAGTTGAATGACTTTCCCGAGGGCACATATGACTGTCGCCAAGGCAGGCAAACCAGGGACCAAGCCCATGATGCCCCTGGCAGGCTCTGCAAATGTGGGGGAGCTTTGTAGTCAAAGCCCCTGAGGTGCCTCTCTTCAGCGGTAAGATGGATTGGTACAGAAATCAAACAGCCCAGAGGACAGAGGCTGATACATCACCTGAGCTCAGGTGGCACTTCCCAGGTAGTGAGTCTGCCTGTGTCTCTGTCCATGTGTCCTCCCTCCCTCTCCTTCCAGCTGCAGCGAGGTGGGCATCAGTGCTGGGTCTGAGAAGGAAGTGGTCCACCACTCTGTCAGCTGTGGGACTCATTGCCACACAGACCCTTCATTTCCCAGGTGGGAATGAAACCTTGTTTGCATGTAGCTGCCCCAAGAAGAAAGATGAGTATTAGGGAGAATTCTGTTGTAGACACTGAACACAGGGAGAGGCAACTTCTCGGCCTTCCGAGGATCTCATTGTTCAGCTAGGTTTGAAAGCCTGAAGGCAAGAGCTGACCCAGACAGCACTAGGTCAGGAGGCTTCATGCTGCCCTGCTCAAGCACACCCCCAAAGAGTCTTGCGTGTTTTAACAGTTGGTCTCCAGCCGGCTGTGGCAGTACATACCTGCCATCCCAGCACTCAGGAGGCTGAGACAGGAAGATCTCCATGAGTTGAAGCCAGCCTGGGCTTCATAGGTCAGCATAGCTACATACTGAGACCCTATCTCAAAAAAAAGAAAAAAAGAAAAAAAGAACAGCTGATCTCTAAATTTTTCCATTTAAAGTTAATTGATGTGTATCACGAAAATTGAATTTAAAAACTTTTACATTGTTTTTCTAAGTGTACACTGTGGAAAATAAGCACTGTAGCATTTGATCCCATTGTTGTTCATCTTAAACACACGTACTAGCACACGCCTAATAGTCAAAACTTTGCTGTCAGGACTGAGTGTGGCTCAGTGGTAGAGCGCTTGCCTCTCATGCACAAGGCCCCTGGGTTTAACTCCCAGCACCACAAAAAAAAAATAAAATAGAATTTAAAAAAATATAGATATTCATTCTTCTTTTTCTCAAAATTTTACATAAAAATCTACCTATGCCCCGAGTATGGTAATCGCAGCATTCAGGTAGGCAGAGGCAGGAGGCCTGCAAGTTCAAGCCAGCCTGAGCAAGGTCGTGACTTAGCAAGACCCTATCTCAGAATTTAATAAGAAAGGTCTGGGAGTATAGCTCAGTGCAAAAGCCCTGGATTCAATCCCCAGGACTGAAAAAAAAAGTGTTTGTGGTGTGTGTGTGTGTGTGTGTGTGTGTGTGTTCAGAGGGTTTTTAAATTTAATTATTCCATCATTGTTATCTGTCACTAAAATATAGGAAAGTTTATTTATTTTTAAATTTCACATGACCATGGAGATCTAAATGTTAAAGAAACCCTAGGTTGAGATATCATTGCAATTATTTTCAGTATACATTAAACCAAAACATCCCAATTATAAATTTTATATTTCTTTAACATAAAATGTTAAAATACATTAACTCCATTTTATTTAAATTACATGTGTATTTCTTAATGAAATGGGCTTTTGATTTTAGTTAGCTCATATATCTGTGGTAAATATTACTAATCGTAAGAATAAGGCATAAATTCTCTTCCTGTTTCTCTATTTATGAAATATTCAGGAAACATGTTTACCTATTACAGTGAGTAGAAAGGGAAGGGATGTTGTGTAATATCATTTAACTTTTGAAGTATTCTGAGTTATATTTCCAAAAGACCCATAGCAATCTAATGTCATATTTTATCCTTAACATGTGTTTGTCGAGACAATAAAAACCAGAACCCAGGCCTTCTCTTTATGATGTCTCAATTCATATTAATCATGAGTATTTTGGAGTTCTCTCTTTTGTGCTCAAGCCAAAGAAGCATAGTAACAAGTGAAATGGGTAAGCAAGGATCCCCCCCCCCCTCTCTCTTTCATTTCTTTATTCTTGCTGCTGCTTGATCTAGTCTGTTGCTGACTTTTAATTTAATTTTTTATTTAACTGACTGTTCATTTCTTTATTCTTTTTCAACACTGGAGATTGAACCCAGGACCTTTGCACTAAGCTATATCCCCAGCCCTTTTTTATTTTTATTTTGAAACAGGGTCTCACTAAGTTGCCCAGGCTGGGCTTGAACTTGCAATCCTTCTGCTTCAGCCTCCCACTGTACTAGGGTTATAAGCATGCACCACAGCAATGGGCAAGGGACATTCCTTTTCTAATGGGAGAAAAGCAGGGTTATACAGAAAGAGTTTCATGATGCAGACACGTTATTAGGCAGACATAGGGGCCTTCTCTTTCCTCAAATAGCAAATTACATGGTCTTATAATACCTCAAGTGGACAGAAATGCAAAGATAAATAGACAAATCCACAACTACAATGAGATTTTAATATGTTCATCTCTAATTAATAGGACAAGCAGGCCAAAAAATCAATAGGGATACAAATTTGGACAGCCTGAGTAACACATTTGACACAGTCCATATGTTTATTATAGACATGCAAAAACCATTTTCAAAATACACATCTTTCATGTAACATACGGAATATTTAGAAAAATTCACAGTACACAAAGCCATAAATTTCAAAGGGTTGGCTTTAATGCAATAAAGGTAGAAATCAATAATAAAAACGTGGTGGGGATCCATTCTTCCCAGTGACATGTTGGGAAATGAAACATAGCTGGGACCTCCAGAGATGTCAAAACTATAACATCTTTCCTTTGGGTCATGTTGGGATGTGCCTGGATGTCTGTCCTCTCAGAGATTCCCCAGAATTCTTCAGTAATCCCCAATCCAAATTAACAAGAGAAGGAAAATTCATAGAAACAGAGGAGAAAATCCAAGAGGTCAATAAACACATCATGGCACACTCCTGTGATGCCAGCACTCAGGGGGCTGAGACAGGATTGATTCGAATTCAAGGCCAGCTTACATAGTAAGTTCAAGGCCAACCTGAACTACATGGTGACACCCTGTTTCAAAAAACGAAAAAAATAAAAACTACATCAAAAGATGCTCAATATCAGGAAGATGCAAAGTAAAATCATAAGAAGAGGCCACAAAACACCATTCAGGTGGCAAGCATATACATGTGAGCCCAAGTGCTGGCGATAACATGGAGTAATGTCTTCCATGCAGATGGAAGGAGAATTGGAGCAATCTTAGCCCTATGCTGTGGTCTGAAGTCCATGCCCATCCTCCAAATTCCTATGCTGAAATATTTACCCTTGAGTGAGAATATTAGAAGGTAGTGTCTTTAGGGGGTGATTTGATTATGGAGGTGATGACCCCAGGAATGGCACTACAAGCCTGAGAGAGCCCCCTTGCTTCTTGCACCATGTGAGGACATAGGAAGAAAGTGTCATTCATGAGCCAGAAATCAGGTCCTCACCAGATGTGGAATCTGGCAGCATTTTGATCTTGGACTTCTCATCCTCCAGAACCACCAGAAATAAATTTCTGGTTTCTATAAGCCCGTTGGCTTAGGGTATTTTGTTATAGCAGCCCGAATGGACTAAGACACACTAAGTTTGTAGTAACCAGCAACTCAGCTGTTTCCCTTCCAGAAAAACTCACACATATGTGCCCCAGAAAATATGTACAAGGATGTTCAGGAGCCTCTTTACAATCGCTCCGTACTGGAAACCACCCAAATGGCCATCACTAGTAGAATGTGTAAATACATTGCGGTGTTTCACTGGACAAAGTGCTATGCTACATGGACGTCTCTGAATGTGTCCCAGAGATACAAGTTGAAAATGAATCCCACTCAATCCTCTGTAAACCCTTCATTGAACCCAACACATTCAGAAGAGCATGCAAATTGTTGCTATCATCCCACATGAAGTTCCACAAAGTCAGCACACCATGTAACCAGCACCTGTATCTATTTTACTTTTGATAAAGTAATATATTACCCCATTAGGTGACAAGCGTCTTTATGGCAGGGATCACCGTGTCTTTTATTACTTGTGTCCTTTGTTTTTTGTGATTCTTGTTTTGTTTTTTGAGGCATGGTCCCACTATGTAGTCCAGACTGGCCTTGAACTCACTATGTAGCCCAGGCTGGCCTCAAACTTCCTGCCTTAGCCTCCTGAGTGCTGGGATTGCAGGCATGTACCACCACACTTGGCTTGTTTGTGGGGTTTATACAAAGCTTGATCAGAGGGTAAGCTCTCTTGAGTCTGTTCAATGATATGCTGAGCTCTTTTGGTTGGTGCCACCAAATCAGAAAGGAGGTGATTCTGGGTGTACAGGACTTTGTCCTATCTGCATTTTTAGGGCAGTGAAAATCCTCTACGATAAAACCGAAACTCTCATTCATTACTAGTGGTGATGCAAAATGGCACAGTCACTTTGGAAAATAGTGTGGCAGTTTACAAAATTAAACACACAACACACCAATCATACTTCTGATACTTATCCAAGAACTGGAAACATGTCTATACAAAAGCCTGCATGTAGATGTTTAGAGCAACTTTTTCATAATTGCCAAAACATGGAAACAACCAAGATGTACTTCAGTGAGTGAATGGATACATAAACTATAGTACATCAGACAATGGCATATTACCAAGAGCTAAAAAGAAATTACTGGCCAGGAATGTAGCTCAGTGGTGCAGTGCCTGCCTGGCAAGTGCAAGGCCTTGTGTTCTATTTCCAGTACCAGAAAAAGAAAAACCAATTTTTTTTTTTTTTTGGTACCGGGGATCGAACTCAGGTCCTTGCACTTGCACAGCAGGTGGTGAAACCATTGAGCTAAATCCCTGGCCCAAAAAAATCAATTTTTAAAAAGAAAAGAAATTACCTATCAAGCCTAAAAGAAAGTGGAAGAACCTTACATGTATATTATTAGATGAAAGAAGCCAGTCTGAAAAGACTTCATACTGCGTGATTACTAGGGACCCCTGAAACATTACCAGAAACCTCTGCAATAGGCTCTAGTTTCCTTCCCAGTGTACAACACAAGCCTGAGGGGAAAAAAAACTAAAAGACAGAACTCAGAGAGACAGAAAGTGGGGCACCCGGACAACTAATGTCAATGCAACTGACCAAGGCACTAGCCAGTCCAAGCCACTGATTTTTATTGATAATCAATTGGAGTAAAGGTGGGCTACTTGCAAGGACCTACTAAGTGTGAGGGCACACAGTCATATGGTTTCTATGGAAATTAATGTAAGAAAGGCTCGTAAAAGACAAGACAAAGCATTCTCAAATTAGGAACAAAATATATAGTTGTAATTAGAACATTGTCCTTCTAGTTAAGAAGGTTTTGGTTGTGGGAATGGAATTTGAGTGTGAGTTATTCTGACTTTGGGATGCAGGCTTCGGCTGGACTCACTTCTATAAACAAACAATTGTGGGTTTAACTCTTTACAGCCTGCACTACTTACAGCCTGCTTTGGGCATAGTATTGCAGTCTCTCACACATGGTTACACCTATATAATTTTCTAGAGAAAGCAAAACTATACAGACCATTAAAAATCAGTGATTTTCAGGAGTTTTACTAGGGAGGGGTGAATACTCAAAGCCCAAAGGTTAGGGGAGGGAGAGTTCTGTGTGGTACTGTACTCATGGATGCGTGTGATTTAGCATCCATCTGAACCCATAGAAAAGTACAACACCAAGAGTGAACTCTGATGTTCCTAATAGTATTTGTTTATGAAGGTTATCTCTATAGGTACCATAGTAAATCTGAGAATTTAAAAAGTATTATTTGTTAAAATAACATGCTTTAATAACAATAAGAATCCATTGCCAGGTGTGGTGGCACACACCTGTAATCCCAGGAGGATCACCATGAGTTTGAGTTCAAAGCCAGCCTGAATTATGTAGCAAGACCCTGTCTCAAAAAAACCAAAAAGAAAAAAGAAAGTAAACCCATTAGGTTGTTATAGCAACATATGTCTTATTATAAATAACTATTTTCTGAAACACAAAATACTTTACATTTTTACAAATCTTCTTAATGTCTTGCCTAACAAAAGATAGCCAGATCTTCATATCCATTTCTGTATTCAGTTTGTTGTGATATGTTGTTTGGTAAAAGTCTCCGAGGACAATCCAATCTCACACAGATGTGGAACTTTAAAAGGGAGGAACAATTCAGCAGCTTTTCCAGATTGTGATGGGCTACAAGGTTAGTTGCAAGGCAGAACCCAAAATCACATGAATAAACTTAAATACATTGTTAAATTAAAGCCCATTGGTCTGCCTTGCAGTTTTAATGCATAATTTTGTAATCATCAGATTGACACTAGCACTCTCACCCCAGCGCATGATGATCATGTGTCATCCACAGGAATCCCAGGAAGCAGAGGGACCAGAGGTGGCTGCAGAACTCGGACCACTGGCAGCAGTGCCCTTGATTTCTGGGTCATGACAATGCACTGAAGATTACAGGCAGTAGGTTACTTGGATTTACATATTAAATTATCTCCTTTTAACTGAAGTAACTCTTCCAAGATGTACAAATGTTATAAAATTGGATCTTCAAAGGGACGTTGGATCAAAGGTAACACTCATAAAGCAGGCACAAGTGAACAAGGAAATGGCCAACTTGACACATCTGGCAACTTACAAGGTTAAGAAACAGCAATCATCAAATAATCAAGCCTGTCGGGCCAGGGATTTAGCTCAGTGGTGCTGTCCCCTGCCCCCCAAGCGCAAGGTCCCAAGTTCGATCCCCGGTACCAAAACAAACAAAAACAAAAACAAATAATCAAGCCTGACAGGAAGCCAAAAAGACTTGAAAGTATTGAGATGATTGGAGACGTAGTATTTATTTCCACTGTCATTAACCATGATCACCACCCTGCGTATACAGTGAGCCTTAAGACAGTAGCTATGATAGTGTAAGCAAAGCATTAGCCCTGTATTTGTGTGTGTGTGTGCATGTGTCCATGTTTGTGAGTGAATTTAGGAAGGAGGAATCGGAGCGATTCCTTTTTTTGTAAAGTCCAAAATAGTCTTCACTGCCAGTAGGAAAATATAAATTATTCAATCTTGGTGGTATTTTACCAAAGTATATACAAGGCATTCAGATTGTTCTCCCAAGTTACTGAACATTTCTTGACTTTATTTCCAAGAAGACATCTTAGTTTTAAAAAATTAGAATAGTGAATGAAATGAATGCTGGAGTATTCTGCGTATATTGCATCTGATTCAGCAATAAAGGTTGTACTTGGCTTTCAAAATTGATACCAATATTATATGTTCGATAATCTACTTAGTATGCAAAATTGAGTACAAAATTATATTAAGTATGTTGTTGTTTATCATTATTCAATGACAGACTGTGAGCAGAAGATGACAATGGCAAGGTCTATATTGTTGCTGTTTTGAAGGGCAACCAGGATTATCTAAATTATTATGATCTTCATTCTCCTTTTACAAATGAACAGAAAGTCATTCTGTTCCACTTCTTTAGAATTCAAACCCAGAAAAAAGTATCTGATACATTAATTGTGTATGTAGGGGTTCCTAAGAATACCTAAGAACATGAAATCTCAGAGTCAAGAAATATCTTAACACCTTTCATGTAAAATATTTTGTTGGTTATTGAACTGATCCACTTATAGTTTAATACGATGAGGTATCACCCACTCCCCCAGTCCAGCCTGGCAGGGCAGGAATGATAGCTGCCTCGTTGCTGTCTGCTAGCACCTTATTCGTAAGTCTAGTACAGCACAGACCACACAGTGTCATGGCCGTGGCTCATATTGTGACGTCAGTGACTAGACCAAATTCTCCAAAGGAGGAAACTTGTCTCATTTCTTCTCTTGCATCTCCCAGAGTGGCTGACATAGAGTAGACTTTAGTGGTTGTAAAATTAATATTGTACTGAATTATTGGGACAATTCTTCAGCTCCTTTGGATTTCAGAGGCTATATATTGGGTGTGAAGCTCCATTCTATCTTCCAAGTAACCTCTAAGACTGAGTTTTAAGTGGAGTCCAGAGCAAGAGCAGGTTCTGTATTGGGTGCAGGTTACTCTGCCTGGGACTCAGGCATATGACCTAACAGAGCCAGTGGCACTCGGAAGTTTGTGGTAAAGAGGCTGAATAGGACAGAGAAGTCCCAGTGAGAGAACCACAGCATAATCCCACTGGACTTTGAAGCAAAGCTACACCTTCTTAAGCATACAGCCATTCTTTTGCAAAGAAGATCCTGACTTGCCTCAAAGACTTTGTAGAGTCTGGACACTTATTATTTGGATGATTCCTCAAAAATCCAACTCTGAGATGGGGCTGGGGTCACACGAGGTATATTGGAGACTGCTCTTGGGAACAGCAAACTGTAATAGTAAGAGAGTCAGGATTGGTCAGAGGAAGAAGTTGAACCATGACGGAGTTGCAAGAGAGGTCTCAGCTGCTAGCACAGGGAGCTCTGGACATGGGATGTTCTCATAGGATTGTCCTGCCTTGCAAAGGAAAAGGCTTTGGTACTGCTGCATCATAGGTGTCAGCTGTGGGCTTCCCCCCCCGCCCCCCCCCCAGGGAAGGCGTGGCCTTGAGCAAAGCTGTTTCCAAGGACTTTGGGAAATTTCCAGGGGAGGCTCAGCTGTGATGCTGCTCCTGCTGGCTGAAGTAATGAGTGTGGCAGTCCTGGACTGGAGGATCTGAGCAGAGTGCCACAGTATCCACTTCCCCATGGGACTACGTGGCTTGAGTTTCCCACCACAATGTCAGCGTTTTCTGATCCGCTGAGCCATGAGCCTTAGTGAATGCAGAAACAATCTCTTACCAAATAGAAGTGGCTCATCTGAGACTAGGCTCAAGTAGGTCTGCTTCAGTGAGGTCCACTTTCAATTCAGCCTGTGCCCTGGTGAGGACCTTCCACTGCCCAGTTGATAGAGAAAGAGCTTGGGTCTAGTCTATAGGTATGGCACACTGGCTTTTATCAGAAGCAGATGCTACCACATTACAGCCCCACCTAGACAGGGCCCTGAAAAGTACTGTGGTGAATTCCCACCAGAAGACTGACCTCATCTGGTGGTCCAGGATAGATGGAAAAATAACCCCCAAAATGGATCAGTACTGCATTTTGACAAGTGGCTGAGTTTGGCCGCCTGTTTAGGGCCTTGAATAGAATAAACTTGTGAGATTGATGACAAAAAAAGTCTGGGACACAGGAGAACAGATATGTCACAGAGTGTGGGGTGTGCATGTTCCATGTGAAGATTGACCAGAGACCATCTATTGCAGAGGAGGCTGTTAAAAATGAGGTGAGTACATCAAGCCAATGAATTATGAATCTAGATTGGATTAGCAAACAGCAGAGACTTAGCACTAGTTTAAAGGGGATCAGTCTACTATCCCCAGAAACTTTGTTACATTGGACTCATCAGTTTGTCCTAATGGAAATGAACACCTATTTAAGAATATTGGTTTATCTTCCCTGCCTTGATGTTTTGCCAGCATACTATCTGTAGAACTGGAGAAAAACATACTTACTATTATTAAAGCTCATACAGCATTTACTTTTTTTAAAAAGAACAAAGTACTCACTTTATACCAATAGAAATGGAGCAGTAGGTTTCTGCTCATGGAATTCATTGATCTTATCACCTCCCACATCATTCAGAAGCAGGGGGCCCAATGGTGTCAGTCAGCTTCCTATTACTGTAACAGAATATCTAAGATAATAAACTTATAAAGTGGAAAGGTTTGTTTGGGTTCAGTTCTGGAAGTTTCAGTCCATGGTTGGTTAACCCTATTTCTTTGGGGCTTATGGTGAGGCAGCACACCATAGTAGGGGACACATGGCAAAGCAAAGCTGTCACCTCGTGGCAACCAGGATGCAAAAACAGATGGAAAAAGAGACCTGGGTTCCCACAGACTCCTTCAAGACTCCCAATGACCTAACTCCCCCACTGGACTATGCATCTTAAAGTTTCCACCAATACCACCAAGCTATTCTTGCTTCAAGAATTCTTGCTTTCAGTTGGGGATAGAGTTCAGTGGTAGAGCAACTTCCTTGTATGTATATATGAGGCCTTGGGTTCAATTCCCACAACAACAACAAAAAAATCTGTGCTTCCTGGGCTAGTGGTGTGGCTCAGTTGTACAGTGCTTGCCTGACATGCATCAGGCCCTGGGTTCAATTCCCAGTACTGAGAGGAGGGGAGAATTCATACTTTTCATCCTCAAACCCTGAACTCTGCTGGCTTTGATATCTAATTCCTCAAGAAAGGTATTAGTTCTTTAGAAGATACAATAAGGCTTCCATTCAACTTGGAGTGGAGCCTTCCATTTGACTCTGTAATTCCCCATGTCTCTGAATGAATAGGCTAACAATGGATAACTGTACTCTCTGGGGTGGTGGATACAAATTATCAAGAGAAAATTGTGTTACTGCTACACATATAGTGCAGAAAGGACCACCATATATGGAACCCCGGTCATCACTTGGGTGCCACTTGGAATAGGGAAATATTAAATAAAGATAAAAGATAGTAATTGAACATCCAATATTACAAGTCAGTTAATGATTTTAAAAAGCAACAAAGCCAACAAACACCAAGGACTCTGATCATTCAGATATAAAGGAATTTTTCACCAAATAAATACCTATGACTGGCCAAGGTACTGGCTAAGAGCCAGGGCAACAACAGCAGGATTGGCGGAATAACAAAGTGACAAATGTCGATCATAGCCTTGTGACAAGTTGCAGAAATGAGAACTGAAGGATCTATGCACATTTTCATTCACATATCAACCTCTGATGTCTTGTTTCCCTGGTATTTTATATGAAGACTGCTGCTGGTCCTTCATTTCACAAGCTCCTTAGACCATGAGAAATAACATCCAGATTAGATGAGAGGGACTGAAATTCACCTGGAGATGTTGGGCCTGAAATGGATATGAGGACTGAGGAGTTTGCTCTCTCTATTTTGATGGAGAGGGGAAGGCAAAAGCACCTTCATTTGTAGGAGAAAAGGGCTTCATGTTTGAAGCCGTTAAGTATCAGTGAAGGGACAAGAAGGAACTTAAAGGGGTGGACTGTGCAGTCCTGCATCTGCCTCCATGGGACTTGTTCCATTCAGATCTATCTCCTTCATATACTCTTCCCCTGCTCTGCTCTCTACCTCAGGAAGCTGATTCCTAAAGAGTCCATTTACCAGGATCCTGGATGAGTTTGATCAATGAGAGGTTCTGGAGGGATGTTATGAGTTTGGGAGGAAGGGACAGTACCTTTGATAGCACTAGAAGCATTCTCTTACATGTATATAATCAAGTAGCTGAACTTCCTGCATGGTTCTTTCTCCACCAGGAAAGGTCCACCAGGACTCTGGCTCTCACCAGCAGACCCTACTCTGGAACTAAAGTTACACCATGCTCTTACTTTTCACCTGATGGTGGTGATGTATTCTTGTTGTTAATCTTTGAGTTATTTCTTTTCCCCTATTTTATTTTCTAGATTTCTCAACACCTTTATAACCAATTCCCTACATTAAATTCCTTCCATTTGAAGTAGCATTCATGTAGTTTCTATTTCTTAATGAAATCCTGATATTAATTTTCCAGGAGTAGAGAAATGACTACAGGATGACGATAACCACAATATTTATATTTATTAATAACTTAATATGACCCAGGCCCTGTTCTGGAGATTTTATCTACATTAACTTGTTTATTCCTCCCAATAAGTCCAAAAGAATTGTACTTCACTTATCTCCTTTTACAGAGAGGTAGCACAGTTTTCCTGAAGTCACAGGTAGTCACTGGCCCAAGTTAGACTCACACATAGATCTGTGTGACACCAAATTCATACCCATTACAGTCATTCCTCACCATAGTACATTTTACACAAACATCAAAATGATATTTTAAAAATATATAGAAAAGTTCCCATGTTATAAAAGTAAGTTTTAGAATGAAGATGCAAAACTCACTTGTTAATGTCATATGCATCTGTTTATGTCATCAATGATACAGGATATATCAAAATAAGCTATTTCTAGGTGGTAGCATTATAGCATCATTCTTACTTCCATATGCAGTTATATGCTTTTGGTGAATTTTCCAATTTTGTATAAATGGATGTGTATGATCCTATATCAAACAAGATTAGATGTGAGATCTTCATCAAAGACCCAGGCTTGAGCTCTTGGGTGTTTAGACAGTCTCGGGGCCACAGCCTGGTCTTCCCCTTCTCACAAGCCAGGAGATGAGGAGGAAGGGAAGGAGTGCATGCACATCTTTGAAGGTGACTTCCTGGAAATGCCATGTACGCTGTTCCCCTGGCATTGACCAGAGGATAGGCACAGGGTCAGCCAGGGCTACAGGGAAGGGAGATACACGTGGTCGCTTAACTGGATACCAGTGTGGGTTCTCTTAGTGAAGAATAGTTAGGGGCATGCAACTGGCATTCTCTTGTATATATAACTAATATAAAAAATTACATTGTTCTTAATTGCTCCATTCTATAGCATAGTATTTAACTAACTGGATTTTATTTGTATTTGGATAGAGATGTTTGGTGTTTTGGCCTTGCAGGAAGTGTATAAGGGAGACAGATTTTTTAAAATAAACTTTTCATTTGTAATAGTTTTAGACTTACATAAAAGTACATAGAGCCCTTTCTCCCAGTTTCAGTTTCCTCAAATATTATTGTCTTAATTTTCCACAATGCATTTGTCAAAATTAGAAAGCCCACCACAGTACCTTGTTATTCACTATACTCTGAACTTCATTCAGATTTCACTGTTTTTTTTTCTATTACTGTCCTTTTTCTGTTCCAGCAACCAATTCAAGATTTTACATTACATTTAGGAATTGAGAGTCCCCAGGGTACCCTCTGGTCTGTGATAGTTTTCAGTCTTTCCTTGGGTTTGTTGTTGTTTTGCTTTTGTTCGTCTGTTTGTTTTCTTAATGAACTTGATGGTTTTGAGGAGTACACGCTCCCTCCTTTTGGATTTGTCAGTGGTTTCCTTGGTTATGAGACTGGGGCAGGGTACCGCAGGAGTGAAGTTCCCATCTCATAACACCATGTCAGGGGTAGGACACCTAACAGCAACACCTATGATGTCAAGCTTCACTTGATCAGGGGAGCATCTGTCTATGAAGACTCTGTATTACAAAGTTGTTATTTTCCCTTCCTACACTCTCTGAAAGTGAATCACTTAGTCCAGCTCACACTTGGGGTGTGATGGGGACCTGCACATATTATTTGGCATTCTCTATACAGATTGTCTCTACTCAGTGAGGGAGGAGACTATTAAGGCTCAAATGCATTGCTTTTGCTTCAAGACATGGAACAAATGAGACCTCTTATTGGCACTGTAGTCAGGGCTGGGTACCCCGATGTAGCCCTGGTTTGGAAGAACATCGGTCTCACCAGGAACACAAATATATAAGCAAAGGGTTCTGGTCCAAAGTGAGAGTTGCCTTGAAGCTGTGGAGCCACGGTGGAGGTGAGGATCTTTATACTCTGGAAGGTAAAATTTAGGAGAAGGCTTGGGGAAAGGGACACCTAAGCACACCTGTCTGGTTGAGTAAATAACTGGAGAGCCTGTTAACCATCACCAGAAAAAAGGAACACAAACAAGTTTATAGTCTATGAAGCTCTCAGCATTGGATTTGCTGGGTTTGAATTGGGAACGTGCATAGACATGTATATATTCTGGCCTGGATCCTAGGAAAGGGAAGCTAGTTTGAGGTACAGATTCAAAATTCTACTTTCAGTGGATACTGGGGAACTCAAGAATGGGTAAATACTGAGGGCCAGTGTTTCCACCTGCCATACCAGCTAGTGGGAAAGCTGAGGCAGGAGGATTTCGTTTGAGGCCAGCTCGGCCAAAACACACACACACACACACACACACACACACACCAAGAGTGGTTATAGTCTTTATGTAAAAAGGAGAATGAGAAAAGGGACAAAGAAAAACAGGGATGCATGGAGTTTCTCCTCCTCAAATTGTCTCTCCAGACACAAACACCTTCCTAGGCCCACATCTTCATGGTGTGAAGCAAGACTTCACCCATGCACAGAAATGAAGAACATAGGGATCAGTCTGCCCCCACCTCCAAGCAAATGCGAGGTGTTCCTTAATGAACATGCTTTGATTGCGCTCCTTAGGGAAGGATTTTCAATAGCTTGATAGCTGTGCTCACAGAGAATACTGAAAATGACTCCTTTCTCCTGAACCCTCATGGTAAGATCTCCACACAGGATTTTTAAAAAGGAAAACTGTCTGTTCTCTGACTTTAAAATGCTTAGGTGTAGATTTCTTCTGATTATATAACTATTCAATGAAGGAAATAAATAAAATTAAGAAACAATGACAATTCATCATCTCACTCCACAAAACAATCACAACTAAAATTTGTATATCTAAGTGCACACACATACATATTGATATCATAACATTATAGATGCACATTACTGAAAAATTAGAAATGGTAGACAACTATGGAAAAAATTGAAATCATCTTTATAGCTTCCTAGGGAATATTTCTCCTCTCTTACTCTCTCCTAAATCCCCCAAACACTAAATAATATGGCACTACCTTGCATATTGTTCTATAACTCTCTTTAAGCTACTATTATCACTATCATTAGAGTTGTTAATTATTGAAATATATACTTTTAGGGAGGTAACATTATTCCCGTTTCACAGATAAAGAAATTGAGGGTGACAGATGATAAGTAAATTGATATGGAGCAATTCTAACCAAGTTTTATACACTCCAAGCCTAGGTACTTAATTTATGTCAATAAATACTCATTTAGAGTGTTTTTTTAAAATTAATTGTTTAACTTACTAAAGTTACAAATGCAAAACCTTGATTCAATTTAAAATATTAATCATTTTCTTATCCTTCTTATAAGTCTAAAGAAATTTAATAATCAATGGGTTACTTTTGGTCCCATTTATAAGTTTAATTAAATACCTTAATCATTTCAAAGTGAATTTTGAAATTTAATATAGTCAATTTCTTTTTTAGTATTTTAATTATTTCATTAGCAAAAGGACCCTTCCAGAGTATTTAATACTTGTAAATTTCCTAAGTTAAATATAAATATGTCTTAAATGCTTTTAATTATTCCTCCACTCTTTATAAAATATGATGTAGACATTAAATAACAGGCTTAAACCAATTATTAGTTTACATATCATAGATTGCAAATCCAACACATAAAATTCTATTAAACATTACAAGTACCTAACATACTACACAGAAACAAATTCATTAACACACAAGTGTTAGTACTGTTTGTTTGATTTACTTCACAATCTTCAGATTTACTTCTAGGTATATTTGGGAGGGGGTGAGACTGGGTCTCACTATGGAGCCCAGGCTGGACTCAAACAAGATGCAATACTCCTACCTCATCCTCCCAAGGGCTGAAATTATAGGTGTGAGTCATCACACATTGCTACTTCTAGGTATCTTTAATCAAAATGTATTCATCCAGTTCTGGTTCATGTAATGGAGAAGTAATATTTATTAGAGTAACTCTTCTGCTAATAGCAATAATAAATTCTGGACAAAATATTAAAACCAACTTGTGAAAGCACTGGAGAGCCACTGGGAATGGAGAGCAACAGGAATGGCCATTACCCAGGAAGAAGGGAAGCCCACCGAGTGTGGCCCACATTTAATCAGCTTCTCCCAAACACACATCTTGGTTCACTGCAGTCCCTTGGGAAGTCAAGCAAAAATAAAAGGTGGCATCTTCACTAGGTTTGCTGAGACAGAAGTCAGAGTTTTGATATGATCCAGATACTCTGGAAATTGAGGGTGGGGTGAGATAGAGGGGCTAGAAAGAAGGAAGATCCAGAGGAAAGAGATTCAAAATGTTCATAGAAATATCTCTCAAATCATTGGCTGATTCCTAAATTGCACATGCCCAGAACAAGACTCTAAGGAACCCAGAAAAGGACGCTAATGGATTGAGATGAGATTTTAGCAATTATCTAGAACTTTGGAGATAAAGTTTGGTATTTAAGTCTGTGTGAGTCAGCTTTTTCCATTCTGGGACAAAATACCCAATGTCTAAAACATAAAGGAGGAGATGTTTATTTGGCTTATAGTTTTCGAGGATTCAGTCCATAGTTTGTCAACTCTAAGGCAGAAATAGCATGGCAAAAAGGCATGGGGGAGGAAAACTTCTCACCCCATAGCAGCTAGGAACCAGAGAGAGAAGGGAGGAGCTGGGGACAAGAATACAGTACACCCTTCCAGGTCACACCTCTAGTGACCTACCTCCAACTAGGCCCCACCTCCTAACAGCACAATCAGCTATGAACTCCTCAATGGAAGAATCCATTGATGAGTACTGCACCCCCATCATCCAATCATTTTCCACACACAGGAGACTTTGGCGGGTACATTTCAGATCTAAACCATAACAAAGCCCAACCAAAAATAGCAGAATATGGTAAATACATTGGCCTTGCCTTTGACATGTCAAAAGGGCCAGATCCTTCGCAAAAGAGCCCACCCTAACAAAACCCAAAATTACATCTCTACAGGATCAAGTTGATCTGCCAGTAGTTTAACTGCTGCCATAATGAAATGCTATACTCTTTAGAAGATAACATATCCCAGAGTATTTACAATGTATTATTCAGAGCAGCCTGTATACAATGAAAAAAAAAAATGCTGGACAGTCACAGAAACTAAAAATGTGACCTTTATTCAAGAGGTCAGTAGAAGCAGACTTATAAGTGACTCAGATAGGAGAATTAGATAAAAAAGGCCCTTAAAATATGTATTAATGTATTAAATAATTTCTAGAAAAAGATGCACAAAATAGGTGATCAGATAGGGTATCTCAATAATGAGATGACAAATTTTTTGAAGAACCAAACAGAAATTCTAGGTGAATAACCTGAATTCAATCACAGGGAGCTATCAGATACACCCAAGTTGACTGACATCCTACAAAATTCCATATAGTCTTGAAAAGCATCAGAGAAATGAAACTCAAGGAAACATAAGAAACTTTTCTAATGCTCAATATGCAGATCCTGTACATTTTTGTTAGATTAGTGCTCATCACAGTCATTTTTTGTTCTTGAAAGCTGCTGAAGTTTGGAGTTTTATAGCAGCATAACTTAGTGAAAGCTAATTGACACAAATGTATATTGAAGTACTCAGTGATAACATTTTTAACTCTTTAGCAAAAACTCAAAGAAATATGAGATATAAAAAAGAATCAAGTGGAAATTTTAGAATTAGAAAATGTAGCAACCAAACATTTTTTAAAAGTCACTGGGCTCAATAGAAGAATTAAGATGGGAAAGAACTAGTGAGTCTAAAACTAGAAGGACAAAAATTATCCAAAGAACAACAGAAGAAAAATAGATTGAGAAAGAGCAGAGACTCAGGGACTTATGGTATAAACAAAATATTTAATGTCACATTATCAAAAGACTCAAGAGGAGAAGAGAAAGAAGATAAAATTGGAAAAATGTAGGTGATAAAGTTGTTCAAAACGTAATGGCTGAAAAGTCCTCAAATTTGGTAAAAGATATAAACTTACAGGTTCAAAAAGCTGATCAAAATCCAAAACAAGATAAACCAACCCATAGAAATCCACACCATGACACAGTATAGTCAAATATCTGAAAACTAAAGACAAAAGCAAAAAATCAGCAGTGAGAGAAATGGCACATTAAATATAAAGAAACAACAATCTGAATGACTGGATTTTTCACTAGAAACTATGAAAGCCAGAGGAAAGTGGCATAACAATTTTCAAGGGCTCAAAGATAAGAGATGCCAACTATCAATTTTATACCTGTCAACAATATACTTTAGTAAGGAAGAGGAAATCAAGACATTCTCAAATAGATAAAAACAAACACAATAGGTCTGTCAGCAGACCTATGCTAAATAAATAGCTGAAGAAAGCTCTTCAAACAAAAAAGAAGTGATAAACAAAGCAAACCTGAAACATAAAGAATAAAGAAAAGGTGACAAAAGAGTCAAATATGCAAGTAGGTATAATGGACTAAACTCCTGAATTTTCTAAATAATATCTGATAGTTGAAGCAAAAATTATAACACTGTATGATACAGTTTTTGCTTTTTTTTTTTTTTTCCGGTACTGGGGATCAAAGTCAGGACCTTGATATAGTTTTTAATGTAAGTGAATATTTAAGACAATTCTATTGCAAAGAGGGTGTAAAGGAACCCATAGGTGTTTCTACACTTCACTCAAGAATGGTAAAATGCACCTGCCTCACACATGCACGGACCCGAGTTTGATGCCTGGTACAAAAAAAAAGGTAAAATGTAGATTTCAGTGAGTGGGGTTAAGTGATGCAGGTGCAGTATAATACCTAGACAAAACCCTGAAAAACTTGTGCAAGAGGTATTTTCAAAAACACTAAAGACAAGGCCAATGGTATTCTAAAATATGTTCAAGCAACCCACAGGAAGACAGGCAAATTTAAAAATAAAACACCAGAAGGAACAAACAGAAGACAAGCTATAAAAACAGCAATCTTGAGCTCTAACATATTAATAATTTCATTAAATGTAAATGAACTAACCACACCAATTAAAAGGCAAAAATTAGCAAAATAGAAAAAACATGAACAAGCTATATGCTATAAAAAATAGTGATGCAGGTAGGTTAAAGAATGGAAAGAATATACCACAGAAATATTAATCAAAAGAATTCAAGAGTAGCAATATTCATATTAGATAAGTAGATTTCACAGCAAAGAATTTTCCCAGGTAAGGGGGGGCATTACAAAATGATAAAGGGGTCTATGTACCAAGAAGGCATAGCAATTCTAAATTTTTGTGTACAAAGTAATGGTGCTTCAAAATATATAAAGCAAAAATTGATCAAACTAAAAGGACAAGAAAACAAATCTATAATTACAGTTGAAGACATCAACATCCCTCTCTTAACAACTGAGAAAACTGGACACAAAAATCAGCAAGAACATATAAACAACATCATCAACACTGACAACTATCAACCAACAATGATCTAGCTGATATTTATACAATATTCCAATCACAATAGAATGTGATTTTTTCCAATTCATGGAACATTCACCAAGATAGACTATGTTCTGGATCATAAAGCAAATTTCAATAAATCATTATACAGAATATATACTTACTAATTGTAAAGGAATCAAACTAGAAATCAAAAATAGAATAATAGATAAAAATAGAGGATATATAAAATACAGAAGAATTTTGGAATACCTAGAGATTAAACAACACGGTTTAAAATAATCCATAGAACAAAGAGAAAGTCTAGAGAGAAATTTTTAAAATATATTGAACATGAAAATAGAGCACATTAAAATGTGTGGAATGCAATTTAAGTGGTGAGAGAAAAACTTATAGTACTAAATTGTTATAAAAGACAAATAGTCTCAAATCAGTAATCCAAGATCTTACATTATTAAACTAGAAAAGGAAGAGAAAAATAAATCCAACATGAGCAGAAAGAAAGAGATAATAATAAACAGAAAAACAAGCCAGGCATGGTGGTACACACCTGTAATCCCAATACTCTGGGAGGCTGAGTCAGTAGCATCACAAGTCTCAGCCCATCCTGAGCAATTTAGCAATTTGGTGAGACCCTGTCTCAAAATAAAAAAATTTTTGAAAAGTAATTATCTGGTTACTCATCAAACTTTCAATTTGCTTCACACATTTATGTCAGTATGAATTTAGGATTTCCCATTTAATCCATGGTCATAATCCATTACTATCATTGTATATTTTGGTGCTCAAATTGTCCCTGACATGGCTAGTGGGAGTCCCTTCAAGTTGGCTTCTGTGTCCTTTTGACAAATTCCATCATTTCTTGAGCACTTCCTGACATTCGGGTACAACAAGATACTTCAGGCTTCCCTAGGGACGTCCATTCTTCCAACCCATTCAGTAGACAAAGCAAGGAAATGTGTATGCATGTGTGTAGACATATGTTATAATGCACATATATGCACATGATGTGACTTCACTTCTTACTGTGCTCAGGTTCTGTGCCCCTCCTTGGCTGAGTGCAACCTTCTGGCCCTTGCTGGGTGGCCTTCCTGTATGCACCTTCTACCGTTGTGCCTCTGACTTCGAACTCTGGCTCTCCTCCCATCCCATGGTCTCCTCTGCCTACCAGACAGAGGGATTGGGCAGATTATCTTGTTCAGTTGATGCCATTCTAGGTCCAGCTGGCCCAGAATGTATCCTGTTCATGGATCTCAACCTAAGGTCTGGTTTTTAGCAGAGCGGAATCTGAATTCCAGTATTTGTCTCCTCCTAAATATGAGATTGTCAAAATTTCATTAGCCCCTTAAAATTTTCTGTTCATTTCCTTGGAATCTTATGAGCCCAATTTAGGTGTCAGCAAATGGCTTGAGAGAATAAAAATTGGCTGAATATGGTGGTGCACACCTGTAATCCCCGCACTCAAGGGGCTGAGGCCGGAGGATCGCCATGAGTACAAGGTGACTCTGGGCTACATAGTGAGTTCAAGGCCAGACTGAACTACATAGCGGGACCCTTTCTCAAACAAAAAAACAACAAAACAAAACAAACAAAATTAAGCTGGGATCTCCAGGATGCATCATCATGCCTGATTCTGAAATGCAATTTTTAATATCTTTTTTGTGTGCTTGCTTGTTTTTTGTTTTTTATTTTTTGAATCAGCATCTCACTATGTACTTCGTGCTGGCCTTCGACTCACTATGTAACCCAGGTTGGCCTTGAATTTGTGGATATCCTCTCATCTCAGCCTCCAAAGTGCTGGGATTGCAAGTATGCATCATCACACCTGGCCAATCCTGGCATAATTTAGGAAGGCTGAGGCAGGAGGATTGCAAGTTTGAGTCCTACCTTAGCAATTTAGAGGAACCCAGCCTCAAAAATTTAAAAATAAATAATTAAGGCTAGGGACATAGCTCAGTGATAAGAGTACTTCTGGGCTCTATCCTCGATACCAAAGGGAAAAAAATCAGGCTCATTTCTTTGCTTGTTTGATCATTTTTTTCTAGGATCTTCTAGGATCCTGAACCCTCAAATTCTGGCAGCATAGGTAGCTCTGAATTTCAATTTTTGTCTTCCTAGCCTGATAAACCTGCTTCAGGTTCTAGGCTGCTGCTGAACCTCTACCTCTGTGGTCAGAACTGTGCTTTGAAAATGCTCCTGGGATGTGGAACACAGCTCAGTGGCCTCTCGCTGCTCCAGGATGTTGGGCCTTCAAAGTGTACATTTGAGTCTTTCTGGTTTCATTTTAAACGTTTCTTTGAGTTGGTAAATCAGCAAGTGCACTGCCAGATTTTGGGATGGGGTAGGATTAGAATACGTACAGACAACCATCCCCCGAGGCAATGATGGTGAACCTTTTAGAGACCAAGTGCCCAAACTGTAATCCAACACCCACTTCTGTATTGAAAAGTGCCCACACGGCAATTAAAGCTGAATACTGAGGTTTTAGTTTAGAAGAAACAACTCATACATTAACATCTTTTGTCCTAAAAGAAAAACAAATAACACGTATGCCTCAGGCTCACCACACTGCCCTAGAGTAATGGCCTGCTTTGGTGTAAGAAGAAATGAGGCGCATTCTGTCCCCCTCTCAGAGGAGTGAACACATAACCAGCCACCCTTACAGAGTTCTCTGCACGTTGGAGAGATGTGAGAGAATGTGAGGAGAAACTGTTTCTCTTAGTACACAGCCCGTTTCTTCCTTTCATCAAGCCTTTGTCATAAAATACAGAAATGTCAAGCCAGAGCTATAAAACTTGGAATATATCTGAATGTTTATATGCAATGAATGTGACCTTTTAAACAAAATCCAAAACAAGCTGGGTGCAGCAGTGCATGCCTGTAATCCCAGCACGCTGGGAGCCTGAGACAGGAAGATCACACATTTGAGCTCAGCCTGGGCAACTTAATGATAGCAAGACCCTGTCTCAAACTAAAAAATTAAAAAGGGATGGGTATGTAGCACAGTCACAGAGGGCCTGGGTTCAATTTCCAATAGCAGAAAACAAAAACACAGATATAACCTTTACACTTTCTTATTTACTTGGGAATTATAAGAATATTAATTCAGTATCCACACTGGTGCCTAGTTTACATCACAAGTTTAAAGTTGTAAGACTATTCTTTTCCTGTGCTCATCCGTGCACCTTATGGATAGTATGATAGCCTCATTTGCATATACCGTTCGAATGTAACCATGCTCCTGTGACATTTGTCCCCCTAACCATCCATGTCCAGCTCCAACTGGAAGCACTGTCCAGAGAAACACAGGTCAGAAGAGAGCCCTGGTTGTGGACTTGCCCAAGGCATAAACTCAGAAGGAAGAGAATTAAAATGTGAAAAGTGGCGGGCTTTGTTTTACTGGGTTCTCTTCACACCAGCATATATGCAGGTAATTAAAATGGCTTCTGTGTCTCCTATGTCATCCCAAGGGTTGCAGGACAGGGTGAGGATGGAGTGGACTCCGGGTAGGACCAGGGTTGAAATCCCAGCTCCACCTCCCATTCTCTAACCACGTGGCCTAGAACCAGTACTTCTTTCCGAGGTATGGGTTTCTTTCCCGCAAAGTGAAGAGAAAGTAATATCCATCTGATGGAGTTACTGTGGGGATTAAATGTGACAGGGAAATGAATGTAACTGGCAAGTAGTATTTGCTTTTTTAAAAACTGGCAATTTGTAAAGATGGCATAACATTTGGTTAGTGAGGGGTGGGGATGTAGCTGGTGGTAGAGCATTTAAAAATATTTTTGGTTAGTGACTGCTGAAAATATGTGAACGTAAGGCTGGGATTACATCTTATCTTCCCACAGTGGCTGTCAGTTGACTTCAGTAGTGTAGTTGGGTGAGAAGAATTGTGTACAATGCACACATATTAATAGTTTTGCTGAGCATGAAATGATAGATAATGAACTAGAAGAACCTTTAGGGTGATCCTATTTGCTGCTCTTCCTCTCATAGGTGAGGAAACTGGGCCCAGGAGACAAAGTAGCTTTGCTTGGTGCCTTCATTGGTTATTGCAGAGCCAGGCTGGGAAAAGGGTGCAGAGCCCTGACCTCCTTCCCTTACCATTGTGTTCACACTGGTCTCCGGGACTTGGGGGCCAACGCTTGTAACTCATCCAAGCCAGCCAAGTGGCAGCCCAGATTCAAGGCTGCCAGTAGGAGGAGCTTCGAAGTCACAATGCGCCAGGCTTGGACTCAGGACAGGGAGAAGGATGCAGTATAATTTTGTAATCATTCTATCTACCTGCTGGGTGTGGGTCTGCAGAAATTAGCCAGCTGGCCCTGAAGACTCCCAAGAGAGGTAAGATACTCAGGGGAACAATCAGGACAGTGGATGGCAGTGAAAGACAAGTGGCCCAGTGTGGGCAGAAGGAGGCAAGAGCAAGCAGCCTGCCAACAGGACAGCAAAGGCCCCTGAAAGGGAATGTGTTTTTATACCTGGCGGGAAAGGCTCCGGGAAGGAACAGTATCCTAGCAGAGAGAACAAAGCCAAGGATGACACTGGTTTGCTGCAGAAATGTACATAGATGGCACTCAAAGTGGAAAGATCAGCTTCTGCCAGGAAGTATGACTTTCCATTCTGGAGAGCTGCACCTATAGATGGAGGCCTGAGCATCAGTGGTGAGGCAGTGGCAGGACAACTTCAGGAGCAGTGACCAGAGAGAAGCTTCTCTACCAGCCCAGGCACTGTGGAGAGGGCTGGAGTACAGTTGCTGTATTGGGAACCTGAAAGGGAAAATGCACTTGAGTGTGGTGGCACAGGCCTATAATCCCAGCACTCTGTGGGGCTGAGACAGGAAGATCTCAAGTTTGAGCCCAGCCTGGACAACTTAATGACAAAAATATTACACACTTGGCAGGTAACAGAAAATTTCAACTTATTTTTTCATCCCTGAAAAAAAAAATTCCCAGAACAAATGGGAATCAAAAGTCCGTCTTGGGAGAGCTCACTCTTGAAGCTGTCCCATTGATGCCTATCCTCTGAAGGACCTTGGTCCAGTTCTCTTTAAGTCCACACTGTAAGCCACGATGGAGCATCCGAGCTGCACTCATCCAAATTGAGATCTTCTGACAGTGTAAATTGCAGACCAGATCTCAAAGACTTAGTACAATAGAAGAATGCACAATGTTTCTTTAATCATTTTTATATTGATTATTTAAATGATAATTATTGAATATGTTGGGGTAAATGATATACATTATGAAAAGTAATTTTGCATTATGTTTTTAAAGTACTACTAGACTGGCGCATATAAAATTATATATGAGTGGAGTCGTGCGGAACACGCCCAATCAGCCCGCTGCAGACAGGCAGGTCTGCACATGCCCTACCGAGGTCCCGAGTTGTGTGGAACATGCCAAATCAGCCCGCGCCCTGGCAACAATCCACTGGACCCCCCCACCCCGCTCCTCTGTACAGCCACCTGGTTCCACACTATAGAGACGCAGAGGACACTGGACCACCAGACCACGGTACTGAGTCCTGCTGCTCCTGGCCCAGAGGTAGGGGCTTCTGAGCCGCCATCCCACTGCTCCTGGTCCAGAGGAAGGGGCTTCCTGGCCACCATCCCTCCCGCTGCTCCCAGCCCAGAGGATAGGCCCTGTGGGCCACCTTCTGTCCCGCCGCTCCTGGCCCAGAGGAAGGGGCTTCCGGGCCACCATCCCTCCCACCACTCCCAGCCCATAGGTAGGGGCTTCTGAGCTGCCATCCCACTGCTCCTGGACCAGAGGAAGGGGCTTCCCGGCCACCATCTCTCCCACTGCTCCCAGCCCACAGGAAAGGGCTTTTGGGCCACCATCCCTACTGCTGCTCCAGTCCTACCTCTCCCAGCTCAGAGGAGGTAATCCGTACAGGCACCAACACCCCCCCCCCACCATTTGAAATGAGAAAACACGTAAATAAGTCTCAAAACCAGACTTCCAGATCACCTACAGCAACCCCAAAGGGAAATGAGATGGAAC
>NW_004624781.1:4416465-4516439 GCF_000247695.1 Heterocephalus glaber
ATGGGGAAAAAATAAGAACCAAGATGCATTATGTAAAGGTACAGTTCCCAATGAGAAATGTAATTGTGTTGTATACCTACAATGTACCAATAAAAAAAAAGATTATATATGAGCTCAGGTTGGTAGCTCACATATTTCTGTTGGACAGTAGTTTTTTTTTTTTGGGGGGGGGGTTGTACCAGGGATTGAACTTGGGACCTTATGCTTATGAGGCAGGCACAGCACCACTGAGCTAAATCCCCGGCCCCATGGACAGTGGTTTTTCAAAGCTGCATTTTATCTAGAAATATTGTATTATGGAGCTGCCTATATTGCAGTTAATGACATTAACAGGTGGGGAGGTTTTGCTTGCCCAGTGAAGTGAAAAATTTTCCATTCATTTCTATTTTCTCCCTAGGCTAAAGATTCCTAGGCTGAATGATTTATCTAGAGATAAATCATACAGATATCTTGAAGCACATGCTATATTGTTGGCTTTCAAGGACAGTGTTTATGTGACTATGCTTTCTTTTCCCATAGGGAAGGGAATACAAAAGAGAATTGCAATAAAAATGTCCATTCATTAAAAAGTTTTATTAATAAACGTTTTTTGGTGATCACTAAAGCATGAGAAATTATTTTACCTGCATCATTTTAGCATTCATTTGTGAAATCTGAGTGCAGCCTGCAGGAGCCCTTACTGAACAGGTGTGTTTTGTTGTTTCTGTTGTTTAATTGGGGCTCTCAAGTGTCTTTTTGTCTACAGCAGTAGCCTTGCTGTTTCTCCTCTTTGTTTTCATGACATTGACTTTTCAGAGATTCTAGGTCAATTGCCTAAACCTCTTACATGGCGTCTTTGAATGTGCTCCATTATTCCCTGAATTCCTGGAAAAAGGAGCTCAGGCTCAGGAAAGCTCGCTTACTCTCACGCCACACATTTTGGTAATACTACTTCACAGGTGATGTCGTGGACTTAGCATTGCATCGTATCGGGAAACATAAGATACCAAGCTCTTCTGGAATTCACTATTCTGAGTTTAGTGATTTATTAAAAGTGGTTCTTTGTAAAGGTATATTTTTTCATTTGCAATTAATAACCTACAGGAAACACCATGTGAATATTTGGTTTCTGAGTAATTGTTCACCTAATAGCTATAACATCCATTCCCGTTCTCTGCTTGAACCAAGCATTTTATCAGGAATTGTAAGATCATGATTTTTAAATCCTATAATTCCTTTTACATCTATGAGCTAGCACTCTTCTATAAAGATTTGCCTTTTCCTTTTTCTCTCTTTATTACATGAATTCATGGGTTGCAATTTATGCAATATTTTACAAATAATTACAGTCATTCATTTTGATGTTCAAATTATTGCAAATTTGGTCAGTGTCCGTTTCACCCTGCCTCGCCATTCTTTAAACATTTCCTTGCTTTCTGGCACAGTGAAATTTCCCATGCTCACTTTGTACTTTTTCTGCCCTAAATTGACCCCCTTTAATCAGGAAAGGTACTTAGAACCAAGATCTGGACACTAGGAGGGCTTTGTGCTACCGAAGTTTCTCAATGAATAGTATTTTTTAAGTTGAGATATGTTTCACATATAAAATTCATCCTTTAAAAATTTACAGTTGAAAATGCAAATCCAACCCATCATGAGATACCATTTCACTAGGATTATTATTCTAAAGAGCAACTGCAGCAGGAAATAACAAGTGTTGATGAGGATACAGAGAAATTGGAACCCTGAACCCTGCTGGTGAGGAGGTAAATTGATACAGCTGCTATGGAATAGAATGGCAGTTCCTGAAAAGCATAAAAATCAAATTACCATATGATCCAGCAATTCCACTTTTGAGTATTGACCCAAAAGAACTGCAGGTAGAGAGTGGAATGACTATTTTTACATGCATGTTCATAGTAGCATCATTCATAGTCACCAAAATGTGGAAGCAACCCAGTGTCCAATGATGAATGAATGGATAAAGGGAATGTGGTACATGCATGCAGTGGAATAGTATTCACCCTGAAGAAGGAAAGGCATCCTATTACACGCTACAAGATGAATGAACCTTGAAGGCATTATGGTAAGTGTCACCAGAGGACAAATACTATGGTATTCCACTGACTGGAGGTCCCTAGGATGTGAAACCCATAGAAAAAGCAAGTAGAATGTGGTTGCTGGTGGAGTGGACTGGTGGGAGTGGAGGGTGGGTAGTTGTTGTTTAATGGGTTTAGAGTTTCAGGTTGGGAAGATGAAATCATTCTGGAGATGGATAATCACCATGGTTGTATAGCAAGGGAAAATACTTAATACCACTGAATTGTACATTTAAAATGATTCAAATGTTTCCTGTAATGTATATTTTGCCACAATTAAAATTCTTCAATGGTAATTAGTATGTTCCAAGATGTAGAAATATCCTCACTATCTAATTTTAAGACCACTTCATGCTCTTACCCCAAGAAATCCACCAGCAACCACTCCCCAGCCTTTGGCAATTATTAATCTACTTGCTGGCTAGCTGTTCTGGAGATTTCTCATAAATGAAATCACAGAACATGTGACCCTGTATCTTTCACAGAGCATGTTTTCAAGGGTCATCCACTGTTTTAGGAATGTAGCAATGCACATTCCCACCAGTTATGAGAGTTGCAACTGAACATTGTTCACATGTTGTTTTCTAAACTTCTAAACAGCCGCATAACTGATTTTAAATTGTATAACTTGGTTGAGTCTCGCTTTGCCAATGTGTAATAAAGTAAGCTGGGAATGCCACCTATGTAAAAAACAAATGATTTTAATAAAACATGTAGGACAGCTTCTATTATCTACAAGGCAGACTATTTTCTATCCAACCTGTGGCCTCCTGACCGCTTGCCTGGCTGACAGATAGGGAGTGGGTGATTCCCAGCCACACTTGTCACGTAGTGCTGCATGGACTGTAGTGCGGGACATCAGCCCCACCCCTCTCCTGCAGTGGCCAACAGCAGGAACTACATTTCCCATAATGTCAGGTCAGAATTTGCCTGGAGAGGAATCTGGGGAAATTTGGAAGGCAGAAGGAAAGGGGAATCTATTACTCTACAGAGGCAGAGACAGCCAGCTGCTGAACAGATGTAAGGCTCATGAGGCTTCTTGGCGAGCTCTCCCGAGCCACCTGCTGCAAGCTGATACCTTTAGGTGCCACCGCGTCTTCCTTCGCTGCAGCTGCCCGGAGCTCGCTCCCCCCGACAATCCTGTGACCCCCTAATGCACCACTAAACCCTCCAGGCCTGAACACAGAGAGCGGCGGCTTGGGTTTTCCTGAACAGACCTTGAATAACACACACACACACACACACACACACACACACGCACACAAACACACACGTTTGCGTTGCCCACAGGGAAAATGCAGTATGCCTAAAGACAGAGTTTTTCACCACCAGAAAATTTCTGTTTTGGAGACAAACTGGAGTTCCGCCTTGCTATCCGCAATTTATCACGAGCGTTTAAAAACACAAAAAATATTTCTTTAAAATGTCCTTAAAAACTCATTGTAAACACTATTTACTGATGGAATAAAAATCCATCCAACAGGTATCCCATAATTTAATGAATTAGTTCCACAATGTTGGGATTTAGGTTATTGTTATTATTTTGCCTACTATAAATAATCCTGAAAAGAGTGACATTTATTATTTATCCCCTTTAGCTGAATTTCAAAAATATTTCTGGTTAAAAATATAAATGTACTAGGTTATCAGTGCAAACGACCAGATCCATTTCTATAAATGCAGCGATTTACATTCCTACAAAATTAGCAGGCAAAAATTAAACTCGTACCATGGATACAATCATTTAACAATAATATTTGCTAATTTGCTAGGCGTAATTTATGTTTGAAAATTCAGGTTTGCTTTTACTCACCTGTTGATTAGTCGCTTGTGGTTTTCCCATCTTCCCTTCCTCTGGCCTTCCTTTCCTTTCTTCTCTTTTGCTTGCCTCCCTTCTTTTCTTCTCTCTGTCCCTCCTTTCCTCTCTTTCTTTCCTGGCTTCCATCTTTTCATCCTTTCTCTACAAAGCTGTCATAGGTTGTTTTTGCAAATTCGCCTAACGTCCTGTTGTATTTAGTTTTGTGTACATTTATTATCTATTTTAACATTTTTGTGTAGTAAAAATCTATTCCTTTATAGTTTCCAACAGTGCTTTAATCGTTGAAAGCGTTCAGAAATCTGTTAATATTAACCTCCATTTTCTCTTATTTATGACAACTTAAAATTTAGGGTTTGATTTTATACATTAACTCTTAGACTTCCTTGACCATTTGGGGGGATATATTAGAAGGGTGCCTAACTTAATTCCCCACCCTTTGGACAAATCTTACCTTCACGTAATTATATTTTTATATCTTCAGTGTGGCTTTTTAAAATAACTAAGGCATGCTTATTGAAAAAAGTTCAAAGACTCAGGCTGGGCATGATGACACACACCTGTACTCATAGCACTCAGGAGGCTGAGGCAGGAGGATCACCCTGCGTTTAAGGCCATCCTGGGCTACATAGTGATTTCAAGGCCAGCCTGAACTACAAAGCAAGACCCTGTCTGAAAAAAAACCTTAAAAAAAAAGAAGTTCACAGACTTAGAAATAAGCAATGTAGAAAGTGAGCAAATCTCACCCCATAGTGATAAAATTCAAATGTTTTAGATAAAGATATATTTTAGAAAAATAATATACATAGATTTTAAGTGTACAGTTTTATTAGTCTTAAAAAATATATACCACCACACCATCAAAATATAAAGCATTTCTGCTCCCAGAAAGTTCCCTCCTACCCCTTTCCAATCCATCCCCACTCCCCTGACAGCAACAATGGTTCGATTTCAACAATTATAGTTTAGTTTTGACTGCCCTTGAACTTCTGATAAATGGAATCATAAACTCATTGGTGTCTGCCTGCTTTCAGTGAATATAATGCTTTCAAGATTTTTTGTTTTAGGGCTGGGGATTTAGCTCAGTGGTTCTGCTGCCTGCCTTGCAAGCGCAAGGTCCCGAGTTCGATCCCTGATACCAAAAAAAGAAGATTGTTTGTTTTGAGACAAGGCTCTCTCTATGAGGCCCAAAGTGACCTTGAACTCTGAGTGATCCTCCTGCCTAAGGCTCCCAAGTGCAGGGATTACAGGCTTGTGTCACTATCCTCCACAATGCTTTTCAGATATATCCACATTGTTCTGTGTAATTGCAGTTTATTCTTATTTATTGCTGAATAGTGTTCCATTGTATGGATAAACCACAATTTCTTTATTAATGGATATTTAGGTTCTTTCTGGTTTGGGGGTATATTGGGTAAATCTGCTAAGAACATGCAAGTCTTTTCTTTCAGTTTTCTGTTTTGGTTTTTTTTAGTGCATGTTTCTAGTACATAATGATCACATTCCTTATGGGGAGGAATGGACAGGTACATCCCTTATGTACATGACCCATCTTCACTCTCTTTTATTTACCCTCTTCTCTTCCCATTCCCTTCATCTCTTAATCCCCTTCCCATATGAGAAAGAGCTCTTTCCTTTCTTACTTTATCTTGCTCTTTTTTGGGGGGGGGTTCTTATATAAGAGAAATCATATAATATTTAAATTTGTGTGTCTGATTTATTTCACTTAACATTATGGTCTCAAGGTACATCCATTTCCCTACAAATGACATTAGTTTATCCTTCTGTATAGCAGAGTAGTACTCCATGTGTATAAATACATTTTCTTTATCCATTCATCTGCTGATTCATATAGAGGCCACTTTCAAAATTTAGCTATTATAAATTATGCTGCTATAAACATTCATGGATCACTGTAATATGATGACTTTAACTCTTTCAGGAAGATACCTGTAAGGGGACTAGCTGGGTCAAGTGGAATTTCTAGTTTTAGCTTTTTGAGGACTTTCCATTCTGGCTGTATCAGTTTACATTCCCACCAACAGGGGAGAAGGGTTACTCTTTTTCCATAGCCTTGCCAGCGTTTGTTATTATTTGATTTTTCTGATGATGGCCATTCTTCCTGGAGTAAGATGAATCTCGGTGTGATTTTAATTTGCATTTCTCTAATCCCAGTGATGACAACTGTTCTTCATAAATTTATTAGCCATTTGTACTTTTGAGAAATATCTATTCATTTGACTTGTCTATTTTTTTATTGGGTATTTTGTTTTGGGGGAATTTAATTTTTAAAAACTCTTTATGGATTCTAGATATTAGTCCTCTGTCTGAGGAATAGCAGCAAAATTTTTTTCCTGTATGGTAAGTTGTCTCTTCACTTTGTTCAGTGTTTCCTTTGCTGTGCAGAAGCTTTTTAGTTTGATACAAACTCATTTGTTGATTCTTGGTACTATTTTTTGTTAATATCATTCTTTTTTGATTATGACAGCTTTGTAGTACATTTTGAAGTCAGGTAATGTGATGCATAAAGTTTTACTGTTCTTTTTGCTTAAGATGATTTTGGCTATTTGGGCCCTTTTTTTTCTTGTTCTGTAAAGATTGTCATTGGTATTTTGATGGGCTTTGCATTTAGTCTATAGATTGCTTTGAGTAGTATGATCTTTGTAAACAACATTAATTCTTCCAATCCATGAATATGAATTTCAAAATATTTTTATGTCATTTAATTTATTTCATCAAAATTTTATAATTTTCATTTAGAGGTCTTTTGCTTACTTGGTTAAATTTATTTTTAGGTTTTTATTTTGTATGTATTGTGAATGGGGTCTTTTTCATGATTCTTTCTCAGCAATCTCATTCGTGATATGAACATTTTCACCGACTTTTGTATGCCGTCTTATTCACTTTTATTGTTGCTGGGACATAATACCCAATACCTGTAACTTACTGGAAGAAAGGTTTATTTTGGCTTGTGTTTCAGTCCTTAGTTGGCAACTCCAAAGAAAAAACAGAAGGGCACAGGAGCTGGCAGAGGAAAAGCTGCTCACCTGAAGAAGGACAGGAAGCAGAGGGAGTAAAGGGAGGAGCTGGGCAGAGAGAGAAATCCACCCAGGTAATGCCCCAGTAACCTTCCTCTTCCAACCAGACCCATCTCCTAACAGCAAGTCAGCTATAAACCCTCATAAACAATCACCTTCCAAAGATCCCACCTCAGAGTACATGAGGCTTTTGGGGGACATCTAGGGAGAAAACATGGCAGACTCTGATACCCCATGGTGGGCTGCCTTTCAGTATCCCTTATCTCATTCAGCCTTGGACATCCCTGCCAGGACTGACCACAGTGGGGCTGGGGAGTGCTTTTCCTCACCCTGCCTAGCCTCTGATTCATTGTTCTAACTCACGTAGGTTAACTTCACTCCCACATCTCCATCATGTGGCATGTTTTTATTGGCCATTTATACACCTTCTTTTGTCAAATGTCTACTTGATGCTCTTTATGATTTGTAGGAGTTCTTCGTATATTCTAGAGCCACATTCTTTTTAAAGCTGGGTATGGTACTGCATGTCTGTAATCGCACCTACTTATTAAGCTAAGGCAGGGGGATCAAAAGTTCAAGGCCAACATGGACAACTTAGTAAGACTCTGTTTCAACATAAAAAATAAAAAAGACTAAGAGTATCATCAATTCAATCTCTAGTATTACAAGAGAAAAAAATTAAAATGTTTTCATTCAATCTCTAGTGCTGGGGAGAATGTTTTCAATCACATGGTATAGCTTCTATTATCTTAATGGTATGGGTGAACAGATACTTCTACTCTTTATGAGTTTTAAATTTTATGCTTAGTGTTGTGCCCCATCTGAAATTTCTGCCTATCCCAAATTCCGGAAAATATTCTCCTATGCTTTTTAAAGAGCTTTAAAGTTTTAGATTTTATGTTTAGGTATATTATTCATCTTATATTAATTTTTTGTATATTGATGGACAGAATTTATGTTATTTTCCCCAGACAGATATATAATTCTCCAACACTGTTGAAAAAGATATTCATTTGCAGGCCAGGATTTAGCTCAATGGTACCATGCCTGCCTCGCAAGCACAAGGTCCTGAGTTTGTTCCCCAGTACTGCAAAAAAAAAAAAAAAAAAAAATCATTTCCTAATGAAAGACTTTGAATCTTTTGTCAAAAATCAAGTACCGGGCTGGGTTGTAGCTCAATGGTGCCTTCCCTGCCTGGCAAGCACAAGGCCCTGAGTTCAATCCCTGGTTCCACACATACACATACAAAAAATCAAGTACCATATAACAGAGCTTTATACATGGAATCTATACTATTTCATTGATCTGTAGTTTGCCAATACACCAATACTTTACCCCACTGTACTTGATTACTATAGCCTTATAATCCAATGGTATAAGTTCTCCAACTTTGTTCTTCTTTTTAAAGATTGTATTTGCCCTACCCTTTGAATTTCAATATAAAGTTTAGAATTAGTTTGTTGATTCACTGCAAAAAAAAATGTTCTTGGTATTTGAATGAGATTATGTTGAATTGATAGACTAAATTGAAGGAAAATGCTGCCTTAAAATATCAAGTTTTCTATTTCATCAACATTATTTATCTCCATTCATTTAAATCTTTGCTAAATTATCTTATAATAATTTATAGTTTCAGTATAAGTGTCTTGCAGATCTTTCATCAAGTTTATTCTCAAATAGTTTGTGTTGTTGAGCTTAACCTGGTGGTGCACACCTGTAATCCCAGCATTCTGAGAGCTGAGGTAGGAACATCACAAGTTTGAGGCCAGTGTGAGCAACCTAATGACTTAGGAAGATGTTGTCTCAACATAAAAAATTAAAACAGGCTGGAGTATAGCTCAATGAAAAGGCCCTGGGTTCAATCCCCGGTGCTGTTAAAAAAAGGGAGGGGGGGCGGGGGTGTAGGGGAAATGTGTTTTTTTTTGGTACCAGGGATTGAACTCAGGACCTTGTGCTTATGAGGCAGGCAGTGGCACCACTGAGCTAAATCCCCAGCCCACAGCTACAATATAAATAAATAAATAAATAAGTTCAGAGACAACAGCAGAAAAGGGGAAAATATAGAATAAAATGAAAAATATTTTTTAATTTAAGAAAGACAAAAACAAAACAAACAGGAGGAAAATTAAAATGAAAAAGAAAGAAATAAAAAGGAGAAAAGTAAAATTAAAACCAACCAACAAAAAAACAAAACAAATAAATGAGAACATAAACATTGCTTTCCCACCAAGGTACCTGAATGTGGGGGCAAGGGTGGGTGACCATAATGCATGCCAGTTGAGGATGGTGATATACCCTGTGAATCCCAGCACTCTGGGAAGCTGTGGCAGGGGATCACAAGTTTGAGTCCAACCTGAGTTATAAGCAAGACCTCATCTCAAAAATCCAAAACCAAACCAAACCAAAGAGGACAGAGCAAAGGCTAGGGGTATTCATCCCCTGCCTGGTGATTAGCAGAAGTGGTTTGTGGGCTGAAGTGAGCTGGGCTTCTTCTCAGCAGCTTTACACACTGGGACAAGGTAGAGCAGAAGGTGATGCTCACTGCTCAGATTCTCTCTGGGGGGTTTTGGGCTGCAGGCTCCAAGGGTGGAGCAAACGCCAGAGCTGTGACTGTCCCCAGAGGCCTCTGGAGGGAGAGGCAACTGAGCAGCCCAGAGCTGTGTGTAACAGCGGGACCCACAGGCTCTAAGCTCACCCGACACCATGGCAGGTTCCCCAAACAGCAGATTTTAAAGGGAGGTGCTGTATGCTCCCTTCCCAGCAGTCCACGGTTTCACTGCATAGAATTCTCACTGGGTTTGTGGCTGTTTCTTCTCTAGGCAAAGCTCTTGTGAGGGAACCCCCACTAAGCCATGCTGTGAAATGGCCTGGGGCCCTGGAGATTGGAAAATGCAGAGGTTTTCAGAACAGCAAGCTCAGATGGTAGGGTCTTTCTCAAGAGAGCTCCCAGTTCCAGCACCTGGTGAACACACCAGGTATGCAGATAGGTCCTCTGCAAACCAGCTCACCATGCAGAGCCAGGTCTTCTCCTTCAGACACTGTGTGTCAGGCTCCAGATTTTGAACTAGTGGAGCTCACTGGGGCCCCCTCTTCTGCAGCTCTACAATCACTTCTGCCATGTTCCCCTCCTGTGCCAACTGGGAGCCATTTCCCTTATTGTTCTATTATGCAAGATCTCTGACTCTCTACTGTTGGTTTCCACTTCTCCCAGCACCACCCACCTCAACTTGCAGCTGCACACCTGTTGCTTTGCTTCTGTCTTGGTGAGAATCAGGCATGTGATGGGTACCCCTGATCTGCCATCCTGAATCTCCTAAGTTGTAAACTGTATTCTTCACTAGATTAAGAAAACTCTCAGCCATTATCCTTCAAACATTGCTGTGTCCTAATGCTCTCCTCTCCTCCTGGAACACTGATTATATGTATGTTAAACTTCTGGCCTTATCTCTGTCTTACTTTGCTCTTTTGCTTTTCCACTTTCTTCTGTTCTGTGTTCAATTTAAATATTTTCCTTTTTATTAGTCCATGTTTACAGTACGTAATGTGTACATCCCTTGTGGGGAGTTGACACACATACATAGCACATCTAATTCCTTTTTTCACCACCCTTCCCTCCCTTCCTTCCCCTTTCCATCCCTTGATCCCCTTCCCCTCTGAGAAGAGCTATCTCCCTTCTTCCTATTACATGTCTTTTAATGTTGCTCTCTATTTATACTAAGAAACCACATGATGTTTAAGCTTGTGTCTGATTTATTTCACTTAACATTATGATCTCAAGGTGCATCCATTTTCCTACAAATAATTCAGGTTTATCTTTCTTTATGACAGAGTAATACTCCATTGTTTATAAATACCACATTTTCTTTATCCATTTATCTATTGATGGACATATAGGTCATTTCCAAGATTTAGCTATTATGAATTGTGCTGCTACAAACATGGGTATGTATGGATCATTACATCTTTAAGTCTTTTGGGAAGATACCTACAAAGGGAATAGCTGGATCAAATGGAATTTCTTGTGTAGTTTTTTTTTTGGTACCAGGGATCGAACTTGGGACCTTGCGCTTGCGAGGCAGGTGGCGGAACCACTGAGCTAAATCCCCGGCCCATCTTGTTTAGTATTTTTAGGATTCACCACACTGATTTCCATAGTAGTTGCGCTAGTTTACATTCCCAACAAGGTAGAAGGGTTCCTTTTCCCTACAGCCTCACCGGCATTTGTTATTATTTGATTTCTTCATGATAGACATTCTTTCTGGGGTAAGATTAAATCTCAGTGGTCTTAATTTACATTTCTCTAGTGGCCAATGATGTTGAGCATTTCTTCATGTATTTATTAGCCATTTTTACTTCTTCTGTGAAGTGTTTCTTCATTTCATTTGCCTTTTTGGGGGGAGGGGTACTGGGGATCAAACTCAGGACCTTGCTCTTATAAGGCAGGCAGCTGTACCACTGAGATAATCCCCAGCCCTCACTTGCCTATTTTTGGACTGAGTCTTTTATTTTGGAGAGTCTGATTTTTTGAGTTCTTCATATATTCTAGATATTAGTCTTTTTTTTTTTTTTTGGTACCGGGGATCAAACTCAGGTCCTTGTGCTTGCGCAGCAGGCAGCGAAACCACTGAGCTAAATCCCCGGCCCAATATTAGTCTTTTGAGGAATAACTGGCAATTTTTTTTCCAATTTAAATATTTTCTATGACTATCTTTGAATCTAGACTGGTACTATACAGTTCAATACTTCTTAATTTCAGATATTTCAATCCAGACTGTCCATTTGATTCCTATTTCATAGATCAAATTCCCTGCTTGAAGTACTCCATTTTTCATCCTTTTTGTATAATTTTAAAAATATACTACTTATAGTTATTCTGAAGTCCTTGTCAGTTTGTTCAATATCTAGATCATCTCTGGGTCTGCTTGATTCACTGTTTTGTCTAATGGTGATGGGGTTTCTTGTTTGTTTGCTTGATTTCTCTTTTCATGCATTCTTTCCTTTTTGTCTTCCAGAGATAGTGGATAATACAGTGAAGGGGCTCTAAATTATGTTCCTCTGAGTGTTCAATCTTGTTTTGGTGGTGTCTGTCTAAATTAATCTTTTGCTCCTATTTTGTAACACTAGTAGCTCATGGTCCTTAATTCTAGGTGGCCTTCCTGGAGTGGTCTTGAAGTTTCAAGGCATTCATGAGGACTTATACGAACAAAAGGTATAATTTTTAAACAAATACCATGAATGTTTGAATAAAACTTAAATTTTTATTACAGAAAAACACACATTGCCATTAATCCCATCAAAACCCTCCCCCTTGCTTCAAACACGCTTATTCCATCATTCTTGCCATTTCCTGAAACAATTCTGGAAGTATGTTTTTGTGGCTGCCTTGATATTCTGAATCAACTCAAATTTTTATGGCAATGTCTGCCCCACAGAAATATTTAAGTGTGTTCTCATCCACCTTATTCACTGGATTGATTGTGAGACTTCTGGCTCTTTCCTAAAGTAAAAATGACCATGAAATGTAAACATTCTTTATCAACTGAAGACAATGAGGCAGTTGAGACAGCACAACTAAAGACACTCATGAGAGAGGACTTCCAGAACTGCTTCAGAAAATGGCAAGGACAGTGGGACAAGTTTGTTCAAAGGAAGGGGAAATACTTTGAGGATTAGTGGCAATGTGTCTTTTATTGTAATTTAAAGAATCCCATAAGTATTCACTGTATTTTTAGATCATTCACCATACACTAGGCTAGGCCTAAACTTTTGTGTAGCCTGATTATTGCGCACCTTTAGCTCTCTGCCTAGCTCTCTGCCTTCCAGAACTGTTCTCTGCCAGACTTCCTGTGGTCTTTCTCTCATATACAGATCTTATCAGTGGACCAAATACCTGGGAGATATTTTTATGCAACTTTTGAGGGGTCTTTCTCTGCAGCTCCTCTCTCTAAGTGAGCTTGTTTCCAACCCCGGCTTTTAGAAGACCTGAGTTTTGCTCTGCCTGGAGCCCCTGCTGGTCTCTCTGAGGCTCTGCCCCTCTGTGCCAGGAAACAGTGAGGCTGCCTTCGTGTGTTACCTTCCCTGAAGGACAATAATCTTGCCGTGGTTGCCTGCAAATTGTCATTTTCCATGTTGTCTTTTATTGTTGTTTACATCAGAAAAGTGAATGCCATGCCAACTACTTACTCGATTGTGACTACAAGGGCAAGTCAATATATTTATTTTTCTAAAAGGAATAAATTTAAGAAACTACTGTTTTTCTTGTCTCTAGTTGTAGTGAAAGGCTAAACATAAAGATATTCCTACATATACTTCTGCTAAAATTCAGACTGCAAATTGAAAGTCCTCTATTTTTGTAAAGTTGCTTTTATTTTCATGCTTTCTGTAGAACAATCAATAGCTTACTGAAACATACTCAGCCTAATCTTTGCTAAATTTCCTATTATAACAAGAATAAAACTTAAATATTCCCCTATTGGTGTTCGTATTAATAGGCCATTTCAGAAAAAAGTTTACTAGGTCAAAGAACATGGAAGTGTAAACAATCAAATATTCTTCAAATGGTAAGTAAGAATGAACTAGATCAGCTTTGTCATACCATTCCTTCTTGCTTTTTGAAGAACACAAAAACTAAAGGAATAAAAGCTATTCACCTTCACTAAAACTGGCCTGCCCACAAAATTAGTTTAGAGTTAGGGAGCTCTATAATTCTCATTTTTCCTACAAACTGCCTTTAAAACAATTCAAATCCTGTGTAGGAGCCTAAAATAAAAGACAAGACAGTTCCTGGTTAGGAGCCTAAAATAAAACATTTATAGTAGAAAAACTTGTTGTTATGGTCATAGAAACCAGCATTTATTTTTGTTTCCCTCACGTTAGGAAGAAAACAAAGAAGAAATCGCTTAGCAATCCCTGTTTCCCCAATACCCTATCGCTGCTCATTTGACATTGAAGATTAAAGTTATTTAAAAGTTTTCAAGGTGATGTGTGTGTGTGTGTGTGTATGTCCGCGCGTGCCTGTGAGCACGCATGCGCACGTGCAGTGCTGGGGATCTACAAGGCACTTTTCAAAACAGGGTGCCAGGGCCGGGGACTTAGCTCAGTGGTTTTGCTGCCTGCTGCGCAAGTGTGAGGACCCGAGTTCAATCCCTGGTACCAAAAACAAAACAAAACAGGGTGCCTACTATATCCAAAACATTTATTAAGTCATTAACTATGCATTGAACATTTATTGTTCAAATAAAGAAAGGGTAATAAAAATAAATCACACATTGTTCTTATATTCAAGGATTTAATTTTGTGGGAGGGGTAAATATAGTGAGTGGAAGGAAGTGGCCACTTGCTACACTTTATAGTGTTATGAAAGTTCAAAGAGAGGAAAGATCTTATTGTCTTTGTGATAGCATGGATCTTAAAGGCTGTAAGGAGACAGTTGCATCAAATTTGGTATGAAACTTTAGGTAGGATTTTGATAAGCAGAGTGTACAAGGTAGAAGAATCACATAGTAAAAGAGAAAAGGAACTAGGGGACAAGCCACTTTCTGGGGCCCCTGCTGTCTCTCTTAGACAGAAGCTATCTTTCTCTCAATAAATTCTTCCTACTCTTAACCTCTGTTCCTAAAATTCATTCTTTGATTTTAGAGAACACGAACTCTGTGTATTGGACATCTAGCAGGTTGGGAGTTATAATATGTCCCTTATATTATTCAGAGGTCCACATATCATCCCCACATCATACACGTGTATCAGGAGGAGCTTCAGCTGTTCTTTTCAGAGGTGCTCCAGTCATCACTGTCACCAAGGATGGCTGGTGTTCTCTTTTGAGGAGTTCTGGTCTTCACCTTCACCTTGAGCTTCCTCTCCTGGTTTCTGGTGCAGATTCTTCAGCATCCAGCATGGGCCCTGTCCCCTGATGCAGACTCATAGAGGACACTGCCCTGGGCCCCAGGTCTTTGACCAGAACCTTTAGATCTCTAGCGTGGGCAGAGTTTTTGTACTCTTCTACATCTGACTCTGAGGAAGGCCATTGTGAGCCAGTCTTGGACATTTCTGCATTCTGCATTAAATCTGATTCAGAGCATGAGCGGTCTTTTGAGATTTGCCCCAGCTTTACAAGCTCTCATAAACACTGACTAATACAGGTATATTCTCCAAGGCATCTTATTTGTTGTTTCCCCAGATAGCCTCACTTACCTAACATCTTTCCAGACTATGCTCCTAAACGGTCAGTAGAAAGAAAATATGGTATATATGTACAAAAATAGTACACAACCTTAAAAAGATAAGAAATTTTACCATTTGCAACAATATAGATGAACCTAGAAGACATTATGCTAAGTGGAATATGCCAGGCACAGAAAGGCAAGTACCATATGATTATAATTATATGTGGAATCTAAAAAAAGAATGGTGGTTACCAAAGTCTGGGAGAAAGGAACAGATAGGGAAGGAAGAGATGTTGATCAAAAGGCACAGAATTTCAGTCAGATAGGACTGACTAAGCTTTAATGATCTATTGCATACAATGATGACTACAAGAAAGAATATATTGTATGTTTTAATATTATTATTAAAAGAGTAAACTTTAAATATTTTCACTACATAAAATGATAAATATGTGAAGTGAATAATTGGTTAATTAGCTTGGCTTAATCTTTCCACAATGTATACAGATATCAAAATATCCCATTGTATACCATAAATTACACAATTACTATTCATCAATTAAAGATAAAAATTTACAAAAGGAATTACTTTGGAAAAAGAAAGAAAGAAAAGAAACTAGAATAACAGAAGTTCAATGTGCCCAGAAATTAGAAATGACAGTGGGAAGGCAGGGTCTTAGTCTGTCTTCTGTGACTGTAACAACTCACTCAAGACCAGGTAATACATAAGGAAGTCTTCTGAGCTCACATTCTGGACAGTGGGAAGGCCAGAGCAGCAACTGCTTGGGGTGTGTGCGAGGGCCCTCTTGCTGCATCAGGACACGGCAGTGGACAATGCACAGCTAGATGGAGTATGTGGGGGGGCTGGGCTTCTCTTTTGCTTTTATAAAGCCATTAATCCTAGATTGGCCCTCAAAGCTTTTTGAAATGCTACTGGTGAAAAAAGACCAGATTCTATTGATATGAGGAAACCTGGACCTGGAGGGGACACTCTGGAGAGGGTAGTAAAAGGGGACTGAAAGGAGGAAAGGTCATTGGAAAATTAGAAGATGAGGTGACCATTTGGCTCTGGGAGGTCACTGAGGGCAAGTCCAGTAGTGCAGTTAAAATCAGGGGAGTCAGGAGGAGGAGAGAGGTTTGGTGGCAGCAGCAGAGCAGGCAGAGGCTGCACGGAAGGTTATGACTGTCTGGGAACTGTTGTGTGGATGTCCTCTGAGCGTCTGAAGTGTCAGCCTGGGGCTAGGAAGGAGGACTCATTTATTGATGAGACAATAGACATTTACTTTATACCTACTATGAGGCAAGCATGAACTTTGGGGAAAGAGATAAATTTGCATGTCATTTCTGGAGACTCCTTTTAACTCTCTTTCTTCATTATGTGTTACTTTGTATCATTTTTACTGGATTATAGTTTATGCTTTTCTTTCTTTTTTTTTTTTGTACCGAAGATCGAACTCGGGACCTTGAGCTTGCAAGGCAGGTGCTGGAACCACTGAGCTAAATCCCCAGCCCAGTTTATGTTTTTTGATGCTTTTATACCTGCAATTCAAAGATGCATCACAAGTACCACAATATTCAAATTTATAACTGACCTATAAAATCATAAATGGATAGACAACTAAGACTGAAAAAACTTTTTATTATTGTACTAGCACAGGTTACAGTAACAAACAGACCTAAACATGTAAAGGAGCAGCACCATTAAAGTTTGTCTTGGACTGTTTATCCTTTTTGGGGGGGGGTATCAGGACTTGAACTCAGGACCTTGTGCTTGCCAGGCAGTCGCTACTGAGCTACATCCCCAGCCCTTGAATTGTTTATCTTTGAGGGGCAGGTAGACGAGTTGGTAGCATCTCTCCTAAGGGAGGGACACAAGCTGAAGTCTACCTCATGAACACACATCTATTTTTGTGATTGTTTTGTTTTGTTGGTTTTTTGAGACAGGGACTCGCTATGTACCCCAAGCTGGCCTCAAACTCAGTGGTATTCCTGCCTCAGCCTCTCAAGTGCTGGGATTACAGGCCCGGCTGAACACACGCTTTCTAAGATCATTCTGTCTCATGCACTGGTGATTTCAGGCCTTGAAGTGGCAACACCCCTTCCCCTCCTGTACTAGCTAGCCCCAATCACATGGCCCCATCTAGCTACGAGGGCAGCTGGAAAGTACATATGAACTGTGTTCAGGAAAACAAGGAAATTGATTTTGTTGAACAGTTAGCAGTCTTATGTAAATTGTATTAAAGTCATCTGTGATAGCAGTTACATTCTAATAAATAAAACAGGTGGTTATGAAGAACATCTTGTATTATCAGTGAGCAGAATCATTAATGCTGCTTCTCGGGAGAAGTTATTGGCATCTAGAAAAGACTTCTATCCATGTAACAGTTACACTCTGCTTTCATGGAGAACCACTGAATTCCTTTAAGAATGTTTAGAGGCCTTACAAGGATATCATTTGCTTTTTCCACCTGAAAAGTAATCTAAGTGAACTGACCTGCAATGATGGACGAGAGGAAAATACTCCAATATTAATAGTTTGCTATAAGCATGGCCTTGTTGACTTCCTCTTTGTCCCCAAGAATGTGGACCCCTTGGTGAGTCTGTGGTTTCTACATTTCTTTCACTGTCAGCATTTTTGTCTTCAAAATTGTCCTTAAAGTGACCGCATCCTGCTCTGAACTCTTAGCCACTTGCCTACTTCCAACAGATTTTTTAAAAAATTCTTTTATTGGTACATTTTAGGTAAACAATACATTTACATTTATCATTGGGTGCTTGTACCTGTACATGATGTATCTTGGTTCTTATTTTTTCCCCATTACCTGTGTACCCTTCACCCCCTCCACCCTTCCCTATTTACATAGATTTAGTTTTCCATTTTTTTTCTTTTCTCATAATTTTTCCTTTCCCTTCTTCCCTTTCCCCTTCCCCTCCCACCACTCATACACCTTTGGACCTTTTCCTGTTTCACATTATCAATTATTCATTGTAATCATTTTAATCCTTATTTACATTTTCAGTTTCTTACACTAGAGAAACTATTTGGTATTTACACATGTGTGTCCTATTTATTTCACTTAAAAGGATGGCCTCAGTATGTATCCATTTACCTGTAAATGTCTCTGGTTTCTCATTCTTTATGGCTGAGTAGTACTCCATTTTATAAAAAAAAAAAATCCACATCTTCTTTATCCAGTTTCCAGTTGATGGGCACTTGGGCTGTTTCCAAGCTTTAGCTATTACAAACTGTGCCTCTATAAACATGGGTGCACATATATCACTGTGGTATGATTCTTTGAATTCTTTGGGGAAGATCCCCAGCAGGGGAATAGCTGGGTCAAATGGGACCTCTAGTCTTAGTTCTTTGAGGTGTCTCCATACTGACTTCCACAGCAGTTGCACCAGTCGGAACTCCCACCAACAATGGAGAAGGGTTCCTTTCTCCCCACTCCCCACCAGCATTTCTTATTGGTTGATTTCTTGATAGCAGCCATTCTTTCTGGGGTGAGGTGGAATCTCAGTGTTGTTTTCATCTGCATCTCTTGAATGACCAGTGATGTTGAACATTTTTTCATGTATTTATTTGCTGCTTTTACTTCCTTGTCTGAGAAATGTCTGTTCATTTCAGATGCCCAGGTTTGAATTGGGTCTTTGAATTTGGGGGGTCTGATTTTTTTCAGTTCTTTATATATTCTAGATAGTAGTCCTTTGTCTGAAGTACAGCTGCTAAAATGTTTTTCCCACATTGTAGGTTGTCTCTTAGCTCTCCAACAGATTTTGACTATGAGTCTCACGCCCTTCAGCTGAGCTCTGCACTGGAGCAAGGCGAGTGTGAGCTGAGTAGCAGACAGAATCCCACTACTGGCAACCTGTCATTTCTCAAGGTGTAACTTGATAGCCAGGAATCTCTGCACTTATTCATGAAATATAGCAAGTAGGTGACTCCTATCTTTAGATTATTCTTAGGACTAAGTTCTTGGTAACAAAATCAAATATCTCTACTGAGGCTGTGTCCTCTCAAAGTCTTAAGGTTATCATGGCTCTGCTTTGTGGAGAACTTCACTGCCACCAACAATCCTGTGCTTATCTGCTATAGGATTTGGTAAGGGAAATCTCTGAAAGGACATCAGGATTTCAGGTATTAGCACTGTTTTAGGCAGCTCCTAAATAGGTGAGGAGATCTTTTTCCAGGAAATAGTAGCAAGCAGAAAAGGAGCAAAGAGGGGGTATGATAGATCATTAGAAAACGCTCACAGTCATGGAATTAGATTCGTGGACTTTTGGCTTTGGCCTACATTGTCTGGGTGGATCCTAGAATAAGCAGGAGGCAGGAGGGCACAGGTCGCTGTGGAAAATAAGGGAGGCTGATAATCTTCTCCCCTGACAGCTGGGCAGGCTGCAAACATTTGTGCTCTGAACCTTGAGGGGGACACAGGAATGCAGGGTGCTGGGAGATGGTGGCAGCACTGGGGTAGGGGTGGGCATACCTCAGAGATGACTTCCCAGGCATAGGGTCCTCTATGGAGCATATTTAGTGTCACCTGGCCTATGCTTGGGATGCCTCACTTCCCATTTCCTGGCATTTTCTGGGTCTTGTTCTTGGGCTCTATGACAGCCTTATAAAAACTGCTTTCTGCTTGCTTTAGTCAGAATATATTTCTGTTGTCTTCATCTTAGAATTCTGACTAGCACAAACATCACAAATATCAGGTACACTTATATTATCCATTAAAAACAACTGTTTCTTAGTGCAAACTTTTTTTAAAGGCAGGGTCTCTCTAAGTTGCTAAGTTACCCAGGCTGGGCTAAAACTTTCAAACTTCCCATTCTGCCTCAGCCTCCCATAGTGCTGGGATTACAAGAACAATCCACTACCGACCAGTTGTAAAAAGTATTGATCAGCTGAAAAAAATTTTTTAAATATAAAAACACCCCCCAAATTAAAACAAACAAACAAACAAACAAACAGTAACTTCATCACCCATACAGAACCACCGTACAAACTTTTTTTTAAATGGGGGAGTATATACCCTCCCTGACTTTTTCCTGGGCATAAGAATGTGTCCTTTCTTTAAGCTAGTAACAGCAGCATCACAGTACCACAGTCACCATGCTTGTTAGACATCTTCATGCACCTGTGTCCCAAATCTGCTTGCTCTTCAGCTTTATCTGCAGCGCTGCTTCTCCAAATGAACCCAGATTGGCTGGACCAGCCTAGCAAAACATATCTGCTACACTTACTAAAATCTCCTTTGAATAAATATATGCAAAAGTCATGGAATTCTCCAACACAAGAAGGCACATCAAATGAGTTCAGGTCGATGACTGAGCCAAAAAGCCCACACGGCAGTGAAAAGAACGCACACCCCTCTGCAGTGTGAGTCCTGAACCCATAACCTGGCTCTCTCATTTGGACATATGCAAAAGATTTCAAAATTTTTACATTGTAGTTGCTCGGATCCAGAACTTCTGGGGAAAGTTTAAAGTAACTAATACTCTCCTGAAAGGACACAACATTTCAACCAGAAATGCACCGAAGCTAGGAGGGGTAACTTAGCTATTCAGTGAAACTCTGCCTCAAAATAACAAATTAAAAAGGGGGGTCTGGGGATGTACCTCAGTGCAAAGGCCCTGGATTCAACCTCTAGTACCAAAAACACAAAGTTTCTACTTTCTCAGAGTGCATTAAATTGATCTCTAATTCAAAGAGTTGTAGAATATACATTTAAAAAAAAATTTTTTTTTTGAGACAAGGTCTCACTGTGTAGGCCAGGCTGGCCTTGAAGTCACTATGATCTTCCTGCCTCAGGTTCCCAAGTTCTGGGATTACAGGTGTGTGCTACCGCACCTAGCTGTTTTATTCTTCTATATAGCCCTATTTTTATACTAAAAATGAAAACCTATAGCTTTGATTTTCTTGGTGAGAGATAAACAAACTTCCCTTGTATCGCTAACCCTGAATTTTTGTTGTTGTTTTTTTTTCGGTACTGGGGATCGAACTCAGGTCCTTGCGCTTTCGAGGCAGGCACAGTGCCACTGAGCTAAATCCCCAGCCCACCCTGAATTATTTTCAATAAATATGTTTAAGAAACGGACAAAATTTCTAGTGATTTCCAAACAAGTGTGTAGGTGACAGTGCTTTTTATCTCCATTCAAAATATCTTTAAAACTGCAGTTAAGTATTTTACTATTAATTTTTAAAGTCACATGACTGTTTTCACCTCAAAGTGCTCTTTTCCCCACAGCGAACACACTGATAACTATTCAATCATTTTTTAAAATTAAAAAATATCACCCAATGCTTTATTAAGCCAAAACAAAAATTAAGAATAATTTTTCAGATTCTGGTCTCAACTTTCTTTGATATTCAGTGCAGTAGTCTTCATATTTGTTACCATGGATTTCAAAAGAATAATCCACATTTCTAAAAGCTATTTATATAGAAAGACAAAAGAGAACATAATGAAGCTGGAGTCTTTCCATGTCACTGTCTTTGGGGTTCAAGCAGTAGGAGCCATGATGGTGGTGGAGCAGTACCATGGCCAGGTTCCAGTGTCTGTACTTCACACTGAAGGATGGGAAATTTTGAACTGGGGCCTTGGTGTACCTCAGCAGTTGAGTCCTCACCTAGGATGCTGGAGGCCCTGGGTTCCACACCCAGAGCTCCAGGGGATGTGACTCATAAGAAAGTTGCTAACCAGAGCCTTTCTAGCTTGGGACCAGCAACCCCATGGTACTGCCAACATGTTTCAGAAGATGCTAAGAAAACCCATAGTTCAGACCTCTTTGAGAGCAAAACAGGCTGTTTGGATGGTTTTTGATAGAAAATATTTTGGAAGGCAGCAGCCTTCCTTACTTGTAGCCCAGTTTCCTTTCCAGGGGCTCCAAACACTCAATTGTATCTCATTTATTCTTCTCAGTGGGAATCAGAGCCAGTTCCAAGAGACTACATCTTTTATAATCCCACTCCCATAGCAAAATCGCTCAGGAGCAAGGAGCCCACTTGTTCCCACTCCATATTAAAATTCAGCCAAGATTCCTTGATATGGGGCTCTTACAATATTTCCTAAAATGCAGAGGCATTCAGGGTATTTGTGGACTGTTATATGCACTACAATATAACTTAATACCCTGTAAAATAACATAAGGGCACTTTTTTTCTTTTTGATGTTTGGTTAAGCCTTGTAGGGAAAATGGCTCAACTTTAGCTAAGCTATACTTTTTTTTTTTTTCTGGTACCGGGTATCAGACTCAGGACCTTGTGCTTGTGAGGCAGGTGCCGGAACCACTGAGCTAAATCCCCGGCCCCTAAACTCTTTTATTTCTGATTAAAAAAATCAAAATCATCGGCTGGGTGAGACGGTGGCCACCTATAATCCCAGCACACTAGAGGCTGAGGCAGGAAGATCACCACGAGTTTGAGACTAGCCTGGACTACATTGTGAGTTCAAAGCCAGCATGAACTACATAGTGAGACCTTGTCTTAAAAAAGAAAATCATATAGAAATAAACTACAAGCAAATTTCTTCTTTCAAAGCATATTGGAAAATAAGCATTACCCAAAATATATTTGCTATTTCAGCTTCTGCAATGATTTGTATTCAGTGAACACTTTCAGATATTTAACACTGATACAAAAGCTGTTATCAAAATGTATAAAGGAGCTGGGTATGGTGGCACATTCCTGTCATCCCAGCTACTTGGAAGGCTGAGGTAAGATGACAAGTTCTAGTCCTGCCTGAGCAACTTAGGGAGATCTGTCTCAAAAAAAAGGGCTGAGGATGGTAGCTCACTTCTCCCAGGGTTCAATCCCTGGTGCTGCAAATAAAGAGAAACAAACAAACAAACAAAAACCCCTAAAGATGCTTCCAAAAACAAGTGGTCAAGTCATGATGCTTTTATGCTCTCCTTAGTGGGGGTTTGGGCTCCAAGTCATCCTCTTTGGTCCTTGTACACTGGTGTGAGCTATGTGCTTCTGGGTAGCAACGCTGGATGAGCACACATCTCTACATTTGATTGGTTGTTTTTGTTTTTGTTTTTTTGGATTGGTTGTTTTTTGAAAGAATTATTCCTCTGCAAAGCCACTGCCCTCCCCCTCATCATATTGCTAGCAGTATGGTCTCAACTGTGGTTAAAATTTAAGTTTTAAATGAGCATTTACCATAAATCTCAGGACTCTTGTGTAATAGGGCTTCTACACACCATATCGATTTAATGTATTTGGGATGATGAGTTCTGTTGTAAAACCACCTTAAATAACATCCCCAGAAATAACTGGACTCAATGGCAAAAGAGGTGTTTTGGAGTCCTGTGTATTTTAAAAACAAGCCAATACAATTAAAACTTTCCACACACCCAAATGGCTTTATGCAAGATTAACAAAATCTGATTATGTAAGCTAAGACAAGTTAATTACTTATGCAAAGATGAAATGACTTAATTTTTAGTTTGTATTTCCCAGCTACTTAAAGAGTAAACATTTGTCAGTTTTCAGAATTCCACTTACTTTATCTGAAAGAACTGAAGGATCAGAATGCTTAGTTGTAAGACTTTACAGGTTTTGCAATCCATCAGGTTGCAATTTTAGGTACTACAGTTTCTTCCCTAGTGTAAGCCCCTGTTTTAATTCCTCCTAAACTTTTTATGCTGAAGTATGAGAAAAAATATGAGAAAAGGAATAAAAAAATGAAGTATGAAACCGTTATCAGTGTTACATAATAGTATTTTAAATTTCCAACATACATACTGGCTTACCTCTCCTTGAAAAACAAATACAGCGTATCAAAAAAGAAAAACTACCTTGGGGGTGTGTGGAGGAAGTATAGACATGGAGAAACAAGACAATAAAATAGTGTTGCGTGACAAAAGAAAGTGAAGACGTCCTGTTTGATGACACTCTCAGTGATTTATTAAAGGCCACAGGCAGCCAACTGAAGACAAGACAAGGTCCTACAGCTGGCCAAAAGTTGGTAACCAGAGGGAAACAGGGCTTTAAGGTTTTTTTTTTAAAAAGAAAAAACTGTGATAAAAAATCCCCAAAACAAAGCAAGCAAACCAAAAAAACCTGAAGAATGTGTTCCACTAGAGCCTCCTTGGCAGCTCAGATCGAACCAAATGACTCAGGTGGAGGATTAGAATAAACTCTGCGCCGTTCTTTCACGAGGTCTATAGAGCCCATAAATTATGTTTGGCTCAGAAAAAACATCAGGCGCTATTAGTATAGCACCTTTCTCTTCCACTTTAATATTCTACATATTCAGCAACAGTTCTTAGCCCAGGGGCTTCCTGTATCGCCTAAACACGATCCTGGGTGCCTCTGGGTGATCGCTCCTTGCAAAGTGGCCCCCTGTGACAGCAAAATGAAATCCCCCTCGGTAGAGCGAGGGGCGAGGCCGCGCTAAGTCACCCAAAGGTTGAAGTACCTCGCTTTTATTTACTTATTTATTCTGGAGGCGGCGATGGCGGAGGCCGGGCTCGGACGCGGCTGGCGTGGTGGTTGGGGTCGCGGCGGAGGTGGGGGGCAGCCGCGTTCTCCCAGCGCGACTCCCCGAATCCAGTCTACCCACCTTCCCCTTCCCAGGCCCCGCCCCCGCCCCCGCCGCCGCGGCTCCCGATCGGCCGCCACCGCCGACGCCTTCCGCAGCCAGGCCCGCGGCCCCCCGAGCCTCGCCAGGCGGGGACCGACCCGACCCCTCCAGCCGCGCCCCTCCCCCGCGGGAACGCACCTGCGGGCCCGCCCCCGGCCGAACGCCGAGGCCAGGCGGCTCGGCCTTCGAGGTACCGTGACCTTCCCTTCCCCCGCCATTTCGCCCACCCTCTGCGCTCAACCGGCGGAGCCGCTGCCGCCGCCACCACCGCCGCCGCGATCCTCCGCCGCCCCGAAATCTAAAGGGCTCAGTCTCCAGCACCACAACCAAATGGCTGAGCCTCCCAGGCCGGCTGCGCAGCCCGCCCATTGGACCCTTCCTTCCCACCCGCCGCCACCACCATTGGCTGATGTGCGGACACTCTCGGCGGCGACTGGCTGGAGCTGCTGCCGCTCGTCCGCAGGGCCGCAGATCCCGCCTCCACGGTGATCAGGTTAGTGTGCGCCGCGGGTGCTGGGGGCTCGAGAACCAAGCGGAGCTGGTTGAGCCTTCAAAGTCCTAAAACGCGCGGTCGTGGGTTCGGGGTTTATTGATTGAATTCCGCCGGCGCGGGAGCCTCTGCAGAGAGAGAGCGCGAGAGATGGAAATGGACAAACGGATTCATTTAGAGCTGCGGAACAGGACGCCCTCTGATGTGAGCATTTGCCAAAAATATCTCTGTCGGTCCATTCTCCTACTTTGTGTGTGTGTGTGTGCGTTGGGGGGAGGGACTTTTTTAAGGGGGGCGCCTGGGAGGTGTGGGCTTGGGGGTCGGACTGCAAACGAATTGAAAGGTTGTTGGGGGGGGGTTGCAATGCCATCCGCGCGTGTTCCGCCGGCTGCCGCTGCCCTTGGTGTGTGACTACCTGTGCGTGTGCTCCCGCGTGTGCCAGTGTGGGTGCGAGGGTGTGTGTGCTAGTGTACACCCATCAGGGGCCGGCGCACGCGCCGGGGTCGGAGAGAAAGGAGTGCAATCACCCTCGGGGCCCGCGGCTCCCCGACTCCGCCTGGGGGGGGGTGATCGGGGGATGGGAGGAGAGGGGCTGCCTCCTAGATTCTACAACAAAAAGGGAGTGTATTTCATAAATGCGCCCCTCCCGCTCCCCCTCTCCCGATCGCACGCACACAATAAGTTTTGGGCTCCGTGAGTCCGGTTTAGTTTTGCTAAATGTGGGCCGAGGCCCCCCCGGGGGCGCGTGGGGAGGGGGCCGCGCAGAGTTGGGGAGGCCGAGTTCCGAGTGCGCCTTCGTCTCTTTGCAGTGATGAGGCGAGAGACGGGGGAGCCATATTTGTAACTTTGTAGTGTTCGTGAACGCGCCCTTTCTCTCCCTCCCTCCCTCTTCTCTGCCTTCCTTCCTCTGCTCCTCTCTCTCCCGCACTCTTTCCACCCCACCTTGGGGCTCGATGCTGAGCTTTCTCGCTGTCCTTCCCCACGGAGGACCCAGGAGGAGGTGGGGAGGGATTGGGGAACGTGCAGAAGCACCGAGGATCATCCCCGCGCTCCCCACAGCCCGCGATCGCTGTGCAAGTTGCCCAAAGGCGACTTCCCGGTCCCCGCTCCCCAACACCCTGCTCTGAGGCAGCCTTGACTCCCACCTACCCCACCTCGGCCCAACCTGCTTTCCCCGGGGTGGGCTCCCCGACGGCCATGCGGCGCCAGGCTAATAAATGGGCACGGAAACTTTGTTAGGACGCGAGCAGCCTGGAGCCGGAGCCCACGGGGGGCACGGGCCCGGTCCACACTGACGCGGCGGTCGCGCAGCCCGGGATGGGGTCTGCCCGGGGTCGCCGTCACTCACTGGGCAGCGGCCCGAGGAAACTTACGCGGGTGGGAATGAGCGAGCCCACCGCCGCGGAGGGGACGCAGAGTGTGGTGACTCGAACGCTGCTTTTTATTTCTGGCTCCCTCTCGCTTCCCAACGCGCGTGTTTTCTGCGAGTTGGCGGCACTGTGTTGGAGACCCCTGGGTCTCAGGCGGAGACGCCGGCCGAGTTCCCGTGGGCCCCTCGGGGGGACCAGGGACGCGCGGTCGGAAGCGCCCTTCAGCCTCGGTGGCCGGGGTGGCGCGGACTTTGGGGAGCAGCGCGCGCCAATCATCGCCCCTCCAGCCAGGGAGCCCCGATTCCCTGGCCACGCAGGCTGGCTTCTTCCTCTTTCGCCTAGTTCCTCCTCCTGACCTGGGCGAGACTTTTGAAAACAAAATCCTTTTTGTCGCCGTCCCCCACCCCCCTTCCTAAGGCAGCTGTGCACTGTGGACGTGCGAGCGCCTCGTGGCGCGCGGGGCGCAGAGGGGGCGCCGCGGCGCCGGCCGGAGTTTCCGCGGACCCCAGGTCGCTGCGCCCCGTTCCTAGCCGGCGTTGGGGGCTGGGCGTGGTGGGGGAGGGGCAGTCGCGATCTTCCCGCGTACTTTCCGGAAGACCCCCGCGCCTCGGGGGGGTGGGGTGGGTAAGGTGCCCTGGAGGGGCCGGGGTCGTGCCCGACGGGTGTGCAGGCTCGGCCCGGCGAACCTGAGCGACACTGCTGGCCAACGCGACGCAAGATCTAAAGCGGGTCGAACCGGCTCTTTAAACTTCCCGAGTGTGCGCGAGGGGCGGGGCGCGCGCCGGGAGCGGGTTCTCACGCTGCGCCCCTCGCCCTGGGTCCCCGGCCCTCGCGCGGCCTCCGGCCTCGAGCCTGGGTGGGGTGCGGGGGCGGGGGCACTTTGGGCACATTTGGGGGGAGGGGGAGAAAGCTCGCGAAGGAGGGACAAAAGGGGTGGGGGAGGAGAATCTGGTTTTTTGTTGGGGTTTTTTTTGGGTAAAATAAACGTCCTTAAGACCAACAGCTCCTCGCGTGCGCCCCTCCCCGCCGCGATCCCCTTCGGACCCCCCCCACACACCCACCTTCGGAACCTCTCCCAACTCGGATCCTAGAGCTGGTGGCCACCCCGCGACGCCGAACTAGGACGAGCAGCCATGTTTCCTGGGCTCCCGCGACCGCCTGCCCCTCCCCCACGGCGGGCGCGGGGCGCGGAATGCGGGGCGCGGGCGGGGAGGGAGGGTTGGCGGGCGGCCGGGGGCTTAGGGTGCGCGCTCGCCGCCGGCCAGGCTCCCCGAGCAGGTTGCGAGCTCCGGGTGTTTTATTTAGGGTTGGGATTTTAACAGCCAGGCCCGCTGGGGGCCGAGCCCTAGGGTGCCAAGGCGTTATTGGGGGGCGGGGGCAGCCGCCTGGGCCCAGCGCGCCTGTGGCACGACTGCCGGGCGCCGGGCTGCCATCTTGTCACCGTGGCTGTTGTCGCTGTGGGGGGTGGGGTGGAGCAGAGTCTTGCGCCATCGACCCGACGGCCTCTGGCGCTCAGGCGGCGGGGGAGCTAGCTCCAGAGACCCCCCCCAACCCCCCCACCCCGTGGTGCTCTGCGCCCTTTGGGGTTTCCACCCACAGCCTGCGGCCTTGGAGGGCGAAGATCCCCTCTGCCAGCCCCCCACTCCCACCGGGCTCCCCGTCTCCCCCGCCCCTCTGCGCTCCGGTATTGGCGCCGTTCCTCCTGCAGGCAGTCTAGACGTAGTTAAATATGGCCTTGAGGACGAACCGATCGCCCTGGCGTTTGCCTTTTCGGCGGAAGTCATAGGGCGATGTGCTAAAACGTGAAACCAGAGGTTTCTTTTCGAGGACTGGGAGGTAGGGTGGAGGGGTGCGCGCGCGCGACTCTAGTGCCCCTGGCTGAAGCCAAGGACAGCAGTCTCTTCCCTGGGAGGGACGAGTTTTCGGGGAGGCGCCGGGAAACGCCCTCGGGGCAGGGCACTCCGGGAAGGTAGGTCGGGCTCCGAGTCTCAGGTGGGTGCTATGGCACCCTACGGGCTGTGGGAACCCCCTCGCTTTCTCCTACTCTCCTTTTTTGCTGAAGGGAAGGAAGGCAGCTTCCTACAGTAGTAAACGTGACTTGGTTTGCTTTTTCAAAAAGTAAATGGCATTTTTCTGGCTATTGACTTAAGACCCAGGCAGTGCATTCTTGAACTTCAATGCTGGTGTCTCTGGGACTTTAAGAAAGCGATGGCAGGTTTTGTTTAAGGAGGACCCTGGTGGCTGGATGGAGACTAAACTTTCATGGCAATGTCAGGCAAAGGCTGCCCTAGAAATCAGCTTTTCCTTTGACCTTTGGAATATATTGCACGATGTTTTCCAGGCTGACTTACCGCCTAATTGGGTTCAAGTAGTCTGATATTAACTCCAGTTTGTGCAAGCCAACCAGGGTTCACAGAAACTGAGATCTCCGAAGTCATGATCAGCTGAGTTTTGTTAACTGGCAGCTGCTGCTGATTGTAGTTTTGATTCCGGAAGCTCCAAGGAGAAGCTGGGTTCTGGAACTACACAGAGCTGGCCTTGAATTCTCCCAGCTCCCAAGAGGTAGGATCCTGTCCCACCTGACCTGGTGTAGGTTACTTTTAACCCACCTCTTTGATGCTTGGTTTCCACTAAAATGGGAACAATAGTCCTGTTTAATCAGTAAGTCACAAAACTGGTTTGATTTAGCCCTCGGTAGATGTTCAGTATAGGATGATGTTGTTCTCAGAAAAATGTTGGGGTGCAGTCAGGCATAACTTTGGGCTTCATGGTTTAGGATAACAAAACAATAATAGCTGGTGCTTATATAGCCCCATGCTGTGTCTGGCACAGTGCTAAGGGGATTACACGAATCAATTAATACACCCCAACAACAGCACTATGAGGTAGGTGCTATTGTTAGCCTTGTATCAGGCTTAAGGAAATTGAGGCAGAGAAGGGTCATTGGAGGTCGAGTAAGTGGCAGAATCAGGATTCAAACTCAGACAGCTCTCGAAGCGCCCTTTTTTGTAAGGCACCGCAGGGAAGAGCTTTTTCTTCTCTGACTTTGGATTGGTGGCACTATGAAGAGACAGGTTTCCGGGTATTGAAGGCATTGAATGCTCAAAGGTATTAGGTGGGGGTTGGTCCGGACCACAGGTTCTGGACTGATGTTCAAAGGGGAAGCCAGGCACGAATTTGGTTTAGCACATCCCATCTTATTAGGCTGAAATTAACCTGGCCTGTTAGGTGTAGGGAGACACTTTCTATGTAATGAGAAGACAGGCAGGGGCTGCTCTTCAGCAGTGGTTTATATGGGATCGTACGAGTAATCCCTTTGTTTTTTTGGTCTCCACCTGCAGCCCCAAAACAACACAATTGGCATGTCCTTAGTATCTGGGACATAGCATACTAATAGTGCCGTGTGGATCATCTCAATCCTCCTATCAACTCCAAGGGTAATCCCAGTGGGGCAATGGCATTCTGCAGAGAGAGTGGATCAGCTAGAGTTTGGAGAGGTTGAACTGGCAGGCAGCAGAGCTCTGTTCTCCCCGTGTAAAGCCAGAGGCCCCTTGAGTGGACAGGAGAGACTTTGAGGGTCCTGGAACCTACTGGAACCCAAACATAGTACCCTGTTGTTACCAGAATCCCCTGGGAAACGTGTAAAATGCAGATTCTTGAGCTCACCCTGGCCCTGACATCACAGGGTCACCAAACTACACTTGCCTGTTTTGGTTCTGCCCATGAACTAAGAATAATTTGTACTGATATACATTGTGGTCTGTTTTATATGGAAGACTAACTTTGAATCCCAGTTAAGCAAAATGTCATCCCCACCCCGCTAAAACTGTACTTGTCTTATTAGCAGATCTGTGTTACCAAAAAAAAGAAAAGAAAAATTGCACTCAGTGTATTTTAAATTGTGTTAATAAAAGAATTGTGGAAATGTGTGTTCTCTAACAGAAGGGTCTGTGTATAGTGTCTCAGTTTTGTCTCCTGGTAAAGTTTACTACTGGCTGGTTCTTTGCAGAAGATGCTTTCTAAGCTTTGTTTTAGCATATTAGGGGGAGGACCTGAGCTCTGATGTGTTGGTTTTTAAGCCTGTGGCTGGCTTTCCATTTGGGTGGCGCACCGGAAAGCTGTCTAAGACCTTTTCTAAGTGCCTTTTAACCAGCTGGAGCCTTATAGCAATCAGCCTCAATCCCAAAATCCCCGTAGGAGAATTTGTCCCTGTTACTACCTTAGTACTGAGCACCCCTCTGTCTTAGGGAGGAGACCCAGAACTGCAAAGGTTTGAGCTTTGGGGCTCTGGGTACCTGGTAACTGGCATCAGGCTCAGGGCACAGATTGTTGCAAACCATTGCTCATCCTGGAGTCTCTACCTTGGGCCTGCTGCCTGTTTCATGGGGAATGAGCCAGTGGCAAAGTGGCTTTGGGTTCAGGGCCTTTATTTTTCTCTCTAGCCTCTGGTGCCTAAGCTCGTGAGCAGAAGGACTGAGTAGAAGGTGGGCCAGGCTGAGGGGAAGGAGGAGGAAGAGACAAATTGAAAGGGACAATCCCAGTCTTGGTAACTGCAGCCCATTTAAGGGCCACAAACCGGAGACCTGGTTCCCCCTCTTGGCCACTCCTGCACCACCAGCCCCTTGGTACCTGGTTGGCCATCATTATTTGCAGTGCCATCAGAAAGGCCCCTGATGGAGCTTTCAGTCTTGGCATCCCAGAGCTGCAGTCCCAACTATTCAGTGCACTGAAATAAACCTGGGGCTGTGATGATCCTGGGTGGAGATCACAGAGTGCTCGCGAGGTGCCTCCTTCCCACTGCCCTCTGCCTTGCCATGTCACTTCACGGTGGAGTGGGGTGTCTCTTGTTGCTGAGTGTCTGGGCCTATGAACTGGGCCCTGCTCTCCGGCCTGTGTCTAACTTGGTGAAAGAGGTTCCTTGGCCTGGTGTCTCCCCTCTTCCCCCCACCTCTTCCTGTCGCCCCATCCCTGCTCTGGCTAGGTCTCTGATCTGCTAGGACCTGCCCTCCACAGTGCCCAACTCCTGCCTGACTCTCACAGACAGGTAGAGAAATGTAGACTTGGCCCTGAACCTTCCATCACATTGAAATATAACTATGCAGCAAGTGCTAAGTACCCAGCAATGATGTTTTCATTAAAGAGATGGGATCTAGCAGGGATAGAAATTGATGAATGCACCTGTTACTCAGAACTTCTCATAAGATTGGTTGAAACTAGGTGAGCAAAACACTCCTGGCTCTGAAGCACCTTCCAAACAGCCTCTTTCCTGAGGGGTTTTTGCATTTAATCTTGATAGCTTTATCTTACACAGCAGGCCCTGGCCTGTGCCACACCCTGCAGCCCTTCTGGTTTCCCTCAAATTGGTTTTGTTTTAGCTCCAAGGCTGCCCCCTATTATATTCCTTTGCCACTTTCTTTACCAAAATTTCTCCAGGCAACAGATCTGAAAGATCAACTTACTCTGCTATTACTCTGATATGGATTAAAGTCCAAGCTGTTTCCCAGAGGTGTTTAACTTTTGGAGATTCCAGTTTGGTGAGGAAATCACCAGAGAACTATTAAAGAGTAGGTGATCTTCTGAGCTTTGCTCTTAACTAAATCAGACAAGTTGCTTGGCCTCTGTTTTTACCACACGGAGGGTCTTGTGTTAGACCTGTGGCACTCAAATTTTTTGATCCGAACAGTCACATATATTTTACAGGGTCGGGGATTTAGCTCAGTGGTTCCACCGCCTGCCTCGCAAGCTAAGGACCTGAGTTCGATTCCTAGTACCAAAAAAAAAATATATATATATATGTATATATATATATACACACATACACATATATTTTACACTGTCACTCAGCATGTCCATACATACATTTGGAAATGGCAACATGCCCCCTTTCATTGAAAAGGAAATGTGTTGGCTTGGAGCCGTGAGTTGATTACAGTTCTTTTTCATGTTTGAAGGAACTTAAAAGGGATATTAGGGTTCCTTCGTAGTCAGATATTTTGTGGCTTGGTTTGGGGACTGGGTGCCTTTCTTAGCCTTGTGAAATCTCCACTCTGAGAATTGGTGGTGGCTTTCCCTTTTCTAAACCAGCTCATTACTGGGGCTTCTTTCTCCAGCTCCTCTCTTCCCTCCCAGCCCTTTCTCAGCCCATACAACCTCATTTCATGAGGAATCATTATCCTCAACTCCTGCCCCAGACAGAATTCCTGGTTGTAGCCAGGTGTGGTGGTATATGCTTGTAGTCCCAGCTATTCAGGAAGCTGAAGCAGGATTTCTTTTTTCCTTTTTTCTTTTTAGCAGGATTTTTTGAGCCCATGAGTTGGGCAACTTAGTGAGACACCATCTTAAAAAAAAAACCCAACAAACTAGGGGCTGAGATGTAGCACAGTGCTTGCCTACCATGTGGGAGGCCCCTGGGTTTGATCCACAGCACTGCAAAGTAAAACTATAAATAAATAGGCAGTTTAGTGTTGGGAGTCTATGAGTTTCCTGCATTGTATACAAAAGTTTATGTGTGCACATAGGTGCGTTTTTAAAAAATTGCTGGCTGTGCCAGTGGCCCTCAGGCATCCATGGAACACATGCTGGAGGCTGCTGAGCAGACTCACTCACCAGCCTCGTGTCAGGGTTAGAGAGGAGACTGGGCATGCTTCCTATCTCCCCCACTCCCGGCCAGGGTGCCCAGGCAAACCCTTCACCTCACAGGTGGTGTTGCTCGTAAAATGGGAAGTCACAGTACCTACCAACAGTTGGCTGCGCAGTAAGCACCCTACATGACGCACACTTTAAAAAATCAACAGGTACATTTTATAATAAAGTAACAGGCGTTCTCCAGACTTGCCAAGAATTAACTTTTCCCCAAGAGCAGCTCACCAGAAGCGCTCTTCCTAAACCTTCAGCTTCTACTCCTGAGCATCTTGGAGCAGCCCCAGTCTGCATCACCAGTGGCCGGTTCTTAGGAGGATAGGGTCACTTGGCATCACACTGGGGCCGGCTCCTGTCCTTACATTCCAGCTTCTGGAATTGCCTTAGCCCATCTTCTGCAGGCCCTCACCTCTCAGCCTGCTTTGCTGCCTAAGTAGCTCTGAGGATCCCAACAGCCTTCATTTCTTCTCGGTACAGGGCATCTTTGGCCTTCATGAAATAGATTCCCCCTTAAAATATATCTTGCCTCTGTATAGGCTCAGTTGAGCTCAGGACCTGGGCCTAAGAAATCTCCTGCTCGGGCCGGGGATTTAGCTCAGTGGTTTTGCCACCTGCTGCCCAAGCGCAAGGTTCGATCCCTGGTACCAAAAAGAAAAAGACAAAAAAGAAATCTGCTCACTGGTAGCTGTGGGTGCTAAGTGCGCCCTGGGATGTGCTGTTTACCTTTTGGCTAAGCCTGCCTGCATGTCTCAACAGCACCCTGCATTTGGGTCCAAAGGGAGCCCATGGCCTCTGGACCCTGCCTCCCCTCACCCCACATTACCTTTTCCATCCAGTGTGACTCCTGGCTTACAGTACTACTGTCCACCATCAACCAGCTCACCTCTGCCTCAGCCTTGTCCCCTGGAAGCCACACTTGCCACTTCAGTGCAGACATAATGGTGCCTCCCTGTGTGTGAAGTCACTGTTCTTAGGATGAAATCTAAAATCTTTGATGAAGGGTCGGGGATTTAGCTCAGTGGTTCCACCGCCTGCCTTGCAAGCGCAGGGTCCCAAGTTCGATCCCCGGTACCAAAAAATAAAATAATAAAATCCTTAATGAAGCCAACAGGTCCTGTGTGGTCTGGCCACTGTGTGCTCATCTTTTCCCTCGCCCCCTTCTCCCTTCCCCAGCCTCCTTGAGCGCTTCAGTTTGTAATTACGTACTCCCAGATTTGTAGTTAACACGTTCCCAATGGCTTGAACCACTGGTGATACATGCATGACTGTCCATCTGTCGGCTTGCACCCGGCAGCGACTTACAAATTATGGTCCAGTTGTGAACATGTGAATTAGCGTCTCTGTTCCCTGCGAAGCCAGGGTGCTGCATGGGGGTGGGGGTGGGGCTGGCTTTATTCGCCTTGTGTCCCCCCGGGCTCAGCACTGTGCTTGGCTGTGCTAAGTAAGCACCCTAGAAGCACTGACAGAGTTGAGGAAACAGCTCATACACGTTCTTGTCACCTTTTCCCGCTGTCATGAAGCATGAAGCCACTCAGACAAAGTGCACGCTTTCCCCGGACTCGGCGAGTTTCTGATTAAGTGACCTCTGTCTGGGTGGGCAGTGTACATTTTCTCAGCTCAGTGGCCTTCCAATTTCTCAGATTTTTGCATCTTTTACAGGTTAAAAAAAAAAAAGTTGAACCTCAGCCTCAGTATGTCTGCCTTTTATTTATTTTTTGGTTTAGTTTGTTGTTGTTTTTCTTTCTCTTTTTCTTTTGAGACAGGAATCCTTGTGATGCTCAGGCTGGCCTCCAATTCATAGGCTCGAGTGATCCTCCTGCCTCAGCCTCCTGAGCAGCTGGGAATAGATGTGTGCCACTGCACCCGGCCATTTAGTTCATTATTGATTTTAATTATGGGTCATTCATATATACCACATATAAATATGCACATTACAAAGTGTACCACAAGGAAATATAAATTGAGAAAAAAGGGATACGTTTAAAAATATTCCCAGGGCACAGTGGCACACACCTGTGATCCCAGGACTTGGGAGGCCGAGGCAGGAGGATTGTTTAGGGTTTAGGCCCACCCTGGACTACAGAGTAAGTTCAAGGCCAGCCTGAACTACAGAGTTGCTGACTCAAAAAATAAAAACAAATATATCTATATATTCCAAGTACTAGTATTTCCTTCGTGCACCATAGTGAAGTCTCTTGGGCAGATACTTAGGAGACCAATGCTCTAATTCATTGTTTTATTTTTAAATTTGGGGATGAAAGTTTGTGCTATGAAATGCTCAGCCCATGCCCAGCACTGTTCCCTTGTTAAGTCTTCCCAGCCCTGGTATGTGACAGGTTGGAGGAAGAGATAGTCACAGCCCCTCTGATGAATCGGGTCCATTGCTGCTGTCAGCTTGGTGCTGCCTGGCTGGGCTGTGTGTTTGAATCCACATACGTCCCCTGTGGGTGTCCCACGAGGCCAGGAGGTGGCTAGGGTGAGGGGACTCCACCAGCCATTGACACGGAACTGATGGGTGCGTGGATGGCTTTCTCCTGCCTCTCTGTGGGGACGTGAAGAGGCAGGACCTGCTGCAGGTGCAAGCAGGAGAGCAGAGACCAGTGGAGGCTCAGAGAAGAGGGTCCCGAAGGTGCTGCTGTGTGACTTCTGCAGAGTTGTGTGGAAACACCTGGACTTATGGATTCTGCTGCCTCCTGCAGAATTCTTGAGAACTCTGTGTGTGTGTGTGTGTGTGTGTGTGTGTGTGTCTGTGTCTGTGTCTGTGTCTGTGTGTCTAGGGGGATTCATAGGGTGGGGCAAGGATTTATGATAATAAATTCAGTGGCACAGCCATCTGAAGCAGGATCGGCCGCCCCTTATGTGAGCAGCTCCTGCTGTACTCTTCACCTCACTCAGGCTTGGGGTGTGTAGCTGTGGAGGAAAAGTGAGAGGAACCCACTTCCAGCGACCTAGCCTGTGGGTGGCCTTGGCGACAGCCTCACGAAGAAGGCAGTCAGTGGATGCTACTTACGTATTACGCAGCGGCCTCAGTCCCTGTGCCCTGGGCTGGGTGGTGGGTGGGCAGGGGAGTGGCAGGAGCGGAATTCGAGGGACTGTGTTGCCTGGCTCCAGGGAGGAGCCGGAGTGACAGGAGGAAAGAAGACACATTGCAACCCCACTTTGTTTGGGAGCTGCCAGGGGAGCATTGAAGAGGCTCTGCCCTAACTCCTGAATCCATCTCCCGGTGATGTCCAGTGTGTGTCTTTTTAGAAAGCCCTAAAGAGGATGCCAAAGCACAGCTACCGCGTGGAGGTAAGGTGCAGCGTGTCACAACAGGTAGGAAGAAGTATTCCAAAAGAAGAGGCAAGTGGAGCAAGGGAGAAGGAGAGAGGGGGCAGGGTCTGACCTGCTGGGGGCAGGGATCCGATCCCCTGTCTGTCCACACAGAGTCCACATTCACCTCCATTCCGCTCATCACACCTGTCTGTAATTTTTATGCATCTGTAGTCCCAGAAGCTGATGCTGGGAGCATGGCCAAGACTGCTGGGCCCTTCCTCAGTTTCCAGGGCATTATGAGGCCTGGTGTGATGGCCCGTGGCTGAGGAGCACTGTGCCTGTGGACATCAGCCTGTTAGTCCCCTCTGAACCTTGGTTGGCACCTCTGTAAAACAAATGTTTTTGTGTGTGGTGCTGGGGATCAAATCCAGGCATGGTACATGCCAAGCATGCCATCTACCACTGATCCACATCCCCAGCCCTATAAAGTGGTAGTACCAAGCCAGCTGTGGTGGTACATGCCTGTAATTCCAGCTACTTAGGAAGTTGAGGCAGGAGAATCACAGGTTTGAGGCCAGCCTGGGCAACCCAGCAAGACCCTATTTTAAAAAATAAAAAGGGCTGGGGGTGTAGCTCAGTGGTAAAGCACTTGCCTACCATGTGCAAGGCTCCTTGGTCAATCCCTACTACCACACACAACAAACGTAGATAACAGTAATGCTTTTTCCCCTTGGGGTGTTGTCAGGACTGAAAGAAATACCCTGGAGTCCACTCCTACTTGGCAGGTGGAGGAGCGTTTGGGCAGGGAGTGGCCCTCAGGGGAAGGCTGTGCTGGTGGCCTGGGCTGTGTGGCCAGTGCCCAGAAGGTGACCTCAGCACGGAAGCAGGTGGTCCGAGGTGGGAGAGTGCTGCAAAGGGCAGGGCCCCCGTTTTCTGTCAAGGTGGAGCTCTGCTCACCTCCTCTGTGGCAGTGGTCTGTGGCATCAGCCCTTCTGCCTTTCAGCCTCTGCCTTGGCTGCAAACCCTGGGTCAGCCTCCTCCAGGGTCCCCGAGAGGTTCCCCTGGAAAAGGAGAAAGGGAGGGAAAGGGAGGCAGCCATGTTCACCCAGTACCACTGAGGTGAGGCAGCAGGGGTCCCTTCAGCTGATCTGGGCTCCTCTGCTGGTCCCTTGGCACCCTTTGATAGGGCACATGGAGCCTAGCATGCCTGCCCTTGGCTGGGGACCATCGGTGGGGATGCAGATGTGTTCCCCAGGCTTTGGCCCATGCTTTGGGTGGGTCTGGGTGTCCTGGCTCGGGGGCCTGTTCCATGTGGAGCGCTGGGAAGTGGGCCCCGCAGCCTCCTGGGCCTGCCTTCCCCTTCTGCATATCTCCCCACACCATGGAGATTGGGGGGACACTGGTGTAGCCCTGGCAGAGCAGGCAGCGTGGACTGTGGCGTGCCCGGCAGTCCCTGGTAGGCAGTGAAGCCTGTCTGCAGAGCTTGGCCCGCAGCCATGGGGCGTGGCTCTGCGCCTCTGAGCCCAGCTCGCTGGCTGGCGGCTCTGGCAGCCTGGCCGTGCTGTGTCTTGGTAGAGCGCTGGTGTGGCTGAAGTGTGGACGTGGGCTGAGTCTGCAAGGGCTTCTCCTAGAGGAAGGAGAGGGCTCGAGGGGGGATGGTGGGGATGAAAGGACACGGGTGCCCTCGTGCATCCGTAGGTGTGGTTGGTTCTAGGCAGGTGTGTGGCCTCCGTGGGCACTAGGGGACCTTCTGTCGGTTCCAGTGGCCAGCGTGGTCAGCCAGGCATGGCTGCAGGACAGGTGCACATGTGGAAGGGAGAATGTGCCTCTAGAGTTTAACCGGAGGCCACAGACTCAAGCAAGGTGTGGATTTGGTGTGGGAGGGGCCCACTGCACCAAGTGGACCTGTACCAGGTGAACACCTTGCTGGCCCTGTGAGATCCTCTCTGCTACAGATGACCGATGTTGAGCAGCTCTTGGCGGGCTGTGTGTGATGTCAGCCAGGGTTAGGGGTGGTGTCTGCACATAGGAAGTGCTGCAGAGGGCCTACGAGGCTTGCTTGGAGTCACCAGGCTGGTAAACGGAGAGGAGGATTGGAATCCTGGGTTCCGAGCAGACCCCCAGGCCCTGCTAACTCTTACTCACTTTTACAACATATACTGATTGAGCCTGATGTGTTCTATTTGTTATTTATTATTTGTTTTGGGTTTTGAGACAGGGTCTCACTGTGTAGCTCAGCTTGGCTTTGAACTCACTGCGTAGCCCACGTTGGCCTCTGACACATGAGCCACCACGCCTGGCTCTGCCTGCTGTGTTATTTCTGCATGTGACAGTGAACTAGACAAGCTTGCCACCTGTGTTGCCCACCTGGGGCCTCCACTCCACTGGGAGGCAGTCAGTAAGCATCAGACAGGCATGGCTGTCAGGGCGGCGTGTGCCACACAGGTAGATAAAGCTGTGTGAAAGGGGACTGTGATCCAGGAAGGCTTCTCCAAGGAGGTGACATTTGAAGAGACACTCAAGTGGCCTGTGCTGGATATCTCCTCCCCATGAGCCAGAACCTGATCTAGAAGTGCCTTCCCTGTCTTCCAGTGGGGTTCAGATGCAAATTCACAAGGCTGTTAGTAGAAAGAGGAAACAATAGGATGGAAGGACAGGAGTAACAGCCAACCAGAAGTCTGTTCACACCATGTTGGCCTGACCCTCTGCCTCGTCAATTTAGAATGGTTTTTATTATCCTCTGGGGACTCATACTTTGAACAATTTGGACTTCTAAATTGAATTTCTTAACAATAACATATTTTCTCGCTCATGGCTGGACGTGTTGGGGGGGGTGTCTTAAACATACCTGTATCTGCCGAGCAGCCCTCCGGGCAACAACTCCAAGTTTTCGTCTTCCTGTCTAGGGCGAGATGGTGACAGCTTTAGTGTTCATCTGCCCTTGCTGACCACCAGAGTGGGATTCCCACTGGCCTTCCTGAAGGAGCAGTGGTCCCCAGAGGACCCTGGTTGCGGCTTTGAGATTCCACCTGGACCTTTGGTGCCTTCCTCCTCTGCTGTGGAGCGTGAGGATTGGAACCTAGGGGCTTCCTGGTGGCCCAGAGAGACCTCAGGGTCATAGGTGATGAGGCAGGATGCCGCAGATCCCTAGGGCTTATTTTAGGGACAGAAGCTCACAGTTGTTAGGTCACAGACCACAGCTGCTGAGCCACCTCTCCCAAGGACCAGAATGAGCCGTAACTGTCAGTGAGTTTTCTTCTAGGAGTAGGCTTCTTACAAGAAGGGAAAGGCGCTTCTGGTTGCAGTAAGACCTCGTTAATTAGCCTGGGAGAAAACAGCTTCCCCGTGTCATGGGCTGGATGATGTGATGCCTACCGTTCTCCGTTGAACTGTACAAGGAAGGTGCTGGATTTCCATCTTCTTACTAAATAGTGAGAAAAAGTAACCCTTTTTTAATGAGTTTGCTTGTTTTTAACAAACAAAGACCTTTTTATGAATTTTGTTTCTGTGCCAGAGACCATATTTATTCTTATTTGATCTGTCCCGCAGTGCTACATGATGAAGGAAGTAGCTCCCACTCACAGTGAGGCAGCTGAGGCTCGGACAGGTTGAGTAACTAGTTAGCACTAGTTAGTGCATGGTCATGTAGCACAGAGCAACCCGTGCTTAGGTGCAAAACCAGGTCATCAGCTCCAGAGCTCTGCACTTAACCTGGAATCTGAGCTTCAACCTCCTGCCCCTCCCAGCCACTTTGGTGATGATCTGGAAATACTCTAGACTGTCACTTTCCAGTTCTTTCTCATCTACAACATAAGTTACATTTGTTTTCCTAGGAAAGTGAAATGGTTTATGTCTGTATCTCTTAATTTTCAGAACCGTTTCATTGAGGAATAGAACACACAAAAGTAAACAAAATAAATGTGAGATTCAATGTTTTCTCTCTTTCTTTCTTTCCCTCCTTCCCTCCCTCCCTCCCCATTTAAATGATTGTTTTACACTGTGCCAGGGTCTTGAGAACAGACTGAGTTTCTCCTATGGCTCTGGCACATTTCAAACAAACTCTGGGTGCTGCAGATAGGAAACATCTAGGGCGCCTCAGAGATACCACACAGGGCCTGGGAAGTGAGAGAAGGGTAAACCGTTTTCTAGTAAAAGTAGGCTAAGACATAATTGGGGGTTTAGGTGCTGCCTCCAAGACAGAGCTGCGTGCCACAGCTTTGTGTAAGAAGAGAGCTACACACACATGGAAGAGACCTGGTTTACCTAGAGCACCTGCACCCTGGAGTCTGCGTGGTACTTGCTTGCTAGGTACTTGGCGCACATTGCAGTTTGATCTACTAGAAGGACCCTGAGGTGTAGCTGTGGCCACTTCTTTTGAGGCAGGTGGTGGCACCACTGAGCTAAATCCCCGGCCCGATGGCCACTTCTTTTAAGACAGGTAGACAGGTCCAGAGAGGTCAAGTGGCCTTCAGGACACACTGACTGGCCCTGGGTGTTGTGACCATCCCTCTGCCTGTCCTTCCTCCCAGGCAGAACATTCCAGGGGCCACGGCAAGGACACCTTTATCAGTTTCCCCAGCACCTTTCATAGTGCCTGGTGTTTACCAGCTGTCAAAGTGGCATTTACTGAATGAAGGGAGGTTAAGTCATTTGTCTGCAGAAGTGGGTCGTAGGAAGCCCGTTTGATTTGTGGGACTCCAGGACTGCCACTCTCTAATCCGATGTGGACCTGATCTCAGCTATTGTCACTGTCCCAGGTAAATGCAAAATGACATGGGTTACCCTGTCTATATTGCAAAATAAATTATTATAGCAAAAGACTGGAAGCAACTCCAGTGTCCACCCATAAGGGACTGGTTAAGTGAAACAGTGCCACACCCAACAGTGGCACCCTGGAAGTTGCAAATAAGAAAGGAGGGAGGGTTTTCTGTGCCCTGTCACACGAACTCCATGCAAAATGGCCACGCAAAAATTGGTATAATGTGTCTCTGGGGTGGAAGGGAGAAAACTCAGATTCTCGATTTGGTTGTATGTGTATAGACAAATTCCAGAGAGATGATTGGTGGGTGGAGTGGCTCACTGGGCCTGGGATGGGATGGGATGAGAATTAACTGTTTATCTTATCTTACACTTTCTGATTTTGAAAACAGAAGCATAAATGTGTTGCTCAAGTGACAAAAATTGGAAGACAACAACCAAAACCAGAAGTGACTTGGAACCAGCTGTTGGACTTACTTATCTAGGCTTTGGACTAGATCAAGGCTCCTTAATCTGGGACTGGACATTGCATGCCCTGTGTATTTCACAGGCATTTCAGGGAGCTTCTGACCCTGTCCTAGGCGGGTCTGCACTCCCTTCCCTCCACCTGGCCTCTCAGGGTTGCTGAGAAAAGTTAGGGTGGCCAGAAGGCCAGGAGCCTTCCCAGAGGTGTGCGACCTTGTCCCCCTCCCCATTTCCAGTCTGTCCCTCCAGGTGGCAGGACTCAGCTGGTCCTTCTTCCAAAGCAAAGGATGCTGTGAAGAGACTGTTCGGCAGCATTTTAGTTGTTCTTTACTAGGAAGAAAAAAATGGCAGAACATTTTCCCAGGTCATTTTTCATGCTTTTCAGTTCCACAAACATTTATTGAGAGCTAAGTGCACAGCAGCATGAGGGCATCAGAGTTGCAGAACACCTCATGTCTGCTCCCTGGGGTGCAAAGTCTTAGGTAAGCACCTCGCTCCTAAAATGTATTACAGTGACTTCCAGGACAGCATGGCTTCCTGAGTGTGTCTGTACCCATCATCCCATTTGTCTCCACGGAGACCTGTGGGCTTGGTATGGATTCTTCCCAGTTTACAGATGAAGGAACTGAGTTGCTGTGAAGTCATGCCGAGGCCACTCAGTTCCTAAGTGGTAAGACCTGGAACCAAGCAGATTTTTTGGCTGTTCTCCTGTGCCCACACTCCCATCAGCCTCTTCGGCAAGCTGTTTCCCAGGGGGTGGCAAGGCCATTTCTCCCTGGAAGCACAGAATGGGCACTGTGAAGTTCCTTCGTAAGAGGCAGGGCAAGGGAAATTGGAGGCTTGTGGACAGGTCTTGGCTTCCCTCCTCTGCTGTGGTCCAGATAGTTCTGTCATCCTTCCACCTGCTGCATACAGAACTTCCCGTAGGTGTGAAGTGTATGTGACAGCAGCCACCTTCTCCACACCATACTGTCTTGCTGCTGCCCGTCCTCTTCACTTCTCTTCCCCAGTTCTGTTCCCACTCCCTGGCTCTTCCCCACTAGGCCCAGGCATGTGTCCTGCCCAGGGGCTTTGCCCTGTGTGTTCCTCCTGCCCTTCCTAGATACTCACTTGAGCTCAAGTCCCAGCAAAAAGCTTACTGTGGATAGGCCTTCCTGGATACTCTGTTGCTGTTGTTCTTTGTTAATATTTATCTTCTCTCCTCTTTTTTCCATTGTAGTGTCAATATGCATTATATACATTTATTGATATTTATATATTTATTTTAGTCTGGGTCTCACTATATATTCCAGGCTGACTTTGAACTCACTACATAGTCTAGACTGGCCTCAAACACCGGGTGATCCTCCTACCTCAGCCTCCTGAGTGTTGAGATTACAGGTGTGCACCACCATGCCTAGCTATTTATTGGTTTATTATCTGGCTCCCCCATTCAAATGTAAACCCATGAGGGCTGGCACATAGTTCCCTTTATCACTATACCTGATGCCTAGCACAGCACCTGGCATGTAATAGCTACTGCGTAAAGACGGTCAAATGAGTAAACCAGGCCTGTGGCCTAAGCAAGTAGTGCTTCTCTCTTAAGAGGAAAGAATCAAGTCATAGCATTTTAGGAGGTGAAAAGACCCAGGACTCCTCTCCTTGCAGAGCTTCATCCAACGATATTATTAATTAATTAGTAAACAACATTATTAATTCACGTAGCAGTTGTTCAGCACTGTTTATAGGTAACATTCTTTGCAGGGAGTCACTTAGCAGCCCTACCAGTTTCCAGGGTGGCCCGTTCTGTGGGACAGCCCTCTTGATCTAAAGGCCTCTTCTATTTTCCACTGGGCACAAACCTGCCTCTTTATAATTCCTGCTGATTAGTTGAGTTGCTGGAGTGACACAGAGGAAAAGTCCTTGTGTCTGCAGGTGACACTCCTGCGGTAGTGGGAAGCAGATAACTATCATGGTCCCCACCCTGTGGCCTACGCACCACCAGTTGCTTCAATTGTCAGTGTCCCAGTTCACAGGCGCCTTCCTGCCCTGGTTGCCTTCTTCATGACAGTTCCCCAGGTTTTGGATTTAAGGTTTGGTCTGGGCAGGGCAGAGTGTCTGGGACCTCTATTCAGTCAACACAGCTTGGGGTGACCTGGGCTGTGTGAGGTCAGAGCTTCCTTCAAGGAGACCGATCTCTGAGGTAAAAAGAATGGAGCTATGCACGTGTACCAACTCCCCATGCTGAGTGTTATCATTATGTGCTACAAACATGGACTAATAAATATTAAAATCTTTAAAAAAAAAAAAAAAGGAGGTGCTGCTGAAGACAGAAATGATTAGGAACGGTTAGGGTCTGCACCTCATCTCCCATTGCCTGGCCCCTCCCAGGGTTGTAAAAGTTGTAAGGTTTTTGTTTCTTTGGGGTTTTTTGTTTTTAGCATTTTGAGATTTAAAGCCGCTGCAGACCTATGAATAATTAACTCAACTTGGATTCTGTTTGGAAAAATAAATAAATAAGTTTAGATAAAATTTTATCACCAAAACCCAAGGCACAAGATGGGACCCTAGAAGTTAAGCAAAACTTACAAAAGCTTGCACCTTTCTCTTCCTCCTTTTTGTTTTTGACAGCCTGCTTCTGGGCCTCTGTCCCTGCTGCTCTTCCTGCTCCACAGTGGCTTTCTCACCCTCCCTCATTCCGTTCCTTTCACTTCCCCCCTTCAGGTGGCAGCAATATGGAAGTAATGTTTACTTCTAGCATTTTTCACACTTCCACTCCTAATTTTATTTTATTTTATTTTTTTGGTGTTTTTGAGACAGGGTCTTGCTGTTAGTTCAGGCTGGCCTTGAACTCACTATGTAGCCTAGGCTGACCTTGAAGTCATGGCAACCCTCCTGCCTCAGCCTCCCGAGTGCTGGGATTAACAGGCATGTGCCGCTACGCCTGGCCTCCCTTAATATTTTTACGTAACTCACTTCTTAGGTGTGGCCCTGGAGGGGGACACACTAAGGCCAGTCCTGGGCTCTTCTGCATGACAGGCGCCTGTTCCTCCTGAATTCGTGGTTTCCTGCTGGTGGTTGGACACCCAGGTCGCCTTTGCTCTGCTTCCCGTTGCTGAGGCTGCTTGGATAGAGGTGACCGGAAGGAGGCCACGGTCAAGGTTTTGGCTGTAAGGCTGTTGGGCCTTCCCTGCCCCTTACGTCCTTCCAGCCGTGCTGGGTGGGTGAGGCCAGGCCAGGAGGAGGTCTGGGCTCAGGCCTGGGGTCTTTCCCTGACGTCCCTTTCTTTTTCTTTGCCTTCAGTGTGTCCTGCTACTTGAAGGAGCTCCTCGTGGAGAGCTCTACCTGGGACTTTGGGGTGTGGGCCTAGGCTGGGAGTCTTGAGCACAGCCCACAGAGGGGTGGCTCTGACCTGTGGTGGCCACTGGTATTTCTAGCTAGCTTCATCAGAAGTAAACTAGAAATGGGGTAGAGTCCCAAAGTTTGGCGGGCTTGCTGCCTTCTCAGATGGGTCTCTCGGGATGGCAATGGGCAGAAGTTAGAATCACCAACCCAAGGATCTCTAAGGACTGAAGGAACTAGCAAAATGAGTTTGCTTGGGTTTAGCAGTCACAGTCGCAACCAAGCAGAGGTTTCAGGCTGGCTCTGTCTCCTTTGCAGGTTTCCCCTGTGGTCCGCAGTTGGCCCTGCTCTGTCTGCTTGGCAGCAGCCAGACTCAGCCCTGCCCCTTCCCCAAGGGATTCCAGTGGATGCCTTGCCTCAGGAGGAAGGGCCAGCCTTCTAAGGGCCACTGCCCACCCACTCGGCCCTTCTCTAACCTGCCCTGTTCGATTCCCCTGTGACCACTCAGAGAAAGCCAGCTCCTCCGGGCAGAGACCAGGGGACCCTGAAACCTCAGACCCTGGCAAGGCTGTGTTTGGAGGACAGAAGGAGAGAAGACTGGTGGTGCAGTGGTCCCCAGAGTGAGTCCTAGGAAGGGCGGAAGCAGTGGAATTCCTGTTGTCTGTGAAGGGGAAGCACTTTATAAAGTAAAATACAGCGGGAGGGTAGCAGGCGGTGAGGTGGGGACAGGCGGCCTGGGCAAGGGAGGCCCTGGGCTTTGTCAGGGAGCTTTGTCAGGTGGGGGCTGGGCCTGCACTTGATCCCCATGGCCATTACAGGCTTTGGACAGAGCGCAGTGAGATGCGCTTCAATGTGATCAAAATGGGGCTTTAGAAGATTGATCACGATTCATCCCCTCTGCCCTCCAGGCCTGCCTCTTCAGCCCCTGGAAGCTTTTCTGTTGCACAGGGACAGTGTGGTCGCTCTTTAATAAGATCACGGAGAACAGCTGCGGTGACTGGTGACTGGCGAGCGGTGGCGGGGAGGCCTCCTGAGGCTGCCTGGTCCCTGCCCCACCCCCAGGACCTTGGAGGCCACCTGGTGATGCCTATGGGATGACAGCCAGCAGGTGGGACTGTGACAGGCCCCGCCTTTGGAGCCCTCCTGGATTTTCACTTACATGTTCCCTGACAGCTGGAGAACCCTTATCACCCTCTCCCCACTGCACCCACCCCGCAAAGCCAGATCCAGACCCTTCTTTTTCAGACCTCAAAACAGCCCACTGAGCCTTACTTCCCGCTGCCTGGGAAACACTTTTCAATAGTACACGCTTTTAAGTCAGGCAAGAGCTGGGCAACCAAGGAAGGCTTCCTGCAGGAGGCTGAACAGACAGTCCTGGCTGGGAAGCAGGAATGAGGTTTAAGGGGCGGAAAGCAGAGGTACCTCAGGAAGGGGCCCAGCTCTGCAAGGGTTCACTAAGGAGACAGCCCACCCCACTCCCGCCCTGGTGCTGCCCTGAGTCCTCCCTGGCTGGAGGAATACGCTGCTTGGGCCCTGCGGAAAACCCAGTCCTCCCCACACCCTGCTGAGGAGGGCGCGGTTCCCAGCGGCTCAGAGTAAGTCACAGGGTTTATGCTAATAAGGGTCCGCCCCCGCCGCGGCTCAGCCTGTGAGCCCGCCCGGCCTGCAGTTTAATTACCACCGGGTCCAGGAGATAATAAGGATGGCGTCACCGCTTCGCGCGCCATGTGCTCACTGCCTTCCCAGCGCTATTGTAGGAACAACAGGGGATCAGAGACAGAGATGCTTATTTCTTGGAGAGATTTCTGCTTGTTTTTAAAGTAACGTGAGACCCTGCATGTAGCTAGCTAAGATTTTGAAAGATCTTAAGAGACGTAATCTGTTAATTCCATGGCCTTCCAGTGGGGACGGTGACTTCTGATCCAGGGTGGCCATGTGTGGTGTGGCAAAAAGCAAGTGCTTAAAAAAAAAAAAAGGAATCACCCAGCTCAGAGTTCAGGAGCTCTCTCATCTGAGCCCAACTCTGGACCTTGCTTCTTCCACTAGAAGAGGGTTGAACTGGACCAGCATTTTGCAAAATGTGGGCCACTTGTTAAAAAACAAAAAAATTGTAAGGGTTAACTTTTGTTTCTGTTGTGTATGCCTATACACACAAAAGCATGTGCACCAGATATAAAGTGTCTTTGCTGCTGTGGGTTGTGGTCAGAAGGCCACCGGCCTAGATGGTCCCTCAGACCATGGTAATTTGCAGAATGATTAACTTTCTCCCAGATCCTTGGGACACCCCCCCCCCGCCATGGGACCCGACTGATTTTTGCAGGTTTTGCCACACTGGCTGTTGAGCAAAACCATAGATTTTATGGTTAAAAACAAAATCACCAACATATATGTATTATGTCTGCCTAAAGCTTTGATATCTTAATCTGCCCTTCACGCTAGAAATGGGATCTGCGACATGGGATGGCCCATTTAAAAGCTGACCTATTTAAAACCCACAAGCACCAAAAAACATCGGGTCAATTTGATCTGAGGCTTCTCCTCTGTGCAGACTGGAACCTGAAAACTAAATTGGTCAGGGACTGACAAGGTTGAAACCAAAGCTACACATATTTACTGAATTCATGCTCAGTGAAGGAAGAGAAAATCAAAACTTGAAGTGAGTGTAAAAAACCTGACAAAACAAAGTGTGGGTATAAAATTGGGAAGGGTGTTTTGGAACCCACCACCTTGGTTCACCAGCAGGTTAGGGGCCCGCGTTTTCCACGAGGAATCCTTGCAGGCAGTTTAGGTGGCTTGGATCAGGAAGCTTGCCCTCGTTCCCATTCCTGTACCTTGACTGTGTATAACCAGTAAAGATGGCTGTAGATGAAGAAGGCAAACAGCTTTTTCCAAACTGGGATGCTTTAGGCATAGCGTTTCATTTAATCCACCCCTCGTGATGGGTATTGTAGTCAGGAGAGGAAACCGGAAGCCCAGGGAGGTGAGATGGGCTGGTAAATAGAAAATCTGGGCTTCGGCCAACTCTGTCTGACTCCAGAGCCTGCCTTCTGTTCACCTCTCCCTGCTGCCTCAGGAAGTCCTGGAACATTTCTCGCTCAGAGCTTCTGTCTTTCCAGTTCTGGTTTTTAGACGGCTCTGTTTTAGGCCAGACTGCCCATTTTAATCAGGGCTGACTTCACAGTCGTGTGCCTGGTATAGCACACACTGCTCTCACCATCCTAGAATTTGTGATTTTTGAGCAAGGGCCCCTGGTTCTGTTTTGCACTGGCCCTTGGAGCTCTGCAGCTTGCCTGCGCCAGCAGGGAGATAGGGCATCCTCTCCCTGGGCTCTGGGTGCCTGGCCTGTTGGGTGGAGGCATTTGAAGAATGCACTCCGTCCTGGCCTCAGTCCTGCTACCTGGCACACTGGACTGGAGTTGTTTACCAGCTGATGTCTCCTCCTAGCCAGCCACCAGGCCTCTTGCTGGCAAAGACCCTGACCTTGGCTCGTCGTCACCACCATGTCCCCTCATCCAACAATGTTGCTGGAGCAGCCCATGGAGAGACGGCTGGGGACAGTATGCAGAGCACCGGGTCAGGTCAGGAATGTGCTGCTGACCTGCCTTCTAGGCCTCTCTACTAGTCTGGGCCTCTTTGCTCTACTCAGGGCACGAAGCCGTTTTGTGTATTGAGGGTTGTGCTCATTGACTATTTATTCCTCTAGCCACACTGAGTATTTCTTGGCAGTTTGCCTCCCTGGGTATTCCTGGTGCCTAACATTGTGCCTGGCTCTGTAACCAGGACGTTTGTTAAGCAGTTGCTCCTGTGTCCGCTCCCTGCTAGGCTGATTACAGGGAAGGACAGTCTCTGACCTCTAGGAGGATCAGATGCTTAATACACGATTAAATGATTCATGCAGCAGCTGACCTCCAGGTTGGGATGCTCAGAGCTGGGTACACAGAAGGCTTCCTGGGGAGGGGGACTGGGACTGGATTTGTAGCTTGAGAGTGGGAGGAAGGGGCACTTACAGGTCGTGCTTAGGAGCCTAAATGTTTTCTGAGGGTTTGCAAGGCCAGGTATGTTTTATAGATTATACAGTTTGGGCTTTATAGGTTAAACAGTTGTTGCTGTTCCCTCTGCAGAGGGACCTTGGGGACAGAGCGAGGTCATTCAGCTAGTGGGGTCCTTGGCCTCCAAGTTGAGACCTGTCACTTGTAGTCCAGGCTGCTTCCTAACCAGATCTGTCCCCGAGGTCACAGAGACCTCATTTGGAGGCAAAAGGAGGCTTGAAGGAAGTCGAGGTGACAGTGACCATGGTGCAGTGTTGGAAGTGGAGAGGAAAGGTCACATTTGAGAAATTTGTAGAGACAAGACTTTACAGTCTCTAAACAAACAAGTTGTTCCTTGGAGTGCTGATGTATTTTGTGTTTATCCTGGAAGCTGGGGACATGAACCTGTGTTGCAGGGGAACTGTGTTTTAAGAAGTTGGCTGGGCCAGGGGAGTCTGACATTCTTGGGGACAGAATGTGAATGTGGCCTCCTTCTGGGTCAGAACCCTAAAGCTCATGATAGCACAATAATCCCAGTTATTGGATTAGAGTGAGTAACCCAACATGGGTATTTTTAAGTGGCCAGTGGGATTGGGAGAGAGTCTAAACCCAAAGTACAACTTTGCAGTTTAATTTTAACTGTGCACTTTGCTCACACCCAGGACTTGGCAGGCAAAATGGGCTCTTTTTTTCTTCCTTTTTAAAGCAGAACACACCCTGGATGCAAAGGGGATGTGCTTGTCACATGGAAGGGTTAGAGCCCAGCCCACTGCCAAGTACAGAGGAAGTGGGTTGGAATCTAGCAGTTCCCTATGATGACAAGCGTGTCCCAGGCCTGGAAACACAGGAATGTGGCTTCAGGGAGGCCAGCAGGCAGGCGCCTGTCTGGGATGACTTCCATTCACAAGCTGACCATGAGGCTGGTGGTCTTGTTTTATCCTGTTCATCCATTGTAGACACTTCCCAGGCAGCTCATTTACCTTTTGTTTGTTTGTTTGTTTATCTGTTTGAGACAGGTCTTGCTATGTACTTCAGGCTGGCCTTGAATTCACTGTGTAGTCCAGGCTGGCCTCAAACTTGTGGGTGACCCTCCTGCCTCAGCCTCCCGGGTGCTGGAATGACAGATGTGTGTCACCATGCCTGGCTTGCCTTTGGGTTGTGACATGTAGCATGGTTTGGGTTTTTTGGTGACACCAGCAAGCTTGAGGATGTAGGCTCCGGCCCCTCCCTCTCTTCCAGTCTCACCCTTAAGCAGTGTCCTCTCCTCAGGAATGCATAAACTGCGGGGATCCCAGAAACTTCCTCTGTCCCCTCAGAAATGCAGATTTCCTTGGCCTCCTCCACCCAGCTGTGACCAGCACCATCTGCAGTCTCACTGCCATCTGGAATCCCAGCACTCTGGGAGGCTGAGGCAAGATCACAAATTCTGCCCTAACCTGGGCAACTTACCGATTTACCGATACCCTGCCTCAGCATTAAAAAAAAAAAAAACAGAGTTGGGGATTTTGTACAGTCCAAAAACTATGAGTTCAATCCTTAGTAATACAAAGGGAAAAAGCAAGTTTCCCAGGGGAATGGAAGCAGCCTTTGTCACCCCTGCTCTTTGGGCACTCCTAGGTCTGTCCTCCCTCCTGCAGCTACATGAGTTAGGGCTAGGTTCAGTTCTGTGCTTTGGTTACGGAGGAAGTGTAACCAGGATGGGGACCTCTGGGAGTGGTGCCCACCCAGTTGGCAGAGCTGTTAGAAGAGGGGCTGAAAGGAAGCAGTGACAGCCAGGAGAGCCTGTGGCGTCCGTCAGGTGGGGTCTAGGGGATCGTGTACCCTCCTTTTAGGAGTGTCCTACTTCCGTATCTTGTGCCCCACTGGCCACTCTGGCCCAGCAGTCTCCTTCCTGTGACTGTCCTGGGTTTGAGACGGGCTCTGATGAGGCTCTCTTGAGGGGAATGCCCCATGGGTACCCTGTGGAATGGCTCTGGGAATTGACTAAGACAGCGTGTGAAACCCCTATGATGTGCCTGGTGAGGACCCAAGAATAGCCAAGGACAAAGTAAAAATGCATTAATTGTAGTGGCTGCTCTATGGTCCCTGAGAGGAGTGGCCTCCTGGTGCTAGAGTTGGGGACCAGCCTGGCCTGGTCAGTGCTCTGAGCCCTGCCCCCAATGGCAGAGTGGCAAAGGATCCCCTTGACCCCCTGCCCACCCTGCACTGTGGGCCCATCACCCAGGCCCTCCTGTCCTTGGGTAAGGACAGTAAGAGAAACACTTGACCAGTCTAGAAAAACCACAGGAAGGCTGCAGTTTGAGGTGGCCTGGAATCTTTCTTCATGTTTGTCTTTCTCTAGTGGGGCTTCAGGAATGCCCAGGGCCTTCCAGGAAAGTAGTGGCACAGCAGCTGTGGCCCTGTGCCCCCAGTTCCCATCACTAGAGGAAGACGGCTCCCCTCCCCAGAGTCGCTGACCGTCTACTTGCCCGTCTCCTAAGCCCTGGCTTCCTGGCTCCGTGCTGCTTTCCTGCCCTGGGCAGAGGCCTCCCAGAATTTCCCCCAGGCACTCTTCCCGGTGACCTTGAGAAGGTGGCCTGACCTGCTTGCTGCTCATCTGGCCTCTCTTGGGGACCGAACGCCCCCTCCGCCCCGTGTGTACCCCCAACCCTTGCTGGCCAGTGCCCAGGCTGAGAGATTGTGAGCTCAGGGAGAAGCTGTCTTTCCCCTCTGGCCTCTGCCAGATGGAACCCAAAGACTGCTGCTGTCCTGGTGGGGCAGCATCATCCTCCACCCACTTGGGGGAGTGGAGGCAGGGCAGCTGCAGGGTCCCACCAGGCACTAGGTTTAGCCAGCTCTGCCTGTGGTCCCCTGCTCTGCCTCTGGCCTGGGGTGGGCCCTGCTCCACCTCCTCCTGCAAGTCTCCTGCTGTCCCAGAGATGCCCTGGTCAGGGACTGGCGTGGGGCCAGCGGGGCGACTAAGGAGGACAGGCCTGTGCCCAGTAACCTGTGGCAAGAAATCACTGGGGCCTGTGGCTGGAGCCCCTGGGTGAGAGGCGGCATATCCAGTGCACATCACTGCTTCTGGGAGGGTGACACACTGTGTCCTGGGCTGGAGGAACCTGGCGAGGAGGGGCCACCCTGAGGCTCCTGCCAGCCCTCAGAGGCCAGGTTCTCCAGCAGTGGGTCTCCCCTCGGGATGGGGGTCGGTAACACAGAGCTGGCTGCTGGTTTCCCCTTCAGCTCATTCCGCCCCTATGAGAGGGTGGCTTTTGATGAGGTCTTTCCTTACTAGAAATAAAGCATTAGGTCCCCTGTTCAGGTGTAGGCTGGCCAGGGAGCAAGCAGGTCCCAAAGGCACTCTCCGGGTCTTGCTGGCCTCCGCTTCGCATGCAAGGCTCAGGAGCCCCTCGTGGCCAGTGGCTTCTCCCTTGGACAGCACAGGACATTGCCTACCTAGTGGGAACAGTGCTGATCTAGGGACAGTTAGAGGAGTCCCTGGTCTACTGCCCCTGCCATGGCGCAGACCAAGTGGGTGACCACAGTGCCAGTGCCAGGTGGGCAGGCTGTGGCTGGTGCAGGGAGTGGGTGGACTCCAGAGCTCAGTCGGCCTGGGCCATGGCGGGGGGTGCAGGGCCTAGGGGCCCCTAACAGTGTAGTAGCTGGAGCTGTGACACTGCATTTCATTAAGGGCGGTGGGTGTGGTTGGAACCAGACCCTATCAAGGGGTGTGACTTATGACAGGGTGGTCTTCTCTGTTCCCTCCAAGGCCCCTCTCTAGAGCAGGGTCTGCTCACCCCATGCTCTCTCACCCCAGTGCTGGGAGGGCAGAAAGACCAGGTGGGCAATTCCATCCTGCTTGTTGAGGACATAGTGACTGCAAGAGCCAGAAGCAGCAATGACACTGCTGGTGGGCATCCTGTCCTGGCCATGCCTTACCTCGGGCCCCTGCCTGTGTCCATTCACACAGCCTTTCCCTTTCCAGGTGAAAGAACTCGTCCTGGACAACTGTCGGTCAAATGATGGCAAAATTGAAGGCCTCACAGATGAATTTGAAGAACTGGAATTCTTAAGTACAATCAACGTTGGCCTCACCTCAGTTGCGAACTTACCAAAGTTAAACAAACTCAAGAAGGTAAACAGTGCCCTGTGCGCTGGGCGGCAGGGTGGGCAGAAGGGGGTTGGCACTGGGTGTTGGGGAGTGTAATTGTGGGCAAGCCCGGGCGCGTGCACAGACATGCCACCCAGCTCCCGGGTCTGTTCTCCCGCCCCTGCAATCTGGGAGAGCCTTCATTTTCAAAGCCCTTTCTGCTTTTTCCCCCTGCCTTGTTTAGCTTGAACTAAGCGATAACAGAATCTCAGGGGGCCTGGAAGTATTGGCAGAAAAGTGTCCGAACCTTACGCATCTAAATTTAAGTGGCAACAAAATTAAAGACCTCAGCACAATAGAGCCCCTGGTAAGTCATTTGGGTCCTGCCATCTGCGAGGGGACAGGAGGTGGGGAGGAAGTGGTATAGGGAATAATTCTTTTACATTTGTATAATGCCATTTTTTCATTTCTCTTAATTTCTTTGACTCTTACTGTGTGCTAGGAGATAGAATGGGAGCTTGTATTTTTTTTAGTCCAGGGAGAAACTGAGGCCCAGAGAAGTTAAGTAGGTGGACCAAGGTCACACAGCCAGAAAGGGCACTCAGCATGGCTGATCTGAACCTGGCTTCAGTTTCCTCTCTGGAGCTTTTCCCGTGTAGTCTTTGCTGAACTTTGGAAGCCTGAGCTGCATTTCCTGGGCTCAGAAATTGAGTTGGCCCTGAATGTGGATTCCTGTTGCTTCTCAGGGTTGCTGGCCAGTGCTGGTGACTTACTTGAGTGGTAGGATGTGGGTCGGAGGTGACCCAGAACCCCAGGGCAGCAGAGCTGTGTGGTATGAGAGCCTAGTGCAGGCTGCAGCCTGTCTGTATGGACAGCATCCCTGGCCTGCCTAGTGGTGACCGCAGCCTCAAGACCTGGCTAGCATTTCTGGCTCCTCTCTCCTCACAGAGCTGGGTACACTTCGGACTTCAGCTGGTCTGTCAGCTAGAAAGGGGCAGGTCATAGAATACTTTCTACATTACCAAGATCTGAATTGCTATATTCCTTAGATTTTAAGGAAATCAACTACTAAGATGTGTCATTGGTTAAACAATGGCTCTTTGGAAATAGAGAAATGCTTCCTCATTAGGTAAACTTGCCTATTGTAAATACACATGAAAGAGTTACTTCATAAAGCAGGTATCCAGTCAGGGAAGGCCCAGGCGACACCGCCAAGGTAGCCAGGTTTGCCTGTGCTGTGTCTATCGGGTGGAGGCTGGGCCTGGTTTGTGGGTTCTTGACCACAAAGCACTCCTTGCTCTCATGGATGCCGAGGGCTCCCCTGGGTGGGCCAGGGTCTCAGAATGAAAAGCTGGCACTTATCACCAAGCTGAGGCTTCCCCTGTCCGTCTGTCCTGCTTCCCACAGGACCGTTCCGTCCAGGTCTTCTGAGGATCTCCTAGGAGGCAGGACTATTTTAATCTGCCTGGAGGTCTTACTTTCATAATTTCACTAAGAAAAGAAAAACCTCCCATGTTCTGTCTACGTGCATATTGGGAATATGATGGAAGGCCAAGCAGTGTGAGGACTGAGCGTGTAAAACACTGCGTTTGGGTTGCTCTGAGATCACACATATGCACGCACTCACACTCACACGCTCTCTTCCTGCTTCCCTGTGCCCGAACCACACATGTCGCAGCAGCTCCCCCTCCTCCATCAGTGTGATGTGTTCTCACCCCGTGAGTGGGAAACTGCTTTGTGGGAAGGGGGTGCTGGGCCCACCCACAAAGACCGCAGCCCACACTTCCCCGATTTTGTTCCCTCTGGGCCTCCATCTCAAAGTCACCATGCTGGAGAGCCAATTTGGCCCTGTGGGCCAGTAGCTTTCCTCCCTCCCTTCCGAAGAGGAACTCTGCTGGGATAGGGTCTCTGGTACCTGGCACCTTGAAGATGGGTGAGTTGGGAAGTGGGGATGCAGCTCCGTCACTTGGTAATGTGAGACTTCTCCCTTCCTGGGGTGTCAGTTTCCTCCGCCATCCAGCAGGGACAGCATGGGCCAGGACAGATCTGGTCCACAGCTGTGACAGACATTCTGTTAGGTGTCAGAGACAGAATCTGGGTCCTCCATCGGTTTTTCTCTGTCCTCTGTGACAAGTGTCTTTTGTACAGTCAGAACACAGATCTGTCCTCTTCCCCATCTGGAAAACGAACCGATAATTATTGCTACTTCACAGGGGTTGAAGGATAAATTGACTTAATACATGCAGCACTGTGTTAATTGCCAGGATGGTCATTACTTAGTGCAGGAGTGAATGAGTTCATGTCACCTTTTTGGTTCCTGGGCTTTCATCACGGCAGGGCTTTTGGCTCAAGCCCCAAGAGGGCCCCAGGCTGGTCTCCGACCCTACTGCTCCCACTTGCTCTTACTGTTCACTTCTGGTTTCCACCTGCAGAAGAAGTTAGAGAACCTCAAGAGCTTAGACCTTTTCAACTGCGAGGTGACCAACCTGAACGACTACCGAGAAAACGTGTTCAAGCTCCTCCCGCAGCTCACGTACCTCGACGGCTATGACCGGGACGACAAGGAGGCCCCTGACTCCGACGCCGAGGGCTATGTGGAGGGCCTGGATGATGACGAGGAGGATGAGGACGGTGAGTGGTGGGGCTCTCTCTCGGCTTTGCAGAGGGGGCTCTACCTGCTGTGGCTCCCGTGCTCCCTGGATTGGTCTCGTTGGTGTCTCCCCTACTAGGACAGTGAGTGAGCCCCTAAGAAACATCAGGAGGTGCTCCAGTTGCATAGTAACCCCTTGAAAACCACCTGTGTCATCGCTTCGATTTTTATCCCTTTTGCAGTGCCCCACAAGTGTGATATTTTGCAGTGTCGCCCTAGACCGGGACTTAGACACTCTCCCAGGGAGCGTGAGGTGACAGTGGAAGGTGGGGTGTGCCTGGGGACACTGCCCATCCAGGTGTCCAGTGGTAGGCACTAGGTCATCAACTGGAGGGGCTGTGGGGCCCCCTGGTGGCTGCAACCTACAGTCTCACGCCCCAGGGCAGGCAGTGCCCCGGCCTTCAGCGCTGGGGGAGGAGAGGGTGTCCCTCCTGGTGTCCCCCCATGTCCCTCGCTCCCAGCATACGTGGCCTCCCTGCAGGGGAACGCTGAGGGCTGGGGCACTGCCTGATTCATTCAGGCACAAGATTTTGCTTTTCCTTGTTTAACTGGCTTATTTTACAAGACATCCAGTGACTCTGTTGGCCTTGGTGGAGGTTTTTGTCATGGCAGATGACAACTGTCCACTGTTTTAGGGTATAGCATGATGCTTCAGCACATGCTGGAGGTCTTGGGGTGCAGAAGAAAGGACTGTGGCCCCAAGTCGAGTTTCTAGACCCTGCCCAGCTGCTCCCACCGACTCCTTGTATCGCCTGAACAAGTCATTTCCCTCCCTGCCTCGGGTGTCTGGCCTTGGAGTGGGGGCTGTGGGCTAGGTGCTCTTTCTGGGCGATGTGACTGCCTAGCTTCCTGAGCCCCGGAGCTGTCGCCCAATCTGTGGCCCCCACCATGGAGGGACAGGACTGTGGAGACAGTGCTTGCTGGGCAGGGCAGCCGGGGGTGTGTGATAGGATCAGTGCCGCTTTTGTGACTTACAGCACTCAGACCTCCGGCCCGGGTGGTGGTGGGAGTCATGGGCCTACATTGCAGACCCCACCAGCTGGGCCTGTGCTCGTGGGGGAGCCCACTCATCCCACTTCCGTTCTTGTCCCCACTGTGACTGCACAGAGGAAGAATATGACGAAGACGCTCAGGTAGTGGAAGATGAGGAGGATGAAGATGAGGAGGAGGAAGGGGAAGAGGAGGACGTGAGTGGAGAGGAGGAGGTAAGGAGGCAGCTGGCAGTAGGGTGGGGATGGGCTCCTCAGGTTCCCACCTCGCCCCTCCACAGGCAGTCCGGCACCCTCTGAGGGACTAGATTGCAGGGAGCTCTGTGGAAGAGGATTCCTGAGGCCAGACTTGCCTGCCTGGCCTGCTTCTGGGGGAAAATTAGCTCTTTCGGAAACACCAGATCCCAGTGCCTGGTGTTTGCTGTCTTGCATTTATATGTAATTAAGACATCGAGCACTTAAACCTTGTTCCAGGCAAAATCAAAGACAGCCCAGAAGGGATAAGTAGTAGGTAAGGCACTGCTGTGTCCCAAATCAGAAGGACGGGGTCCTTTCTGCACACAGGAAGTAGCACATCAGGCCTGGCCTAGTGCCCTGAGGATGGACCCAGCAAGTATGAACTGTCTGGGTCCCAGCTCTATCCCTGCTAGCTGTGTGTCCCTGGATGAGTTACTTGACCTTTCTGAGCCTGTTGTATATGTGTAAAACGGGGATCCAGATACCTTTCTCGGTGGGTTGGACAGAAAATGAAATAAAGTGAGTGACATGCTGGGGACATGCAGACTCCTTGGTGTGGGCGCTCACACCCCCACTCCACATCCCTGTACCATGTACTGGGCCTGATGTTTTACAGTCCCAGTTTCTCCACTGCAGAATCATCTTCTGTGACTTGTTTAGGCGGCTATGTCAACTCTTTGCTTTTATTTTGTGTTTAGAGACAGGATGCACTAATAGAGTTCAGGCTGGCCTTGAACTCTTGGTAATTCTGCCTCAGCCTCCTAAGTGCTGGGACTACAGGTGTGTGCCACCACTCCTGGCTCTCTCAGTCAGCTACTGCTAGCAGAAGACAGACTTGGAGAGATTTCAGGTGACAGCAGCAAGGATAGGTGCCTGTAGCCCCCGCCCCAGCCATTGCTCCTGCTCGTTTCTTGCCTCCCTCTCTTGAGAATGCAGAGATGGCTTAGGGCCTCGTAGCCAGAGTGTCCCGGATGGGAAAAGCCGAGCAGGACCTGGGGAGAAGCCACCGAGTGAAGCCGGGCTCCCATCTCCTGCTGTAGAGTTTCTCTTCTCCCTGTGTCCAGGCTGCTAGGCTCAGTCCGCTCAAAAACTGTGTGTGAGCTTTTTAAAAATAAAAACTTGGAAAATAGGTCCCCCTAGGCTAGGGCAGCAAGCTGCCCGGCTGATGGATTGTGTCTGCCCTTCCTGTCTCAAGAGCCCAGCACTGGGGTTTTGTTTTGTGTTTTATAATCTCCTTGACCATCTGCATATTTCCAGCTTCCACACAACAGCCTCAGCAGACAGAGTACAGGCGGGGAGGGACCATTCGATGACATTAGGGGAGGCTGTTTCCTGTGACAGAAAGAAGTCTGCCCTCGACAATTCTGTTTTTGTTTGTTTGGAGTTTTTTTGTATTGATACAGGATCTCACTATGTAGCCCAAGCTGGCCTCGAACTCATAGTGATCCTCCTGACTCAGCTCCAGAGTGCTAGGATTATAGGTGTGCACCACCACACCCAGCAACCCCCCCCCCCCTTAAAACTTCCAGGCAGCAGAAAACAAGGGTGGAGAGTGAAGTTGCCCTCCTGGCTGACTCTCAAGCCAATAGGGATGAAGTGGTGGTGGTGGTAGGGTCTCCTTGCCCTCCCTCTGAAGGAGTCAGGCTTTGCCGAAGCCAGGTCTTCCTTCCTTTGAAGCCAGAGCTAGACTGAGGCAGATGAGGAAAGCCCATCTGGTTTCCAGGGCAGGGAGTCTACTTGGACCTGCTGTCCTCATAGCACACAAAGTGCAGGCTGCTGGACCCCTGGGGATGTGGCGTCAGGAATCCTAACCTTGCCAGGGTGGGTAATTCCCCTGAAACCATCTGGATGTGTCCTGTGTCCTGTGCGATATGGTAGTTTCTGGGGAAGGAGTTCAGCCTTTCTGCAGATTCCCAAGTGGATCCTTGATTCAGACAGATGAATGACTTGTACACTATGCATCCAGAGCAGCAGGCCTTGGGTGGAGCTCTGAAGGGCCAGAGGCGATACATCCCTGGACCAGCAACATTTCTAACCTTGTTGTGTCCCATCTTTTCTCCTAGGAGGATGAAGAAGGTTACAACGATGGGGAAGTCGATGATGAGGAAGACGAAGAAGATGCCGGTGGTATGGCAGCCTTTTTGTTCTCTGCTGGTAGTGGCCTGGCCCCTTCATTTTGACATTAGCCAGCTTGGACTCGGAGGCCCCTGGAAGTGGGCAGATAGATGCCCATCTGTGGCCCCAGGTGCCTCTGTGCCTCGATTTCCAAGATGGCAGAGCTTCCCTTACCTGTGGGCTCTGGTTTCTGGAGCAGGGGTGAGTGACAGGTGGGATGGATGGATGTGTGCTCTAAATGCCTTTCTTTTCCTTCCTCCTCCAGAAGAAGAACAGGGTCAGAAGCGAAAACGAGAACCCGAAGATGAGGGAGAAGACGATGATTAAGTGGAATCACCTATTTTGAAAAAAATTCCTATTGTGATTTGACTGTTTTTACCCGTATCCCCTCCCCCCTCCAAATCCTGCCCCCCGAAACTTATTTTTTTCTGATTGTAATGTTGCTGTGGGAACGAGAGGGGAAAAGTGTACTGGGGGTTGCGGGGGGAGGGAGGGTGGGAGGGGGTGGAATAAAATACTATTTTTACTGCCACTCTTATTTTTTTTTTCCCCCTCCTTTTTCTTTGTGTCTGATTTTTGTCCCTGTAAATGCAAAATAGCTGAGTACACGCCAAGTGAGCATTTGTCCTTCACTCTCAAAGAGGATGGCTTGCGGGTCTCTTGTATTTCCTGGTATGTCCCATGTCCCTGGAAGTGGCTGGAAGGCCAGGGCTGGCCTCAGTCTGGTTACTCAAAGCCCAGGAGGGGCTGAGCACCAGCCCCTTTAACTCTTGCTTTGATTCACATGATTTCTGTTTCTCTCGGCCTGCTAGAGGCATCCGACGCCCTGGTTTGTAAATAGCGACCTAAAGGTGTGTTTTGGCACCGCTCTGGGGACGTTCCCCGTCTCTCATCCCTTTCCCCTTCACGGATGGTGGTGGGCTTCGCTCTACAGAGAGGATTCCGATGTTACTCTTGGGAGCTGAAAACGGCAGGCTTATGAGTTACAAGTAAAAGGGGTTTGCAAATGATAATTAAAAGAAACCCTCAAACTTCAACCTCTTTAATAAAAAACTATCCTATCTTGTTCTGTAAAATATTAGATGCTTTGTTTTACAAAAATGACAGGAGAATTCTTCCACGTGTACTCTTGGGCTTAGAACATTTTTACAAACCTAAGCACGGGGGAGATGTCGCTGCATGTCGGCTGGGTTTTTTTTTCATACACCCGAGCACGGAAAAACTAACGCAGAATTGTATTTTCTTACCTAGTGGAGATCCGAAATGACTGCAAATTCCTAGTGAATGTACAGGTTTGCATTTGTGTCCCTCTCCTGGATCGCTTTAGAAGTGATGTGTTATTTCCCAACCCATGTTTCATCTGTATAAAAGATCATCTGCACCGGTTTTTCTCCTGCCCCTCAGAAAAGCCAAACTTTGAGTTTTATGTCTGTTTGTCATTGATAAATTTCAATAAATCTTTTTATACAATTTTTGGGGGATGGCTTCTTTGAGTCCAACAGGCCCTTCATTGTTCTGGGGTGTGTTCCTGACAAACTGCTAGCTTAAGAAGGAACTTCATTTTTGCCTGATGCAACAGTTTTAGAAAATATGTAACCTGATGGTAAATTAGGATGCTTTGGGTTGCAAAGCAAGATTTGGTGGCATTATTTTCATTCAAAGCTACATTCAAAAAACTTTAAATACATAAAAGCAACAAAACTATCAGCAAAAAACATCAGACCAACCTTCGAACCTTGAATCTCTGAATCTCTTTCATTGTTTGGTATTTTCCATACTGTAAAAAGAATGTATGCTTAAACTCAGGAATATAAAACAATTTTTTTCACAAACCCCGAGATTTACATATGGTGTACTTTGTTACTCTTTTAACTTACCACAATCATTTGTCGTCCTGCACACTTGGCAAACGCAAAAATCCTAAATAGCTTCACAAAAGTCTATCAGCTGTAATCTGACTTGCTCGGTAACTGTGTGGTAGATATTTCTGATCTACCTAATGGATAAGTCCTTGGTCACTGTTGTGTCTGTTGTGCTCTCAATAGAAACTCTTAGGAGTAAAGTAGAGCGTAAGTTCTCTTACAAGGCTCAAGTGCAAGTTTCCACCGTGTTTCCCAGAACGTTTATATCAATTCACTAAACTTGACTGTACGGGCACACTATTCACTCTCAGCCTTACAGCCTCGAGCCCCATGGCCAGTCCCTAGTTTACAGTGTCTTATGGTCACTGTGTGACCCCAACAACCAAGATGCTCCCAAGAGCACCTGTGACCCACTCCACCCCCAGTCAGTGCCCTGGCAGCTGCTCCTGGGGACCCCTGCCTAGAGCCCCAGGCCTAGGACAGGAGGGGGCCTCCTAGGCGGGCTGTGCCAGGCACAGGATGCTGAGGCACCAGGCAGGCTTGTTCTCTGCCTCTCAGGGCTGGGTGAGATTGAGAGAGCAACTGGTTGGCCCTCACTTCTCCATGAGAGCTTTTGGGACCAAATGACTCCATAGATATGAAAGTGAGTATTTCCAAATGCAAGCTGGAGTAGGTGACAGTCACAGGTGATGCTGATGGACTCGGGGAGGGAAACTATTGTGCCACTCATATCAACTTCGAGAACGGTAACCGAAGCCCATTTTACAGATAGACAGGTTGGGAGGAAGTAGGGGAGAGCCAGGTCTGCAGGGCCACATCCATCAAACCTAGTCAAGAGTGACAAGAAGCAGATCTTTGTCAAGCCACTGCACGTGCCCAGCCCAGGCTTGGGTGCAGCGTCTTCATAACCACTGAATCATAGCACCTTGTAGGCTCTGTCACCTTGCTACACAGATGGCCAGCAGGGACTCACCAAGGTCATGTGGCCATGAGAAAGCACATCCCCATGAGATGCCGACCATGTGTGTCTGGCTCTGGCGCCCACCATCTTTTCCTTGCCTGCTCGCCCCCTGCCGCCTGCCACCTGCCCCCTGGCCCCTGCTCCCCGATCTGTAGCCTCCTGTGCTGGGAGGCAGCAGGGCTGCAGTCCTCAGCCTTGGCCTCTGTGGCTCTGGGGAGAGAGGCTTTGCCACCCTGCTGGCAGAGTCCTTGGAAACCACACAGTGCATCCTCTTTCTCTAAGTGGCCAGAGGTGACTGGGAAAACCCCAGAATCATGCAAATCAAGTTCCAAAACCTTGTGTTCATGCTAAGGACAAGGTGCAAGGCTGCTCAGGCCATCAAAGACATGCATATCGGAAAGGTGTCACTTTTTAACCCCCATTTGGCAATGCTCGGAGTAAACCCAGGGCCTTCACACTGTACTACATCCCCAGTTCTTTTTTTATTTTTATTAAGTTTTGAGACAGGGTATCATTAAATCGCTAAGTTGCCCAGGCTGGACTTGAACTTGCAATCCTCCTGCTTCAGGCTCCCACAGTGCTGAGATGATGGCGTGTGCCAACACCTAAAAGATGTCACTTTAAAGAAACAATGTGCAGCAGGCATTGTGGTATGTGCCTGTAATCGGGTGCTTGGGAAGCTGAGGTGGGAGAATTGTGAGTTTGAGGCCAGTCTGGGCTGCATTACCAAGACCCTGTCTCAAAAAAGAAACCAAAAACCAGAGAGTAACATGAAACTTCAGGGTTTAGATGCAGATTCTCTGGTCAGATTAAGCCCATGTGACAGCCCCCTGCCAGTGAGAAGACCTTCACCGAACAGGGACAAACTGTTCCTAAACCGAGAGAGGAGGTGCACAAAAGAAACAGACCTAGAAGAAACAAAACCTTACAGAGTGGAAATAAAGTCAGCATAAGATAAAATGCAAACACAACTTTCATAAAATAAGAAAGAAATCAGCCGATCCAACCCTTTTCTTTGACAAACGAGGAAATAAAGACGCAGAGATAGCATTTGGCCAAGGTCACAAAGCAAAGGAGTGGCGGAGCCACGCCTGGAACCCAGGACTCCTGTCCAGGGCTTCCGCCATGGTCCTGAGCCCCTACTCAGCATATGCCGCAGATCCACTGCCATGTCTGGCCCTCGGAGAGGTGTCACAACTCACCCAGCTAATGAGTGGCAGGATAAGGCTCAGTCCTTGCCAGGCATGGTGGTGCATGCCCCAATCCCAGCACTTGGTAGGCTGAAGCAGGATCACCACAAGTTCAAGGCCAGCGTGGTTCCCTGTCTCCTGGTCCTTGTCCTCTGTGTTTGCAGTGCCCAGCAGATGGGGGCAGGGCTGAGCCATTCCCTTTGTCCCATTTGCTGACTGGCAAAGGCTGTTTTTATCCTGGTTCAGAGACCCATTGTTGGTGGCTGGAAGGGTCCCATAGCAGGTCCCTACAGAGCAGTGCTGGACAACAGCAGCCAGACATCCCTCCGTGGCCCTTGACAGCCCGTGTCCAGAGAGAGGGCTGGACATGGCTGGGCAGACAGGGACAAGTCTGAGGCTGACAGAGCCTCCAAGGGGCCACCAAAATGCCAGCTGAGGCCAGGTGGGGGAGAGAGCCAAATGATGGGACATCCATCTACCATCACTGCGACTGAGGGAGCTGATGTGGGGATCTTCTGTGGATCACCTGGCAGGCATCCACCAGTTCCTCCCGTGTGGCGACGTCACCTGTAGACCACTGGAAGGACCCATGTGGAAGTGGGCCATTCTCCACGCCTGAAGTTGGATGGGCTCCCATGTTACCAGGTAGCCTGCTTCTAAAAGTGGCTTGCCAACTGAACGTTACCGGGTTCTGGGTTGCTCGTCTTTCCTTCTGGAGATTCCAGGTTCTTCTCATCTCCAACAAAGCACTGAACAAAACCAGCAAAAAGCAGTGGCCAAGTTTATTCGAGAAAGTGAAAGTGAAGAGTAGGGGAGAAACTGGCTCTGCAGAGCAAGCCTGGGCTGAGTAAAGACAAAAAAGAGGGTAAAAGAAAAAATAAAAGTACACACTGCGTCTGGGAAACACAGCATGGGCTAGCATGGTGTAGGTGTGTTCTTTATACTTTCCAAATCTCAAGGAAACTCAAGAGAACTACATATGGGTCCTGAGAGGCGGTGCTGGGATCCCAGCCTCAGGCTGACTTCAGGTCCAGGTCATCCTATTGACCACGTGCAGGGTTTGGGCACTGTTCTGCGCATGTGTCAGGATCTTATAATGAACAGGTCAAGCCTACTTCCCCAACCAGCTGGCCACGCCCTAATCTGCTATCTTACCTGGTCCCCATGCAGTTCCTAGAGTCTGCTGGTGACTCAGTGACTCAGTCTGGACAACCAGTGTGCTCCACACAACAGCCACCACGATGGTGCAAGGGACTTGGAAAAGGAGAATCTTCCTGTCAGGGCTCCTGAGCACCCCGCCTACAGGAAGTCTGCCAGCCACTGCAGCTGGAGCTGGGAAAGTCCCCAGCCAGGCTCTCACACCTGCATCTCAATCTTGGAGTTACTTCGGCCAGGAGGTGCTGACCCCAGTGAGTATATGAATTGACTGTTAAGCCAGGCGTGGTGGCCCACACCTGTGATCCAAGCACTGCGGAGGCAGAGGCAGGACTCCTCTGGGTTCAAGGCCAGCTTAGGCTACATAGTGAGTTCAGGACCAGCCTAAATTACACAGAGAGACCCTGCCTCAAAAACAACAACAAAAAGAACTGATTGTTGCTGGCCACTAGACATCGTTCTGTGTGATGCCCATTATAACCCTATTAGGCAGTCATTACTAACCTCATTCCAAAGACGAACTCCTCTAAGTACTCAGTAAACACTAGCTCACCAGTGCCTGACATAAGAGTATGAGCTGTATAAAAAATCGGCCTCCTGTTTTCCAAATTTCCCCGACAAGAATCCCTGGGACTTGGCATATCTCCAGGCCTGGGCCCGTGGGCTTTTATCAACATCTAGAGGATTCTCCTGAGGGAAGAATGGGAAATGGTGCCTTAAACTCAGTACCCACAACAGCCCCAAGAGGAAGGTTATATGGTCATGCTCATTTAAAGTTGAGGACAGTGAGGCTCAGAGAGGTTAAGTATCCTGCCCAAGGTGCAGGCGGCAGAGCTGGTATTCAAATCTGGGTCTACATGACTGTCATGCTTTTTTTTCCAGTGCTGGGGACTCAACCCAAGGGCTCGTACATGCTAGGCAAGCACTGTGCCACTGAGGTACACCCCAGCCCACTTCTACACCTTTCAGAGAAAAGGAATAATAGGGCCAGGGATTTAGCTCAGTGGTTCTGCCACCTGCCGCACAAGCACAAGGTCCCAAATATGATCCCCGGTACCAAAAAAAAAGAAAGAAAAGAAAAGGAATAATAGCAGCTATCTATTGTCTCATATACTGTGATGCTGGAAACCAGCACTGCAGAGTGGAAACCAAAAACTGTTATCTTAGAAAATGATGGTAGGGGGGGCTGGGGATTTGCTCAGTGGTTTCACCACCTGCTGCACAAGCACAAGGACCAGAATTCGATCCCTGGTACCAAAAAAAAAAAAGAAAAAGAAAATGATGATAGGGCCAGGGATGTAGCTCAGTGATGCCACACCTCCCTAGCAAGTACAAGGTCCTCAGTTCAATCCCCAGTACTGCAAAAAGAAAAATAAGAAAAAGAAAGAAAATGATGGTAATTTTATAGTAAAGAAGTCCAAACAACCCAAATATTTTCCAGGAAAGGAAAAAGCAAAGTTCTAAATGCCACTTGAGAATTAAAATAACCTAAACTGGGTGTGGTGTGGAAAATCTGTAATCCCAACTAGTTGGGAGGCCAAGGCAGGGGGATTGGGGGTTCAAGGCCAGCTGGACAATATACTAATACTCCATCTCTTATAAGAAAAATAGAAGTTAGGCATGATGGCACACACCCACCACTCAGGAGGAGTGCTGAGACAGGAAGATCGTCTTGAGTCCAAGGCCAGCCTGGGCTACAAAGTGAGTTCAAGGCCAGCCTGAACCACATAGCAAAATCCTGTCTCAGAACAAAATTAAATAAAATAAAAAAGAAGAAAGAATTAAAATAAGAGCGGTTGTGGGTTTAGAGTAGCACAGTGGTAGAGTTCATGCTTGAGGCTCTGGGTTCAAACCCAGTATTGCAAAAAAAGAAAGGATGGGGGGAAAAGATAATCTATATGAAAAGATTTCCCCCTTTCCTTTTAAAATTTACATACAGTAAAATGTGCTCTTTGTATCAACCACCACAGAACAATACAGTTCACGGACTTACTTCTTGGTCATAAAAAGCCATGGCTTTGCCTTCTGGGAAGACCCCAACCTCACTGGTGGCCTTTGACATCATCTCACAGTGTGGCTGGGACTCAGGAATCAGGAGGCCTGAGTTCTCATCCTTGTTCTGAAACTAACTCTCTGGGTTACCATCAGTGACAAGTCCCCTTTCTATCCTTTATTTTGGGGGGAGGGTTGGTACCAGGGATCAAACTCGGGACCTTGTGCTTGCGAGGCAGGCAGCGGAACCACTGAGCTAAATCCCCAGCCCTATCCCTTTCTATCCTTTAAAAAGACCAGGGCAGACTAAACGACTCTGACAGTCCTACTGGAAAGTTTGTTAAACTGTTTCCCTCACTGTCCAGAGGCCTCTGGTTATATCCATTTTGCACAAGAATTTGGCCTCCCCTGCCAAGGCACTGTGATGACAGGGACAAGAGTCAACACAGGAGAAATGGGCTGTCTGCTGAGGCAGGAGCATTCAGGTCAGAATTAGCAAAATGGCTTTTGGAGGCCTGGATGTGTAGATTGATAGCCAGGTCTCCACCCACCCACAGTTGCTGAGGAATCAAGCAGGGCCAAAGGAAGCAGAGCCACAACTGATCTATGCTGAATGCCTGTCATGTGTCTGCAGCTTGGCACGTGATCTCATTTCGCCACACAGCAGAATTCTCTGTGAGTAGCTATTACCCCACTTTCCAGGCAAGGAAACTGAGGCTCAGAGACATACACAGCCTGGCAGGCGTGAGCAAGGGTTAGAACCATAGCTTCCTGGGTTGAAGTCTGGAGGCACTGCCTCAATTTTCAGGGCCCGTGCAGCCTACAGCTCACTGAAGCAAGATTTGTCTCCCCCAATCTTGGCTTGGCTAATTTCACACCTTTTCTCAAGATTCTCGAGCTCAGGCCCAGCACCGTCCTCCCACTCATCTCTGCAGTTCTCCCGCCTTCCATGCCTGGGACAGAACCAGTCTCTCCATTGTCCCTGGGAACAGATGCCTTGCAACAAAAATGCTTTAAACCTTGGGAGTGAGGAGAGTGGATCTCTGTTTCTGGAGAGATGGACACTAGATGTTTTCAAGGACCAACAGGAGCTCCCTAATGGTGCTGGACAGAAGAGGCAGCATGGCTGGTGCTGCCATCTTGGGCTGGAGCTGGGAGGCCTGGGTAACCTCAGACGAGCCATCTCTCCCAGTGGTCTGACTCCCCAAGTGTCAGGAGACACAGAGCAGATGGATGCCATAGGCCTGATCCCACAGACAGGGAGTGATGGATGATATAGGGGAGACGGGGAGAATCCTGGCGAAGTACAGAGGCCTGGGATCTGGTACTTAAATAGAGGCTTGGTCTTTGGTAGAGGTGGGACACTTCCTGTTTGTAACTAGAGAGGAAGAGAAAGGCTGGAGATATGAGTGAGTGGGTGGATTTGCTGGAGGGTAGAAGGGAGAGGTCCAGTTGGCTTTTGAAGGAAATGTGAGGCAAGGTCATGAGTGAGATGCGTGGACAGAGGACAGAGTGGGAGTAGGGGCTGGAGGGGAGACAGCTGGCAGTTGTTCTGGGAAGTGGGGAAGCTACCACCAGGAGTGTGGGAGGGCTGGATGCCATTTGGTTGAGAACACTAAGCATGGATTTAGGGGAGACTGGTCAGCATGGCTCAGCTGCTAGAGAGCATACACCAAGAGGGTAGGCAGGTGGGCTTACTGGGCTGAAGATGGTAATGAACAAAGCACCAGGTGAGGAAGGGAAGGCATTCAGAAGGTTGTAGGATGGACCAGGATGTCTAAACTGGTGCAGAGGCAAGGAGGCCAGGACTGATGGTGCAAATGTGGGAGAGGGCCACAGACTGGAGAACTACTGGATGTGCAGGCTGTGGGTGGGAGCATCAAGGTGGGGGAGCTGGGAGGAGGGGGCACCAGTGAGGAAGTGGAGATGTCCAAGGTGGGAAGCTCAAGGATATGGTCTTAGGATGGGTGCCTTGTGTGGGAGAGGAGCAGGTCTTCCCTGGAGACGAGAAGCTTGCAAGACTGAGAGGCTAACATATTGGTGAACAATCTCAAGTTCACCCTTGGGCTCATTGAAACTGCCAAGAATGAAAAAAAGAATCATGAACCAACCCTGAAGTCCTCACTAATAAGGTGACAGATGACAGGTAGCAGCAACAATGACATAGTCACAGCTCTTTGGAGGAGGAATGGGGGAAATCAGGAGGCAGAAGAGGGGAACAGGAATAGTTCTCCAGTTCCAGGCTCTGGGGCACAGAGGGACAGCCCTCCCTGTGGCCTCCTAATGAAAAGCCTGTGGGGAAGTAGTGTCACTGAGCAGGGTCAGGGACCATCAGGAAAATCTAATAGGATCATCAGGCAGGATGTGGGGTCACTGGGGTGCAGGAGAAGCAACCCTCCAACTGCCAAGGCAGGAGGATCTCTACAAGTTCCAGGCCAGCCTGGGCTACATAGTGAGATCAAGGCCAGCCTTAACTGCATAGAGAGATCCTGTCTAAACAAAGCAAACATGAAAAAGAAGAAAGCAGAGGGGAGGAGAAGTATGGAGGCTTCACAGTGGGGGATCTTAACAAGAGGACAGACCTATGGTTCTGCTGACATATGGAATTGATCTCTTCCCTGTAGATCAATTTTTAGGGCAATGGACCACAACACAGAGGATAGTGCGCAAGCCGGTATTGGCCACCAGACATAGGACTGCAAGTTTAGGGAGATTTCCTCTCTGTTTCAAGACGGAAGAGTGAGGTACGATCTGGACTTGAGCTGTCTCCTTAGATTTTATAGTGACAAACTAAATTCTGTCCAACTTGATCAAAAAATGTTCACTCTTAAGAGTATCAGAATAGAAAAAGGCTTATGACACTTTAAAATGGACTGGGTTTCCAGTTTTCTTGGAGGAAGAAAAAGGGGGAGGTGTTAGGATATAATATTTATTAAAAAGGGCAGAAAATCAATTAGCATATAAAATTTTAATAGTATATAAAGTTGTTTATTATTACATGAAAAGATAATGCTCTACAATTCAATAAGAACAAAAACACAGCTCAAAAATGAGCAAAATATTTAAGCAAGACCATTTTGCAAAAGAAGACGGAAGTGGTCAACTGGTCTGTGGGAAAGTGCTTCCCATCATTAGTTACCAGGGCAATGCAAACTAAACTCACTCTGGAGGGTAGCTGAAGGGTGTATAAAATACTAGCACCTCTTAGGGAAAAGTTCTGCCAACTTCTCTCAATTTTATAATTCTACACCTACCCCCTGACGAAGCAATTCCATGTCTGGCTATTTACCCAACAAAAGTGCAATATCCTCACAAAAAGACTTGTGCAAGAATATTTGCAACAGCTTTGGTTATAGTTGCCCTAAATTGGAAACAACCCCAATGTCCAAAACCAGGCGAGTGAAAAAACAAATTGTGGCATGTCCATACGAGGGAATGTTATCCAACAACAATAATAAATGAATTACTGATAAGCATAAGCATTCAGGAAGATCTCAAAAGACTCATGCTGAGCTGGCCACAGAGATGCATACCTGTTACCCTAGCTGCTCAGGATACTGAGGCAGGAAAGTCACAAGACTGAGGCCAACCTGGACAATTTAGTGAGACTCTGTCTCAAATGAAAAATTTTTAAATGGGGATATAGCTCACTGGTAGAGCACCTGCCTAGCATTCAAGAGAGGTCCTATGTTCAATCCATAGCATAACAAACAAACAAAATACAAAACATGCAGAGCAAAATCATGCCAAGCTCAAAAGAGTGCACACAATTTGATTCCATTCAAATAAAAACAAGTTTTTGGTGGTGGTGGGGATGGAAGTCAGGGCCCTGCATGTGCTAAGCATGTGCCCTGCCACTGAGCTGCATCCCCAGTCCTCTATGTGACATTTATGACATGCAAAAACTGATGGACAGTGATAGACGCCAAACACTGCTCTGCCTCTGAAAAATGGCAATGGGGATAGGTTGGAAAGGGTCATGAGGGTCCTACCTGGGGTGACGGAATTATTCCATATCATAACTGGGGTATGGATTACACATGTGTATGCTTTTATCAAAATTCACCAAGCACTTTACATTTGTGCATTTTACCGTGTGTAAACTAAAGAAATACAGAAACACAAACAAATATTGAACTGCAGCTAATGATATGTATGCTAAAGCATTTAGAGATGAAGTGTGCTGATTTCTGGAATTCATTCAGAAACGCATAAAAATAAATGGATTAATATATGTGTAATAAAGTAAATACAGCAAAATGCTAATTACAGAATCTAGGTGGTAAGTACATTGTCAGGTTTTCTGTATGTATGAAAAATTTCTTGATGAAATAATGGTATTAAGATAGCATGCAAAACAAGGCTATTACAGAATTAAGATTGTGGCAAATATTTTAATCACCTAAAACATTAGCTTTGTGTTTTTATACTCAACCAGAATACTTTAACAGAATTTTTTGTATTATCAAAATAAGAGACAAAACTCATCAGAAAGATGTTGGGATTTCAGAGAAACAGAAACAAATTTTTTTCAGTCTGCACTCTCATGACTCACAGAAAACCACTTACTGACATATTAGTATATTTCTTTTAAAGTGAAAATATCTCAAACATTTCCCTGTTATTAAATAGTCCTCAAAAACACAATTTTTAGGTAGCAGTATATTCCACTGTAAGTATGCTCTCTATATAAATCGTTTAATCACTCGCTATTGTTAGATGTTGGCTTGTCTCCAAGTTTTTCGATCACAAACAAAGCTGGGTGATCATAACTTGTGGACCACGTGGAGAGTTTTCCTTAAGATAAATTCCTTCAATTTGGCTTACTGGGTCAGAGGTTAGGAACTTTTAAAACATTTAATACTAGCAAATTATTTTCCAGAAAGATTATACCAATTTGCATATCCTATGTAATGTAGCAGAGTATTTCTTTTCCAGCAGCTTGGCCATTTTTCGGTATTTTTTAAATTTAGGGGGTTTTTTTTGCCAATTCCATAGAGGGAAGATTATATCATATTACAGTTCTAATTTATATTCCTTTGGATATGATTAAAGTGAAGCATTTTTTTAAAAATTCTGATTAGTACTTTTTTCCCAAGGATCTGGGGCACATGTTCTACCACCAGGCTGTACCCTCAGCTCCTGTATTTCTTCTTTGACTTCTTAACTGTTTACATCCTTTTTCCTACTATTCTGGAGCAAGGAGACTTTTACTATTTTTGTACCAAATTACTGAAGTGTTTTAAAAATAAGAAAATATATCAGGGCCAGGGATTTAGTTCAGTGATTCCGCCACCTGCCGCGAAAGTGCAAGGACCTGAGTTTGATTCCCGGTACCAAAAATAAATAAATAAATAAAATAAGAAAATATATTAATCTCATGCTTTTTGTGTTTGCTGCAGCTAATTTCTCTCAATTTATTATCTTTTCAAAATTTTCTACTGAAGATTGAACCCAGGGCCTCACAAATGCTAAGCGAGTATCCTACCACTGAACTACTATACATCTTCCACCTTGTTTATTTATTTGCTTATTTATTTAGAGACAAGGTCTAAATTGCCCATGCTGGCCTGGAACTCGTGATCCTCCTGCCTCAAGCTCCTTAGTAGTTGAGATTACAAGCATGTGCCACCATGGTTGGCTTGTTTCTCATTTTGAATTAACTGTAGATTCATGTCATTGTAAAGAATAATGCAGAGAGATTCTGCATACATACCCTTTACCCCATTTCCCCAGTGGTAAGATCTTGCAAAATTATAGTACAACTGTCACAACCAGGTATTAACATGGACACAGTTAAGATATTTTCGTCACCACAATGATCCCCCACTCTGTTTTCTCATGCCCCCAATTCCTCCTTAATTCCTGGTATCTATGAATTTGTCCTCTATTTGTATAACTGTGTATTTCAGAAATGTTATATAAATGGAATCACAATATGTAGCCTTTTAGGATTGTCTATTTTCATTTAGTATAAGTTTCTGAAGAGGCAGCCCTGTTGTTGTATATATAAATAATTTGTTCTTTTTTCTGAGTAGTATTCCATGATTTGGATGGACCATAGTTTACCCATTCATGCATTCTAACTTTTGACTATTATGAATAAATGTGCTATAAACATTCACGTGCTGATTTCTGTGTGGACATAAATCTTCATTTCTCTGGGATAAATACACAGTTATGGTAGTTGTACATTTAGTGGGATTTTTCATTTTGAAAATGGCTGCCAAACTGTTTTCCAGACTGGCCATACCATTTTGCATTCCCTCCTGGAATATATGAGCGATCCAATTTCTCCACATCCTGGCCAGCATGTGGTGTTGTGACTACTGCTGATTTTAGAATTCCATAAGTGTGTCACAATAGCTCACACTGGATCTAACTTGCATTTCTCCAGTGATTAATGATGTTGAACATTGTTTGTGTACTTATTTGCCACTGGTGTATTGTCTGTAGTGAAATATCTCATATCTTTTGTCTATTTTCTAGATTGAGTCTTTAGGGATCTTTATGTACACTAGGTATTATTCCTTTGTTGAATATGTGAATTGCAAATATTTTCTTCCACTGTGTAGCTCTCTTTTCATCCTCTTAACATAGTCTTCTGCAGAGCAAATTATTTTCATTTTGATGAAGTTCAATTTATCAATTTTTCTTTTTGATGTCAAGTCTAAGAACTCTTTTAGCATTATATCCAGATGATTTTTCTTCTAAAAGTTCTATAATTTTACATTTCATTTTTAAATTCATGGTCCTTTTAGAGTAATTTCTGTAGGGAGTATGAAGTTTTGATTCAGACATTTCCCTTCCACTCTCTTCTCTCCCCTTCCCTTCCCTTCTTTTTCTTTTCTTTTCTTTTTAAACTCATGGATGCCAAATTTTTCCAGCAGTATAATTTGAAAGCTATTTTTCCTCCACTGTTTTTGCACCTTTGTCAGAAATCAACTGGGAATGTGTATGTGGGTCTACATCTGGGTGATCTACTGATCTATGCGTCTAGCCCTGCTCCAATACCGTAAGTCTTGATTACTATAGATATGGAATAAGTCATGAAATATTTTTTCAAAATAGTTTTAGCTATTTTAGCTTTTGGCCCTTTCATATAAATGTTAGAAAAATCTTATCTATGTTTACAAAAAGCAATCTTCCTCAGATTTTGATAGAAATTTCATTAAACTTATATACCAATTTAGAGATAAATTAACATCCTTACTGTGTTGAGTCATCATTAAATCAATGTATCTTATCATCTATTTAGATCCTTTGGGTTTTTTTTTCCCCCTACTGTGTTGTAGTTTTTAGTGCACAAGTCCTCTATGTTTTGTTAGATTTATATTTAGATTTTTTTCATTTCTGGTTGATTATAAATAGTATTTTATTTCTAATTTCTGTGTCTACATGTTCATTACTAGTATATAGAATTACATTTTTTTTATCTTGATCTTGTCTTGTGTGACTTTTGTTTTGTTTTGTTTGCTTTCTGCAGATTCCTTGGAGTTTTGTAGGTAGACAATCAAAGTGAGCATAGTGGTACGTGCATGTCTGTAGTCCCAGCCACTCAGAAAGCAGAGGCAGGAGGATAACTTCAGCCCAGAGTTCTAGGCCAACCTAGGCAGCATTAAAAGACCTCATCTCTTAAAAATAAAATAAGTAAAATAACTGATGTAGGGAATCATATTATCTGCAAATAGGGGCAGTTTTGTTTCTTTCTTCCAATCTTTGTTTTAATTTCCTTTTCTCACCTTAATGCTCTGGCTAAAATTTCCTGCACCATGTCAGATAAGAATAGAGAGATTGACCATCCTTGTCTTGCTCCTAAAATTTAGGCAAAGCATTTAGCCTTTCTCCAGTAAGTACTATGATGTTAGCTGCAAGATTCTGTTTGTTTGTTTCAAGTTGAGAAAGTTCCCCAGTACTCCTATTTTCCTAAGCGTCTTCACTAGGGAATGGGTGTTGAATTCTATCAACTGATTTTCCTTCAACATTTCTTATGATCACATGATTTTCTTCTTTAACTTATTAATATGGATTATATTCATTGATTTTCAAATGTGGAACCAGTCTTGCATCCTACCTTGTTTTGAGATAAAATTCTTCTTAAATGGTGCCGAATTCTATTTGTTAATATTGTATTAAGGATTTTTGTATCTATATTCAGATTGATACTGGTCATTTTCTTTACTGTACTACTTTTATTTGGTTTTGGTATCAGGGTAATACTAGTTTCATCAAATAAATTGAGAACTATTCCGTTCTCCTCTGTATTGTGTAGAGTTGTTAATTCTTTAAATGTTTGGAAGATTTCTCCAGTGAAACCATCTAGGCCTACGAATTTGTTTTTTTGGAGTTTCCAAATTATAAATTCAATTCGGTTAACAGTTTTAGGGATACTCAAGTTATCTCCTTCATATTACATGAGCGGTAGCAATTTGTTTTTGGAGAAATGGATCTTTTTCATGAAAGTGATCGTATTTATATGTGTAGAGTTGTTCATAGTATTCCCTTATTTTCCTCCTGATTTCTGCAGGGTCTGTAGTGAAATCCCCAACCTCATTCTTGATATTGGTAATTCTTGTCTTCTCTCATTTCTCTTTGTCCATCTTGGTGGAGATTTGCCAATATTATTGATCTTTTCAAAGAACCCATTCTCTGCTTGATTGACTTATCTCTGTGTTCTGTTTTCCATTTCATTAATCTCTGTTGTCTTTATTATTGCCTTCTTTCCTGCTTTGAGATTATTTTGTTCTTTTTGTAGGCTCTTGAGGTGACAGCTCAGATTGTCGATTTGGGACTATTTTTTCCTAACATATGCAATTATGGCTAACTGCCTCTCAGGGCTGCTGACTGCTTTAACTGAAAACCGCAAATTTTTTTTTTGGTACCGGGGATCAAACTTGGGACCTTGCGCTTGTGAGGCAGGCGGTGGAACCGCTGAGCTAAATCCCCAGCCCCATAAATTTTAACATGTTTTTCTTTCTTTCTGTGTGTGTGTGTGTGTGTGTTGCGGGGATCAAACACAGGGCCTTACACATGCTAAGCACGTGCTCTACCGCTGAGCTACATCCTCAGCTGTGATTTTAATTCTTTAGCTCTTGTTTTAGGGCCCAGGACAGGGTCTATTTTTGTACCTGTTAATGAGTACTTAAAAAGAGTATACAAACTTCTGTTGTTGGGGGAAGTGTTCTAAAAATGTCAGTGAGCTGCCACCTGCCTCCCAAATACAAGGTCTGGAGTTCGATCCCCGATACCAAAAAAAGAAGCAAACAAACAAAAAATGTCAGTGAGATCCTGAGGGCTGATAGTAGTTTTGAATTCTTCTTGTCTTTGTTGAAGTGAGTTTAGTATATGTATTGGTAAGAGGAGTATAGGAGTTTTCAGCTGTTGTGGATTTGTCTGTTTCTCTTTCTGGTTCTTTAGTTTTTGCTTTATATATTTTGCAGCTTTGTTATTGGGTGCATACACATTTATGTGCTGTCTTCTTGTTCGATACGCCCATTGTTTTTATGTAATTGTCTGTGGTAAAAATCCTGAAGTCTACTTTATCTGATGTTAATATAGCCATTCATGCTAGAGTTCCTTTAAAATAGAAGTTAAATGATGAGAATTCTAGTTTAAAAATCATTTAAGATGTAGTAAACTCTAAGTTATCCATAATGAAAATAATCTAAAAGAGCAAAGACCAAGTAGCATTGCAAAATTCACCTATTTTATTTATTTATTTATTTTTCTTGGTACCAGAGATCGAACTCAGGACCTTGCACTTGCCAGGCAGGCACAGTGCCACTGAGCTACATCCCTGGCTCTTTTTACATTTCTTCCATGTGGGAAAACAAACCAAAAATAATATACAAATAGAACCCAATACCTGGGTGCAGTGGCACAAGCCTATGATTCTAGCATTCTGGGAGGCTGAAGCACGAAGATCACAAATTTGAGTCCTGCCTGGGAAACTTAACCTGTCTCAAAACAAAAAATAAAAGAGGCTGGGGATGTTGATCAGTGAGAAATCCCTGGACTCAATCCCCAGGACTGCATAAAGAGATGCCAGCAAGAGTGAGAGAGAGAGGGACAGAAATGGATCCTAGTAACTGATATACCTGATTCAAGTTGGTTTATCCCAGTCCCTGCAGAACTTTTGCCAAGGAGCTATGATCAGAGGTCTCCTGACTCCTATTCTATTAGAACAATTCTCAGTGGCCTCTAGACTTTGCGGGGTTCCCCAGGCCTCACACTGCCAGAAAATCTTCCAGAATTTTAATCCTATTTCCAAATGAGTTTATACATCCACGCACAGAGATACATCACAAAACTGAACAAAGATGTTTATCAGGCCACATTAGCCATGTGGACCGTTACTTGTGTACTCTGAATTAATATCATTTTGAATTTTGGAATTACCTCCTGTTAGCACAAATAGAATGATTTTAATTTTATTTTTATTGTATTAAATGGCCAAATAAAAATGTAGATATTTTAGTAGGGTGTGGTAGTGCACACCTGTAATCCCAGCACTTGATTGCCTGAGGCAGGAAGATCGCTACTTTGAGGCCAGCCTGGACTACATAGCAAAATCATTTTAGTCCCTGGCTGTGTGTCATGAAGAGCCCAGGAGTGCAGTAGCATGGGGGCTTCTGCCCTTGGTGATCACACAAGGAAGGTCATACTTGCCATGGGTGTGGACTGGCAGAGCCACACTGAGGCCCCATGGGCTCAGGCCTCCAAGTCAGGCCTGGCATCCTGTGCGGTCCAGATTAATGTGAGTTTTCATTCCTTGTCCCTTGCTACCTAAAAACAATAATGTCTTTCTGAGACTTAGAAGGTGAGTATTAAAATATTATAGGATGGGTACAGAGACCTCATTAACTCAATGTTTATGGCTACTTCTCTCCAACCACTGGTATATTCATTTGAAGCAAATTTAAAATTCTTATTATTTTTAAGTAGGAACTACATTTACAGAGGCCAAAAGGCAAAGAACATAAAAAGGCGTACAATAAAATGTTGTGCTCCCATCCTCAGCCTACCCTGCAAGTAATACACTTATTCCTTCTTATTCCATTTTACAAATATGAATAGATCATTCTAACTTCCCTCCCTTTTTTTGTCTCACAAAAGATGCCAAAAAGGTCATTCACAGCAGGGACTGTAAAGCCGAACTGGCAATGTTCCAACCCCAGTTCCGCCACTCTTAGCTATGTGTCTGTACCCTAGTTCCCTAACCTCTTGGAGCCTCGGTTTCTTTATGTACAGTGAGGAAATAACAACATCTCACCTTGTTATCTGAGAATGAAATGAGCTAATATAAACAAAGCGTGTAAGTCACCCCTGGCTCACACTGAGCCCTCTGTAGGGGGCACAGGTACTTCAGGAAGGTGTGGTCCCAAAGCCTAGGACCCCAGACTCCGGAGCAGGACTGCCAAGCTCAAATCTCCCTTCCTTCCCTGTAAAATGACAGTGCCTACACTCAGGGGTCACTGTGAGACTGAAATGAAAACACACATTTATATAACATTTATATATCACGTAAGACCCTGCCTTACCCTGGGAAGGCACCACTGTATTTCATCAAATCCAGGATGCCATACATTGTAAAAGTACATCATTATTTTATATACTAAGAAAGAAAAACCATTCCAATCAAATTCTGACCTGCTTTTGACTGTAATGTATCCTCATTTCAAATATGTTACAAAGTAAAGAAATGCACATCTTGGAACTGATGAAATGTGGGATATAACTATTCCGCTATTCCACTCTTTTTTTCACTTAAAAATACATCTTGCATTTTGTTCTGTGCTGGTACAAAAAGCGCTTTCTCCCTCTATTTTAAATGGCTATATAGTGATCCATTATGCACATGAACCATGAATTATTTAACCAGCCTCCTATTAGTTTCCAACCTGTCACTGTTACAAGCAACACCACCATGAATAACCTTGTAGGCCTGTCACCTCGAAAGTCGGCCAGGATGTGTGAAGGATCAGCACCCAGAACTGGCATTGCTAGAAGAGTGTACGGATCTGAAACTTTTGCAGGCATCTGAAGTTCAAGTTTTAAATGGCAGAGGTGCTTCAAACTGAGGAAAGAAAGGCTAGGCCAGCCTGGTGAGAGAGGAGAGATGTGTCACAGGTCCTGCTACCAGGTATTTTCACACACTGCTAGGGCAATGTAAGTTGGTCAAACTTTCTGAAAGATGTTTTAGCTCCATCTTTCTAATTCTACTTTTTTTTGTTTGTTTGTTTTTTGAGACAGGGTCTCGCTATGTAGTTCAGGCTGGCCTTGAACTCACTATGTAGCCCAGGCTGGCCTCGAACTTGCAGTGATCCTCCTGTCTCAGCCTCCCGAGTGCTGGGATTACAGGTATTACCCAGCTTTCTAATTCTACTTCTAAAAAGCTATCTTACAAAAATACTGGCGCCAGCTGCAAAGACACAGATAATAATAGCAGCAGGTGTGATGCGGCAGATAGCACTTGGAGGTTGCGCACCTGAGCCTGTTTGTCCTCTGCACTATTGCACAAGGTGGGGGCTACTTTGCCAATTTCACAGCTGGGGAAACTTGAACTACAGAGGGTAAAGCTAGTAAGCACAGAGGCAGAATGGGACCCAGAAGCCTGGCATATGTCTGTGCTCTTTAGTGTACAAACATATTATATTGAAAGAGTATAAAAAAAATTAGAGAAGCCTAAATGTCTCAAAGATGCCAGGCATGGGGCACAGGCCTGTAACCCCAGCACTCAGGAGGCTGCAGCAGGAGGATTATTCTGAGTTTGAGGCCAGCCTGAACTATATAGTGAGACTTTGTCTCAAAAAAAAAAAATTATTATAAACTCATGCTGTGGAAAACAATGTACCCAAGAAAAAGAATAAAGTAAATCTTGATATACCAATGTCAATGTCTACAATGTACTGTCTTGTCAAAATAAATTTTAAGGGGGCCTGGGGATATAGCTCAGTGGTAGAGTGCTTGCCTAGCATGTGTGAGGCCCTCACTTCAATTCCCAGCACTGTAAACTACAGTCAGTCCCCAACTTTTCAACTCACCTTCCTCCTTCACCTTGCCATTTTTCCCTTTCTTATTCTTCTACTGAGAGTTTTCTAATGTATAGCCATTTGGAAATCCTTTTTAGGAAACAGATTTTTGGTTCTATCTCCTTTCCTGTTTATCTTAAAATGTGATATGTGTGGGGGTGGGGGGGGTTGTTGGAGACCCTGTTTCATTTTCCTGTTGCTCACTTTTCCATTCATTATTTTTCTCTGAGGTCTTGTGGATCACTGGGAGGGCTTTCTGGATCCCATATGGTTCCTGAACTGGTAAATTCCCTTTCTGTCCAGAAGCCAGAGGAGTCTGCAGTCTCCAGGCATGGGTGGAGTCCCTGAGCTATAAGTTATATCCGGGGCTTTACAGCAAAAAGTGACAAGATTTATTGCCTTCTATGGGGTCTTTCCAGGGAGGGCTCATCCTAATGTGGAATCCGATATATACTGGCTATTGATCCTTGGTGTTTATGCTTCCTGTCCTTTTGCCTTTCCTTTTGTTGAAGTCAGGATTTGCAAGGGTATGGTTTTCATACAGGACACATAATTTATAGGATTATTTTACAATATTCACCCAAAAAAGTTAAACGTTGAGGAGTGCAACAGATCTAACCACACACTAGAGATCCAAAGAATCCAGCCAAGGACCAGAATCCTACAGCAATGTCCCACACAAGTCCAGCTGAAGGCCTAGAGTCCCAGGCAATGTCCTCCATGAGCCCAGCCAGTGGCCTAGAGCCCACAGCAATGTCTCATGCTTGTCCATATGGAAGATCTGCACCAGGAACCCCCAAAGCCCAGTGGTGGAAGCCAGAAAACCTGCACCAGTGGGGTGAAGGATTTGTGCCACCAGGCTGAGGGATCTACACTGGAGTCAGGAAGTGATGCTCATGGTGAAGATCAGAGCTCCCCTGACAGGAACGGCAGCCATTCCCAGTGACAGCAAGGATCTGAGCTCCTCCGGTGATAAGAACAGCAAATTTCACAACAGGAAAACCACTCTGGGCAAGCTTTTCGTAGAAAATCAACACCCCACGATCTTTCCCTCCAGTTCTCTTTCTATGCCATTGGCAACAATCCTTGAGTGGGTCTTCTACACCCAGACCACATTGATTCAATTCAGCTGGGCGTTCCAATTGACTATTAGTTAATCCACCCTACCTTTTATCTTTCTTAGCTGAAACAATATCTGAATTTTCTTCCACTACACAGAACTCTTCAAAATGTCAATTTTTTTCAGCTGTACTTCTCCTCCTTCTCTTTTGAGACAGGGTCTCGCTTTATAGTGCAGGCTGGCCTTGAACTCACAGTGATCCTCCTGCCTCAGCCTCCTAAGTGCTGGGATGACAAGCCTGCGCCACCACACCTGGCACAGCTGTTCTTCTTTCATGATGGCGAGCAAATATGTTATTGTTTTGTTTTTGTGGCACTGGAGATTGGATCCAGGGCCTTCGCACTGAAAAACATCTCTCAGCTCTTTAATTTTTTTACTTTGAGACAAGAACTCTCAAAATCAAATTAGTTGCCCAGACTGGGCTCAAACTTGCCATCCTTCTGCCTTTGTCTCCCAGAGTGCTCAAATAAGGAAGAATCTTGCTTCCCGGTCTTGTGTCATCTCAAGACATTTGTGGATGGAGAGACCCTTCAGGTCCTCCTCAGTGGTTTGGGGCGCACCCCACCCTCTCTCCTCCTTCCTCCATGGCCCCTGCAGCTCTGCATCGCCCTCGGAGATCCCTCATAGTTTCCACAAGGAGCTCCTCTGCATCCGAGTCTTTTAAACAGGAAAGAAAACAACACTTCCTGGATTGTATCTTGACGTGTATACGTAATTTCCAGTGTACGTCATTCCCTGGAGTCCACCATCTCATTGGTTCTTGGGAACCCACAATTTCCCTATGCTGATCTATCCTTGGCACGTATGGATTATTTGGAAGTGCTCTCAGAACTTTAGTTCGTGATTGTTGCTCTGTGGTCTCACTTCAGTGGCCTCTTGATGGGGCTGGGAGAACTCATCTTTGAGACCATGGCAGAGCAACTTCGGACCCAGCCTGCTGGTGTGTTCGACTTGGTCCTGTTCCCTCTGTCCTGTTCCTCAGTCACAGTGTCATATTTATAGGGTCTCTTGTTTTTCTCCTCTATATTAAGGCAAAGTGTAAAAGCTAGAATAGAAACTGGACACAAGGGTGCATACCTGTAATCCTAGCCACTCAGGAGGATATAGCAGGAGGATCCAAAGTTCTAGACCAGCTTTGGCAACTTAGCAAGACCCTGTCTCAAAATTTTAAAATCAGTAAATAAGGAGGGCCAGGAAATAGCTCAGTGGCAGGAGGCTTGCCTAGAATTCAGGAAGGCTTGGTTCAATATCCAGTGTCAGAAGAAATTAAAAATGATTGTGTCTTTACATAAATATGTAATTCTGGTATTAGGTCACTTCCTGAAGTCCAGCATCTCATTGGTAGAAGGAGATACATAATATAGGGAGAGGTGTCGTGTCACTGTTAGTCTCCTCTGTTCAAAGAAAGGCTTTACACAAAGTCAATTTAATAGGATTTCATTAAGCAAAGAATGATTTTTGAAACTAGGTGGCCTTCAGATGTTGGACAGGTTTAGAAACACAATGTTATGTACCTGCCTTCATAATATCTGTGGACATAAAAAGGAAGTGACATACAGAAAATGGAAGTGATGTATACAGACAGATCCACTGGCTAAAGCTTAGCATTCACCTTATTTGAACCTGGTCTGAATAGTTGTCTGTGATTGACTGAAGCTTGGCTTCTGTGATTGGCTGAGACTCAGCTATGTTAAGGCAAATTGTTAAATTTTCAGTTTGTCACACAAGGTCTAGGGTATAAAAGTACGGAGGCTTTCTCAGGCCAAATTTAGTTTGATTTAATGCCACTAGTTTCTGTATTGTTTTTTTTTTTTGGTACCAGGGATCAAACTTGGGACCTTGCGCTTGCGCGGCAGGTGCCAGAACCCCTGAGGTAAATTCCTGGCCCTATCTGTATTGTTTTTGACATCACCTTAGGTCATAAATGGCTCTACTGTCTGATCCAATTAAATATGGGCCCTTCTACAATGGCAAGGTGTTGCCAGGCTTCAGGTTTACTCTTGCCCTGTGGGACCTCTCCTTAGCTGTTCCTTGCCCATATTCTCGCTGTTAAATTTCTAGCTGGTCTACAGTTTAGCCTCCTCTTAATGTCTTACCACCAAGATCTGCATTGTTTTCCAAAATCCTTACACACGAACTTCCTGAAGTTCCACTCCAAATAAAATCAGCTCTCTCAGGGAGAGCAACACAGGCTCTCCTTTCCCTACTGGCTGGAGCTGGGGGTGGGCACAGCAGGCTGCTCCTCCCATATAGATGTCCATTCATGCCAGCACTGTGTGCTGAAATGAGTGTCCACCTTACCATTGAACTAATTACCCTGGCACCTTTGTCAAAACTCTGTTGCTTCCGTATGTTACCCTCTTTCTGGATTCTTCATTAAGTTCTCTTGACCTCAATGTCTACCATTCGATCAACACAACTGTTGTGTTCACTGTAAACTTATAATAAATCTTGAAATGAGGTAGTGTAAATCCTAGCACTTTGTTCTTTTTCAATATAGTTTTGGTTACTAAATATCCTTTGAAAAACAAATCTTGTTAATTTCTTCAAGAGAGGTGGCTGGAATTTGGATCCAGATTGAACTGAATTTATAAATCAAAATGGGGAAAACTGGCTCTTAAAAATATGAAATTTTCTAGCTGGACCTGGTGGCGTATGCCTGTAATCCCAGCACTCGGGAGACTGAGGCAGGAGGATTACCATGAGTTCTAGGCCAGCCTGGATTACATAGTGAGTTCAAGGGGAGCCTGGACTACATGGTGAGGACTTGTCTCAAAAATAAAAATAAAAATAAAAAGGGAACTCTTCTAATCCATGAACATGACACTGACTTAATTCTTCTTTAGTTTATCACAGCAGTGTTTCACAGGTTTCAGTACATAACTCTTGCACAGTTTTTATTAAAATTTATCTCCAATATTTCATATTTTTAGTACTATTTGTATTAGCTACCTGTGCTGGGACAAAATACTTGACACAATTTAAAGGAAGAGAGAGTTATTTGGCTCAGGGGTTCAGAAGTTTCAGTCCATGGTTGGCCGGCTCAAGGCAGAAACATCACGGCAGAAGGGTGTGGCAGAGCAAAGCTGTCAACCCACAACATCTAAAAGCAGAGAGCAGGGGAAGAGCCCAAGAGGAAGGCAGCAGGAACCAGATACAGTCCCCAAGGTCACTCTCCCACATGCCCCAACCCTGCCAGACACATCCAGAAGGTGCAGTGAGGACAGAGAAATAGAGAACTGATGTACTTTCTCTTGTCTGGTTGGCTCCTAAGTGATGACTGAAGTTCAGTCAATGGTAGCTAATGGTATTGACTTCAGCCAGAGAGAAGGTGCAGGAAAAGCCTACCTTGCTGATAAACAAGGCCTGGTGGCTATTGCTTTCCAATGCTGTAATTGGAGTGAGCCCCCTCTTATAAGCTGATGACATCCCGTGCCTTTCCTGGAGATTCTGGGAACCATGCCTGTAGGACCCTCTGGGTGGTCTCTGGCTCTAAGTTCCTTCTTGGCTATCCTGTCCTATAGCTGCGCCTTTATCTGTGTCCCAGAATCACCCCACAAGTAGGCCACAGCCCCATCTCCCTCCATATCCTTTACCTACTCTAAGAGGCATGTGTGGACACATTTATGGCAGATTTGGGGAGTAGATTACACTAGAGAGAAGGATTAAAAAAAATCTTATACCTCTCTGTTCTTAAGGAGCCTCCTTCAATTGGACATGGTGGTACATGCCTGTAGTCCCAGCACTCTGGGAGGCTGAGGCAGAAGGATCACTAGTTGGAGCCCAGAGTGGGCTATTTATTTTTGATTTTTTGAGACAGGGTCTCACTGTGTAGTCCAGGCTGGCCTTGAACTCACCTCGATCCTCCGGCCTTTAGCCTCCTGAATGCTAGGATTACAGCTGTATACCACCATGCCCAGCTGGCCTGGGCAATTTAGTGACATAGTAAGACCCTGTCTCAAAATAAAAAATTTAAAAAGGCTGGGAATGTAGCTCCATGGGAAGGCCCTGGGTTCAACACTTAGTACAAAAAAAAAAAAAAAAAAAGCCCCCAAGATACTCACCCAGGGAGGCTTTAGCTTCTGGCCACACTGCTAATTGTTCCTTTTCCTTCTCTTTGTTCTTCATCCCCCAACTCCAGCTCCTTCCTCAGACAGAGCTATTAAGCCATCTTTGTGTTTGCCTCCCAACCCAGGTCCTGAGTGCCTCACCTTCTATCCTGGGGGCGGGGGCGCCTCTTAAGGTATTTCCCTAAACAAAGACACTTCCTTCTGCAAAAGAAACTGCTGCCAGCTGATAAAATAATAACTTTCCTTATCTGCTACAACAACAACAAAGTTGCCAAACAGCACTTGTTCTTGGGAGACTGGGCAGTAGTTGAGCCTAGCGGTCAATGAGAAGAGTGACCCATCAGATGCCAGGTATGGTGGCGCACGCCTGTAATCCCAGCGCTGGGGAGGCTGAGGCAGGAGGACTGCCACAAACTTGAGGCCAGCCTAGGCTACATAGTGAGTTTCAGGGCAGCCTAGACTACATAGGGAGACCTGTCTCAAAAAAAAATAAGAAAAAAGAGTGAGCCGTCAGTCCTCCTGGTGACTTAGCTTTGCAGCCATTATCTCACCATTGGGCAGTCTGATCAACTCATTTTTGATGAGCAAAAGTAGGTGAAGAGAAGTTCTGTGACTGGCTGAGTGAACTTCTGAGCTAGAACTTGAACCCAGATCTCAGTTCATTCAGATCTCTGTTTTGGGAGGTTTACAAAAATGGAAAGTGTTCCTTGTTAGTCAAGCGAGCGGTTTTGAGGATGAACTTGGTGTTCCGAATGGAGGATCAAAAGAGACCGCGGTCACTGGGCAGATGAGTTTTACATTAGTGCAGGAGGAGAAGATAAACTGTGGCCAGCTGTTTTCTGCCTTGAGGCTGACATGCCAACTCCTGAGATAAGCACCTGAGGCTGGCCGCAGGGTGGGCTGCTGGGAAGCCCCCCTGAAGGTCTCCTCTCTGCCACTCCTCCCTCTCAACCCCACTTTCTCATCCACCTGCGCCCTCTCATGGTCCAAGTCCACTCCTGACCACCCTGAGAAGCCATCCCTGGCAGTACAAGCCACTGAATTCTTTCCTGGGAATCTCACTGACAGTTACTCTCTGCTATGTGTTGGACGGGTGCCTTTCCAACTTCGTGGATTCTGATCTTCAGTCAGAAATACATATTTTACTTTGCTCTTCTCGAACTCCTCCTGCCTCAGCTTCCCGAGTGCTGGGATTACAGGCGTGCCATCTGTCTCTTTCATTCTCTTATACACACAAATTCACACACAATGAAAACTCTATGGGACTTCATTACATCTCTCTAATGCCGTCAAGCCCTCTGAGGGTGTCCATCCCGACAACCGGAGTAAATGGCTCCTTGGCCATTTGTCCCTTGGCTCAAGGCCCTTTGTGACCCCCCCACGTCACAGTACCTGTTGTTCTCGGTGACACTGGACGTACTCTTCCTGCAAGGCGTTTCACCCTCTTAGGCATAAAACTGTTCTCACTGTAAGAACTCAGGCCGCACTTCCCTGTTCCGGAAGCTCAGAGACACTGAGCCGTAATTTCCGGTTCCCCCAACTTCCGGTCCCGCACAAGTGCACCTCCATCCGGTTTGTATCCCTAACACCTGTGTCCCGACAATGTCCCTCAGATGTTAATTGAAAATTAATAAAAGAACACGATTCTTCTGTTTCTTATCATTAACTAAACTTCTTCCGTTCCATATGATCCTAAACTCTCAGCCGTTTTAATGATGAAGTTTGTAGACGCTGTGGTGGAGGAGGGGGAGGGTGGATTCCGCAGTTTCCAGTCCAGCCAGTGGTGTTCGTTGCCCGGAGGGGATCAGGATTGTGAGAGCTGGAATGCATAAATATACAAATAAATAGTCAATGCCTGACTTTTAAGTTGCTAAACAGATTATTTTAAAAGTCCACAGCTGAAGCAGGTGCAGTGGCAAATGTCTGTTGTGCCAGCTACTCAGGAGGCTGAGGCAGGCAGATTGCAAGTTTGAGCTCAACTTGCGCAATTTAGCAAGATCTTATTTTAAATTTTTTAAATGGGCTGGGAAGGCGATTCAGGGGTAGAGCATTCACCTAGCACGTTGGAGATGTTGGCTGGGCTGGATCCTCAGCACTGCAAGATGTTGAATAAATTTAAAAAATTAAAGCTCATGGCTAAGACAATCATCTTAAAAGCCAAGGCTTTTGATTTGAAGAGAAGAAGGGCTCAACGCCAGAGAAAGTAGGTCATAAGGTTTATGTCACAAGCAGCAGTTTGAGAAGTAGGTGAAAGCCAGTGTACTCCCCCACACACACACACACACAGCCGAAAGCCGAGTGAGGGACGGGCCCACCTGTGGCCTTAGAGGGGGAGGAGTCAGTTGGCAGGAGCAGACCTGGAAGGGTCGGATTAGGAGTTCAGCACTTAGAAGCTGAAGGGGCTGAGCATGCATGTAATCCCATCATTCTGGGAGGCTGAGACAGGACGATGGAAAGTACAAGCCCAGTCTGGGCAACTTAGCAGACCTTGCGCTCAAAATAAAAAATAGGGGAAAAAAATTAAAGCACTAAGAATGTAGCTCAATATAAAGACCCTGGGTTCAATCCTCAGCACCACAGAAGGAGGAAGAGGAGGAAAGAAGGAGGGGGAGGAGCAGGCAATGCCCACTGGGCATCTGTTGCCACCCTGGTCTGTGTCAGGATCCACAGGAACTATACATCTGGCAGGGGAGGGGACCTGGGAAGCCCTGAGACTGCTCACTCATCCTACCATCCGAATTGGCACCCCTTCTTCTGGTCTGGGGTGCTGTGAAGAGGGGAAGCCCAACACCCAGGACTGGTGAACTGAACTAAAGCCCAAGATTGTGTCCCAGGATAAGCAGTTGTGGCCATCCCAAGCCTTTACAGTTACAGAATACCTTCTTCATGTATTGCCAAAAATTGTCTGTTGTAAAAAATTGTAGATATTTGAAAAGAATACTGCCAGTGTGGTGGAACACACATCTGTAATCCCAGCAGACAGGAGGCAGAGGAAGGAAAATTACCACTAGTTCAAGGGCAGCCTAGTGAGACCCTGTTTCAGAATAGAATAGAATAGAATAGAAAGAATAGAATAGAATTTATTCCATCATCTGCTTACCCAGAGATAATCACTACTGGTCATCTCAGTTCTTCTAGACATTTCTGTCTGCTCTGCATATAAATTTTAATTATAATCTAGATTGTAACCTCTCTAAGATCAAGAACTGCATCTCTTTTTTTGTTGTTTTTTGTTTTTTGCTTTTTTTTGGTAGCAGGGATCAAACTTGGGACCTTGCACTTTCAAGGCAAGCATCTGAACCACTGAGCTAAATCCCTGGCCCGAGAACTGTATCTTATTTATTTCTTTAACTCCAGTATGGAGGATAACAATGGATGCATGAAGGATGTTTAATCAGTATTTAGTTAATTAGTTAATTTTGTTGTTGTTTGAGACAGGGTCTTGATAGGCTGACTTTGAACTCACTATGTGGCTCAGGAGGAGGAACTCCTCCTGCCTCAGCCTCCTGAGTGCTGGGATCACCAGCATACACCAGCACACCCAGCTTAATTAGTTAAAATTTTTATGCAGTGTTTGGGATTGAACTCGGGGGCTCTCTACCTCCAAGTTACACTCTCAGCCCTTTTTATTTTTTATTTTGAGACAGGGTCTTGCTAAGCTATCAGGCTGGCCTGGAATTCACCATCCTCTTGCTTCAGCCTCTGAAGTAGCTGAGATTATAGGCATGTACCATCACGCCCGGCTTGATTAATTAATTTTTGAATAAAAACTGTCTGAAAATCCCAATGGGCCAAGAAAAAGAATCTATTTTCAATTATTATTGCAGATGACTTTTGGACACTGTGAATCTGAGGCACTCTAAGGAGTTGGTTGGGGGAGAAAGTCCCTGGGGGTTGAGGGGGGGATTTTTGAATCCTACTGTTAAGAAGCCCCAGCCAGAGCTGGGCGTGGGTGGCGCACGCCTGTAATGCCAGCACTTAGGAGGCTGAGGCAGGAGAATCGCCATGAGTTTGAGGTCAGCTGGGGCTACAGAGTGAACTTAAAGGTCAGCCAAGCCCCAGTCAGGTCTTTAGGTGATAAATGACCCAACACATTTTCTAAGACTTTGTCCCGTTCTCCTTCAGGTAGCCCAAAGTACCTTTGCTAGGCAAGGGGAAGCCAGCATGGTTCTAGGTCCCAGCTGGTGGTGGGAGTGGTTTACAAGAGTAGTATGAACCCTCTTCCTCCCTCTGCCCATCATAGCCCTTCCTTGTCTCTGTGAGCTCCCTTCAGTCTCCCTGACCACCATTGCAGCTCCCACCTGGGGAGCAGAGAGCTCCAGGGATGCTCCTGTTTCCCTTGTCAGCTGCTTCCTGGAGCCAGGGAGCCAGGGCTGGGCAGCGGTCTCACCTGCATCCCTGCCCCTGCCTGTCCTTTTCTGCCTTCTCTTTCACTTTCTGGTTCCTCCTTCTGCCACTTCCTCAGCCCCAAACCTCATGGGACTGCAGACTCTCCAGGCAAAAAGGGCCCCTCCCTGTCATGGCCCATGTGGGAAACTGCTCAAGGTCATAGAGCAGGTCTGGGCCAGGCTGGGAAGCCAGCCCAAGCCTCCTTCCAGTTCTTTGGGCACAGAGCCGGAGCTCTGCAGCCTCCGGGGAAGGAGAGAGGAGCCCCTACTGCTGATCTTGGGGACAGCTGACCCCAGGGCGGCCTCCTCCTCCTGCTTCTCCTTTGGGGTCTCAATCCTAGCTCTCTCCTGTTCCTGCTTTGCCATGAGGCCCTGGTGCCCCTGGCTGGGTCATGAATTCTGGGGTGGGGTTGGAAGCGGTGGAAGGGCTCCAGCTCAGAACAAGTAGGCTTGATAGGAAGGCCAGAATCTGCCACCTGCTGGCTAGATTCAAGTTTCTAGCAAATTCTTCCTGGTCTTTCCATGTTGCTGTGATCACTGTGACCTTGAAATCCAAGCTCTCTGTCCTCAGGGACCCCATCTCCCTCCTCCCACTCAAGTCCCAGCTGTTAACCCCATGTGCATCAGCAGCCCACCCCCAGGGGTTTGTGTATGAAGCTGGCTCTGGCAGCACTGAGGAGACATTTCAGGCAGTGTGGCAGGCAAGTGTCAGGGAGGGGCTGGGGACACAGGATAGAGCTTCCTAGAATCTGCAGATGCAACCTTGAAGCTGCTCATCTCTCTCTGAGTACGGCTGACGCTTTTGTTCTTGTTACTGAATTCAAATTCCAAGGGAAGACAGGCTGCAGGTTGTTCCCAAATAGGAAACACACGGAGGGCCAGGAGTTTCTGCCAACCTCCCTTGGGGACTGTTTCCTCCCTGCACTGCAGGCCTGCAGGCCCCAGAGGGATCTGGTAATGCTTCCCCTGGCCAAGGTTAGTGTCTGCCTCTACACCATCACTGCAGCCATTCCAAGCAGGAACAGGGGCAGGGTGTGGAGCAGTTTTCAGCATGAAGTCATTTCCCACAGCAAAGGAGCAGTCACATCCTGCACAGCCCATGGGCACCCAGAGCCAGGAGAATCTAAAGCACCTGAGCTACACTGAATGTGACGATCCTCCTGCCTCAGCCTCCTGAGTGCTGGGGTTACAGGCGTGCACCACCAGGCTGGCCTCTCCTACATCTTTAGAGACTTAAAACTGTGTGCAGGCCATACCCTAACTAGCAGAGGATCAGCATAACAGACCAGGCACAGAATCCACCCTGGCACATGAAGAATTGTAAGGCCATAGACTGGAACAGGGAACTAGTGGGTCACTTACTGAGCACAATGGGGGAAAGTGGGCCCCTGGGGTTGGAGGGGGAGCAAAGTAGACCCTGACCTGAGATAATTTACTGTAATAAACAATGATTGGCAAGCTGCTCAGCAGGCCCGGAATCGAGGACCAGTAGGACAGAAGTACTGATGTCAGGGACCCCACTCTGAGAAGGAGCTTGTGGGCACCAGGCTTCCAATGAGCTCAGTTTCCTTCAAGCCCAGGCTTTGTGAACTGACCTGGAGCAGAACCCCCCCCCCCCGGGGCTGTCAGGTCCTGTCGGAAGCTGCCCTCTGTTTCCCTCTTCCTGGTAGACTTGTTTGACCACTAGCGCTACACAATGGCTTGGCCTCAGGGACCTCCCAGCTGCTGCCATAATGGAAACCTCAGCTGCAGGACCAGGAAGGGACCTATGAATTGTCCCCACTCCTCATTGTATAGATGGAGAAAATGTGTGCAGAGAGGAAAAGCGGCTTACTCCATGTCACACAGGCCACCCCTGCAGCCCCGCTGCCTGTCTTGGGCCCTCCCAAGTGGCCTGCAGCGCCCAGCTTGCAGCCTGCCCGCTCTTCACCTGGACAGCCCCGGCTTGGTGTGGCGGCTTAGGTGTGCGCCATCCTTGAAACAAGATGGGCCCTGCTGTCCTCTTGGGACAGGCTCCCCCCATATCTGGGTCTCCTGTGACCCTGGACCCAGAAGACCCACATCCCCAGGACTGAGTGACCTTCCTGAAAACTGGAAGAGCAGAATCATTTAGAGCACCCCTGCAGACCCACCGAGCCAGGGGTGTGGAGTCATGCTTTGTCACCCTTGAATTGCCATTCGCATGTAGGACACTGGTTTCCCCAGACCCCAGACAGCTGCTGAATAACAGAGCAGTAGATCTCAACGGGGGTGATTTTGATACCCCGAGGGACCCTGGGTAATATCTGGGATGTTTCTGGTGGTCATAAGTGAGTAGGGTTGGTGTGGCATCTGATTGGCCAAGGCCAGGGATTCTGTAAACATCTCACAGTGCATGGGATGCCCCCTGCCCCCAGCCAAGAATCATCTGGCCTGGAAACACCAATGGTGGCAAGATGAATGGAGGAGACACCATGTCTCCGTAGCTACAGAGCCCGGCTGTCACTCCAGAGAGGAGAAGGGGCTGTGTGTGTGTGTGTGTCTGTGTGTGTGTGTGGTGATGGGGTGTTGACCATCAAGGCATCAAGAGCAGGAACCACCCAAGGGCCAAATGAGATGGCCACGCCCAGCCCAGCCGTGATAACTTGAAAACATTTTATTTCAATTCTATCCTTGGGAGGCAGCATAAATAATCACAGAAGACCGCAAAGGTCAATGGGGAAGAAGAAAAGAAAGTTGAAAGTGAGGAGGGGGTGAGGAGAGCTGGCACTGTCTACTGCAGGGAGGGCAGGGAGACCCTGTCCCCTGGGGGGAGTGTGGGGGCTCCCTGCCCGCTCCCCAGGGTCTCCGTGGACAAGACTCCTGCAGGTGCCCTGGGAAGGGCAGGTGGAGAGCGTCCCTGTCCAGCAGTTTCCAGCCAATGAGAGACAGAGACACTCACTTCTGGAGTCCCAGGTCCTCCCAAACTGCGACTTTTCTGAAAACAGTGCTTTTGGATTTAGCATGGATGGTGAGAAATGCAAGGAGAAAAAGAGGAGGAGAGAAATGAAATTGTGCAGATGACCGAATGGAACATGGCATCTTACAGTGCTGTGCACCCTGGGGCCGCTTTCTCTGTCCTTGGCCACACAGTGGGGCAGAGGTGAGGCTCGGCGACATCCCAGGGGTCAAAGAACTGAGTAAACGTTAAAGTGCTGTCCTATGGGGTGGCTGTGGCCATTCTACGTGCATAAGGCTGCAAGTGGCTGAGAGACACACGGGGTCCCCAGAAGCCATCAAACCCTGCTCTGCATGCCCGGGACCAAGCTCCACTCTTCTCAGCCTTGGCTTCCGGAGGAAGAGGCCTCGTCTCAGATGGAGTCTCCTGGGGCGGAGCCAAGGGTGCAGGCCAGGAGGGTCCGGGGGCACCAAGCGTCCTCAACCGGGCAGTGTGGCACACTGGCACTACTGGTATCGGCTGATGGTGGAAGTGGGGAAACCCATGGGGGAGCGGCATCTGGATGCAGGGCAGGGGGCCTGGCCTTGGGGTCTGGACACCCAGGGTCCACTATTGACCTGCCGGGTGACTCAGTACATTGCTCCGCATTGCAACCCTCAGTCGAGTCATTTGACAAATGGGGACGAGAGTCCCTACCCTGCCTAGCTCACGAATTCAATGCGAAAAGGGTGTGCAAGAGCTCAGAAGAGAATCACGGGAAGGCGAGGGTCACATGGCCTTTGAAAGCGTCCTCTTCATTCCCTGAAGACAAGGGGCGGGAGGGGAAGAGCCAGAAAGGTGAGTCAGGTTCCAGGGCTGCTGGGACACAGGGGACCCTGGCCTGAGGTCCAGCCCCACTGTGGGCCCAGCAGGGACCCAGAACCGGGAGTCCCCACAAGTCCTGGCAGCCCCTTGGCAGGGAAAAGTTCAAGTTCTAAGTCGAGCTGGGATCTGCGTCCCTCTCTGTCCCTGTCCATGGAGGGTACCCCTTGGGGAGTCCGTGGTCCTGGCCCAGCCAAGGGAAAGCCTGGCTCCTGGGGAACAAAAGGGGTGTGGGTGGGATTCTCCAGGAGAGGCTGGGGACTAAGATTAGCATGAGGTCAGGAGGTCAAGGGTCGGCTTCCAGTTGTTGAGGTTAAAGGTGGGGTCCCCAGGTTGGCCCCCAGCTCCAGTCCTGGCTCTGTCTCTGGGGCCACTGCATAAGGGAAGTGAAGAGACGAGTGGAAACCACGGAGAGATCAGCTTGGAGGGCAGCCCAGAGCTAGCAGTTCTTGGGGCTGTTGCGCAAGTTTTTCAGTTCCAGCTGGAGCTGCCGAATTCGGACGTCCTTCTGAGCCAGTTCCTCCTTCAACCGCCTGATCTCGTCCTGCTGCCGGAAGAACATCCGGAGGAGCTGGGGTGGGAGAGACGGCCAGCCGAGGAGGCCAGGAGAGACGTGAGGAGGGGTTCGGGAAGGGTCTCAGGCACCCCGCCATGCCTCTCTCCCAGCCTCTCATGGTCCTCACCCGGCTCGGTCTGGGTCCTGCTCCTCTCCAAGGAAGGAGGAAAGAAAATCCAGCCTTCCTAGCTCACTGATCCATCGCTCAAAAGGGGTCCAAACCTGAAGATCTCTTTACCATCCTGGATGAAAACTTTTCTAGTGTTTTGCTCTCTCTCTCTCTCTCTCTCTCTCTCTCTCTCTCTCTCTCAATTGAATCCATTTCCTTTGCACTGAGGTGCATCCCCAGGCCATTTGAGACAGCCCATTGACAGGGAAAAGTTCAAGTTCTAAGTCAAGTTGTTCTCGCCTAAGTACTTAGTTCTTAGTCTAAGTCTAAATTGTTACATTCCCCAGACTGAGCTCAAAATTGGCATCTTCCTGCCTCAGCCTCCCAGCATGCAAGGATTATATACATGCACCCAACCTGGCTTGCATCCTTCTCTTATTATGAAGATTTATTATCTTATTATCTTATTAAGAAGATTGTAATGCTGGGGTCCAACACAGACCCTTACGTAAGCTAGGCATACGCTGTACCACATACCTAGCCCTAGAACTTAGCTTTTGAAACACAAGGCTATGACAGAAACACTAGAGTTTTCACTGGGCAAAGCACAGTGTCTTGGCAGATCCTCACTCAATCATTCCTTGGATGGACCAGTTTCTCCATTTCTTCTGTAAGACACATCAATAGGTGGCTACAAGCACTCTGGAAGGCTGCAGGCTACCCATGGACCCCCTAACAAAGAGTCAAGTGTCATCCACGGTCACTTGTATTTGTGTGACTCTGATCTGAATTGCATTTGCTATTGTATGTTTTTTTTTTTTTGGTACCAAGGATTGAACTCGGGTCCTTGTGCTTGCAAGGCAAACAACGGAACCATTGAGCTAAATCCCTGGCCCTGCATTTGCTATTGTAATTGCACAATTTTTTTTGAGACGGTCTCACCATGTAGTCCAGGCTGGCCTCAAATTCAAGGCAATCCTCCTGCCTCAGCTTCCTGAGTGTTGGAATTACAGGTGTGCACCACCATGCCCAGCATTTTTGTCCTTATAGTAAATAATTATCTGCACAGTTGTGCCTGCCACATTCTCAAAACTTCTTTGCATAGATTTTTAGATCCATTTTTGTCACCAAAAAAAGCTTCATTAAGGTATAGTTTGGATTCCATAAAACTCACCATTTTTACTGCAAATATGTGTTAATAAAAACAAAAATTTTAAAAATTCAGCATCTACACCTATAATTCAATGATTTTTAGTAAGTTACCGAGCTACACAACTGTAAATCACACTCTCAGCCCCAAGTTCTCATCGGCTGGTCCCAGTCAGCTGTGGTGCTTAAAACTACAGATAGCGCCAGGGGCCACAGGCTTGAGCAAGCTCTTCCCAAGGAGGAAGATGCCCGGCTTTGGTGCAGAGGGACCATGGTGTCTGCCTGGTCTGTACAGAGACCCTTGGAAGTCTGCCCCCAGGTTCTCAGTTCTGATGACTCAGTGTTCCTTGACTTAGTGCTCCCCAGCCTGCCTCCTCCATACCTGGTGCCACAACTGAGTTCAGGCTTCACTGCTGCCCAGCTGCGCTGGTGCAGCAACTCATCTACAGCAACTCAATCCACAGAAACTGGGGGATAATAAACATCTGTGGGTTTAAGTCATTAAGTTCTGGGGTAATTTGTTACGCAGCAGTGGATAGGTGATAAAGCTGGCCTCTTTTCTGGAGCACTTTATATGGATTATCTTTTTAATGTCCACCGAATTTTCTATCCCCATTTTACCACAAGGAAATGGACGTAGAAAGGTCAGGAAACTTGCTCAGTCACAGGGAGGAAGAGGAGGGGCCAGCAGCCACTTCTGGTCTAGCATGTGGCACATGGCTAAGCTGAGCAGCCCTGGCGCCTGGGCCTGGGGGAGACGCATTGGAAGGAGATCAGACAAGGCCCAGCTCTAGGTGCCCCTGAATGAGCTTCGTTGCACCCCACGTGGTCCCCGGAGCCTTTCCTAAAGAGCCAGCCTCTTCCACAAGACCAGGAAGTGTCACAGCTCATCACTGCCACACCCTGGGGAGGAAGGCACAGCCCCACCATGTACAACTCCTACGACAGTAACATCCTCAAATGGTTTCAGAGGAGATGCCAGCTCCTCGTTCCTGCATTTGAGGGCGGGATGTGTGTGGCCGCACCTGTGACACCCCAGCCTCTATTTATTGGGGTCAGAGGCAGTGCAAGTCGGCGGTAGGCTACTTACGGTATTTGTCCCTGAAAGACAAATGCCTCAGAGTGCACTGGCTTCTGGGCCTGAAGCCTGTAATTGAAACGTAAAGGTCTCACTCCTCCAGGGCCCATGGAGGCAGTAATATCCTTTACCTCGTTCTCTGTCCTGGGTGGGACATTTTCTAATAAATCTATGCCGTTGACCACGACGCTCTTCTTCTCTCTGATGGGAGCTTTAAACACCACTTTGGAGGACCTCTTGTAGCCCTCCTTCAGGGACATCAGCACGGGGTCTAGGAAGCAGGAAGGGCATCACATTGACCACTGCTGGACAGCACTGGGTGTCAGGGGCTGTGGGCAGGGGATGGGAAGAGCGAGGCCGAAGGCAAGGGGCAGCCTCTGGCCTCCTCTGTGAGGTACCTCGGTTGATGCCGCCCAGCCACTCATCCGGGGTCAGAGCTGGCTCTGTGCCCGGCGTCATGGGGTAAATGTCTTCCTGGTAGGAATCCGACTGCAGGGGCAGCAGGAGGGAGTGAGACAGCCTTGCTCCCGGCCAGACCCCACCCATGCTACTCACTTTCCTGCTTCCAGCCTTGCTCTTGGGGTGCCTCCCGACTGGCCGCTTCCCCTCCCACCGACAGCAGCAACCCCACTGTCCCCTCAGGCAGTGCCTCCCTCCTTCCACCCCAAGTTGGGCCTGAAGACGCCGCCTGCATCTGGGCTTCTCCTATGGACAGTGGTGAGCAAGCTACGATTCCATACAGGGGACCCTGGAGCCGCACTCACCCTCCGGGGCACAATCATGGAGATGGGCTCGATCAGCCCCTTGAGAGTCACCAGCTTGTAGAAGCGGAACACCTCGCAGGCCGACACGTCCAGCCCATGCTTGGGCATGACCCCTGTGGGGAAACACACGGCTCCCTGGGTCCTGGCTAGCACCCCCTCGGTGCCCCTGCCTTGTGTCTTCTGCCAGGCACAGGCTGAGGTCTGCAGGTGACAACCCTCACAGAGGACGGCGAGGGCGGGGGGTGAGTAGGGTTTGAGCCAGACTCTGCCCTTTCCAGCTGGGAGACCTGGGCCACATCACTGACCCTCTGAGCCCCCCAGCCCCATGTGAGACATCAGGGACACTTGTTACCCGCCTGGTTTAGTCAAGCACACAGCCAGTGCTCGGACCTTTCTCTGAACTGTGAGCACTAGACAGGGCTCGAGGGCTCCCCAGGGATGGAAGCTGCTCCTCTAGACAGGGAATTCCTGGAGCTGGACCACGAGGTGCAGAGGTTGTCCCCGTGGTATGTGAAGCCAGAGGTCTGGGTTTGAACTCGCTTCTCCTTTTGCAGTGCTGGAGATGGAATCCAGGGCCTCGTGTACACTAGGTGAGTGCTCTGTTGTGGACCTCGGTCCCCAAACCCTTCCTGTGTGTTTCAGTTTGTTTGGTTTTTTTTTGAAACGAAGTCTTTCTAAGTTGCTCAGGCTGGCTTTGAGCTTGTGATCCTCCTGCTTCAGCTTCCCAAGTAGCTGGGCTACACATGTCCTCCACCCAGCCCGACTTGGGTTTGAATTCTGTTTCTGCCACTTGGCAGCTCCACAGGGCTGAGTTACTTTATTTCTTTGAACCTTTGAACAGTGCCTGGCTCTTGGTCAATGCTCGGTACGACCCAGCTTTCCCCTCTGCTCCTGGATCCAGCCCTCCTCCCATTTGTACCTCGTTACCAGCCTTTTTCCTAAAAGGAAGTGGGGGTGACAGAGTTGGGGATGTGGAATGGTCATTAGGACCTCAGATGGCTCTGGGCCTCCTTTTCGCTGTTGGGCACCAAAGGGGCCTCTCCATGTCCCTGACGCTGGCCCTCAGGCCTGCTGGTGACACCAGACACAGAGGGCACAAGCCTATTCCACTCTAAGGAGGAGGGGTCATGTGCACAGGCAGGAATAGGCTCCCGAAAGATTTGTCCCACAGGGTGACTGGGACCCCAGAGTGCTCCTGCTGGATCACAGGCACTGTCAGGCTTAGTGGACAGCAATGAGACTGAAGAACATCTGCCTGATTCCCCAGCCCCTGGCCCCAGGCTGAAAACCAGGCAGCTCGGGGCTGCAGGGATGGTGACTGGAATCTTCTGCCTCGTCGGTGAGGAGAGAGCAGCTGCTGAGGACACTGGGGTCAGCCCCAATCTGGGCTCAGTCTCCCTTCCATCTCCCCCCTTAGGCCACTGCTGAGCAGGAGTGACAGTGGACATAAAGGCCATGGAAGGACAGCGCCAGCTGCAGGGCAGGGACAGGCAGGCTGCAGCAGGGCTGGTAGACCTCCCCAGGGGGCAGTGCTGTAGGCCAGAGCCCCAAGCCCTTACCGAGGCCTTTCTGTGGGGCTGGGGAGCGGAACTCCATGAGGTAACTCAGGTAGGGCTTCTCCGTGCTGATCTCGTAGTACCGGATGTTCCCGTCGCCCTAGGGTGAGGGAGAGGGGGTGAGGGCCTGGTAGCTGGGGAGGGCTGAGCCCACCCTGGCCCCAGGATCTGCAGGAGAGAGCTGCCCTTGAGCCAGCCTGGGCCTCTACACCTTTAACAGCAGAATAATGGGGAATTATAGGATGGATGTGCTACTTGCCCATAATAATAAAATGGAGTTCTTCTGGGGCTTCCTGGGGGTGGAGGGGTGGAGGTGGGGTAGGCCACGCATGTGTGCACAGCCTATTTTGTTGTTGTTGTTGTTATATTGGGATTGAACCAATGGTACCTTACCACTGGGCTATGTCCCTAGTCCTTTGTTTGTTTTGACATAATGTCTCACTATGTAGTTCAGGCTGGCCTTGAACTCACTATGTAGCCCAGGCTGGCCTTGAACTCATGGCAATCCTCCTGCATCAGCCTCTCAGGTGCTGGGATTATAGGCCTGCACCACCATGTCCAGCTCTTATTTTTTATTTTGAAATAGTCTTGTGTGAGTTTCCCAGGCTGGGCTCAAACTTGCAGTCCTCCCAAGGAGCTGGGATTGCAGGCGTGTGCCACTGTGCAGGCAGCTTTTCTGGACAAACAAGGCTGAATTTTTCAAGATCTCTGGGTAAGTGTTTCCAGGTCCATCCCTGACACTGTCGCTGTGCTTTTTGGGCTCTGATCTTTATACTAACATCAAAGACCAGTCCAACTCACCTCGGAGGAACTGTCGGTCACTGACACTTCACTCAGTGTGTCAGACTTGATGGGAAGGAGAGACCCGGGGACCCAGAGAAGTTATCCCCCCACATCGGGGACTTGGGGTCTCCCAGGAGCCCCCGCCCTCCCCTGCCCTCCACAACCTTTCCAGCCAGGTAGAGCATGTGGGTGTCAGCATCGTAAAAAGGGAACAGGAGGCCGGAGAGCCCATCAATCTCCTCCTCAATCAGCGGCATGGACAGGTCCTCCTGCAGGAGGAGGTTGGGGGGAGGTCAGCCCATGTCCAGGCAGGAGGGCACAGCACTATCCCAGACCCCAGCCAATCCCCCAGAACTGCAGCCCCCTCATGTCAAGACCTTCTCTGGTTTTTGTTGTTGTTGTTGTTGTTGTTTTTCATTTTTTGAGACAGGGTCTCACTATATAGCCCAGGCTGGCCTCGAACTCACAGTGGTTCTCCTGTCTCAGCCTCCCAGGTGCTGGGATTACAAGTGTGCACCTCCACGCCCCGTCCCCTCCAGTGTTAAAAAGCCTGCCCCACAGTGGGTGATAGCTGCATTCTTCATCTCAGAGAGTGACTTAGAGGCTTGCCTCAGTGTCGCCTCCCCCTACCCACTACTTGCTACGTGTCCCCTGGTGAGCCTCAGATCTCTCTGGAGCTCAGCCCTGATTCTGGAAAAAATGCTATCAGCCTGTGGTGTGGCCTGGCGGGGTCCCAAAGCCCTCCTGGGCCCTCAATGCTCCTCCCACCTACCTGGCAAGGTGGTGGGTGGGTAGGAAAAGGTGTGAGGAGGAGGCTGGACCTGGGTCCCCACTGGGACCTGGAGCCCCAGCCTCACACTGCTCTCAAACCCCTGGGAAGTGGAGACCCTTCTGCTCCCCCACCTCCCCGCTGACCTGGTCCCAGAGTGCGATCTGTCTCGTGTTCCACCTGGAGACCCCGGTGGTGAGCAGCCGCTTCATGTTGCCCAGGAACACCACCCGGTTCACCCTGTGGTTTTTGCAGTTCGCCTCCTGGTGGGGACAGAGAGTGGGTGAGCAGGGACCCCCAGGACTTGGGTACTGTCGTGGCTGAACGGGGGTTTCCCCAAAAGACTCCCGTGTCCCGTGTCCAGGACAGAATGTTTTTTTATGTGGCAAAAAGGCCCTTGCAAATGTAATTAATGATGCTAGGATGAGATTATGGGGGCCTGGAATTATGGGAATTATGGGGGGCTTGAATGCTATCGTGAGTGTCTATCAAGAGGGAGGTGAGGGGCTGGGGATTTAGCTCAGTGGTTCCGCTGCCTGCCTCACAAGCACAAGGTCCTGAGTTTGATCCCCGGTACCAAAAAAAAAAGAGGGAGG
>NW_004624781.1:4516655-4632171 GCF_000247695.1 Heterocephalus glaber
GGAGTGACAACACCGAAAGCTGGAGGAGCTGGAAGAGCCGAGGACAGGTTCTCCTTAGAGCCTCTGCAGGGAGGGCAGCCCCCGACACCCTGATGGGGAACCTCTCCCTCCAGAACTGTGAAAGAACAAGAGTCCCTGTGGTTTCAGCCAACCAGTTCGCAGTGAGCTTTTACAGCAGCTGCAGGAAACAAACACAAGTGCGGAGGAGCGATAGAGCCCTGGGAGCGGAAGCTGGGTCCCTGGTGTTTCCCACGGTGGCGGGAACATGAAGGGGACAGGGCTAATCCACTAGGTCCCATCGGGCCACAGTGAGTCAGGTACTCCCACCAGGACGAGTCTCTCACTCCTCACAAACCCCCAGGAGGGACTCCTGATCCCCACTTCGAACACGGGCAATCTGAGGCTCAGGAGGGTGCGGGATGCTGCTGCTGCTGAGCAGTCCTCCGCCTCCTTCCCTGCCCACTGGCTCCTGAACCTGAGCTCCTCCCTCACCAGGTGAGTCAGCACCAGGCAGGAAAAGATGCTGAGGGGACAGCCGGCTTTGCTGCGCCCGGGTTTCAGTCCCAACTCTGCACAACCCCCGCAAAAAAGTGTAGCCCAGGAGATGCCCCTCCCCATCTGCAGTCACGTCCTCCCCTGTGAGCCGGAAGTTGGCTCTTCCTCCCAAGCACCCTCCCTATCTGTTTCACAAGGGAGATCCAAGTCTGTAACCCTCTCCAAGGCTCAATGTCCTCATGTTTTAGAATGGGAAGTGCCACCGTTCCTGCCCTGAGGGCTGTCCTGAGACAGTGATAGAACCCTTTCCAGTACATGCCACACGGCAGAAGTTGGCTCATACTGCTGCCATGATCATTTCATGTGTGGTAGCAAGAGGTGACTCTCTGGCCTTACAATATTACACACCCACATCAGGCCCCAATCTTTCTTGTGTTATAGGAAAACCCGCAATTTCATCTATATTTTCCATTCTACCAGCCCTAGGTGATGGTTAATCTTGATTGACTTGAGGGATTTCCAGGGGATTATTAGTAAAACACATTGCTGGGTGTATCTGGGTGGGTCATAGAGGTGTGTCCTTGAGAACTCTGTATGGCCTCTGGCCCCTTCCTCTCTGGCTCTTTTCCTGTTCTCTGTTTCCTGGCTGTCATGAGTTGAGCAGCCTTCTTCAACCAGGCCCTTCTGCCTTGGAGCCAGCCAACCACAGACTGAACCCTCTGAAACCGTGATCCAAAATAAACCTCTCCTCCTTTAAATTGTGTATGTTTGGTCACAGCCACAAAAAGCTGACTAATACATTCCATGACCGACACATTGTAGGTGCTTGCGAGATGGTCATCAGTCACTCCCAATGACACTGAACCCCTTCCTCACATTTAAGACACAGAATATTCAAAGAGCAAAAACAGAGCTAAGTTGGACAGTGCCCCGAGCCATTTTCCCCAGGCTCAGCCCAGGCACATGGCTGGGCAGTGAGTCCCCAGCTCCCTTGTCCTGAATCCATGATGGGATTTGGTTAGCACCTAGGGATCTAGCCCATCTGCAGGAGGGGGCTGCAGTGGGGACAGCAAAAGGATCTGGGGTCTGTCCCTGTCCAGAACAAGGCAGGGCTCTCAGAGCAGATGGGCTGGGAAGAGGAGCCCGGCACAGTCATTTCCTCCAGGCCAGGCTGGAAGCTGGGACCTAGCTCTCAAAACCTTCCCTCTCCACCTCAAAAAAATGCTGGGTTCCACCTGCAGAACACGGCCAGAGCGGGGCTCGATCACACGCAGCTTCTTGTCCTTGCACGTGGTGGTGAGCAGGCTGCCGTCCGTGTTGAAGGACATGCAGAGGATGACATCCGTGTGGCAGTCGATCATTTTCACCGGCTCACCCACGTCCAGGTTCCAGATGAGAACCTGCAGGGGCAGATGAGGCACCTTCGGTCCTCACCCCAGGACCCTGGGAGTGGCGCCCTTGTGGGGTCCGAGGTGGGCTGGGCCGCAGCATGGTGTCACTGAGTTCTACACCAAGGGCGGCTGCGTAGGGTGACACTATCCACTGATCCCTGTGGGCAGCTCCCAGGCCCAGCCTGGATGTACTTTCTGCAACTAGCAGGAATGGAAAATGTCCCTTGCCTGGGTTCCTCGCACAGCTCTTTTGAGGGCACCCATGGGCCAGGGCAGGGGCTGGGGTGTGGCCTCCTCTTTCTTCTGCAGGAAGCTTTGCCTGCTGCTTTTCCTATCAGACAAGATCGGTTGGGTTCAGGTTGGCATGGCAGCAGACTGCTTTTCCTATTGGGAGGGCAGAGGCCACCTCTTGGTTATGAAGTGACCAGGCCGGGGTGTCAGCATGGGATAGGCATTCTCCATCAGCCCCTGTGGCCCCATGGGCTCCAGCAACAATGGGAGGTGTGGAGTTGCCATGTTGGCTGAGGAGCCTAAGTAAAGGCTCTCTGAACACCCCTCCCCCTCCCCGCCCCCCTGCCCTGCCTGGCCACACACCTTGTAGTCGTAGCCGGCACTGAAGAGGATGTTGTTGGTCGTGGGGTGCCACTCAACCAGCCCCACGCGCCGGCTGTGGCCGTGCAGCTGCAGCAGCGCCTCCGTCATGTTCCGCTTCAGCCCCCCTTCCGGGATCTCCCAGATCCGCACCTGCAGAGGGGAGAGGCAGGCATTGGCCGGGTGGCCGGGTGGGCAGGGACCTGAGGTGCCAATGGTGGCCCCCCCCGGGATGCCAGGCTTCCCAGGCCTCCTGGCTCAGGGCCGTGGGCAGAGCGTGAATGAGGCCTGGAGGGAGGTCCCGGGTAGGGAAAGAGGGGACAGAGGCCAGCCCTCTGGTCTTGGGGACAGTTGCCTGCGGGGTGTCTGCAGGCCTGGCCCGCTGCTCTTGCTGGGCCTCTTTTAGCAACATCAGAGTAAAGCGCCTGTCTTTTCTTCCCACCCACACGCTCCCAAGAACCTCCCTGCCTTCTCCTCTCCCCACCCCAGCTCCTGCTTGCCACACCACAGCCTCGTCCCCCCGCTCTGTCCCCACCAGAATGGCCACCGGCAGAGGGCTGGTGGCCCCTGTCTATGCTGAGAGGAAGGGCTCGCTCGGGTGCAGAGACTCGGGTTAGAGATCAGGCTAAGCCGATAGGACAAGCAGAGCCCGGGCAGCCTTGCTAGTTTTGGTCATGTGGATGCTGAGGAACAGGCAGAAAGGTGACCTTCGAGGGAAGGATGGGACCCGCAGGGAGCAGCAGGGAGGAGGACCACACGGTCCCTGAGAGAAACGGAGCCCTTTCTCTGCAGTCCCCAAGCAACCCCTGTCTGGCCACACTGCCTCAGTGGGCTGCGGTCACTCAAGGCAAGACTACTTCAAAGTTCCCACTGTGTCAGCTCTAAAGGTGTTGGGTGGGGGTCTGGCCCTGCTCTGTCTGCTGGTGGCAGCAAATGAGATAATGGCTGCCACCACTTATAAACTGTAAAGTGCTCTAAAGACCTGTGAGATTATCATTCTCGTTAGTATCATCACTGATGTTATTTATCAGAGTTTAACAGAACTCACGTGACCCGAATTTAGAACACCTTTAAAACAACCCTTCTGAGCCCAGCGTGGTGGCACATGCCTATGATCCAGCACTCAAGAGGCTGAGCCAGGAGGACTGATGTGAGTTCGAGGCCAGCCTGGACTACTTAGCAAGACTCTATTTCCAAAAACTAAAAACAACGCCAAAAAAATCCCTTTGAAAATCTAAACTCCAGAGTATGCTGGAACTCATAGATACGATTGCTGTTTGTCATATTATAAATCAGAGGAATTCTTTCAGACACAATTTGGCAATCTTTAGTAGAAACCACAGAAGCATTTATATTATGCTCTTTGATCCAATAGCTTCATTCTTAAAATTCACTATCAGAAAAATGTCCTGACACATGAAGATATTCACAGCAACACTGTCTATAAAGAACATGTAGAGCACACTAAGTGACCGATACAGGGGGAAGGGTGTGGCATGCCCTGCCAGTGCATCACCTCTGCCCTCTGTTCACACCCTCACAGGCACATTCAGGGAAGCCAAAGGCAGACCCAGGCTTGGGGACCAGGCTGGGGATCCCGGTGGCCCCCAGGGAAGTCCTATGGCAGGTCCCCCACCAAGAAGGGGCCTCCCCTCTGCTGTACACAGAAGTATGTCCCACACTTGTGTTCCCTAAGACCTAGCTCATGTGCCTATTGGCTGGCAGGCTTGAGGGTGGGGAAGGGGGTTCAATGCAGGATCTGGGGTCCCCCTGAGGTGCACCTCCCTTGGTGCCTGCAAATCAGTTTCAAAAGCCCACTCAAAAATGTCTGTAATGAGAGGACAGTGGAAAACGTTTTCCCGTCCCCGTCTCCCCACTGTAAATCCCCTCTGGTGGCTCCAGCCCTCCAGAGAGGCCAATGTTCCCACCCTGTCCCGCCTGCTGGAGGAGGGGACATGGAGCCACAGAGGAGGTGCTGTGTGACAGGCGCTGTGTGAGCGTTCAGCTCGAGGACTGGCCTGGCAATGGCAGGGGTGGAGTGGGATGAGCCGCTGGGGCCGCGACTTGGCAGTCACCAGCAAGACACATGTGCCTTTCCTCCCCGAAATGCACGACTGGAAGGTGACCCTGGAGATGGGAAGACAAAGGCCTGGATTGGACACATGTACACACACACTCACTCACACAACATACACTTTGCACTACACCCCGCCCCACCACACACTCATTACACACACACGTCGCACATTATACACACACCATATACCACACATACACACACTATATACATACCTCCCACCACACACACACACACACACACACACACCATTTACCATATACACCACACCACACACACCAAATATCACACACACACCACACCACACATATATGTACCACACACCACACACTTCATACACCCCACACTGCAGACACATACCACAACACACAGAAACACCACAGCCCACATACACATACCATACACCACATACCGCAGCACATACCGCACCATACACACTGTTTTCTACTCAAAAATGATACAGTTACATATGTTCTTCACCTTGCTTTTTTCACGTATCTTCAGACAGCAGATATCTTTCCACACCACTACGTGTAGATCTAATTTGGCCAGAGAGACATCTGTTGTGTGATTGTCTCAAGGGAACATAGTCAACCTCTATTAGCCAGGCGCAGTGGCACATGCCTGTAATCCCAGCTGTCTGGGAGGCTGAGGCAGGAGGATCGAAAGTTCTATACCCTGTGGGCAATTTAGCAACTTACCAAGTCCCTGTCTCAAGATATAAAATAAAAACAGGGCTGGGCATATAGGTCAGTGTGAGGGCCCTAGGTCCAATTCTTATAGCACTGCAATAACAACAACGAACCCAAACACATAACACATTCGCTGATGAACATCCTCACAACAGTCCCCCTGGTTTTTATCAGTGCCTCTACGCCAACACCTGTTATGAAGCTGATTTTAGGGGCAGTACTATAGCCCGCCGACAGAGCACCGCCTGGCAGGCTGACTTTTGTCCACCTGATTGGTCCAAGCCGTCTTGCCACAGTCTGGATTTGCACTCCTCGGCATCGGCTGCTGTTTATGGCCAGCCCTGCCTGCCCCTGAGCGGGTCCTGTGCTTTATTAGGCACCCTTCTCGCTGCCTCCCCGACCAACCACCAGCTCCCAGAGACCACAGATACCCGTGTAAGGAGGGGAGGGCCCAAGAGGGGGTATGGTTAGAAGAAGGGGGCTGAATACGTCTGAAAGCTGGGTTGAGGGTGTGGGAGGGGTGGGAAGACAGAGGGGTGACCAATGTGGGGGGGAAGCCGCAGGGGATCGGCCTGGCTGGCAAGCGGCAGAAGAAGCCAGAGGCCACTCGCCACACCTCATCACAGAGGCCTAAAGATGCCCAGAATAACTGCATTCCTGAGCAGCCCAGCTCACAGAGTCATCCCTCGGTCACCCTCTGAGGCAGGGACACTCGGGGTGGTGGAGCGACCTCAGCCCGAGTGACTCTGTGCGAGCCACTTAACCTTGCTGAGGCTCTTAGTCTAGAAAGTCAATAATGGAAAGCTATGGTCCTTGTAGAGCCTGTGGGTCAAACCAAACTTGGCGTCAGAGTCACACGAGCTGATTTCTTGAGGTGACAGCAGTGTAGACGGCAGGTCAGTCGGGTGGCACCCAGACTCCAGCCACTGGCCTGGACTTAAGTGTCAGGGAGCAAAGAGCCAAGGGAGGGAGCCCAAAGAGCTGCTTTCACTGCCAATGTCAGACAGAGGGTCCCAGGCAGGGTGTGGGGGACCCGGATGGACAAACGTCCCAAAGACAGCAAGATAGTCTGCCGTTTCCCCACTTGATACCAAGCCCTCCCCTTCCTATGGCTCAGTTTTCTCAGCCACACACCAGCACAAACTTCCTCCAACTGACCCCCCACATTTCTCTGTTTTTCCATCACTCTTTTATCCTGGGTTGGAAGGACACCGCGCTGCTCAGTCTCAGCTGCAGCAAACCAGTCAACACCAGGCGCGGCCTGAGCTCAGGGGGGAGCTGGAGCTCAAAGTGGTCCTAGGTCAACAAGAAAGGGACTCCAGCCCTTTGGGGATTTCCTGCAAACAAAGAGTGGCTGAGATGTGGGAGGAGCACTTGGCTCTGCCCAAAGGGACTTGAACTCAGCAGGAAACTCAAGACGGGTCTCTGGAAGGAAGGGGTGGGGAGATGGAGTGGCCCGGGACTGTCTCTTTCCTGAGTGTCCCACTCAGAGCCTTGCTTAACCGAGTTACATTCAATCCCCCAGAATATGTCGTGGCCCTGCCATGCCCAGGGGGCCATCTGTGGTCTCTGAGAGCTGGCATCTTGTTGGGGAGGCAGCTGAGAAGGGCGGCTAATAAAAGCCACAAGACCCACTGTCCCTGTGCACAGGGGAGATGCAGTGGCCACAAAAGCAAGGGCTCTGTGGCCTCACACACTCCACTCAGATCCAGGCTCTGACTGTATGGCTGTGGGACTTTGGCCAAGTTACTTAGCCTCTCTGAGTATCAGTCTCTCTCTGAACGACAGGGACCCTCATACAACACAGTTGCTGTGGAGACTGAAGACAAAACCCATACGTCACCAAGCACTTACTAATACCTAATGACACACACTTAATTTTAAGGATTATACACAACTTTAGCATAGGTCAAACTGTAGATGTGATTTTAATTTTTGTTGCCCCCTCTGGAGTGAATACTTATGGTATTAAGTTTGTCTCTCTTTTATAGAATGTGGTATAAATTTAAATTTCATCTTTAAAATGCAGGTTTGGGAGTGGCTAGCACAACTAGGCCCTGCATTTGATTTGATCCTACACACACACACACACACACACACACACACACACACTCTTTTCATGATTACAGAGGTATCTGGTTGGATCTCTGCTTTTTGACATTTCAAGGGTCTTGGTTACTCAATGACTTAGGACCAGGGCCTATTTAGTGCCTCTGATAATGCTGCTCCTAAGGGAAAGAATGTTCCATTTAGAGGACATGCTTGTTACACAGCTCCAGCAGACAGATACTACTTTATATATATGGGGTAGGAGCTCAGAGAAAATACTGGAGTTCATAGTGAGCAAAAATCTCTGGGATAAGAGCTGAATTTGAACTCCTTATTATTACTGAAAAACAGATTGGGGTAATCTTGGGAGGACAGGAGAGTAAATGAGTTTGGGCCGTCTGGAAGCATCTGGTGTAGCTGTACACAGTCCCCTGGCCCTGGGCTTTCATCTGATCACTCTGCAGATCTGAGGCCCAGGGCCAAGAACTCAGATGCTTCTGCTTTTACTGCAAGGAGAGAGGAGCTGGGAGGAGGCTGCTGGGAGCTCCAAGGCTGCTGCCCTCTCATCCTCCCAATTCTTGCCAATTATCCTATCACCTGCTACCAGAAACTGAGTTGATTGTCACTGCCCTAAACATGGGGTAGAACCTCTCAGTCTACCTTGATGTCATAACTTCTGGCCACCTCACGCTGTCCCCATGGGGAGACAAACCACACCAGGTAGTGAGGCAGGAGAGGTCATGGGAGAGGCCAAGATGACCCAGGACGGGGCAAGAGGGGGTCTGGGGGAGGCTGCTGCGGGCTCCTGTCTCAGCTCAGCTCCGACAGCCCAGAGAGGGCTCTGTGCCTGTCAGTCTGCTCCAGGATCAGAGCAGCTGCCACCTCAGTTGGGCCAGGTGCCTCGTCATCACAGAACACGCGCTGAGAACTACACTGTGAAGAACGTCGCTGTGCAAATGTCACAGTGCACACGCACACACCTACAAGTGACAGCTGACTACACCTTGGGCCTCCCTGGTGTCCTCCGCAGCTCCCAGGCTGTGGACCTGTCTGCGCAGCCTGTTTCCTAGCTCAATCCTGTAGGCCAAGGCAGCACGATGGGTGGTGTCTGTGTGTCTACTCGTATCTAAACATAAGAAGGCACAGCAAGAATGAGACATAAAAGGGAAAAAATGACGCACCTGTGCGGGGTGCATACCATGTGCGCAGCCAGCAGGGTTGGAAGTTGCTGTCGGTGTGAGTGGGCCGTGAATGCGACGGCCACGGACACTGCGTGACCACAGACTTCATTACAAACATAGTACACTGGGCTGGACTGCATTTACAAAAAGACGCTTTCTTCCTTCAGTAACAAGTGAGCCGTAACATTTTAGCTTTATAAACCTTCAATTTTAAAGCACTTGTTGCCTTTCTTGTAATAGCGCTTAGCGTGCAAAATCACTTCCTTTACTTCTGTGGGGACAAGTGGAAGTGATCTCTGTATGGGCACTGGCTTTTTCCTATTCTTTGTTTTTTCAAAATTAAAAAATTGTTATTTATTTTACATGTAACTTTTAAATTGAATAAAGAAATGGCAATAACTTCTATGCACACTAATTCAAAATATTTTTACAAGCACCAAATATAACAGTTTCCTTTTCTTTTGCTTTTTCCTATTTCTAAAATGTTTTATTTTCCCTTTTGAACTTTTTGTTACAAATAGAGACACAAACATACACAGGAGCTTAGGCATACAGAGGGTCAGAATCATGCATATTTCTTTCCTCTCTCTCTCTCTCTGTCTTTTTTTAGACAGGGTCTCATTGTGTAGTTCAGGCTTCCCTTGGCCTCACTATGTAGTCCAGGCTGGCCTCAAATGCCTGGCAATCATCCTGCCTCAGCCTCCCAAGTGCTGGGATTGCAGGTGTGTGCCACAACATCCTGCTAAGGATCATTGATATTTCTGTTCTCATCTTGTCCCCCTGAAAGAGCCCTTCAGGGTGGTGACAGGCTGGGAACTGTCACCTCCCATGACAGGAATGCCTTCGGAATTCCTCCTGAGGACCTGCCTGAGGCTAGTTTTTAGTGAACTTTTAAAATTCTATAAGTAGAAGGAGTGCCTCTAAAATAATGATAAGGGCCAGGGATTTAGCTCAGTGGTTTCGCCCGCCTGCTGCGCAAGCGCAAGGACCCGAATTCAATCCCCGGCTCCAAAAAATAAAATAAAATAATGATAAAAAGTATCATCAAGGGGATACACAAACCAGTAACTGATTTATCCTGTGCTAGACTGTTATGCTACCAGCAGCGTACTGTGGTGATCTATTTACACCAGCAGCACAAATGTGAGGACCGTGTCATGCTCTGACATTATGAGAGCCACAGTGTCACTAGGTGGTAGGAATTTTCCAGTTCTATTAGCATCTTATGGGAACACTGCTGTGCCTGTGGTCAGTTGTTGACGGGAACGTCATTATGTGGTAGCACATGACTATGTCGGAATCAGCTTCTTTGGGGAGGGTTGGCATGCAGCTTGGTTTTTGTTGTTGTTGTTTTAGAGACCAGCAAAGAAAGTTTCACCAGTAAAGAATGAGATCTAGTTGGGTGTGGTGGTGCATGCCTGTGATCCCAGAATTTGAGGCTGAGGCAGGAGGGTCTCAGCCTGGGTGACAGCAATCTTAAGGCTGGTCTGGGCTACAGAGTGAGACACTCTCAAAAAAACCAAAACAACAAAAGAAAACAAAACAAAAGGGATATGATGGAAAGAGGACCAGGAAATGGCAGAGCCAGGATTTGAACCTATGAACTCCTGAGCCTGGGTGCTCAACCACTGAGCCTCACTGCTGCTTTCTCAGCAGTGCTTAGGTCTGTGGTTTTTCATGGTGGCCGTCCTCCTCCCAACTCTCCTCAGCTCTCCTCTGGTTCTCCAGCTGGGGGTGGGGTGGCAGGAGGTAGGGTGTGGGTGGCTTCCAGCAGGGCTGCCATGCTGCCTGGGCTCACCCCCAGCTCCTCTGGGCCGGGATCAGAGCTCCAAGGGATGGAGGAGGTTGGGATGTAGAAGGCAAGAGAAAGATGCTGAGCTTGGCCACCAGGGAGGGGCCTCCTCCTGCTCTCCCTCCTTTCCTCCTGGGGTGGTGCTCCTTCTCCTTGAGCTGTCAGCTGTTTCTCTCTCTCTCTCTCTCTCTCTCTCTCTCTCTCTCTCTCTCTCTCGCTGCGGCTGCAGCCCCCCAGAGCAGGGTTGGCAGCACAAGGCTTGGAAGGGATAGTGCCCTTCCTTGCTGCCTGCCTGCCTGCCTGCCAGCGCCCTCCCTAGCTGCGGCAGAAGCTATAAAAAGCACAATCCTCAACAATAGGTGACATCACCAAGAAGAAGGAAGAGCTGGATTCTGCCAGATGCCGGGGAGAGTTATGGTCCCCAGCCTCCCTCAGGATGGAGGACCTGGGCAGGGGCTTGGGGAAGAACCACTGGACTCCACAGGGACAGAGCTCAGGTTCTGTAGGACTCACATGGGGGACAGGACAGGGGCGAGCCTCAGGGCCGGAGATGGGTTTCATGGGTGCCTCAGAGGTGGGGTCTAGGGAGGACCTCGGGGAGCAGGGCTCACTGAGTCCCTGAGTATCCTCTAAATGTTCTCAGACCAGTAACGGCAGTAGGGGCTCGGAGGGACAACAGGGACTGAGGGGGGACTCCAGACCCCTGCAAGTCTGCCCTCCCGGCCCCTGTGGGAGCCTGGTCACCGCCCACTGTCCTCCCAACCCTGCTTTGGGACAGCACCCTGCATGCACACTGAACTGGCCATGCAGGATTTGGGGGTGGACTCCCAGGGCCCAGATAGACCAAGGCGGCCCCGCTGGGGGATCAGGGGCAGGTGGGGTGGGGAGGCCCAGCACAGCCATGCAGAGAAGACACGATGACATCACTCCCGGAGTGTGTGACACTGAGTCTGTCTCCTCCCCATAAAAACAGGGCTGCTGGTGAGGCAGGAGGAGGACAGGGACCCACAGGGGCACCGACTGTGAGGCTGCAACCTCAGGCCCCATTGGCCCCAGTGCCGAGGGTGGGTGGGGCTCGGAGCCTGGCCTCTGCAGCAGCTGGCCTGGCAGCTGGAGTGGAGCTTAGTTCTCCCTGATCCGGGCTTAATCTCCCACTCTGGATCAGCAGCCCCACTGAGCGCTCCCTGCGCTCCCCCAGCCGCCCCATCCTGGGAATCCCAGGCTGCACACAGCTAAGGTCCTCACAGCTCCGCCCCCTGATCCCCAACCCCAGCCTATACTCCAGGTGTCACCTCAAAGTCCAGCTGCTCAGCCTTGGCCCATCCTCCCCTCTCTGGGCCCAGCCACACCTGTCTGGTCTCCTCTCCAAGCACCACCTGCCTTCCCTCAGCCCTTTACCTCTGCGGTCTCATCCTGGAAAGCTTAACCCTTTGTCTCCCTGCCAAAGTCCTGCTTCTCCAAAACTTCCTCCTCCTCCCTGCACCCTGGTCAAAAGCAACCCCTCTTCCTGCCTCATGCGCGGCCCTCCACTCGGCCTTCAGTGCTCACAGTGCCCGCCTGTGGTCCTGCTTCCCTGCTGGGGGTGGTCTGAGCACAGGTGTCCTCGCAGCCTCGGTGCACACAGCCTAGATCCCTCGCACTTGCGCAGTTCACAGTGGGGCCCGTGCTCCTAGGGCAGCAGGTGGAGCTCAGGTGGTGAAGGAGGGATGGGGAGGAGGTGGGGAACAGACAAAGCTTTGCTCCCTCCCGCCAGCTCACTGGCCGCTGTGTGGCCCATTTGTTGGGTGTGGGGATCCCATCAGATTCCCCGGCAGCCGGCGGGTGGGGGTGCCAGGCAGTGTGTGTGGAGTCTCCGGGCTCCGGGGCAGGGGCTGAGCCTTATGCTCTGACCTCAAGCAGTGACGGCTTGTTCATAACTGGGGTCCTGGAGTGTGACACACCCCCTGGGTGAAAGAAACCACTGGGCTAAAACCTGGAAGGTTCCTCTCCCTTGATCCAGGTGGCAGAAGTTTCAGCCTGAGGAGGCGCTAGAGTGGGCAAGGGGATTACAAGAACCCTGGCCTGGTCTGTTCCGGCCCTACCCCCAGACGGACACTGCTTCTCTCCTATCGGGCTGGGACCCCTAGTGAGTCACCACGAGGGACCTGAAGCTCCCAGCACTGACACTGTTTACCCCCACCTTTTCTTAATTTAATTTAATTGATTGACTGATTGATCACAGTATTTGGAATTGAATCAAGGGCCTCAAGCATGCTAGGCAATGCTCTGCCACTGAGCTACATTCCCAGCCCTTTGTTATTTTTTATTTCGATACAGGGTCTTATTAGGTTGCCAAGGCTGCCTTGGACTTTTAGATCCTCCTTAGCCTACCAAGTAGCTGGGATTACAGGCATGAGCCGCCATGCCCAGCACCTCTGTTGGTTCCTTCAGTGCTAGAATTTGGTGGAGGCAGCGGCTTGAGTGAAAGGGGCTCCTCCACTCCCCTGCTGCATGGGACCTGTTCTTAGACCCTCAGTTTGGGGGTGGCAGTGCCCGTCTCAAGGAGACCTGGCAGCTTCACATTAATGTACGCTGAGTGCCCAGAGTGGACAGAGGAGCCATATGTCTGTTCCCTGCTGACTGGTGACAGTTGTTCAACACCTCAGCAGGCAGGGAAAGAGCCACTGTGTTTGCCACACTCGGTCCCAGGCGCCTGCCTCCCCTGCAGAGCTCTGTCCTTTCCTGCACTGCATCTCTCTTTTTGAGACAGGACATTGCTTTATAGCACAGGCTGGCCTTGAACTCACTATGTAGCCCAGCTTGGCTCAAGCACATGATGATCCTCCTGCCTCTGCCTCCTTAGTGCTGGGATTACAGATGTGCACCACCATGCCCAGCCAACCATCTCTTTATCAGTGAAGTCACCCATCCATTCATCCATCTACCCATTCACACATAATCTGTGCAGTCACTCATCCATACATCAGGCATCCATGTATCCATGCAACCATTCATCCAACCATGCATCTATCCACTCATCCATTCATTCACCTGTTCATATATCCATGTCTCCATCCATCCATGCTTCATCCATCCATCCATCCTTCCATGCATTCATCCATCCATCCATCCTTCCATGCATTCATCCATGCATCCATCCATCCATGCATCATCCATGCATGCACTCATCCATCTATTCATGCCTCATCCATCCATCCACCCACACTTTCATCCATTCATACATCATCCATCGATCCATGCATCTTCCATCCATTCATCCATCCAAGTACCCATCCATCCATGCATCATCCATCCATCCACCCACATATCCATGCATCCTCCATCCATCCATCCATGTACCCATCCCATGCATCATCCATCCATCCATTCATCCATGCATCCCTCCTTCCATGCATCCATGCATCCATCCACGCATCCATCTACTCATGCATCCATCCACCCACCCATCCATACACACCCATACACAGTGAGTCAATATTGGGTCCTGGGCCCTATGCCAGATGCCTAGGGTTCAGAGGCAACCAGGTTGTGGCCTCTGCCCTCTGAAGATCACAGTCTAGTCTGTAGAGACAGGAGACACAGCTCTGACACCCTTCTAGTTCCAACATCCTGGGAACATGGCCTATCCCTAGCCTATGCCAATGAGCTCTTGCTGTAGCCTGACTGAAGGGTGGATCTTCCTTTCCCTCGGAGCACCAGGCCCCTCCCCAGCTGGGCTGACTCTCTAATCTGCTTGTGAGCTGGCATTCAGGGGCTGGTCATGGCCAGTGGGGGCAGCAGGGGCCACTCCAGAACTCTGAGCTAGACCAGCACCGCCAGCCCTGCTGCAGCCATGAATGCAGCAGAGCCCCAGGGCCGGGGACATGGCAGCTCCAAATGTCACTCTCCCTGGATTTGTTAGTCCCCCTTTCCCTCCCATCTTCATCTCTTTTCTCTCCTCCCGCTCTCTTCCTTGCTCCCCTCTCCTCTTTCTTCTCTCTTGCCATGAGGGAAGGGACATGCAGGGTTCAATTCCAAGCCACCTGCATGGGTCCTGGGACAAGTCACTATAGTTCTCTTCACCAAGTGCCCTTCTCCAGAAGCCACAGCTCCCAGAGCACAAGCCAGGGGATACCTCCCTGCACACCTCCTCCAAGCTTCCTGTTTCCTTCTGTCCCTTCCTCCCAGCCACAACCTCTCTCCCCTTCCTCCTCCTCCCCTTCCTCTTCCTCCTTCTCCTTCAGAGAGCACAGGTGAGGCCCCACATGCCTGCTGGTTTTGTTCTGAGTCTCCCCACAGAGTCAATGCCTCCAGACTGTTTGTCCTCCCCATCAGGGCTGCCCGGGAGGACAGGAGACAGTGGGGACAGGGATGCAAGGTGGAGGGGAAGGGGGTATGAGGGGGGCCCAGTGGCTCACCGACGTGTCCTCTGAGCAGGAGGCGATGACGCTGTCGAGGAAGGGGTTCCATTTGATGTCCAGCACGTTGCCCTGGTGGCCACACACCTTGGGGTAGTTGGGTTCGATCCTGCCTGTCTGCAGAGGGGAAAGGCAGAGGGGCGTCAGCTCAGCAGCCCTAGAAAGGACAACCCTTTTGCTGGGCTTCTCAGTCCCCCAGTGCCCCCTCCCCACTTTTTTTCTTTTGTTTGTTGTTTTTTGAGACAGGGTCTCACTATGTAGTACAGGCTGGCCTTGAACTCACTATGTAGTCCAGGCTGGCTTCGAACTTGTGGTGATCCTCCTGCCTCAGCCTCCTGAGTGCTGGGACTACAGGCGTGGACCACCAGTAGCACGTCCCCCTACTTTCAAAGGCAGAGTTCCTTGATGCTCGTGACCCATGGGCTGCAGGCTTTTCCCAACAGGTAAGGGAGGGCCTTGACCTTTCCAGCGTCAAAGGAACTCTTCAGCCTTAACCCTGAGCCCTGCCCCCTGACCTCTCACCCTGAGGTGCCCAGGGAGAAGCTCTTTCCTCCCACTGTCCAGGACAGTTCATCCCGCAGCCCACTGTCAATTGGTCATCCTGATAAATGCTGTGGCCCCATCCCCTGGTGCTGAGTGCTTCTGCCTCTGGGATCCCAAGGGGCCTCATTCCAGGACAGTCTGGGACACTTCCTGTGGGACTTCCTTTGCTGCTACTGATTTTGGGGCCGGTCCAGTTGAGGAAACAACAGAACTGAAAAGTCCTTGTGTTTGTCTTTGGGCCTGACCCGACCAAATAAGACTGGAGCAAACTGGCCTTCCTCAAATGGAACAGGTAAGGCTAAGATGTTCCTGCCCACAGGGACACACAGAGCCCAGTGGGTGGCAGTCCTGGCAGTGCACACCCATGCCCACCTGTCCCACCTTCCCCCAGGACGCCGAATCCAAAGTCAGCAGAGAGGCCTGAGTCTCCATCCCATCTGCACAAATGATAGGGTGTGAATGGGCATCCTGGTACAGTGTGCATCGGGAACACCTGTACAGTGCCCTGTGGTCGAAAGCCCAGTCTTTGGAGTCAGAGGCCTCTGTGTGAACCACAGCTCTGCCATGTTTTAGCCATGTGGCTGTGGGAGATCCAGTGAACTCCTGTGAGCCTCAATTTCCTCATAAATGAAGCTAGCAGCACCTATTTCTCAGCGTTGTGGTGAAGATTAAATAAGCTACTGGCTTAGCAGAGTGCTCAGAGATTCTCGTCACAGCTGAAGGATGATGAGGGAGAGATGGGGTTCCTGCCCCGCTGTCCATGTCTGCCACCTGCCCTGCAAGATGGGCAGATCCGGATCGGTTATCGCAGAGACTTGGTGGTGGCAGGATGGGCGAGGAATAACCAGCTGGAGAAAGCGGCGGGGTAAGGAGAGGACGGAGCCGGGCAGGTCTCGGGCTGACAAGGGTGGGGAGCGCTGCCCCTGTCAGCAGTGGGTGAGGTCTTATTCTGCACCCCACCAGGGACACAGCAGGGTGGCAAAGTCTTCTCCAGTTCCTCTGGAGCTGTCAGACCAGGACTTCTTAAATGAGACTTGAAGTGGAGACCAAGCTGCACGTCACCCTGGATTTACCAGGGTTGCATGTTATCTTGGACTCTCACCACAACCCTGTGCATTGGTTTTGTGTTTGATTTTTGAGACAGAGTCTTGCTGGGTAGCCCTGGCTGACCTCAAATGTGCAGCAGTCCTCCTGCCTGCACTGCAGAGCCAGACCCTGTCTCAAAAAACCAAACCAAACCAAGCCAAAGCAAAACCCCCAAAAGCAGAGAGTGACCCTTGGTGGCGCAGACTTCTAGGCATTCCTCTCTTTCCAACTTGGATGCACTTCCCCCATGTGACCTCTGTGACAGTCCTATTATTATTCGTGGGGTGGTGACCCTAAGGTTTGTGCAGGGCACAGTCTGCTTGGCCACAAGGGGCAACCCTGAAGGGAAGGGTCCCCTTTCATCCCGGAAGCTCTGATTTCCTCGTTTTGTGCAGTAGGCTTCCACATAAAACTTGATTTGAAAGATGAGTTCCACTGTTAGAAAGAAGCCTGAAAACCATTTTTTATAGATAAATCAAGGAAATTAGAAAATACAGTTATTTCCAGGTGTGTTGGCACACTCCTATAATCCCAGCCCTTGGGAGGCTGAGGCAGGAGGATCACCATGAGTTCGAGGCCAGCCTAGGCTACATAGTGAGTTCAAGGCCAGCTTGAACTACATAGTGGAGCCCTCTCTCAAAAAGCCAATAAACAAACAAACAAACAAACAAACATCAAGACCCAGTGGGTAAAAGCATGTAATTTAAAATATGGGGTAAGTATAAAAAGAACAGCAAAGGCATAAAAGTCACTACCTTTGGGGAGTAGGTAACCAGGGCCACAGCCATGTGGGACAAGGACTGAGGCCACAGGCAGCATGAGCTGATTGGTGTTTAACTGGGTGTCCAGGAGGAAAAGATCAGGCTCTGTGACATTTGTCAGTTTCAGTGGGACAAATAAAATCTTCTGCATCACTCCTTTCAGGTTAAAGAACTGATGTCCCCAAACAGAGTGAGGAGAGATTCTCCACAGCGCACGGGTATGTAACGTTTCCACCCGACAGATGCAATAGCATCAGTAATTTCCAGAACACACTGAGTAGTAAAACAATTAGGAAGTGATGAATTTTTAATAGTCATAACTCTGTTTTACTATGATTTATTTAATTACCAGTTAATCCCCTTTAATTTTTAATAAAGGCTGTGTCTAAAAATCAGCTTTCAAAAATCCTAAGAGCTATACCACAGGCTCTCATAAGCCAGCACAAGCCAACTCTCCTCGCCTGCAGCTCTGCAGGACTTAGTCCTGTTAGCCTTTATGAACTGCACACTTCTAACTTTGACATAAAAATTAAAGAGCAGGCAAGTAAAATGCCCGTGTAGATGTCCTAAAGGAAGTTTGTTCTGAATTACTAAAAAAAAAAAAAGTGCACAAAGCTCTCCCCAAGGCCCCACAAATGCCTCTATTGCATGATTTCTGTTCTAGACGGGGGCTATGAGTAGAGGCTGGACCCTCACCTGTCCGTCTGTCTCCGAAGCCTGGGTCTTACCTGCTGTGATTTTTCCTTCTCAGTATTAGTATTAGAACTTAATACTAATATTCACACCACCGCCAACAGGAATTGCAGTTACTAATATGTGACAGGGATATGATCAAATTCAGACTGATTTACAAATATGATCACATTTAATCCTCATGACAATCCCATTTTACAGCTGAGAAAACAGAGCTTTAGAGAGCTTCTGAGGAATGAAGTCAAGATTTTCCAGTGTGACCCGGGCATGGTGGCACAACACCTCTGTTCCCAGAACCCTGGGAGGCTGAGGCAGGAGGATTGGCAGTTTCAGCCCAGCCTCAGTAACTTAGTGACTTAGCAAGACCTTGCCTCAAAATATAAAATAAAAAGGGGATGGGGAAGTAGCTCAACGTGAAGGCCCTGCGCTCAATCCTCAGTACTGAAAAGAACAAAACAAAACAACTATTAAAACAACAACAAAGATTTTCCAGTGTGACACAATATTAGAATGTCTGTTTAGACAGTTTCCAGAACTGTACCTGTAGGAGGGTCTCCAGGACTCAGGGTCTATCCTGCCACCTGGACCATCAGCCTCAAAGGGTGACAGGGGCTTAGCAGGATGGGCTGGGGTGGCTGGGGTCCCCAGCGTTAGGATCTGCTTTTACTGCAAAGCCAGTCAGTTTGAGGGGAGGGGGGCTCAGAAGGGGTCGGGTCATGGAGCTCGGAGGAGGGCAATTTTTGCATTGTCCATTGGTCAAGAGCCCTCCTAAATTTTCAAAAGGTTCCCTGCCTTTGACAGGAAGTCCTATTCCAGGAACTGACCCCCAAGGGAAATTAACAGAGAAGCACACTAAGACAGCCACTGCTGCGTGATTTATAATATGGAATGATTTAATACATGCCCAGCGAAGGCTCTGCCTAAAGGAATTACAGCATAACAGAATATTATCAGGTCATTTAAAATCATGCATCCAGAGAATATTTACTGAATGGGAACTGCTAAAGAGCTAATATTTAGTAAATCAGGATCAAGGTATAGGAATAAAATGATCCCTACTAGTAAAAACCATACAATCTGAAATGAAACACATGAAAAATATTAATAGTGGCGACCTCTGGCTAGTTGGGTATCACTAGTGGCTTCTAATTCTTTTATATGAACATTTAACTTTTCTCCCCTCCTGGGCTGGGGATGGAACCCAGGGTTTCATGCACGGTAGGTAGGTGCTCTGCCACTGAGGTAAACGCCCAGCCCCGATATTTAACATTTGTATTTATAGATGTTATCTTTCAAAAATAAACATCCCACAGCCATGATTGGTTTCAAGCAAAGAGGTCTTAAAGGAATGGGGTACAGATTTCCAGGGTTCACAGGCTCTTGCTGGACATGAGTGGATGTGTTCGTACATGGGACTGATCTGCAGGGAAAAAAGATCCTCAGAATTGAATAAAATTATGCAATTAATTTAGAGAGGGTCTCTGAGCACATGTGGAATGCGCATGACTGTCACACTCAGCCCTCCCTAGGAAAGGCTGTGGTGCCCGCTCACCCTGCGGGCTGCCCAGGGGCAGCAGGTGCACCGGGCCCCTGTCCAGCCTCCATCAAATCCAGCGAACCGCCCAAGCATGAGACCGTTTCAAAACAACCTGCACTGCAGCTGCAGCTTCCTAGAATCCTCCATCACTGCACAGTGGAAATTTGTACACGGAAGCAAAATATTTTCTTACCTAGAGAATCAGCTTAGCGAGGCAGAAAAGCACAGGGCACAGGAGGTAGGGTTTCCACACCCAGTTCCGGGGCTCACTGCCAGGTGACCTTGAACACAGCCCCTAGCCTCTCTGGACTCCTCAGTCTAATGCCCTATTCTTCTTGGAGGCTGCTACTGGAGCCAGCATGTGTGCAAACACAGAGTGCCTTGCTTCCGGCTTGCTAGGGTAGAATTCACACCAGGTCGGCTGCCGCAAGACCACTACCAACCATGAGAAACTCTGGCGATCAGACTATGTGATTCGTGCTTATGAAGTGCCAAGCCTTGTGCTATACTATGCAATTTATAGATCTTATTTATTCCCCGTGGCAGCCCTGTAAAGTTCCATCAAATCTTGATCATCTCCTGTGAGGACCCATTTTATGGATGAGTAAACCGAGCCCCGAGAGCGGGCACAGGTAGTGCAGCTGGCAATCGAGGAGCCAGAGAGGCACTGTATTCTCTTGGGCACCTCTGCTGCACTGGCCCGTGTGTCAGGTGGGGGCAAGACACCAGGCAAATCAGGGGAAAAGGAGAAACCAGAGGTAGAACCTCAGCATCTCCAGTGTGGTTCCCCCAGGGGCTGGGGACTCAATTGAAGACCCCTAAATTCTTCACCCCTTTCTCACCTGGTCTCTCCTTTCTACCTGTGCTTCCAAACCTTGCTACAATCACCTGGGAAGATAAAAACCCAGTCCCTAGACTGCAGCCCTTATCTGTGTGGTTTTTTGTTTTGTTTGGGACTAGGAGTAGAACCCAGGGCCTTGTGCAGAATGGGCAACTGCTTTCTGCTCCCAGGCCTTTTTATCTCATTTCCAGAAAGGGTCTCGCTAAGTTGCACAGCCTAGGTTTGAGCTTGTAATCTTCCTGCCTCAGCCTCCAGAGTAGCTGGGATTATAGGTGTGTGCCACCACACCTGGCTAATGTTTCAGATTCCCCAAGATCCAAGCCCGGCGGTGCATGCCTGCAATTCCAGTACTCAGGAGGCTGAAGCAGGAGGATAGCTGAGAGTTTGAGGCCGGCCTGGGCAACATAGTGAGATTAAGGTCAGCCTGAACTGCATAGCAAGACTCTGTCTCAAAAAAAAAAAAAAAAAAGACTCCCCAAGTGATTTCAATGGGGAGCAAGCCTTGGAACCGCGCCCCTGGAGGTACACACTCTGACAGGGCCCAGGTGTCCTGCTCCAGGAGGGCCCTGAGTCGCTCTTGCAGGGCACGATGGGGCATAGACAGTTGGTCCCACCCCATGGGCGGGAGGGTGAGCAGCTCCGGAGCTTTATGACACACCACGTCCAAGACAGCGGCATTGTGGGAGGCACAGACAACGCAAACAGGAAGATGAAAGTCCTGTTAGGTGACAGGTGTCTGAAGTAGAACTCAGAACAGTGGAAAATGCTGGGCCCAGGAGGCGTCAGTGGGCAACGTGCATAGATGATGGGCCACTCCCATCCAGGCACTTACTCCTCTGGGTGTCACCCCTGCACCCCAGCCAGGCCATCAGCTGCCTGCAGTCTCTTCGCTCTCTCAGGTGTGGTCACTATAAGGGGGTGCTATATCTGACTCCCCAAGGCCCTTGTCCCTCAGGCCTTGGGCCCAAGCAGGCTTTGCCCCCAAGTGCCATTTATATCACACTTGGCACTGCCACGTGCTATCGTCATTCCCAACCCCAGGGAAGGTGGGGTGACAAAGAGGACAACCTGTCCCTGGTCACCCAGCCTGGCAGAGACAGTCAGAGTCAGTTCAGAGCTCTGGGTACCACGCTGGGGCGGGAGGGCATCTGTGTTCCTAATCACGCTGTCCCCCAGCCCAGGCTCCTGGAGACAAATCCTTGCCGCCCTTTGTGCTGGGTCTTGGGCAGCAGGGACAGAGGCCCCGTGAGCCCCGGCTGGAAGATGCTGAGTGGCAGGGAGGAGTATGTGTGTCAGGAGGCAGCTGCCTGGGGTTTCCAGGGTGCCCAGGACTCATGCTTGTCCCCAGGGTCTGAATTGCTGCCCCTTTTTATAAAGCCTGGTGCGAAAACACAAAGAAGAGAAATTCCTATCACCTGCACCCGGCACACCCACAGGGAAGGGACAGCAGCACTTGAGGGTGCCCTGGGAAGGACAAAGTTCTCCTCTCCTGGCTATCATGGCCAATTTGGTGACAGAGACAAAGAACTGGACGCCTGCAACGGAGAGGGGCTGTGTCCTGATGGGAGACGCTGGAGGACAGAGAGGCAGGTGCTGCACACACAGAAGTGGGACATGCAGCCAGGGAAGGGGATGCCGGGCAGATGCCCGAGGTGCAGAAGGCCCAGTCCAGCTGGGATACTGAGGGAGAGGAATGAGGTCCCAGGGAAGCCCCAGGGCCACGGTGTGAGGGCCCCACGCTGTGCCCAGGCTTCTGCCTCCAGGCCCCACTCTCTCTACACCCCCACCCCCGTGGCAGGGCAGGGAGATGATGTTCCCTTTGCTCTGTCCCTTTGCTCTGTCCAGGACTTAATCCCCCGGGCGGGGCCTCTGCCACCTGTGCCCAGCAGGACAGGTGGGACAGCTGAGGCTCACACCCCCTCCCTGCACAACAGTTGACAGACGCAGGGCTGGGAGCCAGCGACTGCCTGGTCAAGGTCATGCGACAACACAGAGGGGGTGGCCCTGAGACCAACCCCTGCCCGGGACTTTGTCCAAGGCTGCTGCCTCCCTGGGGGGAGGCCAGGCTCTACAGGAAGAGGCATCAGCTGCCTATGTCCTGAGATGGCGAAGCCACTGTTTCCGGCATTCAAGGCCTCAAGTGTGAGGGGATGGGCCTTGCAGGGGAAGCTGAGGCTCCCAGCATCCCAGTCCCACACTGTGCCCGGTGCCCCACAGCGGAGCAGGAGGGGCTGCACAGAACTCTGTGAGCATGGGGGATGTTTACCAATGGCCCCAAATACCTGATGACACTGATGCCAAGTGTGGGAAAAAGTTCATATTGATGGTTTCCAATGAGTAGAAAAGCGCCGTTCTGGCTCGGGCAGAAAATTCAAAGAACAATGTGCTCGAGTCCTGTCCTGGGTGGCCCCGAGTGGATGGAGCTCAGTCAAGGTCGGGGCTGGTCCCGGGTCTTCAGCCTGGAGGCGTGGTTCCCTTGTGTTCTGCACAATCCTTCCATCACTCATCAGGTGGGGAGAAGGAGGAGAGGGGTCCCCTGCTTCAAGCTCTTCCTGTGACACCTTAACTCCACACACGTTGGAGTTGAGTTGCATTGCACCGGCATTGCAACAGCAACCTTGTTGAAAGGTAATCTTTGCCCAGGACCCCCTCCCAGTGCAAAGAGCAGGCGCCTGGAAGGCAGGAGACCTGGTGTATAGCCTGGTGTCCACCTCCACTCTGCTGCTCCTGGCTGGGCATCCCTGGATGAATCTCTGTCTCTCTGAATCTCTGTGCTGCCCCAGGGCCTTTGGCTTCACCAGCAGGCACTACTAATCGCTCACTGAGTCCTGTCTGGGCCCTGAAGCGCAGGGAGTCCCAGCCAGCTGATCACAGAGGGCAAACCCGAGATGAGGTCTGACCACTGTCTAGCAACATGTGGTCCCCAGAACGCTGACAGCTGCTAATGTCAGAGGCCCTGGCTACACCTCTGACACTCCTGCCCCTCTCTGTATGCAGAGGGGACTCCCAGGGGCTTCTGCTGAAAGAATCCCCACAAAAGCCCTCCCATCCACCCCTTCCTCAGCAGGGCCACCACACCCACAGCCCCCAGGGCTCCAGCATCTTCTAACAGGCCGGGGCTGGTCTTCTAAAATGCCCTTGCTCCTTACCTCCTCTGGTATCTTCTGGGGTGTGGTGACCACTTGCAGGGTTGCCAGCACTGGGGCCCCCAATTCCCTTCCGGACTTAGAGGACTCCGTGTGTGTGGTCCCGGTGGGAGTGGAAGTAAAGTGCCTCCTACCCGGCATCCTCTGCTGCCCAGGGAGGTTTGGCCAATCAGATTCCCCTATCCAGAGACAGGTCACATGGCTGGGTTTGGCCAATCAGATTCTCCCACCCAAATCCCAATATTTTGATGATCCACTTTTTGCTAACAGCTTCCCATGTGGAAGAAACACATAATTCTTTGCCTCAGTTCAGGAGGGCACAGTCCCTGAATCAGGGTGGTCCTTACAACCCACACAGCCTCACCCTCTCCCTGCCTTCCCTGTGACCCCATCCTCAGAAAGCCCAGCCCCTGGGTCCTGTGAGCCTTCGACATCCTTCAGGGCCACCCAGTTCCTGCTCCTGGGAAACATCTCTGACTCGTCCTCACCTTGTGACCTCCGTTTCCCCCTAACTTCAACAAACCTTTCTCCCTAAAACCTCTTTGTGATAACCCTGCTGTCAGGTACTGAGACCCCTCCATGTGTTAGATCTGGAACCACGTGCTGTTCGGTTAGTCACCGCCATCATATGACACTCTTGTTATCACACCCATTGTACAGAGGAGGAGGCCGACTCACAGTGAGATTAATGAACCCTTTGGCAAGGCCAAAACTCAAGGCTTAGTTTTCACCAGAGATGGGGCTCCCAGTGTCTAGAATCATGCTCAATGCAGGGGAAGCGCTCAGTAAATTTTTGTTGCATTAATGATGCAAACATTGTGGGCCTAATCAGAGCCTCCACACAGTTGCATGGATTGTGCACTGCGAAGCTTGAGAGGGGACTACTCACAGTGTGTGTGCCTTTCTGTGGATCTCCAGGCTAAGGCTACTTCTCTGTCTTGTTTGCTCTTTTCTTAGGTGTTGGTTGCCTTCCCCAAGAGGTTATCAGCACTTTACTTTTAAATGAGATAACCACAGAAGGTTTCCAGCACAGTGTCCAGGTGTCTATGAGGCCTGGGGGACACCACGTGGGTAGCACCTCTGACCTGGGGGTCACCTGGAGGGAGGGCAGAAAGGACCCCCGTGGGCACAGACACTGGGGGTCCCAGGGCTCGGGGGTGGGGATGGGGAGCCAGGACCTCGGGGCCTGTTCTGGATGTGACAGTAGAGGGGACCTGGCCACCAGGCCACGCGGAAGGCAGGGATGAGGGACACATAGAGCGGGGCCTGGTGTCACTGCCCGAATTTTGGAGTTGAGAGAGTGCAGAAAGGCACAGAGCACACAGATGGAGCAAAGCCGGAGTCTCAACATCACCTGTCCCCTCCCAGACGCTCAGGCCTTCCTGGACCCCAAGGAGCCCTGCTCTGTCTGCATAGAGCTGCTCTGGCCCGCAGAGGCCCGGAGGCTGAGCAGGGGAAACTGGCTGAGCTTGCTCCTTGGCTCAAGTCACCATGAAATCCTCACAATGACCCACAGCAGAGTGAGAAGCTACAGTTGAAGGGGATTCAGAGGGCGCTGAAATGGGACACAAACACCCCGATTCATGCAGGACTAGAAGTATTTTCAACCTCATGGCTGCCTTCCTCGGATTACCTTCTGCTCTATTTCCCAATTACAGTGTGGCTCATGGAGCTGAGAACAATACTGTACTTCCAACCTGTGGACTGACGGGCACATAGGGAGAGGGGGATTTCCTCCTCCCTCCCTGAGCTCTCTGGCTCTCCAGCTGACTGACACCCGAAATTCCACCATTAGGGATTCATTCCTTTCACGCTCCACCTTGTTGCTCTTTTGTTTATTTCTTTTTCGCTTTGTTTTATTTTGTTTTTGAAAGTCTCACTGTATATTCCAGGGTGGCCTTGAACTCACTATGAAACCCAGGTTGGCCTTGATCTCACAGTGATCCTCCTGCTTCAGCCTCCCCAGCACCCAGGTCAGTACCAATCCTGACCTCGCTCGCATCAAGAGTGAGGTCCTCCGAGATAGGCACCCTGGACCACTGTCCTGCTAGACGTTCGTAGGGCCTCGCCTGCCTTTCTGCGCGTCCGTGCAGGGGACACAGCGCCCCTTCCCCCAAGCCCCGGCGGCGCTGTCAGACCCCAGGGAGGCCGCCCCTTTGCAGAGCCTGGCCCACCGACCGCACTGAGGCCCAGGGAAGCTGTGATACCGCCTCTCTACCAGCAGAGGGCGGCGCGGCGCTGCTCTTCGTCACAGGCAGGATCCCTGGCCCGGAGCGAAGGCGCCACCCCTCGGAAATCAGGCGGGTCACCTTCCTACACCTGTTGGGGTGTGGGTGCCCAGTTGTGTGCCCCGCGTCCACAGAACCTGACCCCATCTCCAGCCGGGACAAACCTCCCCCCATGCGGGTCTGATCCAAATGGCCACGCAGGGGCTGCCCCAGGGTCACCAAGCTCACAGTCCCTGGCCGCCTGGGGGCAGGTTTTGAGGTAGCGAGGCTCTGGCCCAGGGCCCGGAGGCCTAGTTTGTTACTCTGACCCCTCTCCCGGAGCCTCTCCGTGCCAGAACTTTGGTTTTAACTTCAAAGCTGACACACGCTCAAAGAAGACAACTTGAAAAACACCAGACCACACACCCACCCCCCCCACCCCCCACCCCCACACACAGGTGTGCACGCAATCCAACTCCAGACCACCGAGTTCTTCTGCAGTCCCCAGGGCCCTTCCCCTTCCCCAGCTGCCCTGGTGACAGCGGGGAGTTCGGCGGAGCCCAGCCGAAGCTTCTCCCGAAACTGAAACCTTAGGGGCGACCCCAAGCCAGGACCACGCAGCTGCGTCCGGGGCTATTTGTTCCACACGGAGAGAGACCAACGCAGGGAACCTTCACAGAGTGTCGTCTCTGCCTCCCGTGTGGGAAACTGAGGCCCGAGTCTCGGTGTGCCGGGCTATACTTCCCTGGATCCCAAACTGGAAGCACAATTCCTGAAATCGCAGGTGGCGATTTTTTTTTTAAAGGGTGTTCAGAAGGTGTGAGTGAGCACAGTTCTCAGGACCACCCTTCGAGGTAGAATTTTGTTAGTTTTGTGATGTTTTGCTTGTTTTTTGTTTCTTGGAGTGCTGGGGATTGAACCCAGAGCCTCACATGTGCCAGGCAAGTGCTCTATCACTGAGCCACACCTCCAGCCCTTTTTGTTTCTTTAAGGCAGGGTCTTGGTAAGTTGCCCAGGTTGGCCTCCAATTTGTAATCCTCCTGCCTTAGCCTCTCAAGCAGCTAGGGTGACAGTCTTCCACCATGCCTGACCCTGGGTCTTCTACCCAAAGCTCTGCTGTCAGGTTGATCCAGGGCTCGGCCAAGACACAGCAGCACCCTGAGCCTCCTGGCTCCCCACCCAATGAGGCTGCCAGCAGCCAGATGTAGCGGCATATGTCTACAATCCCAGCACTCGGGAGGCTGAGACAGGATCACTGTGAGTTTGAGGCCAGCCTGAGCTACATAGTCCAAGACCACTCTGAATGAATAGCAAGACCCTGCCTCAAAACACCAAACCAAAACAAAACTAAAAGATCCCTGCCCAGCCTCGAGCTCAGGATGAGCACTGAGGCAGGAGAGTCTGGAGGAGAGACCAGGGTGGGGGTGGGGAACTCCACAGGAAAGGGATGAATGCTGGGGGACCCCACGAGAGTGAGGGGGACCTCTCTACCACAGGAGTTGAGGGCTATGTTCCTATCTCACCCAACAATGGGCCATGATTTCTAGCAGTGCCAACATCTGAGCCCAAGTTTGCCTGACTATAACCTGTGTACTTTCTATCTTCCCTTCTCTACATCCTAGGGATTGAACCCAGGGAGTGCTGAGCTATATTCCCAGAATCCACCCACCTTTTTAAAGTGTTTAATTTTGAGATGTTTGCCCAGGCTAGCCTCCAACTTGCAATCCTCCTGCCTCAGCCTCCCTCATCACTGGGATTACAGATGTGCACTACCAGGCCTAGTTTGTTTACTTAATGTGGTGATTGCTATGGTATAGATAAAAATGACACTGAAAAGGCCCCTGTCTACTGAGTTGAGAAGGGCACAAAGGACTCTGGGTCCCTTCCTTATCTAGCCTCCTGCAGCAGTGCCCAGCCCCCACACCTGGACCCTGCTACCCAGGAAGAGCTGACTGGGGGAGGCGGAAGCACCTTCTCAGGCCACTTCCCATATCTGGGGCTCTGCCAGAAGGACTCAGCTGGGCAGAAGCAGGAGACAGAGAAGGGGAGGAAGAAAGGAAATTCTCCCCAGCTGTCAGGAAAGAGTTGGTCTCCTGGAATTCTGCCATCCCTTCCCAGGGTCCTGTAGGAGCTTGAACTTCAGGACAAGAGGCTGCTGTTCTTGGTGTTCTCTGATCTAAAATCGCCTCACACACCTCCCTACATCTGGGCTTCCCTTTACTTCTTGGCCCCCTTCCTCTTCCTCTTCCTCTTCCTCCTCCTCCTCCTTTTGGTGTTTTGAAACAAGGTCTTGCCATGTAGTTCAGGCTGGCCTTGAACCCACTGTATAGCTCAGGCTGGCCCCAAACTTGCAGTGGTGCTCCTGCCTCCACCTCCCAAGGGCTGGGATTACAAGTCTTCGCCATCACACCTGGCTTCCCTCGACTTCTGAAAGCACTGAGCTTCTCCTTGCTCTCAGCATCTGTATATCTGATGACTTCCCATGGGCCAGCTATGCAGAATGTCACCAAGGAATTTCCTCCCATAAGAGGGGCACCCAGCGTTGGCAACACAGGAAGCTGTTAATGGCAGCATTTAGGTGGTGTTCACTGCAAAAACATTTCAACTTTGTAGTAGGTTTGAAAAGGTTAATAACAAAATGTTGAGGTGGGGGAGTCTACCTTTCTCAACCCAAAGTATGTAAAGGGTAAATTAATAATTGGTGCATGGTGATCAGAGTTAGGAACAAGACACCACTTTGGTTTAATGCTTTCCTAGCGAGACCATCAATGCAGTTAGAAAAGAAAAAGATACTACAGGTCTAAAAATTATAAATGAAGAGGTAAAAGTACCGTTATTTGCAAGCAGTAAGATCTTTAGAAAACCCCCCCCCAAAATGACAGAAAATCTATAGTAAACAATGTATAAATGTAGTAACATGGTGAATATTAAAATGTAGACTCATGTCTTTCCTTCTTTCCTCTCTCTCTTTCTTTCTTTCTTTCTTTCTTTCTTTTTCTTTCTTTTGGGGGGATGATAGAGGTTGAACCCAGAGCCTTGCACGTTCTGGATACTGAACTACATCCTCAGGCTGTGAAATTTAAAAGAAGAAATCTGCACTGCAAAAGAGCACCCTAACCTTAACCCTAAACCCTAACCCTAATCCTAACCCTAACCCTAATCCTAAACCCTAACCCTAACATCATATGTCTAGAATTCATATTCTAAACAAATGGGCTAATTTTCCTAATATATAAAAGACTTCTTCAATCAAAGAATCAAAGGCCTCTAGAAAAATGGGCAAATGATATGGCCAATTTAGATGAAAGGGAATGGAAACATTTAAGAAAATAAAGATACTTTCAACCTCATTTTCAAATAAAATCTACTTTGAAAAAACTTCCCATCTACCAGGTAACACTATGAGAACATTCAGTTTTCCAGGGGGTAAGAAAACAGGTACACTTCTACTTTGCTGGAGAGAATGTACATTGTCGTACTCTTAGTGGTCACCAATTTTGTCAGCCTCTGTCAAAATTTCAGAAACATATACCTCCCTCCCACCAGGAATCTCAAAATTTTAACAGAGCTATATTTGTAACCAATAGAACATAGAGATCTGGGCAATTTGGCTTATTGAATTTTGATATATGTGTACACCACATGTATCTGGGTACAGAACATTTCTGTCACCCTTCACGCCCACCCACCTACCAGTCTAACTTCCACCTCATACATCCATTTTGCCTGTTCTTGAACTTCAAGTAAGTGGACTTTGTATCTGACTTCTTTTGTTGCTCAAAATGCTTTAAGGATTCATCATGGTGCTATGCATACCAGTAACTACAGATTCTTTTTTATTGCTGTGTCCTATTCCATTTTATCAATCAACCACAATTTCTATATTCCATTAGAGATGTTTGGAATGCTTCTAGTCTGGGGCTATTATGAATAAAACTTCTATGAATATTCTCATGCAAGTTGTTGTTGAGGTATGTACTTATTTTTTCTAGCTATAGACCTGTTAAGTGGAATTGCTAGGTCAGAGGGTAGGCATTTGTTTAGCTGTAGTAGTCACTGGCAGACAGTTTTCTAACACTGTAGGTTCCCACCAGCAGTCTATGACAATGCCTTAGTCCTCATCAGCATTCAATATTGTCAGTCTTTTACATTTTGGCCATTCTGGTGGGTGCGTAGTAATAACTTACAATTTTAATCTGCATTTTCCTGATGAACAACAACAGGCAAAGCACATAATAATTCATACCCAAAAGAAATACAAACAGATCTTAGACATGTAAAGAGATTTCAGTCTTAGTCTTATTAAAAATGCTACTAAAGGGCTGGGGATTTAGCTCAGTGGTTCCCCTGCCTGCCTTGTAAGCGCAAGGCCCCAAGTTCGATCCCTGGTTAAAAAAAAAAAAAAAATGCTACTAAAATTACTCTGAGAAAGTGGCCTCTTTCCAGGTTAATGGGCTACATAAATGTCCACTTTTGTACAAGGCCCGTTTTTTTGCCCATTTTGAAACCTAGACCTCTGCTGTGGTTGTCTGTCCTTTTCAGATATTGGCGGTGCAAATATTGCTCCCTCGTCCATCTCTTGCCTTCTTGCTTTCTTAGCTCTTTTAATAAATAAAGTTTTACAATTTGGCTAAAATTCAGTTTATCAATTGTTTTTATAGTTTTTGCATTTTGAGCCTGGTTAAGAAATCTCTGCCTACTGCAAGATCAGAATGAAATCATTCTGTGTGTTCCCCAGAGGAAGCACATGGCTCTTGACTTTCACAGATTTAATGTGCAGCCCACCACGCACCCAGGAAGGGGCAGGCGGGTCCACCGTTCTCTCTGCCCTGCTGATTGTGGCAGTGTAAGTTTGAAAACAACCCAAATGCCCATCAGTGGGCAGGGTGAGGCTGGGCAAATGATGCCGCAGCCAAAAAATGGGATAGGGTAAAAATGGAGGAGGACGCTTTATACTGGATGATTTCTAAGATGTATAATCACCTTAAAAAAGCAAACACAGAGACAACAATGTAGCAGTGCTAGCATTTGTTTGCTTGTTTGTTTTGCAGTACCAGGGATCAAACCCAGGGCCTTTGCACTGAACTACATCCCCAGTCCTTTTTATTTTTTATTTTGAGACGATGTCTCAATAAGTCACTAAATTGCCCACACTAGGCTCTAACTATAATCCTCCTGCCTCAGCTTCCCAGAATGTTGGGATTATAGGCCTGTGCTAGCACACCCAGCTGGTAGTGGGATGTAAAAAGGCAGATATATATAAATATCTCAAGCCAATGAGATATCTCCCTTACTAACTAGATGCTCATTGACTTAAGGTGAGGTCTTGTTTTAATAATAAACAAATAATAAAATTAAGTTACGAAGTAAATAAAAATCTAATAAATTAACCCAAAAATATCGTAGGTTGACAATGCATGTAATATATCCCATCTACTGGGCATCAGCAATTCAGCTCACTGTAGGAGGGCACCCACATGAGTATCGTGTGGAACTGCCAGCTCAGGGGGGGAAAAAAAAGGTCAAACTTCAAAACCTGTAAAATTTGAAGCGCAGTTTCTGCTAAACTGATATCTTCACTTGCAGATCAAAGTCAAGTTGGAAAATCGTAAGTTGAACCACCGTAAATTGGGGACCAGTTGCAGGTATGTGTGTGCGTATGCGCGCGCAGTGAATTTTGGGAAAGGCGCTGGTGACCCGGGCCGCCTCCTAGCGGACGCACGGAATGACCAGAAGCTGGGTATGGGAGGCTGACAGCTCACCAAGCCCTTCCACTGTGAACTGTGGCAACCTAAGTACTTACTCAGAAATAGGTGAATGGGGGGTGCGTCCCTGTGCAGTCCAGAGTAAGGATGGGCTGTGGAGCCTCATTGGTGGAGCCAGGTGGAAGGCCCAGGTATGCGCCACCCAGCCCACAGGGAATCCCTACTACCTTCAGCATGCTGGGTACTTTTCTGATGTGTCCTGTCCCCAGGGCTGGGTCTGTTACTGTTGGACCAAGCAGAGTAAAGCTAGAGAGGTTAAGGAAGTTGCCTAAGGCCACACAGCCTCCACGCAGCCTCACTAGGCCCAGGGCTGTGCATCCTTTCCTCTCCAGGATCCTCTGAGACCAGGCTGGGGAAAGGGAGGTGAAGAGTTAAGCACCAGAGAGCCAGCAGCCTCCTCCTGGCTCTGGCCCTGCCCCTCCCCGAATGCAGGTTGCTACCTGGCTCCCACCTCCAGGCAGCCCCCATCAGTCCCCTGCCAGTCTCCCCCGGCCTCCAGCAGGCTGGAGCAGGAAGGAGGCACAGATGGCAGGCGGGACTAGGCCCTCAGCCAGGCTCCCCCAGCTGTCACATTGGAGAGCGCCCTGCGACTCGCCCTCCTCCAGCTCCTGGAACACTTGGGAGCCGGCCAGCCTGGCCCCAGCTGCTCCCCTCCCTGGTCCAGGCGCCTGCAGCCCCGGGCCTTTGTCTCCAGGGAGGAGAAACAGAGCCCAGCATGTCGGAGCTTCGAGCCCTCAGAGACAATAGCCCAACGTCTCACTTTACAGATGGGGAAACTGAGGCCCAGAAGGGCAAAGGGACTTGCCCAAGGTTGCAAGGAGCGAGGCAGAGAAGCCAGGCCTCCTGACTGCCAGTGAATCTTAGGATTTGGGGTACTCCACAGGGGGATGGAGGCTCAAGCCAGTTAAATCCCCCCTTTCCACCAACCTTCCTGTCTTCCCGATTTTATATGACTATATTCTGCCTGTGATTTTTATTCCAGCGTCTTTGCCCTGAGTTGTCCACAGACCTCGGTAGGAGAAAAATCGCACCTGTGGTTTCACCAGCGTCTCCTTGAAACATCACGCTTTTTCTAGCTGTGGGCAACAAATCCCAACAGGATTAGCTGGACCTATAATGTTTTTATCAATGGACACCAACAGATATTTTTCAGGCCACACCTGATATAGCAACCTCAAAAAACTGTTTACACTGATCCCAACTTTGATATTAGAGTGGTTATTAGGTTTCCCAGATTGTGTTATTTAATGCATTAATGAAAGGGTGCACATACTACATTATCACAAGCCTGCTATGCATGTTGATAACTGTATTGGAACAGAGTCAGTTTCTGTTTTAGTCTTGTTCATTGTATTACCTACTTATAAACTTTATTCTATGATGGGCTCCTTCAGGTTTTCTAGACTACCAAAGAGATCTATGCCAGGTCTCCTCAAAAGTGAAGAACTTGTTTTATTATTATTTTTTGAGACTCTCACTATGTAGTTCAGGCTGGCCTTGAACTCACTATGTAACACATGCTGGGTCGAGGTCTTCCTGCCTTAGCCTCTCGAGTGCTGAGATTGCAGGCGTGTGCCACTATCCCCAGTCAGACTTGATTTATTTGAACTAAAGTGTCCAGTGTTACAAAGTAAAGTTTGAAGACTTTTTTTTTTTTTGGTACAAGCGATCAAACTCAGGACCTTGTACTTAAGAGGCAGGCGGCGGAACCACTGAGCTAAATCCCCGGCCCTGAAGACTTTTGTACCACATTTAAGACCTCATAAAATTGAAGGAGAACTCCCGCAAGGTGAAGAGGTTGGGTAGGGGGCAGCAGGGAGGGCGCCTCAGGCCCAGGGGTCCGGGTCTCCTGCACATGAGCTCAGGGAGATGTCCCTGTGCCAGGCACCTCGCTGAATCCTCAGAGCAGCCTTGGGGTCAATGCCAACATTTCATCCATTTTGCAGCCAAGGAAACTGAGTAACAGGCCAGTTGAGCTACCTGCCCAAAGCACATGGCAAGTTAATGATGAGGCTGGATTCGAATCCAGGCCCTTAGATGCCAGACTCTGAGCCCCTAATCACCAGGTGCTCTGCCCCACTGTCTGGGGAGATGGGGGCCACTCAGAGCAGGCTGGCTGCTTCTCTGGAAAAGACTGGGGCCACAAGGGAGTGGGATCCTGGAGGGTTTGCTGTCCTGATCACCTCTCTGGCATGTGGGGTTCTGACTATCTGTGCAACCCTGACTAAGTCTCTCACCCTCTCTGGGCCAAGGTGTCTGCAGCCATCAGCTGCAGAGCTCTACGCACTCCCACTCCCTGTCTCTCCCCTCCAATGCTCACCTGACGACCCACTTGGAAACTTAGGTTCAGGTTGCTTAGCAACAAAAATTAAGATCTTAGCAGAGTGGGCTGCAGGGGGGAGCTGGCTCTTGTTTTAAGAGGCTGTGAGTGCTATGGCCAATCCCCTCCCTCCCACCCCTGCCCCATGTCAGGGTGACCTTTAAGAGTCCTGGGTTGGGGTTAGGGGCTGGAACAGGGGAAATGGAAATAGCCCCAGGGCTGGGGCCTGAGATGGAGCCTGGAGATTCTCAGGAACTGAGCACACAGGGCCCTTGTTCTGGAAGCCCTCATGAGGACGGCTGGGTGGGGGACTTGGCCGAGTCCTCCAGGCCCCACGGGCCCCAAGGAGAGGCTCTGCCTCCAACCCGGCCACCTTGGTCCCTGTTCCCGACCTCCACGTGCACCCTGTGTCACTCCACCTGGAGTCATGGTCACAGGGCGAGGCTGAGGGCTGGCAAACGGGCCCAGGCCCTCAAGAGACTTAGGGACTGCTGCTGTGCGGCAGATCTCGCTGCCCACTGGCATTCCATTAGCAATGCACTCCACTGGGCCTCCTTAAGCCTCACCCTAATCCCTGGGGCAGGAGAGCCCCCTAAACGGGACGTGGGAGTCTGAGAAGTGGCCGCCCAAGGACCATCCTTCAGGCTTGGCTGGGACACTTCTGCTCTCGGGGCCAGGGTACGTTTTGGGCACAGTGAGATGTTCAGAATGCACGATCACCATGCCCCTTCTGAGCCTGGCTCCAGCTGTGTCATGGTCAGGCTGGACCTGGGCATGGGGAGGAGGGCAGGTGGGTTGGTTCACCATGGTACCCCCAGAGGCCTGTCCTTAGCCCATTTCAGGCAGATGGCTTTGCTGCGTGTGCCTTCCCCTCTGGGCAGGGCAAGGGCTTGTGGCTGGTGCCTGGGGACAGTAGCCCTTGCTGGGCATCGCTGCGCTGGGTGGAGAAGGAAGGGGCTTGGCCAGAAGGCGGGGCATCACCATAGCTCCTAGGGGCCGAGCACACATTTCCGGCTGGGTGCTAAGAGCTTTATACTGTACCTCAATTAATTATCAGAGCACCCTGAGAAACAAGTACCATTGGTATTTTACAAACAGGGAAACTGAGGCACAGAGCAGTTATATGCCTGGGACTACATCACAAAGGGATGGGAGGCTCCAAGCCTTGGAAGAAAAAGAGGAAAGCAGATTGTCAAAGGGCTCTGGGCAGTTAGGGCCAAAGTTAGGAGAGCAGAATCCCAAGCTATCCCAAGCTCCAGGGAGTCCTAGGAGCCCAGCTGCTGCCCTTGTTTCTCACCTCTGCCTGGGGGGGGGGGAGGACGAGCCACCGACCTCTGCTGAGCCCTGGCCCGAGGCTAAGGATGGATTCTCTGACCTCCCGTGACCCTGCCACCCAGGTTGCATTCCTGGTTCCCTGCAGACCCCAAATCTGGAGAATGCCCCATCCTATAACCTTGAAATAAAGTAAGACAGCAACAGTTCCATTGCTGCTGAAGGGCTTGGCGTCACTTTTCTCAAAAATAGCAGCCATTCTTCCAAAAAAGGGAAAAACACAAAGCAAAGCTGTCAATCTCCAGCCCCTGACAAATGGAATAAAGTTGAGACTTCTCCCTCTCAGAGCCCCCCGCCCCAGTCACATACTGTACACGGGGCTGTCACAGGCTTTGAGATGCAAATTACACCAAGCGGAAGGCAGCTTGGAGAACAAAGAGCAATTGAGGAAAGATCTGAAAAATGGATTTGGGAAAGACTCTCAGTTCCTCCCAAGAGAGGAAGAGGACTTGGGGCTTTATTTTTTATGGGGGAGGCTTGAGGAGCTCAGTGCTGACTGAAGAGGAAGGTGGGGAGGGTTGAGATCTAGAACCAGAGCAGAGGCTTTGGACCAGCAAGAAGTCTGATTTTATTACAGTCCTGGGCACTGTGCTACTCCCACCTTTAATATTAAGCTCCAAACACACTGTGAGGCACGGAGCTAAGTGATCCATCAGTTCCCAGATTCAGCTGCATAAGACCAGCCTGGAGCTCAGTGGAAGAGACCTTGCCTAGCATGCTTGAGACTTGGGGTTTGGTTCCAAGAAGAAAAAAACACCACCAGCCCAGGGCCTCAGGGGAGGATGCAGCCCCCTTTGGTTGGGCCAGCCCTGCAGGGTACCACTTTACCCCCAGGCTTGGAAAGGAGGCTGCCAGGATCAGTAAAGAGAAAACCTCCACTCAGGGGAGACAGGCTGTACCCTGGGCCTGGGTTCTGGCCTCGGGTTAGGCCAGTGCCACTTTGCTGAATAACTACTCAGCCGCCCTCTGCCAGCTCCTGTACAAACTAGACATGTGTTCCACTCCAGGGGCTCAGTCCACGAGAGGACTTGGTTTTGTTTATTGCTGCATCTCTGACACACATCTTTGGCTGAAATATGGTACTCAAGAAACATTTGTTGGGTGGCTGGATGGCCAGATGGGTTGGTGGGTGGACGGATGATGGATGGGTGGATGGTGGATGGGTAAATGGATGAATGAGTGGGGCAGTGAATGGACGGACGGAAGGATGCATGGACAGATGGATGGATAGGTCAATGGACGGATGGATGGATGATGGGTAAGTGGGTGGGTGGATGACTAGATAGATTCACGGATGGGACTTACTACCTAAAAGATACGGAAGCATTTAGGAAGTGCTCTAACAGTGATGGACACAAACTGTCTTGGGGTGGGTACTGGGATGGGAAAGGCTTTACTGAGCTGGCAATGCTTGAGATGGGCCTCGAGGGAGAAGGAGCCGTTTTTTTGTGTTTATGCATTGGCTACTGCACAATGGTGAAGACTCATTAGAATAAAATGGTGTTAGAAGCAAACAGAACATGAGGGCTAAAATGACCCCTTGAGATCATGTGTTCCAACCTCATCATTTCTTGGAAGGGAAATCTGAGGGCATGGTAAGGTGACATGCTGACCGCCTACCGATGCGTGCCCACCCACCTCTGGGAGGCCAGGCCTCAAGGCGCTCAGGCCTGCAGTGCCTGGCATGGTGCGGGCCTGGCATGGTGCGGGGCCGAGTCCTTGCCCTTGATCAAGAAGCGATGTTATCTCCTGGGGCTCCTGCTCCAGGCCCTCCCTGCTTCCCCTTACCCACCGGAAGCAAGCCAGCTTGCCTGCCTTCCTTCCTTGCTTCCTTCCTTCCTTGCTTGCTTTCTTCCTTCCTTCCTTTCCTTCCTTCCTTCCTTCCTTCCTTCTGGCAGGAAGTTGCTCCGTACCTGCCACACCTCCCTGCAGTTTAGGAAGCACCTTCTATCTTGGCTTCCTGGAGAGATGGGGGTGTACGGTGGCTCAGCAGAGGAGCTTCGCAAAGTCTCGGCTGAATCCTATTCAAAGGAACCCTTGAAGATCTTCAAACAGCAGTGATAATAACAATCCCAGGCCCATCTCCCAGCCCGCTCCTCCCCAGCCCTCTGCACTTGCGTGTGAGATGCAGTTGGAGAACCCTGGATTGAAATCCTTGTTCTGCCAAGTGTGTGCTGTGCTGTCTCAGAGTAGTCACTTGACTTCCCTGAGCCTCTATTTCTTTGCCTCTAAAATGGGGAGAACAGCTGTCTTTTCATCATGGCCCTTGAGGTGACATCTGAAAAGAGGAGCTATGTTAGGTCTTTGAAAGCTCCCCAGGTGACCTGCTGGCATCCCGGACTGGGTGACAGGAGAAGCCAGGGTCTTGCTCAGGACTCCCCCCTCCTGCCTGGTGGCACTGGGGATCCCAGGAAGTTGTTCTTCTGGGCCTGGAGGCGCAGGCAGCCCAGGGCCAGCAGAGGAAAGAGGAATGTTAATCAGCCACTGGGCCTGGAATATTCATAAGGCCCCTCCAGCTGTGCCAGGCAATCAGGGTGCTGATTGCTCCCCCATCTGCAGCTTAACATTCCACTCTGCGGAAGGGAGCAGGGGAGTGGGAGCGGGAGCTGCTTGTTAACTAGGAAAACAACAGGCACAGCCTGCCAGGGGCCCGGGAAGACACATCCACGCCTTCCGGACCTGCCAGCAGCCACAACCTGCCTGCCCCTCAGCACGCAGGCAGGGGAAGAGTCGGAATTCGGAAGGAAGGACCTGTCTGCATGCATCCAGCTCCTGCCTGTCCCTGCAGTCTGAGTTTCTCCAAGTGTGAGGGGGATGATTCTGCCTCCCTGTGGAGAGGATCAATTAAGACAGTTTATTGCTATACAGAGGCAATGTGTTGTTAGAGCTGTTTGTAGTGGACAGGGCATCCCAACCTGGAGAAAAGGTTGTTTTATTTTGGTTTTGCGCTACTGGGGATTGAACCTAGGACCTTTGCCCTGAGCTACAACCTCAACCTTTTTTTATCTGAGACAGTATGGCTAACTCACTAAGTTGCTCAGGCTGAGCATGAACTTGGGATCCTCCTGCCTCAGCCTCCCAAAGTGCTGGGATTACAGGTGTGCACCACCATGCCTGGCTGGAGAAAAGTTTTTAGTCACAAATAATGAAATTTTCAGCAAGCTGGCTTTGAGGGAATGTGAACAAAGGGAGAAAAGCTCCCAGGAAGAGTCTGAGGCTCAGTGGGAAGATGGGGCCACCAAGCAGGGATTTGGGGATCCTGGCAAGTTCTAGCCTCTTCCGGCCCAAACCTCTAAGAAAGGAAGGAGAAGCAACCCCTGAAAATAGCGGTGACATTTTAATGAATGACCAACACAGACCGTTTTCTCAGGACAGTGATGTGTGGCGGGGGACAAGGCTGCACCACTGTGGCCACGGCTCACAAGGCTCACAGCCACGGTCTGCAGTCACCAAGAAAAGGCCACAATACAGAGTTGTTTGGGGGAGACTGCTACGCAGCAGGGGAAAAACCCTTGAAACTGCAAATAATGTAACCTTCTCTGGGCTAGGAAATTGGCTGATGTTGCCCGAAGTAGTGGCGTGCACCTGTGATCCCAGCTCTCAGGAGGGTGAGGCAGGAGGATCAATCACCTCGAGTTCAAGGACAGCCTGGGTTCCATAGTGAGTTCTCAAGACCGGCCTGGACTACAGTGAGATGCTGTCTCCAAACACAAAAACAAAAAATTGGCTGATGGGAAATAGCTCTTCTCTCCTGCTCCCAATAAACAAGGGGCCCGGATTTGGCCTGCTTGGTACTGGTCCCAGCCTTGTCTCCTCCCCCCACCTCCAGCCAGGCTGAGCCCCAGGCCTGCAGGCCCGGCCCTGGCCACAGTGGGCAGCAGGACAGCCGCCTTCATTGCTAAGGAGCCCATTTGTTGGGGGTGGGACCCTGAGCCACAAGTTCCAGACACCAGGTCCTGTGCAAGTTGAATGATGCTCGCCGGTCAAGGAGCTGCCCCACCTCCCTCCCAGCCAGGGAGGACCCACCCCGCCACATCCACGGTTTTACAGTTTTGCTTCAGTTTTCCATAGCAAGCTAGGAGTAACGTGAACTCTGGGAGAAAATATCTGCAACATTCATAAGGGCTGAGTGTTGATGCTGGAGGTAGGTAAGGGGCTGCATCAGAGTGGGAGGCAGGGCTGCGGGTAAAGCTGTATCCAGGTGCAGGCCAAGCAGCCCTCCCTGAGCTGGGGGCCTTGAACACCTCGGGGGCTCCTTCCTCCCATCAACAAATTGCTTCCACCAGTTTTTTCTCCACTACAGAATGTTAAAAGTTCATTGTAAAAAAAAATATTTTGAAAATATAGCTAGGGAGAAAGAAGAAAACAAAGAACACTCCTGATTCCCAAAGTGGAGATAACTACCTTGAATATTTGGTGTATATTCTTTCAGTCTTCCCCAGATAGACAGGTGGACAGATAGGTATTTTAATGTGATTAATCGTATATTGTCCTCTTTACCCACTTAGCATATATCATGATACTTTTTCTCATTAAACATTCCTCTACATCACTAGTTCTTGGAGTGTGGTTGGGGACCCCTTGAGGACCTCCAGAGCTGTTCAGGGAATCTACTGAATCAAAACTATCTTCATAATGACACTCAGACATCATTTACTTCTTAGTCCTCTCACCAGCGAACCAGGGAGGCTTCCAGAGGCGGCCGGATGTGTGATATCGCAAAAGGCTGAATGCAGAAGCAGGCATGAGAGTCAGCCACCTTCTGCCAAGCCAGACTAATAGTAAAGAGATTCACAAAAGCATAAAGTAGGCAGGCATGGCAATGCATCCCTATACTCCCAGCAGTCTGGGAGGCTGAGGCAGGAGGATTATGAGTTCAAGCCCAGCCTGGGCAAATTAAAGACTTTGCAAGATCCTGTCTCAACATAAAAAAGGGAAAGGAGTGTGGATATAGCTCAGTCCCAAGACTTTCAGTTCAATCCCCAGTACCAAAAACAACAACAAAAAAGTATAAAATAATGCCATTCTTCTCAATTTTTTTTGTCTTGGAAACCATAGTTATTTTTCAAAAATATACATTTGCTGGGAGAACATGAAATGGATTTATTATTTCAAGTGAATTAATAAATGCATATTTTTCAGATTCTTTATGTTGAACATGCTAAATGCTGATAGCTCTGGCCCCCAGAAACAAAAGCTCTTAGATATTTAATAGACTGAAGAGGGTAAAGTGAGGCTGAGACTGGTGGTTTTGGGGTGCCTGCTCTGCAGGACTAGTTCTAATGACTGCATGGTACTCCTTTGCAGGATGTCCCCTAACTTGTCCGCTGGTCCCTCTATTGGTGGACCTGTGGGTGGCTTCCAACTTTTCACTTCTATAAAACAGCTGCACAACTCACTGAGTTCTTGTATAAACTGAAAACTTCTTCCTATGAGAGAAATCAAAGACGAACTAGTAGTGGAAGCCATCATTTTCAAGATGAATCACATTATACAAATTGTGTCAAGGAATGTGAACTAATAAAGTTGAAAGCAAGCAGGAAATAGACTTGTATATATGTGTACCGGGAAAGTCACATACTTAAGAGTGACTGATCCTCTATAAGGAGTGCTTTCTTTTCTGCCATCTGTGAAGTGCTTACAAAACCCTGTCATAGTCTACACCAGGGTTACTGAAAATACAACACTCTTTGCTTACCCTTATAGAAATTGGGAGGGTTGGAGACTTTAGGAATTTGATTTCCGTTTAAAATAATTTTAAAAATTGAGGTTTGCTTTTAAAAAGTCAAATACTAAAAAAGGCTGCACGTTTTTTCCTTTGAGACAGGGCCTTGCCATGTAGCTCAGGCTGGCCCCAAACCCACAATCTGCCTCAGCCTCCCTAGTGCTGGGATTACACTACCACACCCAACAAAATACTGCAGTTTTATACATAGACTTGAGAATAGCTCTGGAGGACAGACTTTGGAAGTGGAACTGCCAGTCACTGGACATCCATCTTAGTGGGCCTCCCACAGGCTAGGCAAGTGCTCTCCCACTGAGCTGGATGGAGTCCTAGTCCCCAAATGTGCATCTGTAACTGTTAACTGATGTCACCAAGTCGCCTCATTTACATGTCACCAAGATTATACTTGAGCTCTGTTCCCCCCACCCAGTTCTCTCTCTTAGCGATACTGAAGATTATTACTCTTAAATTTTTTCTGATTAGTGAGGTTAAGCAATATATTTTGTTTGCTGTGAATTGCTCGTGCATATCTTTTACCCATTTTTGGGGGGTTCTTATTGACTCTTCTGGAACTCTATACATTCTGGACACAAATCTTACATCTGTCATATACTGCAAATATTGTGCTCAAGTATGCTGCTCACCTTTTAATTTTGTTTAGGGGTCTCATTCTATTATGGAAACTTAATAATTGGAAAACTTTATTCTAATCTTTTAATCATTTCCTTGATGGGGAATTCTTGTGCTATTTCACAAGCCTTTCCACACTGGTGATTTTTTCAGTGCTCTCCATTTTCCTCTAATACACTAGCAGGTTTTCTTTTTTGTACATCTTTAGTCCATCTTGGATTAGTTTTTGTTCTGAGGAGAGGCATTGGCTGTATGCTTGGGAGCCATAAAGTGCAGTATGTTGGGGCACTGGCCATGGGCTTGTGCCCCAATAAGACCCAGCCCACCACTTCTGGGGTTCCTGGAAGCCTGGCAGACCCACAGAACAGCCATTCTGAGCAGGCAGAGACCTAGGCCCATATGGCTCAGGAGGGGAGGCGAGCTACATGTCAAAAGTTCACAGCGCAGCTGACAACTTCCCCAAGAAAGTGACCAGACACCTTCCAATTTGTGTGGCCCTTGAGTGGCTTTTATGTCCCTTCCCACTTGGGGCCACTGTGGCCGATGCAGGCAGAGGAACCTTTATGATCTCATTTGCAATTACAGGAAAATAAGGGCCAGAGAGATGGAATGACAAGCCCAGGGTTCCAAGGGTGGAGAGTGGCACAATCCAAACATCCCGCCTGCAAGTCAGAACTCTCTGCATGTCAGACTGTCCTCAGGGTCATGCTGCTGTCCCTCTGGTGGGGAGGGGCATCTGGCCTAAGCCCTCCCCACTGTGGGGAGGACAGGCTGGAAAATGCCCCTGCACGGGCCCTGACAGTGCATCTCAGGGCCCAGGTTCCCTTCCACCCACACCCCTCCTCTCAGTGGCCGGGCGGAGGGCAGGCTTGGGATGAGTCAGGCAGAGGGAGAACTCAGCTATAAACAAGTGGGACCGACCTCGAGCCCTTTGCCGGAGCATGTGACCTCCCATGGGGGCTCCGCTTAAAAATTTCATGATCTATGCTATGCAGATTTAATCTGCTGGATTCACACAAGCAGCTCTGAGGGTAGAAAACCTTCAGCGAGGTGGTGGGGGGTGAGGGAGAAGGTCGTGACTACCAGCCTCGGAGTGGGGGGCAGCCACATGGTCTCAATTCTGCCACTTTGGCAGGTGCCTGGTGTACCCATGGCTGGGTCTTCATCCTTCCAGCTCCAAACTGAAAGGACCTCTAGGATGCGGGATTGTAGAGCTGGACTTGATCTTGGAGACAGGCACTTTCCAACTCCCCCTGGAGACGACAGTGATTTGTCCAAGGGGCCCCCCCTCCAGGGACGCTCGGGAAAGAGACCTCAAGTCTCTTGGATATGGGGGGCCCCACTTGCTCCGTGGACACTCACAAAGCCCCAGGGCCACCTACCTGCTCCAAGGGGATGACAAGGAAGGAGCCGCCTCCTGCGCTCTCCGTGACGATGGCCAGGAAGCGGGCGTTGACGGCACAGAAGTGGTTGTCGTGCACATTCTTGGTGATGGGGATCCCGTCAAAGCAGTGCTCCCGGTTGGCCACCTTGCCATAGACGTTCCGGAACTTGGAGCTGCGATACTGCGGACGCCAGGACATCTGAGGGCCCAGAGAGACAGGGTCAGGTGGGTGACGACTGCCCGAAGAGCCTGGGCACTGGGGCCGGGGCTGCTCCTTCAGGACACAGGTGAGGAAGCCAGGGAGTGGGCAGAGAGGACAGGACAGGGCCTGCAGGAACTCAGGCCCACTGTGTGCCCAGCCCGTGCTGCAGGACTGACTCTAATAAAATCTGACAGGACAGAGACTGGCACAAGGGCATTCACACATTTCCTGCTTTGGTGGCCACACCCAACCTGCCTTTCCGGAAAGATCACTGGGTCCTTTCACTTCCAAGGAATGAGCCATGTGACAGACAAACCAACCAGTCAGGGACGACGTGTGCTCAGTATGAGAGGTGCAGGTGTGTGCGCGCGTGTGCACGTGCACTTGCGCATGCGCAGGGGTCACAAAATGGAGAACACTAATGTCAGGGGCCGGGTCCAGGGTGCCCCTCTGTGAGCAAGGGAACAGGCTATCCACCCATTATCATCTCTGCCTCTGATTCTTCTAGAGCTTCAGCTGCCCCCAGAATCTCAGTCCTACATCACTGTCATTGCTGTCATTGGTACTTCCACCGGCACCATCGTCATCTGTACAGAGGCTACCTGACTTTCCCATGGCTTCCTCTGTGACTTCTGCCCACAACATCTGGATGAAGTCATGCTGAGCCCTGGACAGAGCCTGGAGCACCATTGCAGACCCGGTGACTTGAGACCAGCCCTGCCCACTCGGGCATCCAGTTCCTCACCAGCTCCCCGAATCCCAGGTGGTCACTCAGGGCCCCTTTATGTGCCACAGATGATGTTTTTAATCTTAGTAATCATGTGTTTATTTTAATTTGCACTAGAAAAATACAATGTGCATGCAAAATCCATGATTTCACAGAAACTACCAGTTAATGAGACTAATTTTTTAAAAAGTGATTCAATTCAAAGAAAAATATGCCAAGCGTGGTGGCACACAGCTATAATCCCAGCACTCCAGAGGCTGATGTAGGGAGGTTGATGTGAGTTTGAGGCCAGCCAGGGCTACATAGTGAGTTCAAGCCCAGCCTGAACTACATAGCAAGACCTTGTCTCTAAAAACAAAACAAAAATAAATAGAAAGAAAACCTAAAGCTAAAGATACTATGAGTGGCTTGGGGACCTGGCAAGAGTTCAGTCAGAGGAGGAGTTCTGGGATACCTCTGTCTGGTCCAAGTGGAACATTCTAGAATCCACAGTTGCCACACGAGAGGGGTTGCTCCTTCCAACCCTTGCTTCCTGGTGGTGCCTGCTGGCCTGGAGTGGTTTCCCTTCCCCTCTGGCCAGAGGCCAGGTGGCCTTGGCCTTCAGGGCCCTGGCAGCCTCTACAGAATCCCATACTGCCAGTGCCTCACTGGGCCCCTATCCCAGAGCCTGCCCCAGGTCTCCCTTCCCAGGTGGGACTCCACTCTGTGACAGCAGGGTCTTGTGAGAAGCACTGAGCTCTGTGCTCTTTCTGGACCATGGAGGCCAAGGGAGCTGTGTGACCCAGGCAAGCCACTTCGTGTCTCTGTGCCTCCTCAACCAGCACCTATGGAGAGGAGTTGACGCCCAGCTGCCCACCAGGCCCAGCAGGGGAAGCTGGCCTGAGGCTCTCCTGAGCCCCTGCATAACAGCTGCATTTACCCCAGATGCCCTGGCCCGCATCTGTCCTCCCTGACTCTGCCCCTTTTACCTCCACCCATTGCGCCTTCCTCTCCCTTTCCTGCCCCTCCCACCACCTCCAGCTCCCAGTCCCCAGAGTGCAGCTGCAGCAGAGGTGCCTGTGGCAAAGGCCCCTGGCGGCCACCCTGCCATACTTCACCCATCTCACTGACGTCCCCACAGCTCAGCGGCCACCCCTGGGCTGGACACTCCACTCACAGCCATGCCGTCCCCCTGCGTACTCTGGGATGGGCCCAGGCAGGTCTAGAGGGAGCAGGTGGCTTCTGAGAGGACGGGGAGGTTCTTCCCAAGGGCTCACAAGCTGGGCTTCCCAGCAAGCTGGGGCTGCTCAGGATGGTATTTCCTCTGCTGGGGCCTGGAAGGCTGGGGAGGGAGGCCGGGGACCCCGGGCCCTTGGCCTGTCTGGCATCCACCCGCTGCTCCTGCCCCCAGACCCCTCTCTTACTTCCTTCCTCTGTGGAGCTATTGCAAAGGAAATTGCAAAAATCATGACTCCTGCCTTCTTACCACACCACATCCATTTCCTACAAAGGAGTGCAGTCTCCCACATTAGTGCATCGCCATGATTGTGTCTAAGAAAGGTGACGACGATTCCTCCAGACCATCTGCCACCCAGGCACGTTCCAATGTCCCCAAAGTGTCTTTCACAGCTATTTCAGTGTCTGAACCAGAATTCAACGCAAGGCTCGTGTGTTACATTGGGGGTCACAGCCTCTCTCTTGTGATCCAGAACACTCGTATCTTCTGCTCTTGTCTATTTTTTGTTTTTTGAGACAGCGTCTCAATGTGCAGTTCAGGCTGGCCTTGAACTCACTGTGGAGCCCAGGCTGGCCTCAAACTCAAGATGATCTTCTGGTCTCAGCCTCCCAATTGCTGGGATTACAGGTGTGCACCACCACACCAGGCTGACCTCTTGTCTTTGATAAGGGTGAGAAAGACAAGGGGAGGGAATGTGTGAACAGGCCCCTGATTGGGCTGCGACAGACAGAACAACTGGCCAGTCCCAACAGTTTGTCCTGGAGGGTGGAGGACATGGGGCAGAGGCCTGGGAGGGAGGTGAGGCCCCACACACAAGGGACCTGCTTTCTGCCTGAGCTCCTCTGAGGTCAGGTTGGGGGCAGCAAAAGGTTCCTCCCTGTGCTGTCAGAGGAGACTACTCCCAGGCTGCAAGTGGGGGCGCTGCCTGCACCTCCAGGAACATCTTTCAGGACCGATGAGCACAAGCTCGGGCCCCCACTGAGTTCCCCCAAGGGAGGCCTTTCCTAACAGTTAGAGCCACCTGAGATGGAAAAGGAAGTAGTAAGCTTTCCATCCCTGGAGGACTTCAGGATTTTGAATGATCCCTGGCCAGGGCCGCAACGGAACAAGGGATGGAACTCAGCGGTCCAGCCCAAGACCATAGCTTTTGTGAGCTTTATCAGAGAGCCCCTGTGGTGACTAAGACAGGTGCTGGGATCAGAGAGTGCATCCTGGTTCTACCCACCCTAAATGGGCACCTTCCTCCTCCATGAACCCCACCCCCTAGGTGGGTTACGCGACCCAGAATGACCACAGCTCTCACGTGGCGACTGCCACCTTCTAGGGCGTCCCAGAGCTGCGTGATGCCTGATGGATTGAAGCCGTAGGTCTGTCTGTTTTCTCTCTCCAGTTAGAGTCTGTAAGTGCCCAGGCCATCCGACTTCTGGTCCCTGCACAGCCCCTGCCCACCCCAGGCTGGCCCAGGGCTCCCTTAGAGCAGGAGCCCAGGGCATCGCTGGCTAGACGACCTCTCAGCACAGCTCAGAGGCGCCTCCTTCAGGAACCTCACCCCAGGACTGGGACTCCACTTGCAGAGGGTTTGAGAAAACGACATGTAAGGGTATGGAAATTGTAGTAAGCAGAGTGTGGGGAGTCAGGAAAAAAAAAATCCAAAAGGGGCTGGGGATTTAGCTCAGTGGTTCCGCCACCTGCCTTGAAAGCGAAAGGACCTGAGTTCAATCCCGGGTACAAAAAAAAAATCCAAAAGTTTCTATCTTGGCTCTACCACTTCTTCACTGTGCAAATTTAGACTAGTTACTCAACCTCTCTGAGCATCCATTTCCTTATCTGACACCCAGCTCTTTGGATACAATGAAGCAGCCAACTGTGAAGTGCCTGGCAAGGTGTCTGGCATAGGATGGCCAAAGATTGGTCATTTGCCAAACATTGGTCCTTTCCTCTCCCCTCCCTGTAAGGGCAAAGCGGTGACTTCAGAGTCAGGCTTGGCTCAGAGGAGGAGCAGGCTGGGCTGGGCTGCACGGAGGGTCAAAAAGAGGCGGGGAGAGGCTCTTGCCCCTGGATGTGCACAGCTCAGGGCTGACTCCCTGGCAGCCTCTCCCTGGGCCCCAGCCAGCCCGGTCTCCCTCGGAGAAGAGCCCGGAAGGAAGAAGCACTCATTTCCCAGCCGAGTGGTCCTTGTAGTCTCTCAAGAAATAGAAGCTGGCTTTTCTTCCCCCTCTGAGCTAATTACTATGTGCACTCCACATGGAAGCAAATTGCATCCTGTCCTTGGCTCTCAAAGATGATTTATTGTGGCCTGCGGGAGCATTTTCTAGATGATGATAATGAAAATTTAGTTCTTTCACTGGAACACAAAACACACACGAGCAGTTGGGCTTTTTCTCCCGTCTTTGGCTCAAGCGAGGGACTGTTTGTGGCTAAGTCTGTCCCGACACAGGGCTGGGAGGAGCCCCAGGGGCCTCTCGGATCTGCCCTGGTGGCTTCGGGCAACGGTCTCCTGGGAGAGCCACCCCATCCCTGTGGCACTGGAGAAATCCTGGTGGTTTCTGATATCTGGTCACTAGCTGTGTGCCTGGGACAAGCCACCTCCCTTCACCAGGGTCAGTGTCTCCTGCCCCGAAATGTGGGCGTCCACGCACTTGGGTCCTGGGACTTGTAAGGGAGGGAACACGAGGACCTGGGACAGGGGCTCCACAAACAGGATGACATGGAATGTACGGATGCCACTGTCATGGACAACTCCATCTCAACCACCTGGGGCATCCCGGATCCATGGACAAGTGCAGATCCCACGTCCTCCTCCATCTCTGAGCCAGGAAAACGGGCCACACAGGAGGGACATGGGGACACAGGGAGGGAGCAGAAATGAACCCGCCTGGAGTCCTCAGCCATCTGCCAGCCAGGGCTGTAATTCCTGGGGACACTAAGCTTTCACTTCTACCTCTGTGATGTGGAGGATCTTACTCCTAGAAGAAAATCACTCCCTCTAAATATCACTCAGACCTGCACTGTGTCAACCAGGCAAAACCAGAGCTATTTCCACCCATTTGAGAACCTCTGACATGAAGAAGTGAAGCTGCTCAGAGAAGCTGGACCACTCTGTGCTCTCTTTCCAGTGCTCTGGGATGAATCAGCTGGGTTTGGGGCTTGGAGATCCTGCGGAGCTGGGAGGGGCCGACTTTGCACAGCCCATCTTAGGCACAGGGTTCAGGAAGATGACTGAGACCCCATCCACTGCAGGCCTGGGCATGGCAGTGGCCTGGGGTGGGCCCCGCCTTGGTGGAGTCCCCAGGTCCCTAGGCGGTACTGTGATGCCCTAGTGAGACCTGTGTCACAGCCCTGTGTCACGAGCAGCCAAATCCATGCTTTCCCTGTCTGGTCTCCTCACCCTGGAGTGTCAGCCCCAGGAAGGCAGGGATTGGATTCCTGGCCCTGGGGCACCACTGTGTCCACTGTGCCGGAAACAGCGTTTGGTGCATGGTAAATGCAAAGAATGTACCTGTGTGGGTCTGTGGCAACGGCGTGCTAGGGTGGGGCAATTTCAAGGCACCATATGACACCCCTGAATTTGTAGTTGAGCCAAACAGCAGTGGTAATAAGGTGACAGAAAAAGAAGTAGAGGTCACAGTGGCAGACAGATGGGCAATGGGAGGCTTCGTAAATTGGAGGTCTTTGTCACCTATTCAATGCAGCAGCCCGCCCCCCACTGGCCCCGAGCCCTGGGCTGGACATTCCCAAAGCTGTCTATGGCCCAGAACCATGTGGGGTGTGGGCAATGGAGACCTGAACCTGGACCCCAGCTGCTCCATTCTGCACTGCAGGCAGGATAAAGCTTTTCTTTCACCAGTAGCCACACACCACATGCAGCCATTTAAATTCATATGAATTACAATTAAATCAAACGACAAATTGGCTCCTTGGTTAGACTAAGCATACTTCAAGGGCTCAGTAGTGTGTGTGTCAAGTGGCCACCATATTGGGCCAGTGACAGCATTTCTGTAGCTTCGGAGTGTTCCATTTGGATGACACTGGCTGAACCTCAGGGAGCCCCCAAAGTCACCGCCTGGAAAAGAAGAATAACCTGAACCTCCACACCTGGCAATTGCTGGTTGGGACATGAAGGGACCATGGAAGGCCACAAAGTGGGGTGACCCAAAGCACAAGCCTCTCTCCCACGCTGGAACAGGATGCCCCCTCTGCCCAGCTGCATGTCTCCCTGTGGATGGCAGCTTCCTGCAGTCTGCAGTGGGAGGGGACAGACCCAGCCACCAAGGATGCTTCCCTGGCCATCACCAATGCCAGCCCAGCCAGATACGAAACTAGACCCTGCCTTGACTTGGGCTCTGCGTCCCTGCAGCCTTCCCTGCCCTGCTGGGCTGGGCTGGGCCCTGGAGGAGGAGGCTGCAGGGCTCTGCCTCAGTCCCTGGAGCACAGCTGCCACCTCCCCAAGGTGGCCAGGCTGGAAAGCCTTTCCTGAAGTCCCCCATTCTGCACTGGGCTCCCTCGGGCTTACACCACTGGTAACATCATCGCCGACTCTTTTCGATCTACTGCTGTCCCATCCCCGGAATCCTTAATATCCCAAGGATTAGATACAATTAGGAACCCCATTTTCAGATGGGCCCAGGCTGTCCAAGGCTCCTCAAGGGGGGTGGGGGACTGGGAACCCAGGCCTGACACCAGTCTTGACTGTCTTGTCTGTTCCTCACCTACGCTGGCTGTTCTGGGGGGCAGGGGCTGAGCTTCTCGTGCCATCAGGTGGGTGAATATTTACCAAACACACAGGAGGGTGGGGATAAGGAAGAGCAACCCCAGATTCCCCCCTAAAAGCCCCTTAAGGGCCCCTTGATGCCCCTGATCACAAGCCTTGTCCTTCCGCATATCTGCAGGATGGGATCCCCACCTCGGCTTCCTTCCCTGTGGTGTGTGGAACCGCAGCAGACCACAGCAGAGGCTCCAAGGGCCACCAGAATCTAGCTCTCACTACAGCCTGAGGCCCTGAGATGGAAGGTGACTTGTCCAGGGTCACACAGCAAGGCCCCCTGACACCCAATCTGGTCTCCCTTGCAGGCTGCCTGCCCCCTAGAAGCGCCCCTCCAGGGGGTTCTAAGGCCTGTGCTCCTCGGAGGTATAGAGCTCCCAGCACAGGCCTAGCGGAGGTTTCTATTCGCAGCCCTAGCCTGGCGTGTGCCAGACTCCTGACCTATTTTGAGGAGCGGAGGCCCCGCTGGCTCAGAGATGGCCTCCCCCTCACACCCCTCCATCTGCAGGTTGGCGGGAGATCACATGGCTGGCTCAGGGCCGAGGGAGGGGAAACCTTCGAAAGGAAGCTGGGGCGTCTGGTGCATGGTTGGGCTTGGGAGGAGGGATCCTCAGGGGTGACATCAGGACACTCACTGCAGAACCAGCAGACACTGTGGAAATGCAGTTTCCTGGGCCCCATCCCATGCCTGCAGCAGCTCACTCTTTGGAAGAGGCTAGGGAATCTGCATTTTAACCAAGCCCCCAGGGAACTCTGGTGTGTGATCTTTGCTACATGAGCCGCTGCCTGTAGACCAACAGTATCAGCCAGCATCATCTGGAAAACAGGTTAAAAATGCAGATTCCCAGGCCCAAGCCAGTCTGAATTGGAATCCTCTGTATAACAAGATCTTATGAGATCTGCATCTATGTTAAACTTGAGAAACCTTCAAATCCAAAGTTTCTGCAAGGACCAACATCCCCAGGTGGGCTTGGTAAAACCCAGACAGGCCCAGCTGTAGGGATGTGGGCGGTGCCTGGGAATTTGCATTTCCAGCCAGTTGCCTAGGGTTGCAGAAGCTACAGGTCCCAGAACTGGTTAAAGAGAAATGTCCTCCCGACTCTCAGCATGACCTGGGATCTCGGTTCCAAGTGTCCCCAAACCAGGGGCCTGCAGGGCCACAGTTACAGGGAAAGGCTGAGCCTCTCCACTGCCAGCAACCTTCAAGGTCTACAGGAGGACAGCGCTTGCTGACCGAGGAACAGATCCGGGCCACAGGCACGGAGCTTATTTGGAGATAAATTCTCTGCATTGCCCACCTCCTTCTGTCCCCAAGGGGTGCGTGTGTGAGCAAACGTGTGTGTGCATGTGCATGTGTGTGGGAGTAATAATTTCCTTCAGGACTTTGGAAACAATTCAAGGGGCCTCACCACCTTAGAAACTGGAGCAGGTACTTTTTGATGATATTCATGTTACTGAGCAGATAAAAGTGTTGTTGTTTGCAGCCCGCTCTGATAACCATCTCACAAAAGAATTTAAGTCCCAGCAATGGAAGGCTGCTCTTCCTGCAGCTTTGGCCAATGGGGCCCCTCTGACAGCCTCTGTTCCCCACTCACAAGGGCCCCAGTCCCATCTGGGGGCCATGACAAGTCCCACACGCCCTCCCCACCAAGCCCTGCTGGTGGGAGCGACCCACACTGCACAAAGGTTTAACTTTAGATCCACTGAGCAGGGCGTGGTGGCAGAGGCAGAAGCCAGCAGCTGCACAAGGGAAAAGGAGAAGAGGTTGGAGAGAAATGTAATTTAGAAACACATTAGTGTGCTTGGCTCTTTTGCATTCACTGTGACCTTCCCTTTATTCTCCTAAATAGTATCCATTTATTCAGAGAGGGTTAGGACAGTTGAAGTAGAATTCAAACAAATCAGCTCTGATAGCCCAAGTAGGACTCTGCAGCTGCACAAGAGTCTTAAGAGCCGGGCTTGTTGAGAAAAGGCTGTTCCCAGTCCGGTACCCCGTTAGCAATGGGGGCCTGACGGGTGCTCCTGACCACATTGGGCTGCACTGCTGCTCAGAGCCACAGGCTGGGCACTGTCACCTCTAGGGCTGCAAAGATTGGGACCCTAAAGCCAGACACGTCTGGGTATAAAATCCCAGCACCTCCGCCCACTGGGTGCTAAATGGTGTAGACCCCAGGCAAGTTCATCAGCTCTTCGGAGCCACGTTCTCATCTGTGGATTTGGGAAGAGCAGTGTCCCTTCCAGCCTCTCTTGGAGAGCCCCGAGAATGCATACGGCTACAGCCGATTGCTTGGCACAAGGCTGGCTTTGGGGAGGTGGCACAGCTCCAGATCTTGCCTGGAAGCAGGGGGACAAACACCTAGAGGAGAGAAGTGAGGTGGCTGCTGCTCATTGGCCACCCAACAAGCACTCCCACCCCTGTCTGCCCCTCCAATCACTGTCCTAGCTGTCCTCACACATAGGAGAGGTCCCATGACCCAGAGCCACCAATGAGACAGGAGAGAAAGCCTTCTAGGGTGAGGGGTGCTTCTGGGAAAGATTTTTTTCTTATTAACAAAAGAAGAAAGATATAGGAAAGGTTCTTTCTTGGCAATGTGTCTAATGCACTGCTTCTTGCCTTTGTTTGCATTTGAGGATGTAAGGCCTGGAGCTGTGGCAATCATTTTGAGGCCAGGAGGTGACAAGCTCCAAACCAAAAACCCAATATGATAAGAAGGGAGATCAAAAAGAGAGAAAAAGCTTGGGTCTTTGGAGACACTGTGAAAGTCCTAGACCAAATATAGGACCCTCTTCCTCCAGGTGGCTATGGCCCAATAAACCATAAATATCCCTATTATAGCTTGAGTCCTTCTTATTTGGCTTTTTATGTTACTTGCAGCCACATGCATTCTAACTGATAAAAAATAAAGAAGAAGAGGAAGAGGGTAGCAGGTATCTGATATTTGGACACGGCCATGGCCTATTCCCATACCGTCTCTCTGTTCCCACAGTTAAGAACCTGGAGATGACAAGGGGGCCCTAAGGCCACAAAGCCCCTCCAGGCTCCCCACTTCATCTCCAGGGTTTCTCTGGCTGCCCAGCAGGGCTCCGGGGATGGGTGGAGGCTGCTGTCCTTGGAGCTGGGAAATGTGCCGTGGCCACGAAGCTGCCCTCCAAGGCACCTCCTGGCCTGAGCCTCCAGAGACCACCCCCTTCTTCCTGTCCCCCGAATGCTGCCTTCCAGCAGACCCTGCAGAGAAGAAGCCTGGAGGGAAGACGGGTAATGGACGCAAAATGTCTGGCACAGCACCTTCTTCCCTGCCAACCCTACACCAATGCTGGCGCCAGAGCCGTGCCCTCAGGGAGCTGGTGGAGGGCGGCAGGGCCTCTGGATGTCTATTTAGATGTCGTGCATGCACATGAACACATGCATGTGCACACACGCAGAGGCACACACACATACACGCATGCACATGCACTGCTGCTGCAAGAGCTGAGGTCAAGGCCACGGGGTCAGGGTCCCAATTATCTTCTTCCTCAGCCTCCTCCAAGCCTCGGGATCTGACCCCAAGGAGGCTGCTCCTGTCACTGTCCCATCTGCAGGTCCGCATCCCTGCCACAGGCACCCTGTGAAGCCTCCCCATGCACGTCACCCCCTCCCCGTCCTGGTCCCAGGCTGTGCTCTTGTTTTGGGGCCTCCTGCTGATGGTGACAATCAAAGCTGTGGTTGCCCAAGTGCAAACCGCTGATGCTGTCTGGCCTGTGTGGGGTCACCTCTGCAGACAGTCTCTCTAGTCACTTCTCCCATGGAGTCAGGGCTAGCCCAGGCCACAGGGTACTTATGAGGACAGCCGCAGCTGCAGGTCAGAACCTATGGCCAGGTGAGTGGACCATGGACTGATGTCCTCTTGTGCGGTGCACAACTTGTGCAACTCTGCCCAGCAGAGCCACGGAGCCTGTCCAATGACCCTCCTGTGTTTCTGACTTGAATGTTTTTCTTGGGCACTGACTACTCCAGAAACACTCCTACTTGTAACATGAAAATATAAAGAGGCGTGGCCTCTCAGAATGACTGTGGACTAAAGGACAATACAGGGAGCGTGCCTCACAGGCCAGGCACCTCTGGCTTTTGCTCCTGCCCAGGCTGAAATCTTATCACACATCTGGATCCATCTCCAGGCCCATTTCAGCAGGGGACTTCTCTGATTTTCCCAATCAAAATAAGTCTTCCTTACTCTTTTCCAGCAGCACAGAACAATACACACAGCACACAACTCTCTGCTGGGCCTCAAACACGGGAGGCCCAGGCCCTGCTCCGAGGTTGTGAGATCAAAGAGGTGGGCTGCTGGCAGCATTAAAAAACACAATAGGAGGGGCTGGGGATTTAACTCAGTGTCATTGAGCCTGCCTCACAAGAGCAATGACTGAGTTCGATCCCCAGTACCAAAAAAAGAGAAAAAAGAAAAATAGGAGCCAAGCACAGTGGCCCAGGCCTGTAATCCCAGAGACTTGGGAAGCTGAGGCAGGAGAATTGCTAGTTCTAGGCCAGCCTGGGAAATTTAGTGAGGTCCTGTCTCAAGATGAAAAATAAAAAATGACTGGAGATGTAGCTCAGTGGTGGAGAACTGGCCTAGCATGCACGAGGCCCTGGGTTCAGTCCCCAGTGCCACACACACCACACACACACACACACACACACACACACACACACACACACACAGAGTCAAATAGAAAGCCTAGAAAATACTGGAGCACACGGAATGACTTTTGAGTTTGGTTTCATATAAATAACACACACATATTGTTCATGTGTGCCTGTGTCTGTGTGTGCACACGTGCATGTGAGAACTGGACCATAACACAAGGATTTTCTTGCTAGGAGTTGTGGCCAAAAAAGTCAGAAAAGCACAGCTCTCCCTTGGTCCCTGGAGGGGACTGTGGGTCTGCCTTTCCCCAGCACCTAGTAGAGCCCGGAAAATCCAGCGAAGGCACATGTGCTGGGCAGTCCAGGTGCCCGAGACTCAGCTGTCAATGCCTGGCTCAGCCACAGCTCCCGAGAGCTCCCTTAGGTGTAGGCCCCACCCTGAGGCATGGCAAGCACCCAGTGGGGACTTCAACTGAGGTGCCGGCTTCCCCAGGACCTGCTCTGAAGATTCTGTCATCTATAAAATGGGACTGGTCATGGCAGCGTTGTCCAGCCGACCAGGAGGGAGCAGAGAAAGGAAAGGTCTGGCATCCATCTGGCCCAGCTCTGTGAGCCGAGCTTGCTGAGGATGAACATCCACACCGACACGCATCTACACGCATGCGTGCACACGCATACACACCCACCACAGGCCAGGGACCTGTTCCAGCCGCACAGCTCCAGTCCCACAGGCTCAGAGGCAAAGGGCTGACAGCTACAGCTCAGTCCCAACCAGGCCCGGGCCATTTTCTCACCACACAGAGCCCTGTGCCCCATCTGTCACCAGGGTCACATCTCTGGGAAGGGCGACACCGATGAGGCAGGCTAACCCCCCGCAAGTGTCTGTGAGTGTACGTCCCTCCCTCTCTCCTGCCTTTCCTAGAAATCCTTTATTTCATCCTCGGAGATTTCTTCCCAAAAAAGCCAGAACACTCTGATCACCACACTCTCTTGCCCTAGGACACCTGCAATGTCCCAGCAATAAAAGAATAAAGTCCAAACTCCAAGACCTTTCACCGGTGGGATTTAACTTCTTTACCTCTTTAATTCTTTTGTCCCAGTAGGTGATGAACCAGTCACCTGGGATCACAGTCGGTTGAGAATGTGCCCATGCATGCACACACCACACACACACACACACACACACATGTGCGTGCACACACCCACAGGCCTCTCCTCCCAACCCTGCCTTCCCCATGTCCTTTCCAAACCCCAGATTTGAAAGGCTGCTCGGATGCATGCAGTGGGGATTAGTCCGGCAGTGTGAGTTTGGTTCCAGAATCAAACGCAGTGAGGACACCGTGGAGCTACTCCCGTGTGCCTGCTGGACTCCCCACTCCCCGTTACTGGGACCTTGGGATCGCCAGGCCTGCACTGAGAGATGTCCCAGAGGGCTGCGGCCCCGAATTCCCTGCAGGGGCATGGCCACAGCACACTCCTGGCTGTCAGAATCAGCCAACTGCGACCTGCAAGATGCACCAATCGCTCAGGGGACCTGGGGCGGGGTGTGATTGAGTCGGGACCCCAGCTGTCTGCAGGGATTGTGAAGCAGAAGGGCCACAGCCAGAGACCCTGGGAGCTGTGTGACCTTTGGAAACACCTTGGCTTTCTTGCTGGAGTCACAAACTCTGAAGTCATCTAAGACTAAAAGCAAGACTGCATATCATCTGAGAAGAGAGGAGGCTGGCAGAGCCCTTCCAAGCTGCACACATCCCGGCCAGATTCTTACCCCTCCTGCCCCCGCAAACACGTGAGAATCTGGGCGGGGGGGGTGGGGTGGAGAAGAGACAGGTGTATTGTTTTGTAATGGCACTCAAGAGAATTCTTATCAGCCACATCCCCAGCAGCAACCCGACTTCACCCGTCATCACACTGCTGCAAAGCACAGGCTGCAGGGCCCATCCCCAGGCAGTGACACCTGAGCAGGGCTGTCCCAGCACAGAACAGCAGTGTCTGGGTGGCAGCCTCCCTTGCCCTGCTCATCCTGGATCCTCACGGCTTTGGTCAAGCAGCAGGCATCGAGAGGAGGGCCGTGGTCTCCCTTCCCATCTGTCAAAGCACCGTGAGCAGCACGGCTTATCAACAGCCGGGATCAGCTTCTCATGGTTCTGCAGCTGGGAAGCCCAAGATCAAGGTCCCCCCAGATCCGGTGTCCAGTGAGGGTCCCCACTCTCGGGCACAGGTGGAAACTTGTAGCTGCTCGCTCATGTGGTGGAAAGATTGAGAGTCTCCTAGGGGTCTGTTATAGGGGCCTCAGTGCCGCTTATGAAGGTCCCATCTTGCCATGAAACCACCTCCCTAAGACCCCTGCTTCCAGTGGAGATGTCAACATCAGGACCTGGCAAGGATATGAATGTCCAGGCCATAGCACATCAGCGTCTCTTCTTCTGAGCCACAGTCACCAGCTCAGCCCCGGGCAGACTGCATGCAGGCACTGCCTCCATCCCTGCACCAGGCCCAGAGCTGGAGACTCCCCAGAGGGCTGACACCGGCTGCACCCCTCCGGGGCATCTGCCCAAGGAGAGGGATGACTCTCCTCTGTCCCCTCCGGTCAGAGAGGTCGGTGTGAGTCTTGTCACCTGGGTACCTGAAGCCCTCAGGACACGTGAGGGTGGCCAGGGAATGACTGGCTGATGGGGGCCAGGCACGGCCAGAGCATCCCTGTTAGTGACCAAACGGAGCATATGAGCAGACCCGGCGCCCGGGGAGGTCTGAGACTGTCACCCCACTGCTACGAACTTGGGCAGAGCTGTCACCCCGTCTGTAGCCAGGAAGGCCTGCACCAGTGCCCGTGACACCATCACCTCCATCTTCTCAGGCACCCACTGAAAAGGCCCTGTCCAGTACGTAGCACCCCCACGACACCCTGTCCCCTCCCAGTGCCTGGTAAGCAGGACTCTTCGGGGAGGCGGCCCCCACTCCCGGGCTTCTGCACACAGCAGCTTTGTCTGGCCCCTGCTGCATAATACATGGGCGCAGGCCCGGACCAGCCTCGGGCCCATCTTGGACAACAGGGCCGTCACTAAGAGGCTGCGAGAGGCACAGCCAGGACACAATGCACTCCAGTCACAACAGAGAGCACAGGACAAAGGGCCCCTCCCCCAGCGCAGAGGGGGGGGATGGAAAAGAGGCCATCTCCAGGGGGCTCGGAGTCCTGAATCCTCCCAGGCTTCCCAGGGTGGCCTCCAGCATGACCTTGACCTTGAGCGCTCAGAGGCTTGGCTTAGCCTCCATGTTCTTCCTTTCGGAGTTTCTCCAGCTGATGCTACCGCCACGGCAGGGCTTCGTGTCTTAGTCAGTGGTTTCTGACCTTGCCTGGTCTACAGGCTCCTCACCTACTCATATCCCACACAGTGCACAAACCAGGAGAGATTAAGAATAAGGGAGTGATGTTAGGAATCACCTGCTCTGAGCTTCCTAAAAGAAACAATCCACAATTTTGCATGAGAATGTAACACCCTGCAAGATATCTAAATAGAATAAAATCCCATACACCCCATCCTCACAGAAGCAGAAATGGGAATTACGTATACACCGCTTTAGCGGTGAGTGTCTGGGAGATTTGCTGTTTCATTTTGTTTTGTGTTTTATTTTTTGGTACCGGGAATCGAACTTGGGACCTTCCACTTGTGAGGCAGGTGGCGGCACCACTGAGCTAAACCCCGGCTAGGAGATTTGTTTTTGAACCGCTTTGCAAACACACTGAAGATGTGTGCAGATTCTCACTGGCACACACTTACTGTGGTGCTCACTCCCAGAGAATCTGATTCAGGAGGTTGGGATAAGAGCCTAGGAATCTGCATTTTCACAAGCACCCAAGAGATTACAGTGCAAGTAGCCCACAGATGACACCGTTAGGACTAATGGTTAATAAAAAATTATAGGATTCAAATAGGTACCGCACCCTGGTGGCCAAACAACCCACAACAGACTAAATCTGTAAGGATACAGCTAATCTCAGAGCAATTTACAATTAAAAAGCAAGAATGGCAGCAATTAGACAATGGAACTACCTCAAGATGATATGGAGGACAAAGTGACCTTACTGAGAACTTCAAGGGTCCCAGCCAGCTATCCGAGTGCACACAGCAGGGGCTCTACCAGGGCTGCAAAGGTGCCAGGTATCTTAGGAGAGTACTCTTTCAAAGCCTCAGTAAACTTGAGAGATCTGCTAATTCTGGCTTATGAACACCATGGACTGGTAAGCCCTGCTTAATTCAGGAGAATATCTGGAAGTAGCTTTAGTCGTATATTAAAATATGAGCTTATGGACCTGTACATCATTGGCTTTTAAGAAGCCAAAGACAGGTTTGCAATCCCAAGACTTCTCTGTATTCTTCAGAGAGAGTCCTGTCACCTATCAGTGAACTAAAGCTTGGTCCTTCAAGATTTGCTGCATAGAGAGAAGAGGAGAGGAGGCCTGAGAGGGTGGAGATGGGGAAGGGGTCAGGTTCCATCTGTCTGATGAACCTCAGTTTGGTAAAGCATTTTAATAAGCTGCAGCTATCGACACACAGCTATTTGGATCCCTGAAGTGCTGAGTCTGAAGATCTGGTTTTTGCTAAGATTGCTTCTTTCCCTCTAATTCTCTTCTGTTCTCTCTCAAAGTAACGATCTTAGTTTTTAATCAGGAAAATAGACTACATTTTCCAAGTGCCTTTGCAACTCAGCACGTGGTCATGTGATAAAGTCCTGGCCAATCAGATAGAAGCAGTAATATATGTGGCAACTATCCGTAAAGGAAGAGAGCCCTTCCCTCCTTCTCTTCTGCTTTCCCACAGGTAGGCATTCCTCAAAAAATTAAAACTAGAAATTCCGTTTGACCCAGCTATTTCCCTTCTAGGTATCTTCCTAAAAAAGAGTTAAAAAGAGTTAAAAGCCTCATATTACAGTGATCCATGCATATGCGTGTTTATAGCAACACAACTCATAGTCACTATATCTTGCAGGCTGCCTGTATGTCTGTCAGGAGATGAATGGATAAAGAAAATGTGGTGTTTCCACACAATGGAGTACTACTCTGCCATAAAGAAGGATAAACTTGAGTCATTTGTAGAAAAATGGATGCTCCTTGAGACCATAATATTAAGTGAAATAAATCAGACACGTGCTCTTAAATATCTCACATTTTTCTTATATGAGAAGCCCAGAGTAAAAACAGAGAGCACAATAAAAGATAGATAATAAGAAATAGAAAGATAGACATTTCTCAAATGCAAAGGAGATCAAAGGATGGAAAGAGGGGGGAGAGAGAAGAGAAAACGGAATGAAAAAGGAATGAAGATGTGTTAGGTACTTGCTAACTCCACACAAGGAGTGTAAACGTGTACTGCAAACATATGCTAATAAAAAAAGAAACTATGCAGGAAATGATAAAATGTTATTGAAAGACCAAAAAAGATCTAAATAAATGCTGGAGGTGCCATCAAAAAGTAATTTTTGGTGGCTTTAAAAAAATAAATAAATGGAGCTATTCACTACTGCGCTGTCCTTATGATTACTTCTAAGTCTGCACATAAAGAATGTCCTAGAAAATAAGGAGTTGATGAGTGTAATTGTGGCTGTCTTCATCCCTCTGCAGACACACAGTCACTTTTTTTTTTTTGGTACTGGGGATCGAACTCGGGTCCTTGTGCTTGTGAGGCCAGCGGCAGAACCACTGAGCTAAATCCCCAGCCCCACACGGTCACTTTTGGTCCTTGTCAACATGTTCGTGTGTCAGGGTCGAGACCCTTTGTGACTCATTCATTTCCCCTCACTCTCTAGATCCCTGGGAATCTACCTCAATCAGCAACAGTGTGGACACATTCCACATGCAGCAATGTTTCTGGAAAGCACAAAGTTGGAACCATTAGATACCCAATAATAAGCTGATAAAATATGTTTGCATTCACATGATAAAAGTATTAGACCAGCTTACAAATAATGCTTTTCCATATTCCATCCAATCTAATCCAACCAATGAGAAAACTGACCATTACTTTATCTTCTTCTGGGAAAGAAAAAAACACAACACAATTTGTGACATACTATTGATTAAAGATGCACCTCAATTTCAAAGATCGCAAATTGTGAAATATTACAATGAAATGTAGTCCAAATAACACAGGGAAATGATCCTAATACACTGTGTAATATTAGGTACAAAAAATAAACGTATGTATACTTATAGGGGGAAAAACAAGTGAAAGAAAGAGGAGCTTAGAGGATGATTTTAAAATTTTTATCTTTACACTTTTCTGATTTTCCAATTTTTAGAATGAGCATATATCATTTTTATAAGCTGAAAAAGGACACTGTTATCTTCAAAACAAATGCAAAAGTAAAGGCAAAACTGAATGCAACAGAACAGGGAGAATCAAAGCGAGCCCTGCGTTCTTTCCCATCATTTCCGATTTCCAAGTTGCCTGTCCCCACCCAGAGCCAGTTCCCGCAGGTCACAGCCATGGCAGGACACATTCCCTGCTGCTGAAGAACCGAGAGTGGCTTAGTTCCATACCCCAATACACTATATATTACCCAATTTCTTGCTAACACAAACAAAGCTTTTTACAAAGAGCTTCTCCTCCTGCCCTTGCCATGGTTCTTCCTGTGGCTGCTTGTAGGGTGTGAGCACAAGGTGCCACCTGACATCTCTTGATGTCTCTGTGAGTTGGAGTCAGGGGACAGTGTGGTGTCACAGGCCCATTTCCACTCTGATACTCTATTTCTACTTGTGAGCACTCTGTGTCTCCTGATGCTTATGGGCCTCCCAAGCCTGCCTTGAAGAAGCTGAAATTCTTCAACTGTGTGTCAGAGTATTTTTTTCAGCAAGGTGAGGAACTATTTTAATAAGTGAAATAAACACCTCAATTCCTTAGGAGAGGGGCCCCTGGAGAAATGGCCACTCAGGTACAGAAGAAAGACATAGGATTCAGTGTATCAGTCTGTTTTTGGTTAATGTAACAAATTGCCCAAGGCTGGGTAACTTTATAAAGAAAAGAGGTTTATTTGGCTCAGAGTTTTAGAGGCCCAAGGTAGAGGGGCTGCACCTCATGATGGCGTCTTACCTTGACAGTCCTGAGATGGGGCAGAGTATGGTGTGGTCAGAGACAGAGTGTGCTTGTGTGTGTTCTGGTCATCTTCTTATAGTCACCAGGATTCAATCCTGGAGGCTCCACCCTGATGACTTTATCTAATCCCAATCACTTCCTAGAGGCCCCACCCCAAAACACCAGTAAAATTACGTTTCTACCCTCACACTGGGGGTCAGATTTCAACACGTGAACCCTTAGGGGACACTCGGACCACAGCATCCCCTCTGAGACCCGGCTTCCAGGCACAGAGTGCTGGGGGCGGGGAGATGAGCAAGGGGTGGGTGAGGGGGCTCGAGTGAAAGAGCAGGAGGTCCCCTGTCCCTGGAACGAGGGGTCCGGAGATCAGCCAGGAAGATCGGCTGGGAAGACAGGTGGGGTCGGCAGCGAGGGGTCCTGGATGGCAAACAGAGGGGCAGGTGGTGAAGGGAGGCACCAGCATCCAAGCCCCCCACCCCTCTTCCTTCCCCGGATCTTGAGAAAAATGCAGAACTGCAGGGTCCAGAGTGGCTTACTCGCCTGCTTTGTAAGCCTATGCTGAGACTCCCGTCCTGTCCCCAAGAAACCCCAGCTCCCCCTCCAGTCCCGGCCCACCCAGCCCTAGCTCCTCCTCCGGGAGGCGGGGGGATAGGATGGGACTCATTTCCTGCAGATCTCTGCGTCCCTCAGTGCCTGCAGCCTGGGAGGAGCCCAGTCAGCCTCCTCCCCAAGAATTCTGAATATCGACAGCATCCTCACTGCATCCATTTGCTCTCTGCGCCTGCGTCTCTGGCCAGGTTTTGCCAAGAGAACTAGGGGTGGAGGTTGCACAATTCCAGGGCCCCTTAGGGACGGGCGGGGCCCAGTCTGGATGATTCAGGCAGATTCCAGGTCAAGCCAGGGTCCAGAACGGAGCTGATTTGACCTCCCCCGTCTCGTCCCACTGTGCGCCACCACAGTGGTGCAGGGGACAGCAGCCCTCCAGCCCCAGGACACTGAATCACTCACTTGCCCTGGGCAGCCAGAGCAGCTGCCTTCCTGCAGTAATTTGGGACTTGGGTGAGGTCACAGGACCTAGGAGACAGCATGGTAGTGAGAGGGCGGAGGGCGGCAAAGAGATGCAAACCATCTCTCCCCCACTGCACACCACACACACCCCGCTCCCAGGAAGCCCCTGCCCCGAAGTTCAGCTCAGCGATTTCCTCCTCCCCTCTCTGCCTACCCAAGTCTGATTCAGATGCCGGTGACCTCACACAAACTGATCCCCTCTTCTGAAGCTTGAGCTGCCTGGGAGAAGGAGGCCCGAGCCCAATCACTCTCTCTTCCTCTGCCGGAAAAGGTTCAGAGAGGGAATAGTGGGGAAGAAGGGAACTCTGCTGTCCTTGCAAATGTACCATTCTGGGCAGTTGCAGCCTCTGGTTCTCACAAGGACTGAGCTCTTGTTGCCTCTGCCTGGTCCTTTTCTATCTCCTGGTGGCATCTGTCAGGGCCAAATCCCAGCCTGTCTGAGGCCCAGCTCCATCACTCTCCCTGTGAACTCTCCCCAGGTTGCCAGGTGGAGAGGCCTTTTCGGGATTGGGACATCGCAGGCACCAGCAGACCCTGGATTTGCACTACACAGGGCCGTTACCTCCAAGCCAGTTTCCTCCTGCTGCCCCCTGAAGACAGGGTCTGAGTTTAAGCACCACCCCAAGCCCCGGCACTGGTAGGGAGTGTTAGTATCCACCTGTTGAATGGATGGGCAGAAGGCTAGAATGGTGGAGGAGGATGAGGAGGGAGAATTTTAAGTCCTCTCCTGGAGCCCCAAACTCTTCCAAGCCAGCTGCAGGAAGCCTGACCATGGGCATTCAGGCCAAGGTCAGAGAGCAAAGCTGTAAGCCCAGCCACTTGGGATTCCAGATTTCTAGTGTGGGGGGAGCTCCCTCCCTAAGAGAGGAGGAACCAGGAAGGGGAGAGGACAACGTTCCCAGACCCACAGGTCTCAGTTCTTTCTCTAACAAATCCCTTCACTGCACAGAGCCAAGTCCTTGAAAAACAGAACACACCCTCACGCACTGGTGCACACACAGAGTGGTGCCAGGAAGCGGCTGGGGGCTCCCTGTGGGGACAGCTGGGCTCCCAGCCAGGGAGTGGGTCAGCCTGTACTGAATGGCCAGCCCAGCGATGGCCACCCCGTTCCCCAGAGGGCCACAGTGTGGGGTAAGGACAATGGGCCTGCTGGGTCTGCTTCTGGGAGGCTGGAAACTGTGGCCAACGCCCTCTGGTCTGTCCTTGTGCAGCCAGCCTTAGCGACCACTCTTGGATTGATTGCTTCACCCCAGGGACTGCCTAGCTTATCACACAGCAAGGCTCTGGGCCTGTGGGGCACTGCCAGGCTCCAGGTCCAGTTTGGGGTGCCAAGGCCTAATGGAAAAAGACCTTGCCCGGAAATGGGTAGCAGGAAAGGTGTGATCAGTCCCTTCAGTCTCTGTAAGGCCATGGTCTAGAAGCTGTGTCTATTTTAAGAGACACCTTGTGGGAGAGCGTGTAATTTTGACTGAAAGATGATCAAGGCCCTGGGGACTCTGGAAAGCTGTGGACATGGGAACTGGGTGGCATTTGCTCATGACACATCCTGGAGAGGAGCTGGAAGTGATGGGCAAGGAAATTATTTTGGAAAAGGACATGGGCAGGTTCCACATCTGTACTCTGGAATCTGGGCAAAGAAAGGCAGCTCTGTGACGCCTGAGACCAGCAACTCGCTCGGGAGCTATCACTCCTTAGGACTTCTGGCTACTCTCAGATGGCCATGCACATGAGGACTGCCTGTGTGGCTGCTCAGCTCAACAGTCCCGGCTGTGATGACTGAGAAATATCCTAGCCTAGCTCATACGCACAAGGGTGAAGAAATTTCCAGCCCCTGGGATGTTTGAGTTCCCCCAGCCCATCAGTGTCTTACTGGCCAAGATCTAGTCACCATGGGACATAAACAATATTTCCCTTTGTTGTCTGGCCTAGAAAATCCAGGAGGCTAACCTGAACCTCCTAAAAACTAACTCTAACCCCCTAACCCTAACCCTAACCCTAACCCCAACCCTAACCCTAATCCTAAACCTACCTGGCCTCTTCCACCCAGAAGCAGCACAACAATCCTGTTCGACCAAGTGCCAGAATCTGGGGTATGGAAAAAGTCTACTCTAAGGACAACGACTGAGCAACAACGGTCCCATTCAGTTCAACAGAACAGACACCAGCAGCCTGCTGCTCACAAGTGAGGCCTGTGCCAGCCCCATGGGGACCATCATGCATTCTAGACTTGTGGATCCCATTGCTGGAAGGGCCGGATCTGGATTCTACAGAATCCAGAGGCCCAGCCTCCTAATGCTTACCCTGTGGATGAACAGACAACTGTTCCTCATGGCTGCGACTACCAGTGTGTGGGGTTTTGGTCCCCAGGCCACCTGTAGTCCTGTCAACAGCACACCTGTACTTTCCAAAGAACCACAGTTGCAATCAGATGCACATAAAGCTTTGTATCTGCCTTTCCCTCTCAGCATGACCATCTTCCCACACTGATGCATCATCTTGGTGTTATAATTTCTCACCTCTATTCAGTAAATGCCGCCTAATTTACTTAGCCTGTCTCATATTGTTAAGTCCTTATTTTGCTTCCAATTATTAGTTGTCTAAATAATGCTGGGTGAGCATCCTGGTGCCCAGAGCCGCCCCTGCCTTCGGATTACTTCCTTTGGACAGATTCCCAGAAGCGGGATTACTAGGTCACAGGATGTGGACATTTTTATGGCTTGTGATACACGTTGCCAAATTGCTCTCCAAAAAGAACGATACTATTGTCCTTTCTACATCTTCGACAATGGCTCATACAATTTTGGACCTTGTGGCTACAAGAGCCAGGATGGTGGTGGGTAGTTGGGAGTTTGGAGTTTTTCTCTCTTTTGGGAAACTTCCTAAAAGTTTGTTGAATTTTCTCCTAATTATCAAGGTAATAAATATACAATATACAATGGCAAGTGGAAAAGTATAATCAGATAAGGCTAACAACACATAATCCTACCTTTCTTTCCATAGGCTCTCAGGAGGTGAGACTTCTGATGTTGGAATGCCAGGGTGAGGAATTTGGGCTGGATTCACACAGAAGTGAGGAAGCTTTTCATTTATTTGTTTGCTGCAGAACTAGTGAAGAAACTGAGAGCCTTTTCACTTAGCTACATCCCCAGCCTTTCCTTTTATTTTTCATTTTGAGACAAGAGTCTAAGTCGCTAAATTTTCCAGACTGGGCTCCAGTTTGTGATTCTCCTGCTCTAGGCTCCCCGGGTGCTGGGATTACAGGTGTGTGTCACCATGCCTGGCCGAAGAGGCTGTTTTTAATCACAGTTTTACACAGAGAGGACCACAGCACATATTCCAGCCACACTCTTGGGATCAGATCACCTTCCCTTAAAAAATAACTTCTGAAACTGCAACTCTGAAATCCCACTTGGGGCTGGCAAGGCCCTCCCTCCTAGGACACCCTAGGTGCACATGTCTCTGCCCTCTCCTGGGCCACACACAAACACCAGGCACTGCTTGGTCTGCTCATGGTAAGGAGGGTACCTTAGGGGTGCAGGGTGGTCAAAGAGCCAAACCCATTTCCTGCCCTTTGAGGCTGGCACTGAAGGGGGTCTCATGACATCTGAGCAGTACTGCAGCCCCACAATACATGCTGTGAGGTGGGGTCCCTCAGAGTGACAGAACTGACAGGCAAACTGGCAAGGACAAGAAGGGACTGCTGGGGGCTGTGGAGGCCCCCCGTGGCAGGCTCTGTGGTGAGTGCTCAGCGTGTGTAGAACACCTCAGCAGGGTGCTACTGGGTCTCCCCATTCACAGATGAGGAAAGTGCAGGTTCTAAACACATCAGGATGCAGGAGATAAGGGTGGAAAGGCCGGGATTGGGCCCAGTGGTGACCACACAGCTCTTACACTGCCTGTCCCGGTGCAGAGCTGTGGGATGAGCTTTGGAGCTGGCGACTTCTGCATCCGGCCACGCAGTGTCCGGCTGCCCAGCTCTGTCCACCGTGACCTCCTACTAGACCAGCGCCCGATGGGTCCCTCTGCTTGGGCTGCTGTAACAGATACCACAGGCTGAGGCACTGAAACAATGGTTTTCACTTTCCCCCAGTTCTTCAGCCTAGAAGCCTAAGATCAAAGTCCATCGGGGCTGGGTTCTGGTGAGGGTCTCCGCCTGGTTTGCAGAAGCTGCCTTCCCACTGTGTCCTGACATGGCCTTTCTTCTGCTCTCTCTCTCTCCTTTCTCTCCCACCTCTCTCTCTGGTACTGCAGGTTGAACCAGAGGCCTTGGCATCATGCTACATTCCCGGTCCTTTTATTTTTAATTATGAAACAAGTCTCACCAAGTTGCAAAGTTGTCTAGCGTGGACTCAAACTTGTGATCCTCCTGCCTCAGCCTCTTAGAGTGCTGGGATTATAGGTGTGCACCACCAGGCCCAGCTGCACAAGCCTTTTTCTTTTCTGGTAAAGACACTGGTCCTATGGGTTAGGGTGCCAGCTTGATGACCTCATACAACCCTGACTGCCTCATTAAATAATTATCTCCAAACCCACTGGGGTTAGGGCTCCAACATATGAACCTGGAGGACACAGCTAAGCCCCCCTGACCTCTCCAGTGACCTTGCTCTGGGCCTGACCTTGACCTCCATAAAGGCTCTTCTGCCACCAGGTCTCATTAGTGTCATCAACAAGCACGCTTTTTCCTTTTTCACTAGATCATGATTATTTGCAGGTTACATGAATACATTCCCTCACCTGCTCATGCTGTCCCGTCCATCCATCCGTTCAATGCATTCATTCCTTTGGTCACTCAGCCATGCAGCATCGCCTATGAGTCCCACACTGGGCTGGCCCTGGGGCTTCAGTGGTACCCGATTCCAGCATACAATTCAGCAACCTCAAGCTGGCCAAGTCAGCTGCTTCCCTCTTGCCTCCTTCCCCTGACCTTAGGATGCTGACATTTCTCACCTCCTGTCCTAACAGACCCCCAACAAACACCTTCCTCCTCAGGGGAATCGGGTGGTGTCACCTCACACTGGCAGCTGCTTCGAGGCAAAGGGACTGTAAAAGTCCCAGAAAATGAAACAATGCAGGTGCCAAGAAAGGAAAGCAAAGGGTGCCTCCAGGTTTCACACAAACAGTCCCTCTTTGCCAAGGAAACTCAGCCTTCCACAGAACACTGCAGGGCAGCAGGAAGACACTGCCTCTCAGTGCCTGGGGTTAAAGGTGTGTGTGGCCCGTCTCCAACGCCTCCCACCCTGAAGGACAGCCCCATCGCAGGGCTTATGTCCCACCCCCTTGGGGGGTACTGCAGGCAAAGCCACAGGACTCCCAGGGGCCAGGTGGATCAGAGCCCTGAGAACTGTGGGGATTATAGCTGAACCCTATGTGCTGCTTAAACAAGAGCCCTTTCTTCAAGGGGCTTGAAATTTCCACATCGAGATTAATTGGAACATCAAGGTAAAAGGTGCATGGTCTGAGGCCGGCCCCAATTGACACAGGTCCAAACATCCTAATCCCACAACATCTGCCATACAATACACTTATTTTTTAAATTAAAAAAGTTAAGGCTGGGCATGGTGGCACACACCTGTGATTCCAGCACTGCGGAGGCTGAGGTGGGAGGATCACCATGAGTTTGGGGCTAGCATAGATTACAGAGTGAGACCCTGCTGTGGCACAACGAGGCTTCCACGGCACCCAGCCTCTTCTCACCCCTCCCTGCTCCCTGGTTCTCTTCCCAGGGCCTTTGCACATGCTGCTCCCTCCGCTTCCATCAGGTCCTCCCTGTGGCCCTCGCCATCCTCCGCCTTTGGGTCTCTGCCAATGCCACTACCTCAGGCGACCCCAGAGCTATTCGTTGCCCCTTCTCCCAGCACCCCTCAGGTGGTGCTCTGATGGCTGCCTGGAGACACCCCTGCACCCCCACCCTGCCCTTGGGCGTGAGCTCCTTGCCACATGCCCTGCTTAAACGCCAGAGGAATGTTGGTCGAATGGGGCCCCTCAACTTCTTAGTCCCCAGGGGCTGGGCCTGGCATATCGCCTGGCATGGCAGATGCCCAGGAGGTGTTTGCTGCTCTAAGGAGGGTGGGTGTCCAGGAGCTGGTGGCAACCTGGGCCTTCTGACAGATTTTCCAGGCTCTGCTCCTGCTTGCCCGTCACTCTGCACCCGAACACCACCCCGCACCCCCACACCGAATGGCACAGTAAGGCTCTGCCGAGAGGCCAGCGGGGAGGCGTCCTGTCCTTTTTAATTAAAAGGCAGACAGACGCCTCCTCCACACTCATTCTTCCCTCTCCAGGCCACTTCTAGAAACCCAGAAATCAGCAGGAAGCCAAGAGGGAGGGGTGGTGGCCTCCAGAATGCCTGGGTCTGCACCTCCCTCCCACTTCCTCCCACGTGCAGTCTTCCTGGGGTGACCAGGGTGTGCTTCAGGGCCAGGGACTGGGGACAGCAAGCAGGAGGTGGCCCGGGGTCTCTTTTCTTCTCCACTCCTTGCACAGGTGCCTTCCTCCTCCACTACCTCCTCTCCTCGGCCATCACCACCATTGAGGAAGCAGCCCAGGAGCCGACTGCGGTCAGAGAGGGGCTGCTGGCAGAGACCCCAGGTCTGGGGCTCCAAAGGGGACACAGGGACTCAGGCAGGAACCCGTCACCTCCTGGGAAGGGAACAGTGTGAAGAACTCTGTAAAGTCTACGCCTGGGCAGCCTGTGCTGGAAAAGGTGGGCCAGGAACCGACCAAGCATCATCCCAGGCAGAGGTGGGAGACGCAGACACGCAGGGAAGGCATCCTGGAGCGGGTAACCGTGCAGTCAGGTCTCTAGGGAGCCCTGCAACTTCCACATTTCAGACATCTACCAAACCAGTGGCACTTAAGCTCCTGGAATTTGGTGTGCTGTGTGTGTGTGTTTGCAGTTTTTAGCTGAAGCACGGTTCACTGAGGAAATCTCTGGTCAGTAATAAGGCTGCGGGATCATCTTTGAGTATCTCTCTTCCCTGCAGTCCTGGGATAGATGGGGGGCTCCACACCCTCTCCCAGTCCCAGATCCCCTCCAGATTGGGGGCCTCACCCAGCAGCAGGATCAGCAAGAACAGCTGCATAAAGAGGCAGGCATGGGGACCCCCCACCCAGTCTCCAAGGACGCAGTTCATTAGGAAGCATCCTCTGTTGCCATGGAGATTCCAGGCCCACAGAGCTTGGCTAATAGACTGAATTCACTCAGGCCTCAAGCACAATTAGACAAGATGAATTTCTGAGTCCCAGCATAATGAGACCCGGATGTCCGGGAAGCATATGGTAGCCTCCCAAGGGAGGGCAGAGCCTGGAGGGCACACTGCTGTCATCGGGTCACCAGAGCACAGCCTCTCTGGGGCAGGAGGTCAGGGAGGCCCTGGGGAACACTGCCCCTCCTTTAGAATTCTTCCAGGGTGCCTCTGACTGAGCAGCTCAGAGGGGCGAGAGAATGGAGAATAAGCCCCCTTGATCTGTCCCAGGCCCAGGCTTGGGGGTTTCATGCTGCCCCTCTGATGGACATGCATACAGACATGTTTCACATGGCTGAAGCTATGCCATATGCACTGAACACACTCTTGTACCGGCACAAAACCTGCAAATACATTCTCTAATGGAGCATCCACAGGCCGGGCACAGGGGGAGCTGCCCTGAGGTCTCTGGCCTCACTCTCTGTCTTACTTTCCTCCTCACTGGGACACAATACCTGACACCCACAACTGAAAAGGAGAGAGATCTGTTTTGCTTCATGTTTCTAGTCCATAGTTGGCTGGCTCCAAGTCAAGAAGGCATGGTGGAAGGATCTGGTAGAGAAGCACTGCTCACCTCATGGAGACCAGGAAACAAGGAAGGAGCGATTAAGGGAGCCCCTCCAGGGACTCCAGGCCACCCCCTCATTCACCCAGCTCTTTCAACCAGACCCCACTTCCTAAGAGCCAGCCAGTTCTGATGTCCTCATAATCTGATCACCCTCTGAAAGCCCCACCTATGTGCACATGAGGCCTTGGGGAACACCTAGATATACTGTGAACCCTAAGACACACTGCTACCCATGCAGTGCCCAGGGCTCGTCCTCTGGAGGGGAAGACAAGACACATTCAGACCTAAGCCTCCTCTCATCACAGCAAAGCTCGCAGCAGTGAGTGGGAAGGGCCGGAGGTGCACTCTAGTTTGCTACAGAGTTAAAATGAGACATAAAGAGTGGGGGACAGAAGCCCACGGCAGAGGGGCCATCTGGGCCTGGGGGTTCCAGGACAAGAAAGGGACAGGAGGACAGGCAGCCCACATTCATCAGGGTACCCAACTCCCCCATCCTTGCTGAGGTTGGCCTGTGTAGAAGGCAGGTCTACTCTGCAGAGAACACTGGATTGCTAACCTTGGATCGATTTCTCTCCAGGAGGCTGCTATTAGCAAAAACCACCAGCCATGCACACCAGAGGGGCAGAGGTGGCCAGGCCTCCAGACTTGCAGTCAGCTGAAGTCCACCTTCCTCTCCAGCCCTCCTGCTTCCCCTGGCCAGCCTGGGCCTCGGGCCTGGGCCTCAACCAGGTCCCCCCACTGGCCAGCTGCCCTGGGCCAAGGAACAGTGGGTATAACTATGCAGCCCCAGGACAGGGACAGGGACAGAGCCACAGCCTGCACTTCGGCCCATGCCTCCTCTGCTCTGGTTTACAACAGTAACCGGTGATGCATCTGAGTTCCATAGCAACGAAGGGTTTTGTTTGTTGGGTCTTTTATTTTATTTTTCCTTTTTCTTTTGATGAGAGGAAGCAGAAATTAGGAGAAATGATTGGGTAAAAGCAATGTTTTGAAAGGCAAACTGCCAAGCAACTAAGGATCTGGGCTCTGCAATGCACCAGGGATGTGGCAGACCCTGGTGCTGTGTGACCTTGGACGTGATACTTAGTGCCCTAAGCCTCAGTTTCCCCACCCACAAATGGACACAATGGAGCCCATCTCCCCGGCTTCCTAGGTTACTGCCTGGGACAAAACTGGCCCTGGGACATGGGACACTCTGGGGACGCCTCAACGCTTCCAGCTCTTGTTAGTGGTGGATTTGATCCCACAGTATCTCCCCTCCCGGCCCCCCAAAACCAGGCCAGCCTGGCAAAGCCATGTCTAGCAGCCAGGCAGGGAGCACACACTGCTCGGCCACATCTCCTTGGCCAAGAAGACTGGGCCTCTTAATTGCTCTTTGGCTTTATCCAATTTGAAGCGACCAGGGCAGCAATTCCCTGGAGGAGAGAGAAGAAATATGGTTCTGCTCAAAATACTAATGAGGTGAGCCCAGCGGGGGAGCGAGGCACGGCCCAATTTGTAGCAGGAATTGTGGGAGGCTCCAGATTCACCAGCAGCCCCAGGTCAGGGGCTGGGCCACTTAGGGGACCACAGAGGCTGACCAGGGGCCCACTGTGGCAATGCCCAGCCCGCTCTCCACAGAGCCGGGATCCAGTCTCCTCCCACAAGCTCAGGACACCCCAGCAGCTGTGGGACACCCCTCTCCTCCCACTCTGTCAATGAAGCCTGATTCATCTTCCCCAGGGCTGCTGCCTCTGCCTCAGCTCAGACCCTCGTGGCTCTACAGGGCTGCAGGGCTCCAGGCCTCCAGCCTTAATCCCCTCTTCCCAGTCCTCCCCACAGCTCCCAGGGCGGTCATTCTCAAATAGTCAGTCAACAAACATTAGTGAGCACCTAACACATACCAGCCTTGTGGTGGGCAGGACCCTACCTCCTCCTCAGCCTCTTTTCTGACTCTCTGGTGAGGCCCTAGTTGTTTTAGGTTCCTCCCTCCCTTTCGGCTGGCTGCTCTCAGCCAGAAAGATGTCCCCAGGTTCTGTGTGACTCTATGTTCCTCTCCAGCCCCACGCATTCCCACACCTCCTCAGCAGATTTGCCTACTCCTCTGCCCCCTGCCCTGCCTTTTCTTAATGACCTTGTCTGTGCTGTCCCCACCCTCCGGGCCTGGCCCTCAAGGCAGGGACCTGTCTGTTCCGCTTGCTGGTGACTCTGTGTGCCGTTACCTAGAACAGTCCCCGGCACAGTCTGTGCTGAATGAACCCCACGTCCCGGGTTCCTGTGTCTCATTCTGCCCTCACCAGCCACTTCCTCCTGTTCTCTGCAGACCTCCTCCCAGGCAGAATGTGACCCCTCTCACAGCCAGGGAAATCCGTCCCCTCTCTGTGTCCCCTGAGCCTGCACAGTGTCTGGCACGGAGCACGGGTTTAAGGGGCGGCAGTGTGCATCGGGATTTGGATTGTTCTAATAGAATAACTGCTATTAACTTCACCACGCAGAAGGTCTGCTCTGAGAAACAGCCAGACGGCTGCAGCTGAGAACAGAGCTCCGGCAGCTGGACACTGGTTGAGGGCTGAGTCGAGGGCTGAGCGGAGGGCGGCCCAAGGGCCCCAGGGCCCCAGGGGAGGGAGGCAGACACCAAGCGTCTGAGGCAGCTCAGGAGTCAGGGCACAGGGGCACAGGCTTCCACATCTGAAGACGAGGCCGTCCCCTTGCAGGAGGAAGTGCTATCCTGACCCTCAGTCCCTGGGCTCCCTGGAGATGTAAACCGGAAGCCTGTTCCCTTCCTGGGAGGAAATCCTGCCTGCATTCCCAGAGACATGGGACACTGGGGCTCAGCTCAAAGAGGAAGGAGGGAAGGGGCCCCTCTGTTCCACCCCAAGGCAGGGTAGGGCCTGGGCTCTCACCAGATCTCTGGCCTTGAAGTCCTCATGGCTGGGGCCTTGGAGTGGTTCAAGACGTCCTCCACCCACCTCACATCTCAGAGCAATCTCACTTCCCAGCTCAGGGACTGCAAGCACCACCAAGGCACAAGCCCACCTGCATGGATACAGCTCTCCTTTCAGAGTTGGAAGCAAAGGCCCAGAGAGGTTAAGCAACTGGCCCAGGGTCACACAGCACATTAGAGGCAAAGCCCATGACAGACACAGGCTGAGCTTCCAGCGGTTATTACGTGAAGTGGCCAGGAAAGTGCATGCCAAAAGGCTCCTGGAGACTCTAGGCAGGAGGGTGACAGAGCTACCTCACTGCCCCAGAAACCCCATGCCTTCCTTTGCAAGCACCCAGCTTGGTTCAGCTTCAAACCCAAAGAAACCCCATCTCTGCTAGAGGCTGGGAGACAGGGGAAGTGGCCACTCCTTGGGGCTTTTTCCTTGGAGGATGAGGCCCACAGCACAGCCTCTTTCTCATGTGCCTGTGTAAGTATTTCAGGAGGGACAAACACACAGATGCGCTTTTGATCTGCTGCTGCTGATTCAGACGGGGGCTGCCGCGCCCCCACTCCCACCACTGCGGCTGCTGGGCCGTGGGAGAGGCGAGAGGGTGGAGACCATGCCCTCCCCAGGGGCCTGGAGAGAGCAGGCCAGAGCTGTTTCCACCAGAAGCGCCCCGCTACCCACCCTCAGGACTGCTCCTCCGAGTGGGAGGAAATGGTTAAGCGCAGGTGGTGAGCCTCTGTTGCCCAGAGCCTCGCTGGCTGGGGTGGGGTCGACAGGCACCGCCCACAGGCAGGGGGCAGGGGGAGTGGGGCCTCCATGAAGAGGCAGGCAGAGTTCTGCTGAAACCTCGGTGGCAAGTGAAGAAGGCCACCCCTCCCCAGAGAAAATGCCCCCAAACACCCATCTTGTTTATCGTCCACGTTATTCTTGGATCCCGAACCTTCACTGGCTCCCCAGTGCCAACAGCATTCAGAGTCTCATTTCCCGAGCTTCCCAATCCAGCCCACCCCAGCCTCCCAGCCACAGCTCTCTGGACCAACCCCCATGAGTCCCTCCTTTTCCTCCCTTTGCCTTCTCTCCACTTCCTTTCCTCTCTCGCTCTTCTCCAGGGGCCACCTCCTCCAGCAGCCTCCCAAGTCCCCCCCACCCTACCACACTCCCCCTACGCTTGGACTCCCTCATGGCTCTCCACCACTGCCACCTAAGAGCCACGCTTAGGTCACTGTCCCACAAGGTCTCATTGTCCCAGTGTCTAGACAGCCGGGCTCTTTTTCTGCAGCTGTCCAAGGGTTAGGGCAGCCTCTTTAACCCAGCCATCCCTGACTCAAGTCACAAGAATTTCAAGACAGGGACAGTAAAACATAAAAGCAAGCAGCACACAGTTCCCATGCCCACGAGATATTTACTCCTCGCCAGGTGACTGCCCCAGGGTTGGAACCACACCAGGGACAGTGGGAGCCGCCGAAGGTTCCACACTGAGCTCCCATGACAATACCCAGACCTGTGTGACCTTCACCTCTGTATAGCTGGGCCACCTGGAGCATAAACAAATACGTATGGAGTGAATAAATATGACAGCCAGGAAGGGGCTTTTTCCTACTTGTGTTTTTAATTAAGGCATCAAACATGCATAAGGTGTCCACCGTGCACAAACCTTAAGGTTCAGCTTGATACATGTTGACACGTATGTATGCTAATGTATCTACCGTAGCTCCAGTTTCTCTCCTGAGATTCTCCCAGGCAGCTGGGGAAACTGAGTCCCAGTCAGCGGCGGGGGTGGGGGACCAACCTAAGTTCATGCAGATAGGCAGTGTCAGGACTGGGACATCCAGGAGCTTCTGGATCCCATTCCAGGGCTCTTGTCACCACGCTGTGACCAGGTCGTCCTGGCCCTCTGCCCCGCTTAGCTTTCTGTACCTGGATCCAGCCATTCCTGCAGCCCAGGTGGATGAGAAAGGCCAGGATGGTGGAATGGGCTGGGCAGGGCTGTCTCCTGGGGGCACACACAGAGCTTGGACCCAGACCGGGGAGGCCTGAAACCCTTCCCCGCTGTACCTCTCTGCCTGGGGCAACACGGCTTGGGGCAGAGCGCTCAACTGCAATCTCAATAGCAGCATCTTTGCTCAAGACTCCTCTAGGGCTCCGCAGAATGCCCATAGGATGCAGCCTCTGGCCCCTGGCAGGGCTCCCGCCTGCCTCTCCAGGCCTCCTGTGCCTGGCCCATCAGCCTCCCTTCTCAGCATCCCTGCTTTGTCGAGTGTCCCTCTGGCTGGCCTGCATCCCCGCTGGACTGGCGCAACCCTAAGGAGGGACAGTGCCCTGGTGTCACCCCCAGGCCTCTAGGGCCCAGCACCCAGCCCTCTGCAAATGGGCTCTGTGTGCATCTGGGACCTTATTGCATTTGCACAGAGGTGGGGCGGGGAAGGTGGGCAGCTAGAGTGGGGGTCCCTCCACCTGTACCCCTATCAGAATCAGGTTCCATTTCCCTCCTCCCTTCCTGTGGGAGCAGCTTTCTTGTGACTCAGTTTCCCCATCTGCAAAGTGAGCACAACAGTAAAGTTGTAAGATAACAGATGGGCAGCGCACAACCTCAGGACAGGCCCAGGACAGCCTCATCTGGTGGCTCCCACTGTTTTTCTAAGTCTGAGGCCCACACAGCCTGCAGCCCGGCTGCTCCTGCACCTGGGTTCTCCCTGACCCCAGAGGGGCAGCTTTGTTTGTGGCTCCTGAGCATCCCTCTACTGCCCTCCACCCCTTCTTGCTTCCTCCCTCCTCCAAGCCAGGGCTCCAGGGAAAGCTTGGTGCGGAGGCTTCTCTAGCCTGTGATAAAGTGTGGCCAGAGGAAAGCTCTTAGCAATGCAGGCTCCCTATCTCCAGGGCTTCTCATGGTTTCAGAGATAAAAGGAGGGAGAGACTGGCAGGAGGGAGGGCCAGGTCCCAGGCTACCAGGGCGGCCACCGTGGCAGCGGGCACGTAGGGCTGCTGGCTGCCAGACCTCGGTAATCGCTGCCTGGTGACTGGGCAGGAGGAGCTCAGAGTTGCTCCTCCTGTCGCTGCCACCATTGGGACAGGGTGCTCCTGGCTGGCCCCTGGGTGCCAAGCTCACCTCTCTGGGGGCCCTGGCAGCTGTGCCAAATTCTCAAACTCTCTTTCTGAACCTTTCCTTCACCCTCCACTCCTGAGTCAAGCCATGGCCTCGCACCATCAGGCAGCTACCAGAAGCCTAGAAAAACCTGGTCAACCCAATAAACTTGGGGAAGGGGACCTGGTGTCCTCACATGTCCCATGCCCTTGTGGATGGGGCTTCTGGGCTTTGGTTCCCCCCCTCTGCAAAAGGAGGTGGGGTGTCCATGCCCCTCTGGCTCCAGCAGTTCATGGATTTCTGAGAGTGAGGATTTAGCTGGAGCAGTGACATCCGGGATATTTTAGGCTTGTTCTGAATCCGACCAAATCTTGTGTGTGCACACCTGGTACCCCAAAGTCTGGGACACACCCTAATGTACACAGCCCTTTGAGGAATTCTGTGAAAGGTGCTGAAAGAGGAGACACAGCTCCTGGCCTTGGAGAGCTCACAGTTGGGTTAGGGAGCTGCAGTGCATGCTCATGAAATAAGAGCAAGAACAGAACCCGGAGAGGACCCCCGCATATACATGGAGTCCAGGGCTGAGAACCCTGACCCCTAAAGAGCCCCTTTAAAGGGACAGCTCGGGCCCCAAAGCTACCTCTGTCCTTAACAGCTTGAGTTTGTTCCCAGATATTATGATGCCTGAGGCAGGAAACCACACTCGAGTCTTATCAGGTGACCCCAGGTATACAGAAATCCCCTTCCCTATAATCCCCAATTTCTTGGCATCCCAAACTTCCCCAGGCATTCATGCAAGCTGACCTTCTGCCCTGGAGGTCAGCAGGGCAGCAGAAGTAGCTCTTTACGAGCTAAGCAAAAAATGCAGGAATTCGATCCCTTTGTCCTCTTCCATGAACACCTCTATTTCCATCAGCTGCTCCACCTCCTGGAAATTCCAGGAGTCTCCAGAACTGGGAATACCTTGAGCTAGTAGAGCATATTCCTTCCCACAAACCCTAAAAAAGGGCAGAACTGAGCCCCAGGCTGGGCTGTATCTGCAGCAAAGGTCCAGGGCACTGGACCAGAGACCGGCGGGCCGGGCAGGACCATGCTGTGGGACCCCACTCCTCACCTTCCAGAGGGAGCCAGGAAGGAACACAGCAAGGTCTCCATGCTTTATTTGGCTGACTTTTCAAAAAGCAGGACACTGAATCTGTACAGCCAGATTATCTGTCCCAAGCATATTAAAACAGCCAAAATAGAACAGGAACTTTTCTTCTGTACCCAACTAGCTCAGCAGAGCAGAAACAGAGAGAGGCTGTTTGGAAGAGACCAGCTCTCTTCCACCCACACACTGTGAATCAACTCTGTAGTTGAGCTACAGCACGAGGAAGTGGGCTAGCTTCGGTGGGACCACCTAGATCTTAGGCCAGGGAACACAGCGAAGGAGGGAGGGGGGCGGGGACACACAGACAGGACCCCAAGCCCTCCAGTGCCATGACATCGACCAAGCACCATACAGCTCACAGCACCCCGGTGAGACTGAGCACTACAAGCCAATGGGGGCTCAGAGAGGTTCAGGAGCTAGGCCAAGGTCACACAGGAAGGAAAGGAGGCCAAGGAAGGCTGGATCTTCTGTCTCCAGGGCTCCTGTTCTGCAGTGCGGCAAGGCGACTCCCACTGGCCTACAGAGTGGCCAGAGAAGAGACCCCAGGCAGCAGCTGAGCCTCTGAGCCGCTTTGTGACCTTGGTAAGTCACCTCCTTGGTTTCTCTGGGCCTCTGTCCACAGCTATGGGAAGGGGACTAATAACAGCACAAACCTCATAGTTGTCAGGAAGATGAACTATATAAATAATATAAAACATTGTTTTTTATTTGCAGCGCTGGGGAGCAAATCCCAGACCTGGAGCTTGCTGGGCAGGGGCTCTACCCTCTCCGTGTGCTTGGCGTAAGCGAGTACTGTGGGAGGGTTGGCGATTCTACTGTGGCCACTACCACCCGCCTGTGCTTGGAAGCTGAGACCTGCATCTGGGGAGAGAGGGAGCCTCTGCACCCCAACTCTGGGCGCCCGGAGCCTGGGCTGACATTATGTGTCGTGGGCAGGGGACAGGGATTAAGCCTGTGGCCTGAGTACCAAGCAAAGCACTTGCCTTCCCTGAGCCCCAGCAGGGCTGGGCAAGTGGCCTTTCAGTGTCTACCTCTCCGTCTCTCTGCTCTCCCTCTATGCATCTATGCAGTCACCTTCTATTTTCCCCTGTAGTTTTCCTTAATGAAAGACCAAAGCCCAATCTAGATAATAACAAATATCTTCAGAAGAAACTGGGTCATAATGGAGCCCACTAACAGGACAAAGCAGATATTTTCCTACTGAAGTTTCCTTTGGGAGAAATCAACGTGGTTGCCTGCTCCTGGGAGCCACGAGGACCCACCCTCCTCATACAGCCAAGGGGGCTCCAGGAGGGTGAGGCTCAGGCCCCTAAACTTGGCCCTTCCAAGCCCCTCTTCCCTGGGTCAGCTTGAGAAGCAGCCCAGACTCAAGCCATTCTTGCCACTTCCAGCTGCAGGGAGGGGAGGACAGTGTGCCGGGGGCGGGGCCACACCTGGACCAGCCTCCATTCTGCTTTGCTGGGTGACTTTCTGCAGGTTACTTGACCTCTTTGTGCCTGTTTGTCATCTGTGAAGTGAAGATGCATAACACCTTCCCACGCCAAGACGTTGTTCTACAGACTCTGTGAGCTAACACACGTACCCTGGCCCATCCCTCCTGGCATGCAGGACGTCACCACAGCGAGCTGTTTCTGTGCCCAGCTAGGTCGGCCCTCTGCTCAAGGCCGCGAGGCAGGATGGAGCCCATCCAGGAGCAGCCCCGCAGTACTGCTCACTGGTAACCCCAGAATGCACCGATTCCCGTCTTCCTGCTTCACCAGCAGCTGACACTCAGGGCAGGCACTTGAGTATTGCTCCCCTTGGCTTCATGATAATCCTCTTGGGTGCCCCTATTACCAATCCCAACCTATAGATGGGGAAACATGCATAGAGAGCAAGTGTGACTGCAATGCCTGAACTCAGCCCCTGCCCTGTCACACCTTGTTCCACCCCAGGCTGGCCCCTGCCCACAGCCCAGTGTCAGACACCAGGTGCGGGTGTCCTGGTCGCCCCACGCCCGTCCTCAGGCTGGAGGCTCTGCTCCAGCAAAGGCACAGGTTCAGGCACATCAGAGCAGGGCATCCACAGGTGTCACTCCTGGGTCACCAGATGTGTCAACCACATCCAGATGTGGAGCCAGTGCCTAGGGGCAGCAGGAGCACAGTAGGATTTGCACCAGGAGGAAAGGTCCGGAAGTCAGACCCTCTCCCTTCCCTGTGGGGTGACCTTGTGCTATTGGCCTCTGCACGCAGAGCCTCAGTTTCCTCCTCTGGCAAACGGGACAGGTGACAGGCTCTCACCGCTTCTTGGTTTTCAAGGCCAACATCCACTCAATAACTTATTATCCTTATCCCGGGGACCAGAGCAGCTTCCTGGGTTGGGGACAGTGACGTTCAGATTGCAAAGGCTCTGGCTCCACATGCCCCGACCACATCAGTTCTGCCACTGACCAGGCTGTGCCCAGCTCTCTTCCCAGACTGTTCATTCCTCCGTCACGAGGGGCCCCCTCCCCACGGCTGCAGGATCTGGTGCATAAGGCAGGCCCAGGAACCAGGAGCCTCCTGGCGCTTCCTTAATTAATTGGAAGGAGGGTGCCAGCCAGAAACCAATTACAAAGTCCCTCCAGGGGCCTCCGCAGGGCTCCAGAGGGGGAGGGACGAGGGGGGGGAAGGGGGAGGGGGCAGCTCCCCCCCCAGCAGCTGGTCCCACTCTCCAGGCTCACAAAGGACAGGCTCATTCTGAACAACTTCTTTTCATGTGGAAGCCACTGGATTTGCAGCTGTCCCTCCCTGGCAGGCCTGCCCCGTGCCAGCTGCTACAGCAAGGAAGGGGCACACCAGGGAGCTAATGGAGAAGAGGGAAGGAGCTGGGTGGGCACACAGGGAACGCAGACATGCTCTCATCTTCTGGATGCTAGACGAGTCCTGCAGCCAGGCACAGCCAGATCAGACTCTGGGCTGCCCAGTGCCAGGAGCCCCGGCTCCTCCGCCTGCACTGGCCGGCAGAGAAGTGGAAAAACTCACTCCATCGAGGTGGTGCTGCCAGGCCCTGTACCGCCAGGCTGTGGATCCCGCCAACACCCAGCTCCAACATGCCAACTCCAGTCTACACCAACTCCCGTCCAACATAGATGCCTCTAAAAGCAGCTACCCATGCCAAGGTGGCTGTGGCCCAGGGCAAGGGAACCCAGGGCCTCAGGGCACCATGAGGAACGAAGCAGCTGGCAGCTTTTCTGGAGACTGAGTTTTGCTGCCTAGCAGGAAAGGGCCGGCAAGACAATGGCTCCCATCACCCCCCATGGGACCTTGAGACTCCTCACTCAGGACCTGGGCACATCTGCCCACATCTGTCTCCTCTAAGGTCCTGCATGGCAGGGGCCACGGTTTACGTGTTCTGTGTCACTAAAGCCCAAGCACCAGCAGAATGAACAGTGGTCACGAAGCTCCAGTGCCAGGATTCGGCACTGGAAGGACTGAGGAAAGAGCAGCAGGGCCCATCTTTCTTCAGGGTCTGGCAGCTGTATCTGTGCTGGGACCTCTGGGACATCTGACCAAGACTGGGTGACATGCTGGATCTGTCCCCAATTCCCCTAGACTGGAAAGAACTGGAGAGTAGTGTCTAGGGGTCAGGTACCCCATGGGGCAGCTGGACTGTGGGACGGGACTCGGAGGCCCGGACCTGTGATGCCCCTCACTATCATGACTCTGGGTGTAGCCAGGGCTCCCTGTTGACCTGGACCCCCTCGAGCTCCTCCTCCAAGGGAAGACACCACCAACAAGGGGAATCCAGATTTCAGCAGGCTTCCTGACGTCCCCCCACAGGGCAGCTAGGTGGGAGGAGCACCCAGCAGGAGTGCAAAGGACCCAGGTTTCACCCTCACTGGAAGATCATGGGCAAAGACAGCCTCTGACCTGGATCTTAGTTCCCTCACTCTGCCCTGTGACTTCAACATTCTGTGCTCCTGCAGGTCCACAGGTGCACTCAGTTCACCAGTGTCTAACTCCACACAGCGCACCTGGCAATAGGGGAGCCCTGGGGTCACTGTGAGCCACCTCCTCTCTTCCCTAGAAGCCCTGCCTATGGTCACATCATAGTCACCGAGCTAGGAAATCACCACAAAGGAGCCTGAGCAGCAAAGGGGCTTCGAAGTCCTACATCACAACTTCCAGGCTTTTCTTGTAGTCCATACCATACAATCCTAATGCATCTTCTTCTCTGCTTTTCCAGTCCACAGAAATGTAGAAACATATTTAAAAGTAGGAGCTGGACAGCAGTGGCACACATCTGTAATCTCAACACTCAGGAGGCTGAGGCCCGAAGATCCCTGTTTGTTCCTGCCTTGCCCTAGGGAAGGGAGGAGCAGCCCTGACCTCCCATAGATGGACATTCGTAGTCTGGGATGCTGTGTCTGGCTCTCCCCTCTTTTGCATCCATTCTTTTCTTGTTGCATAAAGGAATTAAGGTAGCTTAGTAAATGCATACAAGAAAACAGAATTTAAAAGGTCATAACCAGGACAGATGCCACCAGGTAAGAAGGTCACAGTGCAGGTCCACATGGCTGTATCCCTAATGCTAGCTAGAGTTCTTTGAAAGAGAGTGCTAAGTGGGAAACTGAGGCTCAGTTCCTGTCAGGAAGTGATCTGAGGGCTCAGCAACTTGCTGTCTGCTTCCTCTTCTCCACTTCCTAGGCCTCTGGAACTCTCAGCTCCTGCCACTTTCCAAGTCCTGACCTACAGGCCCCTTACTCTCATTTTTTAAAACAGGGTCTCATTTTGTAGTTCAGGCTGACCTCAAACTCATGGCAATTCTCCTACCTCAGCCTCCTCAGTGCTGGGGTTACAGGCATGTACTACCATGCCCAGCCCTTTTTTAAAAAAAAGTTATAAAAACAAATATTTTTAAAAAGAAATTGTGTTATTTATCTGCATTAACTATAATATATATTCAAGATGCAGCCCAAGGCAACTCCCATCATTCAGTGCAACCCAGGTGAGCCACAAAGTTGGACAACCTATGTCTGGTCTCTTCCCTCCACTACCTCCCAACCTCATTTTGTGACAGAGACCACATCTCCCGCACTCCCTTTAGGGCTCGCCTCCTGTCTGCGGGGTCACCAGACCACCCCGGACATAAAGGAGCCCCCAAGGTGGCTCCTTGCACTTTACAGATGGAAGAGCAGAGGCCTGGGGACAGAAGTGACTGCCCCAGGGTCCCATGGCCTGGAGTGGCAGAGTCAGGACGAGACACCAAGCTGTGCAACGCTCAGAGTCAGGGCCTCTCCTGGGCCTAGGGTGGAAGCTTACAGGAGCAGGAGGCTCCTCGCCTGCATCCCTCCTGTCCCTCCTGTCCCCCTTGGGCCCCCCAAGAACACTGCTGGTCTGCAAAGGGCCACCTAGGGAGAGAAGAGAGGGTTAAAGTGGGGATTTTATTTAATCCTCTGATCTGGCTTAAGCCGAAGTCACACTGGTTAGGCAGCACAAGGGGCCCACTGGGGACTGGGTAAGGGGCAGGGGATCTTAGTGGGTAACCCTGGACACCAAGAGGCCAGTTCTGCCAGGTAATCAGCCAAGTGCCCACCCTCATGCTCTCTGCATCCCATCCCTGCTAGACCTCCAAGCAGTGCCCTCCACCGTGCTGCCACCTCCTTGCTGTGTGGCCTTTGGCAAGTCACTCCCCCTCTCTGACCCTCAGCCTCTTCCTCTGCTAAAGGGAACTGAACACCTTCCTTGCAGGCCTCCTGGAAGAAAGGGACTCAAGTACATAAAGAGCACCATGATTACCAATCTTGCGGCTTTCATGTTCCCAGCCAGGCCCATCTTCTGCTCTTCTATCCTGCTTGCCTACATCCTGGTATTAACAACCTTAATGAAGATGATCCCTCCCCAGAAACGGAATTTGTATCATTTCAAAACACTAAGCATCCTACTCTCTTTGGGTGACAGCAGAAGCAGCTAGCGTTGAGGGTGCCCCTGGCCCTCAAGTTCATCTTCCCACCCTGCACCAGGGACAACTGGCAAAGCGTGGAGTTGAACCAGAGGACCTTGGGAGCCGGGGCCCTGTGACAGATCTCAGGAGGGCATGGGCAGCTGGAACTACTCGCACCCTGTAGCACCTTCGGCCCTGCCCTCCATCTGTCCCCTCTGCCCGACCCCAGCAGGCCGCCTGGCCCATTCTGGCCTCAGCTCCCAGCCCAAGAGCCAGCTGAGCAGCTGGGAGAGATGCAGTCTAGCCTGGGTGCACAGCTGCCAAACCCAAGGCCAAGCCCAGTGCTCGGCCAGGCCAGGCTGGGAGTTGTGCACAGCACTGACAGCGCCTCTGAACAGGGCAGGGTCACACTTGCTCTCATTGGTCCTTCAAATGCTGGTGACCACCCCCAGGCCTCATGTTACCATTTTCACTTGAACAAGAGGAAACTGAGGCCCAAAGTAGAAGGCCCAAAGTAGAAGCCACCACCAGGAAGGTTACTCAAGGGGTTTGGTGTGGACATGAGCTCAGGTCTCCCTGGGGCCCCTAACCCGGGGTGCTTCCACTGGCCCATCCATGCCTCTCCTCTTAACTCCATCCTCTCAGACAGGGGAGCCCCCAAAGTTCTCTAATAAACCTGGGCCCCTGTGGCAAGTCCGCAAGAACCCTCTTCTAACACGGGGCTGGAGGCAAGATGCCCTCTGTGCCCTTCTCGGTCACATCGCCTCCCTGTGTCTTCGAGCGGCCCACTGAGGGACCGTCGCCAACGCTCCTAGCTTGTCAGGGCCAGGGCAGTGGCTTCTTCTCGGGGTGGCTTTGAGTACAGGCTGGTGGCCTGGGTCAGCAGGTGGGGTGGGGCTCCCCTTCCTCGGCGGGCCTGCTCCATGCCCACTGTCCACCTAAGGCCCTGCTGCCACTGCCACGCTCCCCGCGGTCAGTGCGCGCCACGCAGGGACCCACGGAGGGCGCACCCGACAAGCTTGGGGGTGGGGGATATGCAGCATCTCACGCAAGGGTTAAAAATGCAGTCCGGGCAGGCCAGGCTGGCGTCCAAGCCGCAGGGCTGCCGAGCCAGAGCCGCATCCCGCCCTGCCTAGAGGGCGAGCAGCCCGGGCGCTGAGGGAGTGAGCGCGGCGCGCCCCACCCCTTTGCGGCCCGCGCCTCGCGGCCCGCGCCCCGCGCCCGTGGGTCCGGGTCCCGGCGCTTACCTTGGTGACCGTCATGCAGGAAGTCGGCGGGGCTGGCGCGCTTGCGGGGGCTGCGGCCGGGGTCCCGCTCGGGCTGGGCCGCTCGCTCGTGGGCGCTCGCCGCGCTGGCGCTGATGTCAGCCGCGGCCGCGCATTTATAATGGATGAGGCTCCTCGCCGCAGGAAGGCGAGGCAGGAAGAAAGGAGCGGGAGCGGGCCGCTGGGGGCGGGGAGGAAGAGGGGCCGGGAACTCGCTACAAAGGCGGAGGCGGAGGCGGAGGGGAGCGCGGCCGCCGCCCGCCCGCTCGTGGCCGGCGCTGCGATGCCCGGGCCGGCGCCCAGGCCGCACCTTAACCCCCGCGGGCCCGGACGCGCGCGGCTCGTCGAGGCCACCCTGGCACCTGCCGGCCGGGCGGGGACAGCGACCCGGCTCCCGGCGCCCCTTGGCGCTGCCGGGGACGCTGTGAAGTCACACGCGGGACGGCGGAGCGCGGCAGCTCAGCCTTCTGCAGGTTCGCCCGCTCGGGCCCGGGGACGGGGCGCACTGTGGCCGCAGGGCCCGAGTGAGCGCCACTTTGGTTTTACGCAGAAGGAAACAGGGCCAGGGTGGACAGGGACCTGGACAGGGGCGCGCGACCTTCTCTGGCCACTCTGTCACAAACTCCCTAAAGGACCCCTTGCTATAAAAGCACCCCAGCCTGAGTGTGCACTGCACAGGGGACACAGGTGCGCCCCGGTGGTGAGCAAATCTGGAGCTGCTGTAAGGATTTGAGGTACAATCTGAAGTTTCCGAGAAAGGAGTGACCCCTCCCTAGGGAGAACCTAGGCACAGCAGGTTAGGAGGGAAAGAGTTCGGACAGCTGAGGCCCGGGTGTCAGGCGTCAGGCATCGTCCTGGCTTCCGTTTGAGGAAGGAATCGCTGCCCCACCTTGCGGCCCTGTAAAGACTCAGAGAGGGGAGGGACTTGCCCGAGATGATAGAGCAGAGAAGGGAACCGAGTCTTCCTCAGTGTGTTGGGCCTGTGGGCTCCAGGGCCCCCACACCTGCTGCCTTATTTGTGTCTCACCGAGGAGGTAGGCGACTCTTAGACCTCAGAAGCAGTTCAGCTACTTCTCAACCCCTTGGGTGGCTGATGCTCCCCAGGCCCCAGATAGCTCCTCTGCCAGGCCATTCCTAGGCAAATGTCCATGGTTAGCCGCATTGCCGCCCCCTCCCCATTCTGTGTCAATCCAAGTGCACCCCATCCTCTGGCAGCCCCTCCGCCTCCCCTGCCACCTCCACCCCACAGTTCTGAACTGTGAGCCTCAGTTCCCAGCGTCTGGCCTCAAGTTCAAACACTTCCTGTGGGCACGGAGAGAGGCTGGCTCCCCTCTGGGCACAGGTGCTTGCCTTCTCTTGCTGTGTACCCCTGGGCATAAAGTGGGTGCTTGGCAAATGTTTAATACCACCAAAGGCAAATCAAGTGAAGCAAACCTTCAGCCAGGAGAAGAAATATAAACCAGGCTTTCAGAAGCATTTCCCGTCAGCCAGTGGTCCAGCACTGGACGGGGTCCGATTCCTGGTCTGGATTGGGATTACCTTGGGGAGCTCAGCCTCAAGACAGGGGGCTTCAGCCCTAGGGACCCATTGGGAAGCCATTGAAGGGCAACCCAAGAATAGCAGTCACCTGCACTCCCAGCTGCGATTTGTTCACAGCCATCTCCCAGATTGTCATTCCCAGCTCCCCAGCGTCCCCCTTGGCACCTTCCACTATTACTGTGGGATCCGGGAATGAGACAAGTACTTAATATCAGCTTGAGCCAAATGCAATTAGGAACATCAATCTGCTGCCCCCAAACCCATGTGACACACTCCAAAGGCAGAGAGAAAATGCTTCTGATGGCTTGTGTGCTGCTGGCTCGTCCCTTCTGTCACAAGTCACCAGGCAGATGAGAAGGCTGGACAGGCAAAGGTCTCGGGTCCCCCGGTGCCCAGCCAAGGGCTCAGCCTAAAGAATCAACTCAGAAATGTGTGCGCCTCCCTCGCTGCCATGGTGTGGCTGCCGGTGCAACACCTCCTTCCCAGGTCCCAGCCACACACAGTCCATCTTATTTGTTTTCCACCAAAGCAGAGCCTGAGATAGGCTTGGATGCAGGGGATTTAATTGCAAGGCAATCCCAGGAGTGGAAGAGGCTGTGCATAGATAATGAGATTGAAAAGGAAGAAACAGCAATCATAAAGGCAGGTCCTCAAGGTCACATTCCTGCCTCAGTGCTTCCTATAGCCTCCAGGGGCTTCACCCCTTGTTCTCAGCAACTGTAAACTTCTAGTCATCCTTCAAAGCCCAGTTCCATTGTCATTTCCTCTGTGTAGCTCTCCTGATGCTATCTCCATGGTGTCCTGATTCATACTGCATTATACCTCCTCTGATGACATATATTTGTCTTATCTCTTTTTAGGACTGTGACCATATCCCTCCCTTTAGTTACAAGACTAACCCTAGGCTATTCTAGAGCACTGCCCAGCCAATCCAGTAAGGCTGCCATAGACCCCCTTGGCCTCTGCCTTCACGACCCTCTGGTCAGTTTCCACCTCTTGTGGCCAGATGTCAGGGGCTCTTGACGTGAGGCTATGCCTGCCTCGTGTGCCCATTTACCCAGCATTTGCCCAGGCTCTGTATTGGGTGCCAGTGAGGGGGGCTTGCTGGCCTCCTGGGAAAGACCCACAGCAATGGGCTCCATCCCACACCATGGGTAGGTGAGGGAGGCCCCTAAGGGGGAGGCGGCTGTCTGGTCCCCGCTGGCCACCTCTATCATGGCCCAGCATGTGGGGCCCCCTTCCGGCCTCCGTCAGTCATTCCATCCCAAACTCTGCAGCTCTCAGATTCCCCTGCACTCCATCCCTCTCCACTCCCACCTGGCTCAGCACTTTCCCTTTCAGAGGCTGCTGGACTCGTCCCCTGCTCACCACCCACGCTCCACCCAGCGTCTAATGCCTCAGGTGAAACCCACAGACCTGCCTGCTTGGAACCCACCAGGGGGTCCTCGCTATCCTCGGGAGGGGCCCGCCCCCTCCCTTTTCGTTCCTAGCATTCCCATCTCACCGCCCCTGGCCCTTCTCTGCTTGTGCATAGCTGACTCTTCGTCATTCTCCCTCCCATGCCGCCTCCTCCAGGAAGCCTCCCAGCCCCTGACCAACCATGACTCTCCTGGCTCCCATTTCCCCCTTCCTGTCTCCCAGTTGTCCAGCCTCCCCCGACTATCGGTATCTGCCCCCAGCCCAGCCCTGCTTCTCTCCACTTCTGCTCTCCATGCCTGTGACACCCAGCCGGCCCCTCCTGCCCTCTGTCCCCTCTGCTCTCGTGTGGGGTATGGGACTCTCCTCTGTGGACCTTGTCCTTTGAGATTTCTCTCTCCCTCCTGCCTTCTCCCCTCTGTCCCCTGTAGTGGCTTCTCTTTGTCCTTCTGTCCTCTGATCCCTGAGTTTCTGTCTCCATCTCCCTGTCCCTGTGCCTCTCTGCCTCTTCCTCATCTTATGCTTGGTCATTCTTTCTTGTTTTCTCTCTCCTTTCTCCATTGCTGCTGCACACAATTCTGATGGTGGCCTGACCAAGTGCTGGGGCAGCTGGGCCTGCCCAGGGCTGCCATCCCATGTCTTGGGGCCATGAGCAATGAATGGAAAGTGGGTGCATCATCTGGGGTCCCCTGGGTCTGTCCTTGGCTGGAGGCCTCCTTCCCTGTGTGGGAGGCTCTGTGAGCTTCCTGAGTGTCTGTGTGTGTGCATGTGTGTGCATGTGTGTGTGCAGTGTTGGACAGGGACCAGGGAGGAAGCAGCCACCCAGCACTGGGCTCAGTGAGGGAACCACAGCCAATCCCTCCTGAGGTCTGCTTTCCAAGCTGTCCCCTGGGCCCTGATGGTAAACAGGTGCCTTCGCCACAGGCAGAGCAGATGGCTGCTGGGGCTCCTTCTCAGCCCCGTGGGTGTGGTCGGAGGCTTAATGGGCTCCAGGAACCTCCTCTCAGTCCCATGGTGTGCTGGTTGGGAGCACTGCTCTGGAGCCACACTCCTGGGTTTGAATCCCAGCTCTTCCACTTTCCTCCAGTCTAAGGGGGGGCTTTGTCTGATGTCCTTGTACAGTTTCATTTCCTGGGAGTAACTCATTTGCTCTTGAGCCAAAGTGGCCAGGCCCAGGCTTCATTCAGCTTTTGCTGTTTTACCTGAAGCCCTGGCAGCTTCATGGGACCCCTTACCTCTGAGGGCCACCACTTCCCTAGGGACAGAACATTACCCCTCATCTCACCGATGCTCCATGACCTGCAAGCCCCAAATTTGCTCCTGTGCTGTGGGTTAGGGTTCCTCAAGAGTATGAGGTAGGGAGTCAGGAGCCCATGTTCTCACCCCTCTGAACATGAACCTTACAAAGCCCAGAGCCCAGCTGCCTGGATCCTGTCTGTGGAATGATTTTGGAGAACCCCACCCTCCTGAGAGCTGGGATCCCCTCCCCCTCCACATGTCAATACCTAAGCCCACTGATGTTAGACAAATGGACTGAAGACAATGATATAAAAATTTAGTATCACACAGGGGGCATCACATGAAGTAAAGTAAATGCTCAGAACCCACTGTAACCTAAAGGCTTGGATGTCCTCTTCAGAAGGTGGGGAGGAGGTACTTGTGATTGATGCTGACCAGATCTCCCAGGCAACAGCCACCTGCGGTCATCTCTGTCTGGGCAGGTGTCAGACCTATGACCCCTCCTTCCTGTGAGGAGCTCCTGCCTATGGCATTGTCTGCTTTCATAACATGGAGAGGAGTAGCCTTCTTCTGCAAGAGGACAGCTTTTCACAGCCACCCCTCTGTCTGCAGAGGTCTGCAGAGTCCCTGAATAACCAACTAGAATTATTCCAAATAATTATATATATATATATATATATATATATATACACACACACACACACACACACACACACACACACACACACACATATATATATGTGTATATATATTATTCCTGCCAGGATATTTCAATCTCCCTCTCTCACAGTATCAATGGGCAAACATTTGAAGATGAGAACAATGCTCCACCGGAGACAAAAGCCTGGCATGCTGCCAACCACCAACAGGGGGCGCTGAAACAAAACCAGATCTCCACATTTTAGATTCTCTTCCGTCTAAATACTGTAGTAACACCTAGACAGCAGTCCCTAACCTTTTTGGTGCACCAGAGACAGGTTTTTTGGAAAACAATTTTTCCCTGTAAAGGAGGGGAGAGTTTCAGGGTGCTCCAAGTGCATTACATTTATCAGGCCATCAAACCTCTTTGTTGATGTGAATCTGTGTTTGCAGCCACTCCCCAGCACTAGCATCATCTCCTCAGCTCCACCTTAGATCATCAGATGTTAGATTCTCATAAGGAACCTGCAGCCTACATTCCTTGCACATGCAATTCACAGTAAGGCTTCAGCTCCTATGAGAATCTGATCTGACAGAAGGCAGAGCTCAGGCATAATTCAAGTGATGGGATTACCGTAAATACAGATGAAGCTTCACTTGCTCCACCACCACTCACCTCCTTCTGTGCAGCCTGGTTCCTGACAGGCCACAGACTGGTGCCAGTCTGTTACCCAGGAGTTTTGGGTCCCTGGCTTAGATGGTCCTCAAAGTGTGAGCCTCAAACCAACACCAGCTTCACTCAGGAGCTGATTAGAAATGCCAGCTTCCAGGCTCCACCCCAGGCCTATTGATTCAGAAACTCCTGCATGGAGCACCTCAGGGGCTTCTGACACCATTTAGGATCCGGGGATTTACATCATGGAGGGTAGTGAGCACCCTGTTAGCTAAAGCATGCACAGCAAATCTGAAAGAGTGGCTGTCACCATCCCTCTCTGAGGGATCATAATTGGATTTTACCCTCGGCCCCAGTATCTGCCCTGAGGGCTTTCAGATTTTTCCACTGAAGATGAGGGGGCCACTAGTGCAGCAGGGAGCAGAGGCGAGGGGAGGGACAGCGATCTGAAACCAGCAAGGGACAGGTGCTTTGATGTTCGTGCTTGAAGGCTTAGTGGCCTCGGGCACCAGCCTGCATTGGCCCCACTTGTCCCTCTGAGGCTGAACCTCAAGATGCCCCCAGTGGCATGAATGGTAAGCATTCTGATGGCCTCATGGGAGAGATTCTCCTCCACTGGACAGCAAGGGTGTGGCCTCGGAGACTTGGAAGATCTTGGAGACCCTCCTACAGCCCAGCAGCCCCTTCCCAGATGCCTCTTCTGCCAGACCAAGCCTTGGCAGTGCCCCTTAGGTCCTGTTCTCTCTTATGTCTCTGTGCCACCACCCTAGTCACCGCTATCCTCTCTCTCCACTGAGCTCCCTGCACTTACCACCTCCCCAGGGCTAAGTACTCTGTCACTGTAGCATTTCCATTTGCTTTTTGTTATGAGCACACTTTGGATCAGATGGTTGCCAAGGTCTCTTCCTGCTTTGAGATGTTCCAGACCCCAGCTCACAAAGACAAGGCCTATCTCCTCTGTCACACCTGCCCTCGGCATTTGCAGGGCTTGAGTGTGGGACTCATATATATATAAACAGTTGGAATTTGAAATGTCTTACAGAATCCTTGGTCTGTATGAGGTATTGTGATTTATCGAGAGAGGCTTATAACAATGGGAAGAGAAGAGGCACTAATATACTTGTTTATTGTCTGGCCAGTGCACATAAAGATTCTTTAAAGTGCCCAAAATATATCTTCCCTGTTCAGGTCCAGGAACCATTGCTTTGTGTTTCTTATTGTCAAACATGCTGTTCTGGATCCGCTTCTCCCCACCCACCATGAGAAAAAGGTAACAGTGCTGTTATTAATCACACTGCCGTGTGTCTCAGGGACCTGTTTGCATTGAAACAATTTGTATCTTCTTGCCTCTGCAGTTCCTTGGTCCGGGCTTAGGACACACACCACCCCAAAATATGACTGTAGGAGACCAGAATATGCCACCCCAAAATATACTTCCTTGATGTATTTTGAGCTGGCTATTCTGAGAAACTGCAGACACAGGAGCAGCTCTGAAAAGATGCCCTTTTGTAAAAGAAATTTACATCCATAAGAAAATCTGCATCAGTTAGTATAACAGGAAGAGAACTGCTTTGGACAACTTTCATCACCTGAGAGGCTTTATCTGTACAACATGACCACATTTATTCACATTCATTTCCTCTCCTTTCCTTCCCATAACTGGTCTTCACCACGACCAGAATCCCCAAGCTCCTGTTCCTTTCTGTAGCTCAGAATGCTATATAACTGGCACTTATCTGACACATCTTCAGGTCTCGAATGGGACTCCTCTGAACAAAAGCATAATTAAATATGGGTTTGCTCCTGATAATCTGTCTCGTGTCAATTTAATGCAGACCCCAGTCAAAGAACCCAGAAGAGACAAGACTCGGCAGGAAGCAAATCGGGTTTACTCAAGGGTCAGCACCCAGAGTAGTAAGGGGAGCTATTATTCCTCCCAAAAAGTCCATCTGAGTAACTCAGGTACTTGAATGGACTTCTGCAGGGAAGGAAAAGAGATGAGAAGTTGATAGACAGGAAAACTGTATTCTGTGCTGGGTGAAGTCTCCTTCATTCAGGTCCTATGTCCCCTCTTCCTCAGCTGAAACATAGTAATTGACCTTGACCTCCTGGGGCTAATTCCTGTCAATTCTTTAGACAAATGCATTACTTTTCTGCAAGTTAAGCCTCAGAACAATTTATATCTTTGTGTTAGTCAATGCACAAAACAAAAGAGTAAGGAGGAATATTACATATTTTGATGTTATCTGAAGTTCATCAAATAGATGTTCTGGGTTCTGTAAATGTAAAGAAAGATTATTAAGCAGTTAACATCTTAATCACTTGAGTGTAGCTTTTTTTTAGGTTTGCAGTATGCCAGGGCAAAGGGAGAGCCAGCAAAAGTAACTCTATCAAGGACAGTTCACAAAGGGGCAGCCACTGTCACCATCACACTACTGTGTACTTAACACTGGATGGATTATTGCTTGTTCATGGAGGACTGTGGCTGGGGCAGAGTGGGGAAGGAGAGCCTGTGGGTGTTGTGGGGAATTCATCAGGAACTTACAAAGAAATGGTTTCAATGTTCCTGGGAAGCTCTTTAAAGAGATATTGGTACCCAAAGTATGACACTCAACAAGGTAGGTACTTTGCACTAGAAAAGCAGTCTCAAGGTGGCCCTGAGCCTCCTTCAGCCTCTGGCTTTCCCCATCCTCCTTTCTTTCCTGAAAGGAGCTTTCTCAGAGGTCCCCTTATTTAACAAAAGAACAGATCCACCAAAGAGGAGTATAACTGCCTTGGATCTTCTTACTGAAATGTCATCAACCAACAAAGAATAAACTCGTATCACAGAGGAGGAGACTGAAAGTCAGACACCATGCCTAGGGCCAGGGGAGCTTTGTCCCAGGCCACTGTCTGTTCCTTGAGTCCACTCCTTTCTCCTAAAATCACTCACCCTTCCCTAAAGTGTCTGCAGCCTCCCACTTCCCTCATCTTTTGAAAAAGGTATTAAAGCCTCAGTCATCTGCCCTCCTTTGTCTTATTTTGTGTGGCTCCTGTATACATGTGCATGTTCATAAATGTGTGTGCCTTTTCTCTTGTTAATCTGCCTATTGTCAGTTTATTTTATCAGACTCAATTACTGAATCTTGAGAGGCAAAGTTTCAACTTGCCTAAATTCCCAAAGGACAAAATCCTGACTGTTTTCTGTCATTAAACCTGAGTTCAAAACTAAAAAGATGACCAGTTCAGAGCACTTCATGGACTGGGAGCTTAAGGGCCATTGTTTGTTTGTTTGGTTTTGGTACCGGGATTGAACCGGGACCTTGCGCTTTCGAGGCAGGTGGCAGCACCACTGAGCTAAATCCTGGGCCCCTAAGGGCCATTGTTTTAATTGTCCTCACCATAGCCCTAGAGCAGGTTTTATTTCCATTATACAGCTGAGCAACTTGAGGCTCCGAGATCTGAAGCCCACGGTCATCCCATGAGGCAGTGATAGGGCCAATATTCAAGGCTGGACCTGCCTGGGTCCACCTAGGCTCTTTCTGTTGGTCCATGGGGGTCTTCTGGCTGCTTGGACACAGACCCAGCTTCTAAAGCCTTCACTGAACCCATGGAGAACAAAGGGGCAGCATGAAAGTAGAGCACTCCAGCTCACCTATGGGCACCTTGCTTGTGCTCAACAACTCAACCTGTCACCTCATCTTCTCAATGTTAAGGTGCCAGCTCACAAGCCACCACCCAGAAGTTCCCCTCCATGTCTCATAACTTCATGCCCAAGACACACGATGGCTCTATCTTCATGTACTTCTATAGATTTATGTAACAGAATCTGAGAGGCTGGGTCATTTATAAAGAAGAGAGGTTTATTTAACACACAGTCCTGGCGGCTGGGAAGCCCAAGAGCACAGCGCCAGCAGATGCTTAGCTTCTGGGGAGGCCTCCTGCTGCTTCAGCTCATGTAGGAAAGCACAAGGGGTCACATGGCAGGAGAGGAAGCTAGAGCATGTCAAGAAAGCAGAAATCACTATTTTTTTAAATACTGGAGACTAATACAGGAGGACTCTACCACTGAGTACATGCCCAGTCCTTTTTATTTTTATTTTTCGTTTTGAGACAGCATCTGGCTGGGTTGCCCCAGCTGGCTTGAACTCATAATCCTCCTGCCTCAGCCTCCAGGTATGTGCCACTATGCCTGGCCTGAAACTACTTTTACAGCTCACTCTTAGGGTGACTAATCCAGTCCCTTGAGAATGATAAAGGCATGAATCTTTTCAGGGGCTCCACCCCATGACCCAAACACCTCCCACCAGGTCCCACCTCCAACACTATGGCACTGGAGAATTAAAATTCTAACGCCCAAACACTGCGGGGGATGACACACTCAAACTGCAGCAAGCCCCTAACTCATTCTATAAGGTCAGCATTACCCAGATGACAAATCCAATCAAAGAGCCAGCAGAGAAAACCACAGATCAGTGCCCCTTATGAATGCAGATGGTCTGAGTTTTAAATAATTGCTGATTACGTCCAGGTGTTTCCATGTGGCGCATCCACAGATCCTCCAACCCACAAAGGTGTGCTCATGTGGGCTGGGAGAGGCTAAGGGACATGTGTGCAGCCACATAGCTGTGAGTGGCAGAGTAAGAATTCAGGCTCACAGCCAACCGGAGCCCAGATCTTCATGCCACACCACCCAGCTCTGCAAGTTCACATGCACCCATGACCCAGTCTCACCTCTGGAAGGCCCCTCACTGGGTGACAGGCCAGGGTAGCTGCAATGCCTGCTGGGAAGGTCACAGACCTACCCTGGACAGGACTCCTCAGCCAAAGTGCACACAGTGACCTGCACACAGTGAGGACTGGGAAGACAGTGTCACTGCCTGGCCAAGGCTTTTACCTCTCTTTCCCTTGACCTTAGTCTCCTTGTCTGCAAAATGCAACAAAACTCTAAGGCACTGACCACATCAAATGGTGGTGAGAACATGGGGCAACAGGAATTCTCACCATGGCTGGTGGGAGTGCAAACTGATCCAGCCACCAAACAGACAGTTTGGAGATTTCTTACAAATATACCCTCTTATCATGTGGCTGGTAATTGCATCCCTCGGTATCAACCAAATTGTGATGAAATCTCATGACCACAAGAAAATCTGCACGCAGATATTTATAGCAGCTTCAATAAGAATTGCAAGTAAGATGTCCTCCAGGTAACTGGATAAATAAACTGGGCATCCAGATAATGGGCTATTAGTGCTGAAAAGAAATCAGCTATCACCCATGAGAAGACATGGAGAAAGCTTAACTGCGTATCACTATGTGAGAGGCCAGTCTGAAAAGGCTACATTCTGTATGATTCCAACTGCACAATAAGCCAGGCTTGGTAGTGTATGACTGTAATCCCAGCACTGGGGAGGCTGAGGCAGGAGTTGCTGTGAGTTTGAGGCCAACTTGTGCTACATAGCAAGACCCCTTTTCAAAGAAAACAAAAACAAAACCCAAAAGCCAACTGCATGATAGTCTCAAAAACACCAAATTGTGGACACAGTAAAACAATCAATAGTTGCCAAGGATTGGGGTGGTGGCCTGAACAGAAGGAGCATAGAGAATTTTTAGGCCAGTGAAACCTTTCTCTATACAGTGATGGTGGAGTTGTGTCATTAAACACTCATCAAGCCAGTACAGTGGACAAGACCAAGAGGGAAGCTTCCAGTAAGCTATGTACTTTGGATGAGAAGGATGTGTAAGCACAGCCTCACTGACTGTGACTCGTATCCCCTTTCCAAGCAGGACTCAAAGTGTGCACATGAGAAGCAGGGACACACAGGAAATTGCTGTGCTTTCTGCTCCATTTTTCTGTGAACCTAAGACAATTCTTCAAAGTGAAGTTTTTTTAAAAAAAGAATGGGTGCAAAATCACCCAGCTGTCAGGATGCCCTGAAGGTACACTGAACTGATGCCCAGACAGTCTGTGCATGGGGAATCCACCATTGCTCCACAGCTTGGGACTATGATGCTTTCAAGCCCCGGTTGCAGGGGGAACTCAGGTTGGTTGCTTTGACTTTTTTGGTCAAAGTCCATAGCTGCAAACCAAGATAAAAATACTTGCTTCCACTCCCATGGCAATCTCTCTGGGTGTCTGGCGAGGTTCTTTTCACTGGCAGCGAGTCTGCATGTCCCAAACAGCAAGAATGTGACAGCAGAGGAGGGACTCTACATCCTAGCTCATGTCTTTCTTCCTCTTCTTAAAGCCACAGTCCCATTGGACTAATTTTCCACCCTTATGGCCTCATTTAACCTTAATTATTTCCCAAAGGTCCTGCATCCAACTCCCACAGTCAAGTTAAGTTTCTTTCTAATACCTTACAATAGGGAAAAATTTTCACTATGACTTTTGATGAAGAAGGACATTAAAACCCTACCCAGTCTATGTGATTTATAGTGTTGTTCAAGTCCTCTATTTCCTTATTGATCTTATTTCTATTTTTTCTATGCATTATTGAAAGTGAGATATTGAAATTGTGAACTATTATTGTAGAACTGTCTTTTCCCTTCAATTTTGTTGACATTTGCTTTATATTTTGGGGGGCTATGTTGTTAGGTGCATATATGCTTATAATTGTTATATCTTTTATTTATTTATTTATTTTTGGTACAAGGGATCGAACTCAGGTCTTTGTGCTTGTGTAATGTTATATCTTTTAAATAGATCAACCCTTTCATGAACATATAATGTTTTTCTTTGTCTCTTATAACAATTTTTGACTTAAAGTTTATTTTTTTTTTCTGACATTGGTATGCTACCGCAGCTGTGTTTTGGTTACCTTTTGTGTGGAATATATTTATCCATTCTTTCATTTTCATCCTATTTGTATCTTTGAGGGGCTTCCCACATAGGGCTTCCAGGTTCAGCAAATAAAAGCCCAAGATGCCCAGTCATATTTGAATTTCAAGGAACAATGAGTAGTGCTCACTTTGGCAGTGCATACACTAAAAAATGGAACAATGTATACTTTTTTTTAGTATAAGTATTTCCTATTCAATATTTGGGGTTCATTTATACTAAATATTTTAATCTGAAATTCAAATTTAACTGGACCACCTGTATTTTATGGGGAATTATTCCGGTAAAAAGTGTAGACCCAGACCCTACACTCTTTGAACTCTGACTTAAAGGGGTGAATTAGGACCCCCCTGGAGAGCTCCCTGGGGTTCACAAGGAACTATATCCTAGTACAGGGAGCTCTAGTGACACAACGGGGACCAGGAAGGGCAGCTCCATTGTACCCAGAAGCTGAGGGATTAACTAGGCCTTTGGACCTGGGTCCGTGCTCCTTCCTGAATCTCCCAAGGTTCCTCCACCCTACCCCATAGTCCAGCCAGTCCCCAGCACCAAAGCCCACTTTTGAGCAGCCCTGGGGATCAGCCAGCTGGCTTTTTCCTGAGTGTCCCAATTGACAAAGGCATGGGAAGGGGCAGCTGGAAGAGAAAATCATTCAGGCCTTTCTCCTGGGCCCCTGGCCCCAGTACCCAGTGGGTACTTACTGTTTTTAGGGTAGTAAGGGGACAAGACCTGTGGCAGAACTGGACACTCACAACCCTCCCCATCTACATTCATGTATGTGCACACACTCATGTTCAGGCTCATAAACACACCTTTACTAAGTGCACACTCTCATAATACACACCTGCCCACTCCATACAGTAGCAGGGTGAACATGGCTTCACCGACTCAGATCTACCAGAACACCTCCACTCATACACAGGAGGCCTTGCACATCTCTGCATACTTGTCTACACTGTCTCAGCTCAGTACACAATGGCAGGTCACAGCCACAATAGTCTCGGGCACTTGTGTGTGTGTATGGGAGGAGTTGTTGAGTGGGTGTGTGGGTGTGTGTGCATGTGTGTGTCCAGGTATGTATGTTCCTCTGTATACTCTACAGACTGGACACTTGTCCATCCTCTAGCCATCCACCCCCTCCTGCAGAGAGGTTGATGGGCCTGGTCTCCATGACAACCAAGGACCCCTACCTGTCCCAGTTTCCTGCAAACACCAGGTGCTAGGGCCCTGTTGATTTTTTTCCCAGGCCTTTGCTCTCAGTGGGGCCAGGGGCCAGGGCAGAAGGGAAGTGAGGAGGAAGGGTAGAGTGGCCATCTGGACCCTGGAGAGAGGGGCTTCAGCCATTGCCCAAGTGCTCCAAGATAGCAGATGGGCATCATAGCGCCTGAGAGGAATTGGGAGGGGACAGCCTTACATGGCACAGGCAGGTGCTCCCCTTGCCCAGCCCAGGCCTCCCCAGCCCCACCCTATCCCCTGGAACCCTGGGATCTGACTGATTGGGAAAAACCATCTCCAGGCTCCCTTTCTGGGAGCTGCTGAGAGGTGGCATTGTGCTGGGGATGGGGAGAAGAACTCCTTTACAACCAAGGCTGCAGGACCCTTGGTATGCAGTCCCCTTAAGGGAATGCAGCCGTCTCGGCCCATGTCCCTGAGGCTGGTGAAGAAGACCCTGCTCCTAACTCCATCTCAGTGTCTGCTGCCAGGACCACGCAAGCCGATCTAGACCCGGAGCACCCCCAAACTCCATGCAGGGGGACAGGTGACACTGGGTTGGAAGAAGGATGTGCGCCGCGCGCTCCCGGGTGGACACTCCTGATATTACAGCTCCTAGACCAGGCCAGTGGGGAGCACCAAAGGGGTCCCCATGCTGTTGCTGATGAGAACCTCAGAGATTCTGACAGGAAATGGGAAACTGTAGCTCAGAGAGGAAAAGGGCTCCATTGAAAAAGACTTAGAGGCACCTTACTACTACCAAGGTCTGGTCCTAACTAATGTTGTTCTTTCTGCCTCCTTTATCCACAAGAAAGTACTGAAAGTCCTCTTGCATTAGTGTCTTTAAGGGTTGTGATAAAAAAAAATATGGTGAATGCTGCAGCTGAGCGCCATCTAATGGAAAGGCAAGCTCATAAAATCATTATGGTGTGTCCTCATCCACCTTATTTACCAGATCTGACACCATGTGCCATCTGGCTCTTGCCCAAAGTCAAAATGACCATGAAAGGTAAACGTTTTGAATCAATTCAGGACATCAAGACACCAGGACAGTGCATCTAAAGACACTCGGGAAAGCAGACTTCCAAAATTACTTCAGAAAATGGCAAGAATGGTGGGATAAGTGTGTTTGAAGCCAGGAGGAGTATTTTGAGGGGGTTTTGTGGCAATATATCCTTTACTGTAATAAAAATTTAAAAAAATTATTCTCCATATTTTTTAATCTCACCTCATATTGCCTTAATGTCTCTTTACAACTTTCTTGGTAGAATTAAGTCTATACCTGCTATGTTTTGTATCTAGATGTCCCCCCAAGGTCTCATGCAGTCATAGGTGGGGCTTTTCAGAGGTGGCTGGATCTTGGGTGTGTGATGCTGGGATCAAGGATGATATGCCGGGATTGATTCATGGTTTGATGCTAGGATTAAGAACCTGAGTGTGAGTACTCCCCACCCTAAGGGTATAAGGGACAGAAAGAGAGTTCCTGATTGTTGCTTGCTGCTCGCTGCTTCCTGCCTTCCCACACCATGAACTGTGTCTTCCTCTGAGATGCCTGTCTGCCATGCCCCCTTGCCTTGGAGCCAGCCGATTATGGAGTGAAACCTCTACAAACTGTGAGCTGAAATAAACCTTTCCTCCTTTAACACTGAGTGTCAAGTAGTTTGTCTTAGCAACAAGAAAAGCAACTAAGACAATACCATAAAGACAATTTTTAAAATGTAAATACTTTATGAGTATTTTATAACATCATTAAAATTTTTTGCACAAATCTTTTTTAAGCCTTCATGATATTCCTTCCTTTAAGATACTCTAAATTCTGTAACTATTGCCCTGTTTTGGAACAGCCAGATTGTCTCACTTTTATACAATTTCAGGCACTGACAGAATTCACATCTTTGTACATAAATCTCCAATGCCACATCCCTGTCGATTTCTTTAAAATACTGTATGTTTCTAGGTGTGAGAAATGAACATTTCTAGGCTACAGACTCTCAAGCTGCTCTCTGGACACATTTTACCAATTCACACCCCACTGTCTCACCCAGCACAGACCAGCACTGGATATGAGGACGTTTTGCAGTTAATTGTCACTTCTCTGATTTCCTATAAAGCTGAGCACCTTTTTCCCATCTGTTTACTGGTCGTTTGCTAGTGGTGCCTTCATAGCACCGAATCCAAGGCCCAGTCCCACAGTGGGTAACTGGGCAATGTGGGGAGTCCGCAGGTTCACACCTCCCAGCGCCCCCAAGTCCAGAACCCAGCTTCCCAGATATACTGGATGCCGCCACCTACTGGCAAAGCCAGAACGTGTTACTTGACTTTTCTAGCTGTGTCTCTCCACATCAGGGGATACCAGCCCCCACCTTACTTACCCTCAGAGAAGCCTACCTGCTGAGCTCCTCCTGCCACCACCTGGGCCATCTCTCTGCTGGGCGGCTGTCAGCCTCCAGGTTGGCCTCCCCATCCATGCTGCCCCATGATTCTCTCTTTGGAAGCCAGTGGCCTAAGCTTCTGATACGGTCTAGTCATTTCTTGGTTGAGACCTTGAACGGCCCCGACTGACACCAGGGACACAGCCATGCCCCTCACCATGGCTGGTGTAAGGCCCTGTGTGGTGCAGTGGCCTCTGCTCTCTGATTTTTTGGCCTTCCTCCACCCTGCAAAGTCCTGGCTGTGCCCTACAGGGTCAAAAGTGCCAGGGGCAGACTCACTTGTGGCCTTTGCCCAGGCTGATTCTTCTGGTATTTTATTGATGCAGCCCTTATTTTTTTCTGCTGGGGACAAACCCAAGGCCTCACACATGCTAAACCCCTAATTCTTTAAGACTGTGCCAGACACCACCTCCTCTGCAAGGCCATCCACCTGGTATTGGCTTTCTGTGGTTGCTGTTAACAAGTTCCCCCAAACTGAGTGGTTTTAAACAATATTAATTCATCCTTGTGCAGTCTGGAGGTGAGCAGTCCAGAGGGACTCTTATGGGCGGGCCTGAAAGCAAGGTGTCGCCAGGACTGCTGTCCTCAGTCTTCTGGGGAGGAGCAGATCCCTACCTTTCTGGGCTCCGAGGCTGCCTAAATTCCTCACCTCACTCCACCTCTCCCCTCCTCCATCACCACAGCTCTCCCCCCACCATCCTTCTGCCTCCCTTATAAGACCTTGTGGCCGCTTTTAGGATGACTCAGAAAATCCCTCCCCATCTCAAGACCACTAATTTAGCTGAGCATGGTGGAACACACGCCCATAATCCCAGCACTTTCGGAGGCTGAGGCAGGAGGATCACCACTTCAAGCCTGGTCTCAAAATAATAAAAAATGGGTAGGGATGTAGCTCAGTGCGAAGGCCTTGGGTTCAGTCCTCAGTGCCAAAAAACAAAAAAGAACACCCGCCCCCAACAACAACAACAACAACAACAACAACCAAAATCCTTAACTTAATCACAGCTGTAAAGAACTACCTGCTTCATAAAGCACTACTTGTGATTCTGGGAGTAGGACTGGCCTCTGGGGGGCTTTATCAGCCCCACCTGCATGCACTGATGGCTGCCTTGTCTGCTTCCCCCTCCCCCGGCGGGTGCCAGAAGCAGCAGCCATGCTGCCCTATGTTCCTTGAGCTGAGGACCTGGTGTGGAAGCAGCACTAGTGGAATGTTTGTTGGGTGAATGAATGAATGTCTGTCTCTGTCTCCTTCAGTCACCCCTGGGCTTTAGGCCAACAGCAGGAAGCCCAGCTTTGCAGCCACCTAGCATCCTGTGGGTGCTTCCCCTTTCTTCCTCTCTCCCCTTGGAGGCAGGGACCCAGCGGTGCCCTGGGTAGAGGGAGCCGCTTGAGCTAAGTGGAAGATGCTCAAGGGAGATCAGAGAGGGTGTGCTGGGGAATGATGGGGAAAGCAGGGTCCCGATCATGCTCTGGGGGCTTCATCTATGTGCAGGAGCAGCCTGTGTGGGAGGGGGTGGCTCCCACCAGCTGGTGCTAAAAACCCTGGAGACTCACATGCACACACTCACAACCAGCTTCCCTCCAAAGGGGCCATCACCTAGGCAACAGAGGAAGCTGGTTGCCTAGCAACAGGGCTCTGCCCCCTCATCCCTCCTATGGCCATTTCTGCCCCTTGGGAGCTTTGCGCCCTTTCTAGATTGTGCCAGTGTTTAGATGAAACCAGATGTCCTGTGTGCCCAGATGCCAAGGGCAGCAGATAAAAGAGGCATTTTGTGATTGCTGTGGTCACAGGTCATGGATCAAGCACTAGAAAAAAAGATGGCAGAGGTGGCCTAGGTGAGGAAGGAGGAACAAGGAGATGCTTTGGCCCAGGAGTTGGAAGACCTAGTCCCAAGGTCTGGATCAGCCCGTCACTCGCTGAGCACCTTGATCAGGTGACCAAGGAGGTGTGAAGCATCCTCATCTGTGACAGGAGAGCTTGGGCAGCAGATGACTTCCCACCAAGTCACTGTCCTCCCCGCTCTGGGCTGCACATTCATAAAGAGCCATGCATAGGGACATTGGCTATCATCACCAAAGAGGGTGAGAAAGGGTGATTGTCAGTTGTTGGAAGTAAAAGTTTTAATCACTCATCATCAACATTTTCAATAAGCTTCAGTCTTTACAACACTATTTGCCTTTTTTTTCCACTTAAAAAACATATTTTTCACCCAGGTGTGATGGCGCATGCCTGAAATCTCAGCACTGTGGGAGGCCATCTCTTAGTCTGGGGCCTGAGAGCTGGGGACTGGGCGGGTGGGGGTGGGGAGGCCCGCAGAGTGGGTCCCCAGAGAGGCCCCCATTGAGCAGGTGATGGGGACAGTCCTGTGGCCCCTGTGGAAGGCAGAGGTGGGGGTGGAGTGTGGTGGTGCTGGGCTTAGGCCCTGGGTCTGTCAGGTCTGCAGGAAAGCAGCAAGCCCTTTTAAGTTCCAGGGACCCCTCTAGCAAATGTGAGGGGCTCTCCTTTCCATCTCAGAGGTGCGTGGCTCCAAAGGGTCCCCTGGCTCCTACACAAAACCTCTCCGCAGAGCACGGGGAGGAGATTGGTTCTGCGACAGCACCACCTGCTGTCCATTCTGCACAGGACACTTAGCCCTTCTGCTACGAGCCTAGAATCCAGAACTCCTCCCTGGCTGGCAGCAATAACAATGATTATTAACATGTACCAGGCGCATCTGATTTTACCGTGGAATGGATCATTTCATTCCATTTATATAGAAAATGACATGAGAGAAGTGCTATGGCCTTCAGATTTTATAGTCTCTGAAACAGCTTCGGACTGAAATTCAAGGCTCTCATTTGAATTCCACTCCCCACCCTGGGGTCTAATCAGCCCTGGCTTTCAGAAAGGCCCAGAGCAAGTGATTTGGCACCAGTGCCTGGCAAGCCAGTGACAAATGGAAGGGGAAAGACACTAAATCAGCCAGCAGTGGCATCTTGTACCTAAGCCCCTTCCCTCCCAGCTGGGCCCTGGGCTCAACCACTCTGTTTTTGAGTTGATAAAGAGGCAGTTTCAGCTCTGCCTCAGGCAGGCAGCCTCTCCATGGGGAACCTCTAGCTCATGCCTGGCATCTCTCCTCACCACCTTGGGCTGAACCAACTCCCTTGTGTCAGGGAAACTAGTAAGCGTGGGTTCCAGCCTGCAGGAAACAGGAAGCAAGGAACTGAGAGAGGCCAAGGGCCTTGCCCATGGCCATGGCCACTTTATGTAGCTAACCCAAGGTCCAATCTACAGAAACTCGTTCCACACACAACCCAGATCAACGCAAGGCATCAGACAGGTGAGGACGCAGAAGAGATTGTCATGGGACGGCAGAATCTTAAACCAACAATCAGGAAGTCTGGGGGCAAATCCTACCACATCTCCGAGGTGTGGTTCTCATTCACATGGTGGACGTTCCTGTTCCTCCCCTGGTCAGCCTCCCAGGAGTAAGTGTGCAGGCAACAGGGTGGTTAACCAAGTGCAGAAAGGGCCCCCACTGTGTTTGTACCCAAAGAATGAAGGGCAGCAAGTACAGTCCACTGTTGTGCCCTGGACAATGTGTGACACAAGTTGGCAAAAGAGGCAGAGCAGACTGGGTGGCATCTGAGGGTTTAGGGGACCCTGTGCTGGTGAATGAGACCCTGTGGAGGAAATGCCAAGCCTCTGGGCAGCACTTGCCTCAGCCTCTCCAGCCCTGGGCTCTCTGCCACTTCCTTGCAAACACACCCTCAGGGCTGGGGGCTGGGAACACTAGGCCTGAGCCCAGCAGGCAAATCCCAGCTCCTCCTGGGTACCTGCAGCCTCCCAGGCAGCCTCTCTTACCTGGCTCTGCTCCTTCTAAAACAGATTCCATTTTTATCTACTACAAGGGAATTCTGTGAGGGGAACCAAGGAGGCTCCTCCAATGAGCCTTGGCTCTTGCTCAGCTCCCCTCCCCCAGTGTCACCCACCCTGTCCCCACTCCAGACAGGGCTCCAAAGGGAGGGGACACCGATCTGGCTGGAAGCACCAGGGACCTGGTTACACCTCTGGGCACTGAGGACTGGGCCTTGCAGAGCACAACAGACCAAGCCCCAAGACCAGCCTGGTGCTCCTGCTGAGAAAGTTGATGCAACCTTAGATTCATGACTACCTCCACCAATTGGTAAATACTCTTCTCTGGTGCAGTTAGAAAGAGGATCAGACATGCTTCTCATTCAGATGGGAAAGGCAAAATTACCCATTTCCCCCCTGCCCCAGGATGGTGGACTCTCCTCTCCTTGTCACCATGAAGACACAGCCACATTTTGCCACTCCCACAGAATCTCACACTGATCACTTTCATCATGACATCGAGCTGATTGGCTAGGAGGAGCAAAAGATGGCCAGTGCTGGAGGACTTGGTGAGGTGCAGCACTGCTGAGGGTGGGAGACGACCCTACAAGACTCAGGGAACTGTTGCTTTGGGGAAGCCGGGGGGGGTGGGGGGTGGTCAGGGGTGTGCTGGGATAGCCCCTCCAAAACAAAAGCTGCATATTGTATCTTGTACTGCAAAGAAGGAAGTCTGCTCCTGACAGGCCTTGTATTCTGGTGGCGACACATGTCACACTAGGGGTGTGCTTCGCGTGTGTGTCCTGGGTAGCTGGAATACAGTCAACATGGGGCATGATGGTATCATCAACCCGCCACCTTGGGCCACAGGAACTGGCAGGTCCTGGAGTGCTGGAGAGCCCAGTGTGGGGAAAGCTGTGGCTTGGTCCTTATGGTGAGCCTCCAAGGGAGGACTGAGTTTGAGAGGCAGCCCCTGGGGCCTGTTCTTGGCCCTGGTGGAGTTGGAACTCTTGATCACTGGATGCCACATGACTGCCAGGTTCTGTCTGCTGTGATCTGGATTCTGTTCAACCACCAGGTCCAAAGTCAAACCTGACACAGTCTATGGTCAGATGGAAGGTGAACCTTGGGACCAGCAGTCCAGCTCCCGTCACCCTCTGGCCTGGTGCCTGAGCCCCTCCCTGGGTAGCACCTATGGCCCTGTGTATGCGTGTGCCTGTATGCGTGCATGTGTGCGGAGGGTGTGGAGGGTGTGGTTGTGGACAGCATCTGAAAAAGGAAAAAAGAGCTTGTGCTTGTTGAGGATGGATCAGTTTAATGCGTGGCTGCAGAGAGAAAAGAAAGAGTGTCATGGCTGGGTCTAGATGTCCCTCAAAGCCTCGTGCATCATAAATGGGGCTTTTTCAGAGGTGGCTGGATCTAGAGTGTATGATGCTGGGATTAAAGGTGTGCGATTACTAAGCCAGAACTCTGATTGGTTTGGCACCACCCTAATCCCTGTAGTCTGGATAAGGTCCTTTGTCACTTTTGTTACCGTGTGGGTGCCATGAACTGTTTCTCCTCCGCGATGCCCCTCTCTGTGTGCCACTCTCCCTTGGAGTCAGCTGATTATAGGCTGAAACCTCTACAAACTGTGAGCTAAATAAACCCTTTTCCCTTTAACTTTGGGTGTTAAGTATTTTGTCAGCAACGAGAGAAAAGTAACTAAGGTGCCCCTGAATGACAGTGAGTGGGACAGAGAACCTTTTCCGTGGATGGAGCTGTGAGCAGTAGGCCTGGTCCTTTTTTTTTTTTTTTCTTTTGGGTACCGGGGATAGAACTCTGGACCTTGAACTGTCGAGGCAGGCAGCAGAACCACTGAGCTAAATCCCTGGTCCTAGGCCTGGTCTTTTGAGCTGTGGGAGACGTGGCCTGGAAGAAGAATATACAAAAGTATAGGCAGTGGTGATCTGGTCAGATGTTCAGATAACCAAGACAAGGAAGGATGGGGCTGTGGCATAGGGGTGGGCATATGGGGGTGGGCATGTAGTAGGAAGGGGTTTTCTGTATTCTTTCTTTTTTTCTCTTTTTGGCAGTATGGGAAATGAACCCAGGGCCTTGTGCATGCTAGGTAAATGCCCTACCAGTAGGTCTCACTAAGTTGCCTAGGCTGGCCCTGAACTTGTGATCACTCTGCCTCAGCCTCCCAGAGTACTGGAATTTCAGGCTTGAAGATTTTTACATGAAACATTAACCCCACCAGAAAAAGTCCACCATGCAAGATAAACTGAACACCCAAGTGGATAAATGTGTGGCCAGTCACCATTAACCATCCCTTAGAACCAGCACTGCAGGCCCATTAGTGGAGCAACCATGATGGTAGGGACCAGGGCCCAACCACAGCATAGACATCCACTCACCAAGGCACATCTGGTGGTGAGCAATGGACCAACACAAACCCTGATCTATCCCCTTTCCCTGGAGGAGGCCAACTGGCCACCTGGCAGTGAGTTGATGGCTTCAGGTCCCACTCACCCTGGAAGGTTGGTGGTTCATCTTCACAGGGAAGAGGGCTTCTCCTGGAGTGGATTTGTCTTTGCTGCCTGAAGAATGCCAACCAGCAGCACCACCTGGAGCTGCATAAAGTCTGTTTCACACGCATGGATTCCTAACCATTATGACACATGACCGGGGACCCTGACACCAGGAAGGAGCTGTAGGAGTGGCCATGAGTCCCCTGGTCACACTATGCATTCCTGGACACACAGAGGACATTGACTTGTGGGATGCTGGAGTGGCCTCCTAAAGTCCAAAGGAAGCTTGCAGAGATACTCTGTGTATTCCTCAGAGTTCTCTAGAGGAACAGCATCAATATAAAATTTATGGATAATTGTACCAAAAGGATTTATTAGGTGGCTTTAAAGGATCAGAGGCAAAAGAGTCACAGTGGCCATCTGTGGGATCAGAGGCAGAAGAATCCAAAATGGTGGTCTGTATACTGGAGAGCTGGAGGATCCAATAACAAAGCCCAAAGACCTGGAAGCTCTCTGTAGAGTCACCTGTATGACCCTGCATTGGAAGGCTGAAGAAACTGAAGACCAGTGTCCAAAAGCAATGGTGAAGACTAGGGCTCTTCCAAAAAAAAGAAATGGAAACACTTCCTCCTTTCCCTTTTTATTCTGTCCAGGATATGAGCCTATTGGTTAGTTTTGCCCACATCCGGGGTGGGTCTCCCCACCTCAGTTTGCTGGTCTACATGTCAATCATCCACAGACATGCCCATATCTTATTAATCTGTTAGGTGATTCTTATGCAGCTCAAGTTGGCATATCGCAATGAAGGATCAGTAGGGGACCATCCTTCGGGAGCTCACATGTTTAAGTCATAGACATCTGCAGGTCCTTGTGCCTGGCACTAGTGGATGCACAGAGACATCCAGGTTGCCGTGCCCATCCTCATAAGTTCAGAATCAAACTGGGCTGTGATGCCCTCCCTGTTATCCACCTGGGAAGCTCAGCACCTGACCTAGCTCCGGTGTCCCTACCCCAGGCAGGAGGATCATTCCTGTCCTCTATTCCCACTGCATGGACAGAGTTCTGTAGGCTCTTGTCACACAGCACCCGAACATTTGCCTACCTCCCCTAGTTGAAGGACAGCTCCTGAGGACACAGACTGTGTTCTAGCATCTGTGTCCCAGCAATGAGCTCAGAACCTGGTGGCAATGAAGTGCCATGCACGTGTCTGCTCAAAGGATGAGCTCACAGACAGATGATGACTACTGCCTCACACACTGCATATGGTCACCTTTGTCTCTGTCCCTCCTTCTGTAACTTGCTGAGGAAGGTATCATCAGTATCTTCCTCTTACAGATGGGAAAACTGAGTCACAGGGTGAATCACAGCCACTTGCCCTGAAGCAGGCTACTGACATTTTTGCTCTTAACAATTACATGACATAGTCGTCTGGCCACAGAGCTTGGGGAAGAAAGAAGTGGGGTGGGCTGGTGTGATCACCACGGTGGGGCCCCAGATGCCCTTTAGACAGTCAGAAAAAGAGTATACTCTCCCTCTTTGTTACCAGGAAAGCACGTTCCTGGTCCAGCAGACTGTGTGGTCTGAATAGAGAGCCTGGGAGAGGCAGGGAACAAGGACCTAGAGCTGTCATGCACAGCTGCTTGTAGGGTGGAAGGAGAGCCTGGGAAAGCAAGGAGATGCCTGCAGCAGTCTGGAAGTCCTGAGCTCCCAGGCAGGCTCAGTGGCAGGAAAGAGGCAACTAATTCAAGAGCCATTACAAGAGAAGGCCCCTTGGAGGCAAGCAGGAAGGGCTCCCTGGGAATCCTGGATCTGCCCCTGGGAACTTGCCCTGACTGGCCTTAAAGCCACATTTTTGGCCATTTCCACAAGCCCCTGGGGTGATGGGAAGAAGGATAAGGAAGGGTAGAAAGATGGGGTGGGGGCTGCACCAGCTCCTCATGCTCTTAGTCTTTCTCCATAATGTCAGGAATGAGCTCAGACACCAAGATAAACAACTGGTTGACCTAGCTGGGCCTGGAATGGTGCAGATAGTGATTTTGAATCAGCCCCAGGCTCTGGTCCAGAAGACAGCATTTCCCAGCCAGGGGAAAGGGAACAAGCCGACTGCTGCTCTGGAAAATTCCACTCACATTATCCATCCTTTAAAGGGACAAAGCTGAGGGCCATAGGGGAGACAGCACTTGTTCAAAGTCCTATAGCCAGGGTTGGGGTATGCATGGCACTGTCTCTTGGCTGCACAGGGGCTCCTCCTGCTGGACGATTTCCTGAGCTCTCTCCAACCGGGCCAACCTGAGCCTTTGTATTTATGTACGCTACTTTGGCAGCTCAAGGTTTCCTTTGTTCTACAATAAGCTCTAACACTTAGGAGGAGTCTAAAATAAGATATTTCTTGTTAAACATGTCCGGGTAGCTGAACATTACTCAACAAGTCATGTATTGATTGCTGGTATCACAAGGGACCAGAGCTAACAAGGAGGGAGAATACATAACATTTGGGTAGCATTAGAGCAGCTCAAAAATGTTCCTGTTTCCCTCCTGCTTGGCACATGAGAGCCCTGCACATTCTGCTCTCTTTAGAAGTTGAGCAAAGTCATATGACCTTCCCTGACTTGTGCAATGTGATCAGAGGTGACAGATGACTCTGGGGAAGGAACCTTTAGAGCCAGTGTACAATGACTATGTCCCATCATGCTTGCAACAATGACAGCAGGTATTGAGACTTAGAGGGGCCAGGGTGGAAGTGAGTCCCTTCTTGTGGGTCTACAGTGGACAGGTGGGGTGGGTCAGAAAGAAATGCTTATTGGTTTGAGGCCTGTTGTTAACAAGCTCGGTCTAGCTTAGCCTGACTGTCACAAAAATTTGTACTCAGAAGTGAGGTTCCATTGGGACACACAAAGAGCTAAAAGACATGGCATTCTCTCAGAGGTTCCATGGTGGCAGTGAGGAAACTCACTTGGGAGTTGAAAAGATGGTCATGAGTGAAGTGGAGAAGCGTTTGGGAAATCTGTCACTTGTAATACCCTGGAAGGGAAGAGAAGTTTGAAAGTGAATGCTTTGCTGTTGGCTGTGCTTGGCCAGGTGCTGCAGAACAGAGACAAGCTTTTAAATCAAGTGCTAAATGGGGCTGAGGATTTAGCTCAGTGGCACCATGCCTGCCTCACAAATGCAAGGTCCTCAGTTCAGTCCCCAGTACTGGGGGTGGGGATCAAGTGCTGAAGGATCACTCAGCCTAATAGACAGTGTGGTCAAAAAATACAGTGAATGTTTAAATTTAAAAATGTATTACAGTAAAAGACACACTGCAGTGAATCCCCTTGAAAATACTCGTCTTTGTTTTGAACACTCTTGTCCAATCAATCTTGCCTCTTTCTGAAGCAGTTCTGGAAGTCTCCTTTCTTTAGTGTCTTTAGTTGAGCTGTCATGGGTGCTTCCATGTCTTGAATCAATTCAAAATGGTAACCTTTCATGGTCCTTTAGACTTTGGGGAAGAACCAGGAGTTGTGTGGTGCCAGATCCAGTGAATACGGTGAATGAGGATTCACAGTAAGGGTTTTACAAGCCTACCTTCCTATTGACTGGCACTCAGCAGCAGCAGCATTCATCATATTTTCTTTACTGCATCTCCTAAAGGCACACATGGAAGGACTTCCAGAACTGCTTCAGAAAGTGGCAAGAACAGAGATGCCCTGTTCGGCAGATATGGCCGCCTCTCGCTTACCTCTGGGGATGCTAACTCTAAATTCCTGAGAAGGCAACAAGTTCTCCTCCTCTACAGAAGGATTTTGCAAGCAATCTGGCAAGTTCCAAATGTATCTGATTGCCAATACTTGAAGAACTGGGCAAGGGAAGAATTTGAAAGAAATAAAAGTGCTACAGAAGAGGATACCATCCAGATGATGATTACTCAAGGCAACATCCAGCTGAAGGAGTTAGAGAAAGCACTCACATTAGCAAAATCTTAACTCTAGCATTATTCTGAAGGATTTCCAAATCTTCATGTGTTTTGTTGAGTTTCGGCTTAACGGACAGCTCAAAGCCAAGTCAAACTGTTTGGGTGTATAATATTCAGGCACAATATCAGAAGGCAGAGCATAGTATGTCATAGAGAGCAAAGAAAAGCCCAGTGAAACAACTGCCTTAGAACTGAGAAATATACCTGAGTTCTGAAAATGTTTCTGGATGGGTCACTGTTTTCATAAGAAGCAAAAAGTATTAACAGCCAGTTTCCACATGAAAAGATGCTCAACACAAATCATCGGGAAAATTCATATCAAAACCATAATGAGATAGCACTTCACTTTCACTAGAGTGCCTATAATTAAAAAGGGAAATAAATATTGGTGATAACATGGAGAAATTGCTTGGTGGCACACACCTGTAATCCCAGCATTTTGGAACCTTCTTGAAAAATCCTTCTGCATTACTTGTAAGGGTTGTTGAGGTACATTCTTCAGCTGTGCCATGATTTGATAGCCAAAGGACTCTAAAAAGACCATCACTGGCAAATCTGGATCTGTGTTGGAAAGAAAAGAAAAAGAACTTAATGAACACATTAAATACCAAAAAAATCAGGGAAAACTTAAGGCAACTTCTGTATGCAACTTCCTTGATTACTTGAATTTTGATGTGGATAGAAGTATTTGCTGGAGGAAAATCCTTGGTGTGTCAGGTTCCTCTCCAGGGACAGGAAAAACAAAGAATTTTGAAGAATACATCAGAGGCAACTATATCACAGCCAGAGTTGACTATAGGACACTTTTGCAAGTGATTAAATTTATAACATACAGTTAATGAAAGATGTGGAAGCAAAAGCTTATGGAATATGCTGGGGTCATCGGTCCTGCAAACTGAAGTCCTGTTCATCAACAGAACAGAGCTAAGAAGCTAATCCAAGAATCTTGCCAATATCTGAAAGATGTAGATACAATTTTGCAGAATGATACACGGTATCAAGTACTGTACTATAAGGTAGAGGAGAGGCATAAACCAATGGTGCGTATGTTAATGACCTGGATTCCCAGAGCCCACTCCTACCTTCCTGTAGCCTCAGAGTTCACAACACAAAATACTTCTGAATGCCCTTCTGAGGGGGTAATCTACTAATTCAAAATGCTTGTGTGATCCAGCTTTCAGGTTCCTAAATAAGCATTAGTATGTTGCAAAACCATCTGACAAAAAGGAGAAGCATTTGTGAAGTTTCTCAATAAAGAACACATTGGAAATTAAAAAAAAAAGAAAGTGGCAAGAACAATAGGATAAGTATGTTCAAAGTAAGGCAGAGTATTTTGAGGGGGTTTATGACAATGTGTCTGTTACTGTAATCAGTTTTTAATGTGGTCATTCACCACAACTTTTTATCACCCCCTGTACCCTGGTAAGATGAGATGTGGGTCATTTGGGATCTTCCACTTCCAGCCAGGAAGCAATAAGGAACTGGATTTACTGGCCCATCTGGAACAACTGAAAATATGAAACTACAATTTTTAAGATATCATCCATCGGCTGAAAATGATGGTGATCTAAGACACAATAAACAAATAAGCTGAGTCCAATGACTGCCCAGCCTAATACCTTGAGAAAGATTCCAAGCCAGTGAAGGAGAAGGAATCCAGGTAAATCCCAGCAGACTCCTTGAGTTGAGAAGATAGAACTGCATCTAGAGAGACCCAGGCAACTAGAGTTCACAGGACAGAGTCCTTGAGAAGAGAAAGAACTCCAAATATCCATAGAGGGCCTCCTTCAGTATTCAGGAGAGTCCTGATCTAGATAGGCATAAGAGGAAGACATGCAAGCCAGGGAAAGAACCATCTGAAAGGATCAATGGGAGCAGTATCAGAAGGTCACGTAGAGCCAGAAGGTCATGCAGAGCCAGGGAAGAAGGTCTTTTTCCAGCTGGACTGAAAAATCTAATTCACAGGGCATACAGCAAAGTACTCAGAAAGACCTTGCTTAGTAGTAGGAGATACTTAGCTCTAGATGATGTTGTTTTGCTGAAACTAAGTTACCATTGATTAAGTTACTACGATTATGGTACTGACTACAATGATATAGATTCCTTTGGGTTCAGCATATTATTATCTTGTGTTGCATGATAAACTAATGCTCCTATTACTATTCATTTGTCCAAATTGCTATAAAATCCTTTGTTCATATAACAAACTTTGATGTCAGTTGGTATGAACTCATGATTTCTGTACAGTGTCACCTTCTGCATTGGTCTCACTAGCCCCTTAAAATAAAATAGTATACTTGGTGACCACAGGACTCCTTACTCAAATGAAAATGAAGCTCTTAAAATCACATGATGGTACTTAATTGCAAAATGGTTAAATAGAGCAACGATTTTCAAATTGTGATACACAAACTGCTGACGGTTCCTGAGACCTTTCAGTGGGTCTAAAAAGTCACAGCTACTTTCAAAATAATCCTAAGACATTATTTTCTCTTTTACTATGTTAAGATTTGCACTGATATTGCAGAACGAAAGGTGGGCGAAACTACTGGTACTTTAGTATGAATTGGGGTATTGGTACCAGACACATTAGCAATCATTAACTCATCTTCCCATCACCGTGCCCTTGCAGTTAGCCATTTTTACTTAAGAATGTCCTAGATGAGACAGTAAAACAAATTATTCATTAATAAAATATTGACCCTTGAAAAAAGATGTTTCTATTATTCTTACCCATTATGACAAAATGGGAGAAATGCATGTAGCACTCCAACAACATACAAGGGTGGATTGTTGCCTCAAGAAAAAGAACAACTTTATCCTAATTATTTGAGCTATGAGCTAAACTGAGCACTTTTTCCATGGAAAACCATTTTTACTTGAAAGACAAAGTAGAGTTATTCAGAGTTGGGTATTTGGCAGACATTACCTTGAAAATAAACAAAGTGAACTTACCACTTCAAGGAAAATAACTGACAATAATTGTTGCCAAATATAAAATTCAAGACTTCAAGTGAAAATTAGAATTTGGGAAATCTTGCATTTGCCACTGTGAGACTGACAGCTTCCCCATACTTTGTGATGGGTTGTGACATTAAAGAATGTTATTTTTTAATATTGTGTAATGAAACACATCAACATTTGGAAGGTCTACATAGCTCAGTGAACCAATATTTTCCAGATGATTAATGTTTATTTCAAAATCACGAAGAGGCAAAGATCCACTTAAAGTGTGAGGTTGACAAATAGATTTTAACGTAATAAGGTTTGAAAAGTTCACAGATATGGTTTCAGAGTCCATGTTGCAACTAACCTTACTTGTTGAGCTTTGGTGCACAGTCGTAGACTATCCACACTCATCTTAAAGGCTACTAAAATACTCCTCCCAGGGCTGCCAGTGTAGCTTAATGGTACACTGCTTAACAAGTGCAAGGCCCTGGGTTCAGTCCCCAGCACAAACAAAACCAAACCAAAAACCACAACTCCTTCCTTATCTGATTACTCGTCTGAGTGAAGCCAGCTGATTCTTAATACATTTAAACCAAAACAACCCACGACAATAGATGGATTTCAAAAGCAGATAGGAGGGTTGATCCAGCTATCTTTTATTAAGCCAAACATTACAGAGATTTCAAAAAGTGTGAAATAGTGTCACCCTTTTCATTAATTTTGTTTTGGAAAACATAGCTAATTTTATAAAAATCTATAGCTCCCAACTTATGATGGCTTGACTGACGATTTTTTTATTTGACAGTGGTGCAAAAATAATATATATGCAATAGAAACCGTACTTCAAATTTTTTTTTATATTAGCCCTTGACTTCTACATGTGTGAACTTTATTTTATTTTATTTTGGCTCCAGGGATCAAACTCAGGACCTTGCACTTGTGAGGCAGGTGGTGGAATCACTGAGCTAAATCCCTGGCCCCTGTACTTCAAATTTTGAAATGTGACCTTTTCCTAGGCTTGCAACCTGCAGCAAAATACACTCTTGCCATGCCTGGCAGTACCAGTGAGGTCCAGCTCCCTGTCACCTGTGGGACAACTGATGGCTTACAGTGCACTATGTGGTCAGTGTCACAGGATACTCAACACTTTATTATAAAATGGCCTTTGTGTTAAATGATTTTGGCCAACTGTAGGCTGATGTAGGTGTTCTGAGCCCATCTAAGGTAGGCCAGGCTAAGCTCTGATGTTTGGTAGGTTAGATATATCAAATGTATTTTCAACCTATGATATTTTCAGTTCACAATGGGCTTATTGTGACATAACCCCATTGTAAGTTGAGAAGCACCTGTGTGTTAATGGACAACAGCTATATTGTTATTATATGAAAATGAATTAATAACTATTTCAAAGTTTTCTCAGTTTTTCTACTATGGCAACAATGGACAGACATATCTCAAGTGTTCCAGTTACCAATTTAGGGGCTTGCCGTCCTAAATTCATCCTTCATTGCCAGTGTTGGAAAATAGAGCTGGGCCCTTGAAAGATATTTCCTCTGCCAGTTGGCACAGTGTCAAGCTGTCAGTAGAAGGTGCTGGAGAGACATGGCAGGAAGAAAAGGTTTTCCTTCTGATCCCCCTCTGTGCTCCTGGCAGGCCCCTATAGTCTGTGACTTCTCTTGCACCCAGCTCTGTTATGTTGTGACTAGACTTCAGCTCTGGTCCCTGGGCTGTCGCCCATGTTTGTAGATCCCTCTGTTAATAATTCAACTAAAGGGCCGGGGATTTAGCTCAGTGGTTCTGGCACCTGCCTAGCAAGCGCAAGGTCCTGAGTTTGACCGCCGGTACCCCCCCCC
>NW_004624781.1:4632271-4674193 GCF_000247695.1 Heterocephalus glaber
CTATGTGCTAGTAAAGAATAAAAAAGATCATGGGGGGGCCAGGGATTTAGCTCAGTTCGCCGCCTGCTGCCCAAGTGCAAGCAAGGTCCTAAGATCGCCGGTACCCCCCCCCCAAAAAAAATAATAATAATAATTCAACTATCATGCAAATATTGGAAATTTGGAATAAAAACAGAAACAGAAGAGTTGGATGACCATTCTGTGATATATTAATTTAAAATAACTGATGGTTTGGAAAATATCCATTCTTTAGGACTTTGGCCAGATGACCTCATAGAAACTAGAATTCCCCGGGCCATCTGTGCTTCCTTGATCAGACCAAGCAAGACCGAGATCCATGAGAAGCTGCAGGTTGTTGGAATCACAGCTGGTCCGCTCCGTGTGGGACTCAGCACACTGCCTCCAGTGTGAGAAATCACTCAGCCCGAGGACCCTCTTCTCTTCCCCTGGGTCTAGGGGGTCAGGCGATGACAATAAAGCTGACTGTCTTGCTAATTTAATAAACTTATGTATTTCCACTCTCTGGATAAAGGCTATACATTTAGACTGAACTTAAAGAATACACTTTAGGCAAAATAACTGAGACAACAAAAGTGGGACCAAATCAGCTCGGACAATGTGGGTTCCAACCTTACAAAGAAAAATGTAGGGCAACTCATGAGTTACAGCAACCAGACTCCAACAGGGGAAGCTGGGGCAGCAGCCAGGACCTTCTCATGGCTACAGCCCAGGAGCGTTCAGCACAGCCCTCTGCACTGAGGCCGCCAATTCCAGAGGGCACCATGCCAAGCTGGGGGACTCTCCCTATACTGCTGCATCTTGTATTATTTTTACCTAATGAAGCCAAGCATAGCTTTAAAAAGATAAACTATCATATGCACCCAAAAGTCATTGTGGAGGTGGATGTGCCTATTCTCCCACCTCCTGCACCTGGAATGACTGGGAGGCAATGAAAAGAAAGGAAATTTATTGGGCTACATTATACCATAGGATTTCTTGCCTCTGTCACCCAGTGGATAGTGATTTGAAGGTGATCAGATTAATTGCTAGAGAAGAAAATTAAAATTATGTATTTTTCTGACTATTTGGAGGGAGCATAAGTAAATCTGTGACCCTGCTACCTGGATATACGCTATTATTCCACCCAAATGGTTTCTACTCTAAAAGCACAGCTCTCTCTCCCCCACACCAGGCAGCTGGTACACAATACATACTTATTAAACAGAAGTTACTAAATCCCACCATGTGCTCTGTAGCAGGAGTTGGCAAGCTTTTCGTGGACAAGGCCAGAATGTAAATATTTTAGGCTTTGCAGCCTACATATGGTCTCTGTAGCAACTACTCAATTCTGCTGTTGGGGCATAAGAGCTGCCACAGATAATATGTAAACATGGCTTTGTTCCAATAAAACTTTATTTGCAAAAACAAGCAGAGGCCAGTTGTCTATGGGCTACAGTTTGCTAACCTCTGTACTACAGCACTGAAGCCAGAGCCTGTCTGTGCTCTTGCCTGGGCTATTCTCTCTAGAGAATACTGGCCTCTCTTTTTCCTCCTTCCAAATCTCACATGAATTCCCCTCATTGACCAACTCCAACTCAGAACTGTTCTGAGGGAATTCTGGGAAATGCAGTTCTTATTTTCTCCTCTCCAAAAGGGTAGAAATGATGCTAAATTGACAATAGATAATCCAGACCTTTTGTGTGTGTGTGTGTGTGTGTGTGTGTGTGTGTGTGTGTGTGCACGCATGCATGTAGGGGGCATACTGTGGACTGAATGCAAAGTCTTCACACTGAGCTACATCTCCAACCCCATCCCACCTTTTTTGAGATAAGGCCTTGTTCACTAAGCTACTAAGGCTGAGTTCACAGTTGCAGTCCTCCTGCCTCAGCCTCACAGAGTGCTGGGGTTATAGGCATGTCCCACTATTTCTGGCCAAGCAAGCACACTATGGTATTTGGATCCACATAAGATTTACAGACCATCATATCAGAACAATGGAAGCTAAGTCTCCAGAATCACCTTTATTATTTCAATTTCAACAATAGATTAAGCTTGCCTGTAAGTGACACAGTGTGCTGGGGGAATGATCAACAAAGGTTCCCATCCTCTGATTACTTTCTCTGGGCTCTGGGATTCGGGGCCCCCACGTTTCCATTGATTATCTCATATTGGTGATTCTAACATTCTCGTGAACAACTGTGGTGTCAAAGGTAACCTCTGAAAATGAGGAAAAGACACTGCTCTTTGAGGCAGTGTTTGGAGAAACATGGTCTCTCCTCTCCCTTGTCTCATTCTCCCAAAGCCCCTGCCCAGGACAGCCCCAGCCCCTGGTTTGGGTCCCCAGCCTTCTTCTCCTTGCTCCCTCCTCCTCCCTCCCTCACTCCTCTTCTTCCTCTTCCCCCGTACTTTCTTTCCCCTTCCCCTTCCTCATTCTTCCCTTTCTCCTTTTCCTTTTCTTTCTTCTTCCTCTTCTTTTTTCCAGTACTGGGAATTTCAGCCAGGACCTTCGCACTGAGCTACATCGCCAGCCCTTTAAAATTTTATTTTATTTGGAAACAGTTTTGCTAAATCACTAAATTCCCCAGGCTTGTCCCGAACTTGTGATCCTCCTGCCTGTGCGTCCCACAGTGCTGGGATTACAGACTAGAGCCATCTCGCCTTGACTCCTTTCTTCCTACCACTAGGGGGCAGCAATTATCATTAGAGCTAATGCCCACGGACCTAGTTGCTGCCTCTAACGCCACAGTCTATTCTATTGGCGAGTATACTCCGGGTGCTTCTTGGTCAGGTTTATCTGTTTATTTGTTCATGCTTTCAACCGATATTTTTGCACACCTATTATAGGTCTGCTTAATCTGCCAACCTGTTAATCTACCTCTGCTCTCTCCAACCTCGTTGAGAATTCCTGAGCTGAAGTACAGCACACAGGATTTCCGTTTCCAGGTGTGATAGAGCCACAGTGTTCGCATTGACCTTTCCACAATAATAAACTAGTAATGTGATCAAAACACATTAAACCACTGTTTCAGATGCTAACAGGGAGCATGGGAGTATCAACCCTGAGAAAGGGGGAGCAAAAGAGAAGCCGGGTGACCTCTGTGGGCACCTTGTCCAGCGGCACATTCTGGACTGTGGTGTAGGGGAGAAATCTGAAGCAGGCACAGTGACCTGGGTGAGTTGAAGGGTAGTGGAGATGTGGCTAGAGTTCTGCAGAAGAAGGAGTTGTGCAAAAACCAAAATAAAACAAAACAAAAAAACTCCAAAACCTTGCATAAGGGTCCCCTGTATCACTATGGAATTACAAGCACACACATGCAGGCTGACACTCCATAATTTGAGGCAAAGGACAACAGAAAATCTTAGTTGAATAATTCCAGAGTTCACAGAGGCGATGAGATGCGTAGGCTGCAGTGAGCAGAGCAAGCAGGCCCTACTGATCACCCAGGGCATTTGATACCACACTCATCCTGAGAACAGTCCCCTCAGGCCTTGGGAAACAGAAGCTAATCCTTTGGCAGTTTATACTCCTGGTATGAAATTCCCAGGAAGACAATAAAATACTCAACACCATAATATTCACAAATAAGTTAAATTAAAAATTATTTGACATGCCAGAAGTAAGGATAATAGGGCTCAAAACCAATAGAGCAATCAGTCTGCAGAAGGAGGAACAGAAATGACAGAGAGGAAATTAAGTCTTTAAAATTGCCACTGTAGACATGGTTGATAGATTCAAAAACTTTAAAAAAAACCCCATGAAGACAAGGAAGAAAGTAGAAGATACAAAAAGCCCCTTAAAAACCACATGAAAGTTTTTGTTTGTTGCTTGCTTGGTTTTTGTCTTTTGTTTTTTGAAATAAGGTACACATGTAGTTCAGGCTGGCCTTGAGTTCACTATGTACCTCAGGCTGTTCTCGAACTCACAAGGATCAGCCTGCCTCAGCCTTGTAAATGCTAAGATGACAAGCATGCACCACTGGAGTTACTGGACTCTAGGGTGCCCAGTTGTCTTTTCCAACTCTTATTATCTTGTTCAAATAATCAGATGGGACAACCAATGAATGTCAAAGTTCACCATTTATTAAACACAAAAGAAAAAGTGAAAAAGAGATAAAAAAGTGCTCTGAAGGAAAGAAGAGAGAAGAGAAAATATTCTCTGCACATGGAGTGAGCCACCTCGAGAGCATAGACAGAGGCCATGAGGCCAAGGGCTGCCATCTTTTATATCCTTTTTCTGATGTCAGACCCAGAGCGTCACATGCAGGGATCTGAAGCTGTTCTGTGCTTGCGTCCTGGTGGTGATGGATGGGTCTCCGTAAGTGACAGGTAATGCCAGTTTTCCATGCCCGAATCTCCTGCCTCACCACCACACTCAGACACATAGAATTTCTAGAGAATTTCTTTCTAGAGATCAAAAGTACAATATGTGAAATGGAAATTTACCAAACAGGGTCAAGAGCAGACTGGAAAAAAAAAAAGCTGAACTTGAAAATGTAACAATCAGAACTGTCTAAATTGAAACATAGAGAGGAAAAGGGCTGAATAATAACCTATGCGATAGCATTAAGCAGTCTAATATGTATGTAGCTAAAGTCCTACAGAGGAGAAGAGACAGAAAAATACTTAAAGAAATATTCAGCCAGGCATAAAATACTTGGGAGGCTGAGGCAGGAGGATCACAAGTCTGAGGCCAGCCCGGGCAACTTAGCAAGACTATGTCTCAAAAATAAGATAAAAGAGGAAGAAGCTCAGTGGTAGAGTCCTTATCTAGCATGCATGAGGCCCTGGATTCAATCCCCAATATTAAAAGAAAGAAGAAGAAAATAAAAAGTAAGAAAGAAAGGGAGGAAGGAGAGGAAGGGAGGGATAAGAAAAGGAACCATGGAAAAATTTTTTCCAAGCTTAATAAATAACATAAGCCTATAAACACAAAAACTTCAATGAGTTCTAAGCAGAACAAAATCAGAGAAAAGCAGACAAAGGCATATCATAATCAAATTGTTAAAAATCAGTGCTGGAACTACTAAAAGCATTTAGGCAAAATACTCTATTCCAGAGGGGGAAAAATATAACAAAATCACAAACTTTCTGTTACAAACTATGCCCATTAGAAAATAATGAGCTGGGGATTTAGCTAAATGGCATTGCTCCTGCCCCTCAAGCGCAAGGTCCTGAGTTCAATCCCTGGTACCAAAAAAACAAAAAACAAACAAAAAAACGAAAAAAGAAAGAAAACAATGAAAGTCATCTTTAAAATACTAAGAAGAAAAATCCTGTCAAACTGGAATTCTATATTTAGTAGAACTATCCTTCAAAAACACAAACTAAAGACTTTTTCAAATAAACAAAGGTGGATGAGCCCGGGATTTAGCTCAGTGGTGCCACCACCTGCCTTGCAAGTGCAAGGTCCTGAGTTTGATCCCTGGTACCAAAAAAAAAAAAAAGGTGGATACAATGCAGTCTGCACATTTTATTCTCTAAAAATAAAGAAAATTATCCAGGCAGAAATAAAATATTAGATGAAAATTTGAAAAGAGTATCAAAAATAGTAAATATGTTAGTAAACATAATCTTTCTCATTTTGTAAGTTACTTAAAAGATAATTGTATAAATGTATAACAGTAATAGCATGGAAGCCGAGAAGTGGGAATGAAAGTATAGTATTCTAAGGGTCATCAACTATATAGGACACTATATTTTACTTAAATATAGACCATGGTGAGGTCTAAAGAAACCACCAAAATAGAAAACAACAGCAATAAAAGGATCAAAGAGTAGATGGAGGGCTGGAGATTTAGCTCAGTGGTTCCGCTGCCTGCCTCACAAGCACAAGGTCCCGAGTTCAATCTCCGGTACCAAAAAAAAAAAAAAAAGTAGATGGAACAAAAAAGAAATGAACAAGAGGATAGATTCATGACTAAAGCTACACTATTAGATCATTTGTAAATTGCCTAATTTATTAGAACATTTGTAAGTAAATTGACTTAAAAATCAGAGATTTTCAGAATAACAAGGCAGATCCAACTATACATTATTTATATGAAGCCTACTTCACATATAAAGGCACACCTAGCTTTTGGGTACAAACAAGGAAACTGCTATTCTATGAAACCAGTAAGAAGAAGTATAAGTATTAAGAAGTATTAGAATTAGAAGAAGTATTAGTGTCTGTATTCGTATCAGAAAAAGCAACATTTAGAAAAAAAGAAATAATACCAGGAATAAAAAAATGAATATTTAGTGATAATAAAGCACATAATTAATCAAACAACCACAAAATTCTAAATATGTGTTATGGTTTGTGTCTAGATGTCCTCCTAAAGCCTCATGTGGTCATAGCTATTTTGGAGGTGGCTAAATCTAGAGTGTGTGATTGATTCATGGTGGGGCTAGGCCCTAGAGCACTAGGATTAAGGGTGTGAGTACTACCTGCTTTAAGTAGTCTGAATAAGATAAAAGGGGCCGAAAGAATGCTGTTAAGGTTCCTTGTTGCTTTTGCTATTTTGTGTGTGCCATGTTGTTCCTCCTCTGCAATACCTGTTTGCCATCCCTGCCCTGGAGCCAGCTATTATGGACTAAAACCTCTACAAACTGTGAGCCAAATAAGCCCCTCCCCCTTTAACTTTGGATGTTGGGTATTTTGTCTCAGCAACAAGAGAAAAGTAACTAACACAATATGTATACTCTTGGTAAAAATAGTTTTGAGATACATTTTTTTTGTTAAGTTCATTGGTACATTTTAGGTATACAATATGTTTACATTTATCATTGGGTACTTGTACCTTTACATGATGTATCTTGGTTCTTATTTTTTCCCCATTACCTGTGTGCCCTTCACCCCCTCCACCCTTCCCTATTTACAAAGACTTTGTTTCCATTTTTTTCCTTTTTTCATATTTTTTCTTTTCCCTTCTTTCCTTTCCCCTACCCTTCCCACTTGCCCTACTCCTTTAGACCTTTTCTTCCTATTACACAATATCAATTATACATTTTGATCCTTATTTACACTTTTAGTTTTTCATGAGAAACTATTTGGTATTTACACATGTGTGTCCTATTAATTTCACTTAAGAGTATGGCCTCAATGTGCATCCACTTAGCTATAAATATCTCTAGTTTCTCGTTCTTTATTGCTGAATAGTACTCCATTTTATATTTCAAAAAACCACATCTTCTTTATCCAGTCTCCTGTTGATGGGTAATTGGTCTGTTTCCAAGTTTTAGCTAACACAGACTGTGCCACTATAAACATGGATGCACATATATCGCTGTGGAATGATGCTTTTAATTCTTTTGGGAAGATAACCAGCAGGGGAATAGCTGGGTCAAGTGGAACCTCTAATCCTAGTTCTTTGAGGTATCTCCATATTGATTTCCACAGTGGTTGCACCAGTCTGCACTCCCACCAACAATGGAGAAGGGTTCCTTTCACCCCACACCCTTGTCAGCATTTGTTATTGGTTGATTTCTTGATAGCAGCCCTTCTTTCTGGCCTGAGGTGGAATCTCAGTGTTTTTTTCTTCTGCATCTCTCGAATGACCAGTGATGTTGAACATTTGTTCATATGTTTATTTGCTGCTTTTACTTCTTTGTCTGAGAAATGTCTGTTCATTTCAGATGCCCATTTTTGAATTGGGTCTTTATATTTGGGGGGTCTGGTTTTTTTGAGTTCTTTATATATTCTAGATAGTAGATCTTTGTCTGAGGAAGAGCTGGTATAAATTTTTTCCCACATTGTGGGTGGTCTCTTAGCTCTGTTGATGGTTTCTCTTGCAGTGCAGAAAGTTTTTAAAAGATGAGATTCCAGTTGTTGATTCTTTGTGCTAGTTCCTGAGCTACTGAGGTTTTGTTCATAAAGTCTTTTCCTATGCCAGTGTCTTCAAGAGTTCTACCTAACTTATCTTCCAGCAAGTTTAGTGTTTCTGTTTTAATATTTAGATCTTTAATCCACTTGGATTTTAGTTTAGTGCTTGGTGATAGATATGGGTCTAGTTTTAATCTTTGACAAATTGAAATCCAGTTTTTCCAATACCATTTATTGAAAAGGCTATAAATATATTTTAAAATTATAGAGCTGCAAGGGTAAATAGGTCCACGATGACTATTGGGGATTTCAATACCCCTCTCAATTATTGATAGAGCAAGTGATCAATAAGTCAATAATGAGAAAGAAGACATGAGCAGCACTTTTAGCCAGTTTGACGTAACTGATATTTATTGGACATCCATTCAACAGCAAGAGAATGGATGTTATTTTCAAATGCACACAAGGCATGTATCAAGATAGGTCTTTTTCCATCTCATAAAAAACTCAATATATTTTGAAGAATTGAAAACGAAGTACATTATCTGACCAAAATGAAATTAAACCACAAATCAACAACAGAAAGATATTTAAAACTGAAAAATACATGGAAATTAAATAACACTCTTATAAATAACTCTTGATTCAAAGAGTATTTCACAAGAGAGGTTTAAAAATATTTTTACTAAATGAAAATGAAAAGTCAACATGAGAATATTTGTGGGCTACTGGTAAGGTAGTACTTCATGAAGAATGTCTGCTTATTTTAAAAAAGAGGGAAGATATTTTTTAATCAATATTCTATTCTTCCATCTTAAGAAACTAGAAAAAGATAAGTTAATTATACCCAAAGTAAGTAGAAAAAAAGAATAAGAAACAAAAATCAATGAAATAGAAAAACAATGAAAACTAATAAAACAGAAAGCTTACTTTCATAAAGGTCGATAAATTTAAAAGCTTGTGAATGGTGGCAGGGGCACTGGACAGAACACTAACATACTCAATGAAAAAGAAATGTAACTGTAGGTTCTACACACCAGAACAAATAGTAAGAGAATGAAATGAATAACTTTATACCAATAAAACCAACCACTTGGATGAAATGGCCAAACACTAAGTGACATTACTGACTGAAGAAGAAATAGAAAATCTAAGTAGGCTTATATAGGTTATGAATGCATTTCCTGAATTTGGTAAATGATGTCTCATCATTAGAATTATTTATGTTACCTACAGTGTCCTGCTTTGACTGATGTAACTTGCGAACCACATAAGCAAATAAAATGCTTTGGCTACTTACTCTTAAATTGACAAACACATATAGAGTAAAAAGTAGTAGAGCTTTGTTTTCCAAGACATTAAACTTGACCGCATACTGAAGAAAAATACTTTATCCCCTGAGCACTCACAGTAAGGGCATAGTCACAGGGAATCAAACCTCAGCTTCTATATCACAATGGAGCCATTTCCCATTCAATGTCCATGTCCTTCCCTGGCTCCCTTTGCCTCTCCAAGAAACACTGGAATTTCAGAAATCAGAGAGGGGCATCTGGTAGAAGATGAGGGAGAGAAAAAGATGGACTAGTTCAGGGGTCCAGGTTGTCTACTGCATCCCCACTTTTTAAATTTTCTTTAGCCACTTAGGTTTTAAAGGCAATAATTACATGACTAATATAAATTCTTACTTATTTCATTTTTGTGGTTTCTTGGTCCTGTTTCTGTGTGTAGTTTTTGCTAAAATTTGAGCAAAACAGAAAATGAAACACAAGTTGGAAACATAAACACATGTTCATTAAAGAAATTGAATTCACAATTCAAAAGTACCCTCTCAAAAACCCAAAATACTCCAATCCAGATGTTTTCATTAGTGAATTCCAACAAATATTTAAGAAAGAAATATGTCAATTCTAAAAGTAAATGAAACAAAGTTCTTTCAGAAAAAGGAGAAAGGAACATATCCCAACTCTTTATGAGACCATGATAATTTAATCTTAAAACTACATAAAGACATTACAAAAAAACTGTAGACCAATATCACTCGTGAACATATACTCAAAAATTTTTAAGAAATATAAACAAGTAAGGCTGTTTTATTTTATTTATATTTTTTGTTACTGGGGATCGAACTCGGGTCCTTGTGCTTGCGAGGCAAGTAGCAGAACCACTCAACTAAATCTCAGGCCCAAGCAAGGCTGTTTTAAAAGATAGCATATCAGTGCCAGGGATTTAGCCCAGTGGTTTCCCGCCTGCTGCGCAAGCGCAAGGACCGGAGTGCGGAGTTGGAGTTCGATCGGAGTTCGATCCAGGTCCCCCCCAAAAAAGATAGCATATCATGTAAAAGTAGAGCTAATCCTAGGAATGCAAGATTGCTTTCATATTCAACAATCAGGGACTCAGCCTGTGGCTCAGTGGTAGAATACTTCCTAGGATGCATGAGCCTTGGGTTCAATCCCTAGCCCTGCGAAATAATATGTAAATAAATAAATAAAATTCAATAGTCAATGCAATTCATCACATTAATAGAACAAAATACAGGAAATGACAGTCTTTTAACAGTGGAATAACTAGATACCTATCTGGGGGAAAAACAAACCTCAATTCCTACTGAAAAACACACCTTAAAATTAATCCAAAATAGATAAGAAATCTAAAGGCAAAGGTAAAACTGTAAAAACTCAGGCAAAAAATAAAACAGGAGAAAAAACTTTGTGACCTTAGGGTAGGTAAAGATTTCTTATCTGGGAAAGAAAAATAAATAAGCACAAAAGAAAAAATATTGGTAACTTAGTCTTGCTATTTGACCACAATGGCTGCTGTAACAGAATAACACAGACCTGGTATACTGATCAAAATAAATGTCCTTTTTTCATAGTTCTGGAGGCTGGAAGGTCAAGATCAGAGTGTGAGGAGGGTCTCCCAGAAGCTGCTTTTCATAATATGCGGATAGATACTTTCTGTGTGGCCTCTCCCAGTGTCTTCTCTGTGTGTGTACATCCCTGGTGTCCCTCCCAGTTTTCACAAGGACATTAATCCTGCAAGATTAGAACTCCAACCCTATGACCTCATTTAATTCTAATTACATTATCTGTAAACACAGGCTCATTAGAGTTTAAGGCTTCAATATAAGAACTGGAGCAGGGGTGGGAGGTACAATCCTATTCAAAACAATCTTCATCAAAAATTTAAAACTTCAGATCTTTGAGAAACATCTTCAATAAGGAAAAATAGAAGGCATAGGCTAGGAGGAAATTTTCACTTCACGTATATCTGACTAAGGACTTGGATCCCGAATATATAAAGAACTTTTAGAACCCAATAAGAACAACAACAAAATGATTTAAAATGGTCAATAGATTTGAAAAGACTCTTTACACAAGAAGACATAGGGACTGATGATAAGCATGTGAAAAAGTGCTAAACATCATTACTTATTATGGAAATGAAAAATTAAAACCACAAAGAGATATAACTACATGTTCATTCATATCTAAAAACTGCAACCCAAGAATTGGAAGGGTGTGACGAATTCTTGGAGACGGTGTAAAACTGTTATAAGAGTCATTGGTTGGGACACAGCATAGCTATTTTGGTGGTCGAGAAGCAATCTAAGTCTTGATTTTGATGTTGTACACAAGTACACACACTTGTTAAAACTCACTGGACTATACGCTTCAGGTGGGTGCATTTTAGAGTTTACATACACATTCTATCTCAGTAAAGTTCATAAAGTTGATTAAAACAATTTTTAAAAGTCAATAGGTCAAGTGTGACTCTCTGCCCAGTGTCCCATTTTAGAAACACCACTGACAATTGTGACTATTTCTTTAAAGCTTTTGGTTTCAGACCGGGAGGCACAACTTGAGACCAGAGTCTGGACTCTGTATTGAACAAGTAAATAACAGCAATTGCATTGCTATAGTTTAACAGATGAATAACATTGCTCTCCAAAGCCTCTTGTAGCTTTTTCTAAAAGACTCTATCAAGATCCTGGTTCATCTCAGCTGGTAATTTATAAAGCTGTGTAAGGCCTCCCATGACCCAGATCAGGGAAAATTATCTTTTTCCAATTTTCAACAAGCTCACCAGTAATTTTCTTCAAAACAACTGTAGCCCTTCCTCAGTGTTTCAGCAACATTTCAAAGATAGCTCTTTTTTTTTTCTTTTCAAAAGGTTTCAGAATTTTCCTTGAAAATGAAGGTTGTATTGTCCCTACCCCTGGAATTTGGAGTGACTGATTTCAGAAATGGCTTCAATTTACATGCCTATCATTTTAGAACATAATAGCCCTCATTAACTGATATATAATGTTAGCCTGCCTCATTTTTGTTTTTGGGGGTTTTAGGGGGAGCTGCAAAGGGGTGGTTAAACTGCCCGTCTCACAGGGGCAGATTGATCTGATTCAGTTATATCCAGATGTGCCTAAATATAAGAAAGAGGAAAATAAATATTGAGTAAGAGTTTTAGCGGATTTATGCTGTATTCCTCATCAATTCCTGTGGGTTCCTTTTGGCACCGGAATTTGATTTATTATTCTCAGTTCCTTTTTAAATAAAATCCAAGGCAACAGATAAAAGCCAAAATCGGGCTGTGATCAGCTGGCTCAACACAACATAAATCCACTCGGCAGGCATTCCTAGGGCACCTACTGTGTACTTAGACCCCTGATGAGCCCTGTTGAGTTCAGAAAGTTGTGGCTTTGGGAATCTACACTCAAAAAGAAGCACGAGTAGCAGCTAGTCTTTGACCAAGAACTAAATTTTAGTTAGGATTCTTTTACTTAATTAGCAGCACTAGAAGAATTCATGTCAACTTCTTTGTTCCATTTTAATGAGCTTCCAGGTCTTCATTTGCAAAAAATGGGGGAAAATTATCCCTGTTTGTTCCATACAATTCAAGTGAGATTTAAGTTTATTTATTAGCATATGATGGGAAGCTAAGCCTAAAATGTCTCAACTAAAGTGTGCAGAAGGCTTTGTGATTTGTTCATTGCCTCATAGCAAAGGGAATTAGAGAAAATAATAGGTTCCATTAACTTGAGAAATTATTAAAATAAGATTTTAAAAGATGAAAAGTTATCCTTGTATTCCTGGCTATGATAAAGCAGCTGTGTCAGACCAAAGTGATTCACTTAAAAGGCTGGGTAATTTTTTTTGGGGGGGGGAGTAATTTTTTTTTTTATGGTACTGGGCATAGAACCCAAGAACTTCACACATGCTAGGCAAGCCCTCTACCACTAAGGTACATTTTCCAGTCCTTTAAAAAAAATTTTTTTTTTCCTTTTAAGACAAGGTCCTTTAACTTGCCCAGGCTAACCTTAAACTTGGGATCCTCCTGCTTCAGCCTCCTCTGTGCAACCACACCCAGCTTTGGATATTTTTTTAAATTTAAAAAATAGTTTAAGAGTTGTAGGATTTCTACAGCAGCCACTATTTAAGGAGTCAAGATTTGGAGTGGTGGGAGGGGCAAACTTTTTGAAAGACTCCAACACTTGGGCATTGGTTTTCCCCTTGGACGTTCTGTGGAGGGTGAGGGCCAAGCAGGCTGGCAGACGTTACCCACAAATAGAAGTCAGCAGAGCTTTGGGTTATTTACAGAGCAGAGAGACAAAAAAGCAGTCAGGGCTGGAAGAGCCAGACCTAAGAGACAATGGGGGTGCACAGGTGATGCTGACACCTGGCACCTTTCTCCTTGGGGTATTTGCTAATTCTTAGCAGTTCGAGGTGAGAGGCTGAACCACCAAGCAAAAGGAGGTTCAATTGTATCTTAACCAAAGCTTCCATGGTCCCTGGAGATAAAATTTGACATTTTCTAAAAAGAAGACCCCAAGAAATATCCCTGCATCTTGGACCCCTGGAGGGCTGCACTCTGGGCACAAGACTGAGAAGAGCAAAAGCGAAGCAACTCTTGAGACTGAAGACAGCTTCCTGGATGTTCAGCCCTGTGCTTAACTGAGGAGCACAGGCAGCTCCTATTCCAGTTGCTTGCCCTGTGTTGAAGGCCATGGCATCACCCAGAGCCTCTGCAGGTCTTAATACAAACGATTCAGTCAAAAAGTTTTCAGCCAAAAATACAAGGTCTATCAAGCTATAGGACCAAGACCGGGGTGGCGGTGGGGGGAAGACAGAAAAACTGACATGCAGGTGACTTTAAAATAATTATGATCATTGTATTCATAAAAAATAAAACAAGTTGATAATTTTACTCTTTGACTGTAATCTCTTAAAATTCAAACATAAGTTCTGAAACTAAAAAGGAATGTCATGAAATTAGGACTTCAACAGATGGCTGAACAGACTGGCACAGTTGAAGAGGGTCAGCTAAGTTGTCCTTTAGAAAGTGTATAAGACTTTCCTATTTGGGCCTGGTGGAGAGTCCGAATACGCATCTCACTGGAGTCCCAGAAGAGGCAAAGAATGGACAAACGGTATTTAAAGAAATAATGACCAAGAATTTTCCAACAATATGAATCTAGAGATATAAGAAGTGCTACAGAGCACTAGTAAATAAAGGAGGGGGACTGAAACTCCCTTAAATAATTATTCATTGCAGAGAAATTAGAAAAAACAATAGTAAATTATAACCCTCAAAAATACTAGGAAGGAAATAATAGAAATAAGAGCAAATGTGAATGAAATAGAATATAAACAATAAAGGAAAATCAAAGTCAAAAGTTGGTTATTTGAAAGGCGAATGTAACTGATAAACCTCTAGAAAGACATTAGTAGTGAAAAGATAAATATTCGTACCAGATCTTCACAGGCCGTATAGCAGAAGGTAAGAGTGCAGTCTCTACCATCAGACTGCCTACCTCTCTAGGGTTTCATAGAATTAATAATTCAGGATTACTAATGTAGAATTAGTCTGCCCAAGAGTTTTGGTCAATTCTTGGCTATTATCTTTTCAGATATGGCTTTTGTTCCATTTCCTCTTTTTGCTCCTCCTGGGACTCGACCACACGCATTCATAGATGTGCTGGTGTGCACTTGCACACCTCCTAAGGACTCACACCTCCTTAGCCTTGTCTGTCTCGGCCACATTCTCTGCAGGCACTGTCCTGCAAGCTCTGCTCCTCTATAGGTGAGCTTGGGCTCCAAGCCAGGCAGCTGCATGCTGTTTGCTGAGAGCAGAGACCCAACTAGGCTCCTCCTAGACCTGAAGTTGCTCCAGGGTGCTCAGCCTGGGGTCTGGAGACCCAGGGATGGGGGACAAACACAGCTGGCTCACTCTGTGTCTTGCTCAGTGTTTATGACTATAAAGAGAAGAGCCCTGTGTTTGTCACCACGCCCACTCCCCTGGGAAAGAACAAGAGAGGGCATCAAAGGTGACCAGGCAGCTGTGGGGTGGGATCCGCTTGCAAGCTCATTGCTCCGGTCTCAGTGGCAGAAAGCAGACTGTCTCTCAGCATTGCTGGCCTCCCCTCAAGAGGAACACTGGCCGTGATTCTGGCCAGGGAAGGAAAGCCAGAAGGGAGGAGGAGAGGAGAGATGAGGGAGAAGAGAAGGCTGCGCAGGAACAGCGAGGGCGGGCAAAGCAGAGGGGAGGGAAGAGGACCAGGAGGAAAGGAGAGGCCAGAGGGGAAGTAGAGGCAGAGAAGAGAGCAGCTTGCTTCTGGTCACTCTCTCCACACCTTCACTTGGTAGCTGACAAGGGTTCGCCTCTCACCAGCCTTGAAGGTGCCTGCCATCCTAAAGTGCAAAATGCTAATAGTGGGACTGCAGCCCGAGCTCTCAAATGCTGGACACCCAGGCCCTGTCTCACAGGCTTCTAGCTTCCCAGGCTTCAGTAGGATTCATTCCAGAAGCTGGAGCCTGTACCTTAGAGGCCCACAGCTGGAAAGGGGAGAACCTTTTCAAAAATCATCTGCTCTTTGAAAACAACTTCTCTTCCATGAGGAACTTGAGAACCAGATCGAGTCCCCCAGGACAGGGCTGCCTCCCCCAACCCTCGGTTCTAGGTCCCAAACGCTTCTTTCTCACCCTGAGGTCTTGGGCTCAGACTCCTTGTGGCTTTCTGAGGACACAGGCAGTTTGAGGTATATCATTTCAAAGTTGAGACAGCCAGATCGATAATAAATCAACAGCCAAAGTGTATGGTTTGGCTCGGTGGCCATCCTGGGGAGCAGATCGGGCGAAGGAATCCACCCTAATGGTTTTTCCAAAGGCCCAGGCCTCTTTCCCCGTCACCTCTGCCAGGCCTGTAACCGGAAGCCTCATCTTCTCCATGCGCCCGCACATGAGGCGGCTTGTGGCCTGAGAGGCCGGCAGGAGGGATGGAGGAGGCAGCCGTCCCGATCGATGGAGGAGGAGAGGTCAGCACTGCCCAGCTGCGGAATCGAGTGAAGCAGCCAGGCCACCAAGCGGGCGGGCAGACAGCGAGGGGCGGGCTGCACTCCAAGTGGAAAGCAGTGAAAAATATGCTGAAAGCTGCCTCCTCCAGAGTCATGGAATTTTTTTTTCAATGTCCTTTTCAAACACATACTTTGAAAAAATATTTAAAGGCAGGGGAAATTAATTAGGGCCCTTTGTGCTAGGACTGCCAGCTAGAGTTCCTTTAGCAAGAGAAATAAAAATAGAACCTGCTCCGAAAACAAAGATCATATTTAAGAGCCCAGAGAGGCCTGACGCTCAGATAGGAAGAGGGGAGCTAATCATTTCCATGGTTTCCCCAGGGGAAACTGGTGCAGGGTTCTGGGGTCACTGAACACCCTGGAAACTGAGATCCCCCCAGAGGCTGGGAGGAGAGGCCTCTCCAAGGGACAAACCCTGCTTGTTCCCCTTGAATAATCGTCACTTTTGTCCTAACTATTACGGAGAGGGATCAAGGAAATTGGGAAGAGGGGTAAGAAAAGAGTTTTGAGGAAGTTAAAATTCCCTTCTATTTGTGTGACAATATGACCTTTTAATAGATTCTTCCATTCATTTGATCCTCAACACCCCCCCACACCCCCACACCCCACCCCCGAGGAAGCGGCCTTGGTGGTCGTTTTAGCTTTCTGCAAATGACAATGAGAACTAAGTCCAAAGCCACAGCAAGGGCAGTGTGGGCAAGCGCGGTGTGGCTGGCCAGCTGGGCAGATGCAGGGCTGCATGTGGTACAAAGTGGCAGGCCTGAGTCTCGGGCCAGCCACTTCTGACAAGTCACTCTCGAGCTCAGGCTGTTTCCCTGTCTGGCATGCTTTCTCCTGGGATGTATTGGCCTGCAGAGCCAGCTTGAAAAACAGCCAGACGGGTGACATTAAGTGATTCATCTGGACTTAGCACAGTGGTGACAGTAAGCACTCAGTGTACTGCTGTCACCATCTCCATCACTGTGCCACTATGGGGACGGAGACAGAAGGTGTCGGGAAAAGGGAAGGACAGAGCAGCCACACTAAGGCAGCTGGTGTCACAGCACAAGCCCTAAAGTGAGACTAACTCCTCGCTGCCTGCAGCCCGGATTCTGTCCCCAGACAGATTTGGACCCCGCCAGCCTGGTTCCCCATCCCCCAGATCCACCCCTCACACAGGCAGGAGAGGACAGGGGCAGCCAGGATCTGTCACTGCAGAAACTCAGAGCCCCCTCAGGGCTGGTCGGGCTGCGAGCCACCCATAATCTGTAATTGAGACTGCACAATTTGGTCTACTCTTCTGTTATATGAGAACTGGCACCTCTCTTACAGTGCTATCCGTCCTTAGCCCTAAGAAGCACATCAGCATCTCCCGAATAAGGATGTGTGTGTTATCACTCAGGAATTGCTATCAGCCTGGTGGCTGCTGTGACATGGTTCTCCATGCAGGATCCTGGTCGTGGCTGCAGGGCCGCAGTCACTTCAACCATGCATTGCTTTGCATTGTGGGTACCAAGGACACTTAGCTTGCTTAGTAAAATGCCTTTTAAGGAATGATAGGAAAGGAAGAAGTTAAACTGTCATTATTTGCTGATGTTATGATACTTTACATGGAAGACCCAAAAAACTCCACCAAAAGCCTTCTAGACTTAATTGACAGATTCAGTAGAGTAGCTGGATACAAGGTCAACACTCAAAAACCAATAGCCTTTTTATACACAAATAACAGACTGACTGAGAGAGAAATTAGGGAAACAACTCCTTTTACAATAGTGTTCAAAAAAATGAAATATCTAGGAATCAATCTAACAAAGGAAGCAAAAGACCTCTACACTGAAAACTACAGCACCCTGAAAAAGGAGATTGAGGATATAGGAAAATGGAAAGACATCCCTTGTTCCTGGGTAGGAAGAAAATGGCCATAGTTCCAAAACTGCTATATAGATTTAATGCAATGCTGACTGAAATTCCAACAATATATTTCACAGAACTAGAGAAAACCATCCAAAAATTCATTTGGAACAAGAAGAGACCTAGAATAGCAAAAGCAATTCTAGGCAACAGAGACATGGCAGGGGGTATCACAACCCCCAACTTGAAACTATACTACAAAGCTACTGTGATAAAAACAGCATGGTACTGGCAAAGAAACAGACCTGAGGACCAGTGGAACAGATTAGAAGATGCAGAAACAACTCTAGATACACTCAGCCACCTCATCTTCGACAAAGGAGCCAAACACCCTCACTGGAGGAAAGATAGCCTCTTTAATAAATGGTGCTGGAAAAATTGGGTTTCAACTTACCAAAGATTAAAACTAGACCTATATCTCTCACCATGCACTAAACTAAAAGCAAAATTGATTAAAGATCTAAATATTAAAATAGAAACACTGAACCGGCTGAAACAGAGGTTAGGTAGAACTCTTGAAGATATTGGTGTAGGAAAAGATTTTATGAACAAAACCTGAGTTGCCCGTGAACTAGCAGAAAGAATCAACAAGTCAGATCTCTTCTTATTAAAAAGCTTCTGCACAGCAAGAGAAACCACCAACAGTATGAAGAGGTAACCCACAATGTGGAGAAAATATTTTCACCTGCTCTTCCTCAGACAAAGGTCTACTATCTAGAATCTATAAAGAACTTAAAAAAATCAGACCTCCCAAATTTAAAGACCCAATTCAAAAATGGGCATCTGAAATGAACAGACATTTCTCAGACAAAGAAGTAAAAGCAGCAAATAAACATATGAAAAATGTTCAACATCACTGGTCATTCGAGAGATGCAGATGAAAACAACACTCAGATTCCACCTCATCCCAGAAAGAATGGCTGCTATCATGAAATCAATCAATAACAAATGCTGGCCAGGATGTGGGGAGAAAGGAGCCCTTCTTCATTGTTGGTGGGAGTGCAGACTGGTGCAACCACTGTGGAAATCAGCATGGAGATACCTCAAAGAACTAGGGCTAGAGGTCCCATTTGACCCAGCTATTCCCCTGCTGGTTATCTTCCCAAAAGAATTAAAAGAATCATTCCACAGCGATATATGTGCACTAATGTTTATATCAGCACAGTTCGTAATAGCTAAAGCTTGGAAACAGCCCAAGTGCCCATCAACAGGAAACTGGATAAAGAGGATGTGGAGTTTTTTTTATAAAATGGAGTACTACTCAACCATAAAGAATGATGAACTAGATGGATGCATATTGAGGCAATACTCTTAAGTGAAATAAATAGGACACAGATGTAAATACCGAATAGTTTCTCTAGTGTGAGAAACTGAAAGTGTAAATAAGGATGAAAATGATTAAAATGAATAATTGATAATTTGAAATAGGTAGAAAAGATCCAAAGGAGTAGGGAAAGTGGGAGGAGTAGGGGAAAGGAAAGAATGGAAAGGAAAAATTATGAGAAAAGGAAAAAACGGAAACAAAGTCTTTGTAAATAGGGAAGGGTGGAGGGGATGAAGGGAGCACAGGGAATGGGGAAAAAATAAGCACCAAGATAGATCATGTATAGGTACAAGCACCCAATGATAAATGTAAATGTATTGTATACCTAAAACGTACCAATGAAAGAATTTAAGCAAAAAAAAAAGAGAGAGAAAGAAAGAAAAGACTAGGAATGAGTTGGCATTGAAACAAGACACCAGCCACGCAGAGAGGCATGACCAGGGGGCAGCAGAGAGCAGTTTGATATCTGTGGAAGAAGGTGGATGAATGATCACAATTTTCTTCTTTTCTTTTGCAGTAACAATCAAGAGCTCTGTAGGACCCAACGAAGGACAGCCACATGTGTATAGCTGACTCATGTTTTGTAACTGAGCCATGTGGTGAATCACTGCCTATCTCATGCTAGGAAGACAGGAGGAAGTGCTACATCTCCCAGAACAGATGAAAGTGGTGTGGCCCATGCATGTGTATGACAGGACTGTCACTGGGCACCATGCCTGCCATGAGATCCCCTGGGTCCTTAAGATTTATCATTTGTTTGCAATAAAATACTATTATTAGTAGTAGTATTCATATTAGTCACTGATTGCATCCAGGAAAACCTGGATTTTATTATGGCTTCTTAAATTCTTTTCCCCTCTGAATCTTTGTACATGTTGCTCCCTTTCCCCAAGTAACTGATCCTCTAGCTTGTGCTAAATTATAGCAGAAAGGTCTCAAATCATCACCAACCCATTTCATGGATTTTAGAGACACCAGCCCCAGGAAGAGAAATGCTTTACCCAAGGTCACACATCCTGGGAGTGTAGGAACCTGAGGTTGAAGCCTGACTCTGAGTCCCCAGATCTGTGCCAGGTGCCCCCTTGCCTAGCTCTGGCCTGTGCTGGGCAGCACTAGTGCCTGTTTAATGATTCACTTTCCTTCCGTCCAGATCTCCATCAGCAGCTCTGCTTTCCGGCCTCAGCAATCCTTTTCTGCTCACTCTGACAAACTGAAGACAGTCTCCTAAGTCTGTGAAAACCCACATCCCTGAGAAGTCTTGCTATTTTTTGAGGAAAATATATGGCAAAACTGTCTTAGTCCCCTTTTCCAAACCAGAAGAGCACAGGGTCCACCAGCCTGCCAGCTACTACAACCTGGCTTTCCAAGCTTTATAAGGACAGGGTAAGAAAAGAAAGTGATTGCCAATTTCACTTCTTTCCTTACTTGTTACCCTGCAGAAAATAGTAGCAAATTCTTTTTAAAGATAGCTCATCAGGAATCTAAGAATGGTCCAGTATCATCTATAAATCTATTTGTTTTTCACCACACTTGTAGACTAAGGGCAAAGAATCACATAGTATCTCAGATGCAAAAAGTATTTGGAAAAGTTCAACTTCTCTCTATGATAAAAATGATCAGATACTAATTTTTTTTTTTTAATTTTGACTCAAGAATAGCTCTCTAGGGCCAGGGATTTAGCTCAGTGGTTCCAGTGCCTGCCGCGCAAGCACAAGGTCCCAAGTTCGATCCCTGGTACAAAAAAAAAAAAAAAGAATAGCTCTCTATTAAAATCCTACGGTAAATATATTTAACATAAACATGTTTAATCTTTTAGACACATTCCTCTTATGTGCAGGTACAAGACAAGAAGGGCCACTGCTAGGGTCAAGACTTTGCTGGGGAAATGCATCTCAGGTTCATGCATTGCAAGCCTGGGCTACAGAAGGCCAGTGTTTAGAGATAGTGGGACTTTAAGAGGTGGAGCCTCCTGAGAGTTAGTTAGGTTATTGGGGTTGCTGTCCTGGAAGGGGATAAAGAAAGTTCTCCTAGTATCTTGAGTTAGGCCTCAAGAAAGTGAGTTGTTATAAGACTGTGAACCTGACCCTGTCTGGCTTCCTGTCTCCTCATGTGTCCTCTCTCTGCCATTTGTCTTCCTGTTACAATGTTACCCACCATCTTATGACACAACCAGGATTAATGAGCCCTCATCAGGGCCTGGGCCATCTTGTTTGGACTTTCATCTTCCAAAACTGTGCTAAATAAATTTCTGTTTACAAGAACTTGGCCTTAGGTATTTTATTATAGCAATGGAGAATAAAGTAATTTTTCTTTTTCTTTTTTTGTATATCCTTTTATTGGTACATTTTAGGTGTTCAATGTAATGACATTCATCATTGGAGATATGCACCTTTACATACTCTCTTGGTTCCTATTTTTTCCCCCTTCCTCTGCCCTCCCTTCAACCCCTCCATCCCTCCCTATTTACAAAGACTTTGTTTCCATTTTTTCATTTTGGAGAATAAAGTATTGTACAAATTGTTACTAAACATAGTACTGAAGGTCCTGACCAAAGCAATAAAATAAGAAAAAGAGATAAAGATTATAGCTACTGTAATTGAAGAGATAAAACTATCCATTATGTAAAGTATGATTATCTACAAATAAAAGCAATCAGCATACAAACAACAAAACTAAAATAAATAGCTCTTCAAGATAGCTGGATATAAGATCAAACAACAAAATTCATTAATACTTCTCTAAAATAACAATAAATAAGGAAATACAGTAGGAAAGGAACTTCTATTCACCACGACAACAAATTTACAAATCATCTAGGAAATTTGTAGGTGAAATTGTAAAACTTTATAACAAAGGTAGATATCAGATGAATGCAAAAGGTAAATATAAAGAACTTATAGACGACATATTAATAATAGGAAAACAGTCTGTTACAGGGTGATTTTATAAGCAAAGTTCCAAATGTACAAACCCTAAAAGGCAAAAACAATGATTTGCCTATGTCAAAATTAACAACTTTTAGACAATAAATACCACAATGTGCAAAGTTAAATGTTACCCTGGGAGAATGTAGTTCAATGACTAAAATAGACTAGCTATAGAGAAAGATGTAAGGAATTCCTAAGAATCAACAATTTAAGACACAGTTATCAGTGCACTGGCAAAAGAAATAAATATGCAATTCACAGAAGAAGATGTCCAAATGGCTAAGCATATAAAAGAATACTTACCTTCATGGCCTTTAGGGGCCATAATTATGCAAATTCATGCAAGTGGGACATATCTCCTCACACCCATAATACTGTCAAAAGTTACCAAGTAGGATATCAAGCTTCATGGGGAAGTGGTCAAGCAGAGCCGGGCACATTGCTGGGAGGACTATAAGTGGGGTGCACTCGTTCCCAAAACTGAGCTTGAGGTACTTAGTGAATGTACCTTTTATGGATGCCCAAGATGGAGAAACTCTTTCTCCCAGCTCCATGAAGATGTCTAAGGATGTTCACCCCAAAACAATGGTGCAGCAGAACTTGGACAGAAATCGTGGTGTTCCAATGGCTGAGTCCTGTGTAGTCTCCAGGCGCAGTTGAGATAGATGTTTTTTTAACTCTGAGAGAAAAATATAAGGAGTCACAAGAATTAAACCACAATAATATTTCCATAAATCAAAAACATATATGCAGAAAAGACCACTGCATATCTCCTCAAAATACACACATACCTGGCAACACATATTAAATATACGAGCAGAGCAGTGTGTGTGAGGGAATAGAGCAGTCAGTGGAAGGAAAGCAAAAGGCAAAACACAACCAGATGGGGCTGTATGAGCTTGTGGTTGCTGTCATAACAAATTTTCGTAACAAATGCAGCAGCTAAAACACAATACAAAGTTATTATCCTACTATGCTGGAGACCCTGAAACCCAAAGTCTCGCCGGGGTAGAGTCAGGGTGTTAGGGGGACTGTCTCCTTCCGAGCTCTTGCCTGGGCCTTTCCTTGCAGAGTTCACCTGTGTCCCCTGGCGGGTGACCCCTCCTCCACCCTGGAAGCCAGTCATGCAGCGTGTTCTCATCTGCTCCGACTCTAACCCTCCTGCCCCGCTCTTTCAGGGACTCCTGTGATGACCCTGGGCCACTTGGAATGGCTAATGCCATCTCCCCACCTCAGCAGTCTTGCCTTCGTCACATTGGCAAAATCTGTTCTTCCAAATAAGGTGACACCTTCTCTGGGACCGGGACATACATCTCTGCGAGGACCTTGCACAGACAGGCAATCAACCAATAGGAGTACTTTTCTTAAGTCTCTCTCAGACAGAGAAAAACCCAGGCTTTATAGAAAAGTGCTCCAAGGGACAATTGAGGGGTCTGGGGACAATGTGTGCCATGGGGGCCTTGTGGCTCTTGGAGACCTCTGAGTGGGTGTGCTGGGTTGTGGCGTTGAGACAGATCCCTGAAGGAGGTACAGGCAGTCTGCAGGGCCTGGGGAGGATGCAGGGCTGCAGGGACGGAGCCTCTTTCAAGGCCTCTGCATTTCTCTGGCCCCATGCCCCACCCTGAGCTGCTCGGTGGTCTGTCCTCAGTGATGGCTGTGGACACTTCCCCAGGAGCTGTCTCTCCTTGTCTTCTTTTCTGCTTCCTCTTCCATGGTCATCCATCTCTAGGGTCTCTGCACCCAGCCCTCCTGCTTCTCAAGGACAGACAGACAATCTCTCCCTCTTGCCTTGTGTTTTCTCCTCTCCCTTCTACTCTGCATGCTGCGTGGCAACAAGTTCACACTATTCTGTCTCAGACAAGCCATTCACCCTCCCTCCACTCCTCCTCCTCCCCGATCTCTGAAGTCTTTGTGTTCTTTCTAGGCTTCAGCTTAAGTTCTGGAAAGATTTGTATGTGTGTACATGTGCATGCACGCACACACACACACACACACACACACACACACACACACTGGCCCCCACACTTCCAACTGAAATATGATTTTTGTCTCTACCTCTCACAATGAAGAATTTTTTGCCAAGATTATTGACAAATGACCTCTTTGTCAATAAATTCCAAGGATATAGGGTTTTAGTTTACTGTAGCTATAATAAAATACCCAACAGAAATCAACTGAAAAGGAGGAAAGGTTTATTTTGGCTCAGTTTCTGAGATTTCAGTCCCTGGCAGGTTCCATTGCATCTAGACTGTGTCATCATGTGGAAGGGCCTGGCACAAGAAAGCTGCTAACCTCATCTCAGTGACCTACTTCCCAACTAGGCCCCACTTCCCAATATTCCAGGAAGCCATGACTCTGTCCATGGAGAAAGCCATTGATGAGGCTGGAACCCTCCTGATGCAGTCACCTCTAGAAGTCTCCAGCCCTACACTTCTTACTTGGCTGCGAGACAGTGTTGGAATCACTGGCCATTTCCACCTTGTTGGACACCCTTTGCTGGGCTTCCATGCGTGTGCCTGTGGCTTCCCTCTCTCAGCCTCCTCTGCTGACTTCTCTCACTATCTTCAGTCCTGACCTTTGATGCTCCCCAGAGTCCTGCCCAGGGCCACTTTCTCATTTCCCTCCACACCCAAGCTGCCGAGGTACATCCCCATGCCTCCTTCACTAATTTTAGGCAAGAGACCTCCTGCTCAGCATCTCTAGGTAAGGCCCCTCCCGAACACCAGGCTGCACCTGCAGATGTTACAGCTGTTCCTCACCTCTCCATCCCAGTCCTCTCCGGCAGCTCACACTCACCCTGTCCAGGTGGGCAGTCATCACTCCCTCTGCCAACCTCCCCCTGCTGTACCCTAAGAGTCCTTGCCCTCCCTTCTCCACACCCAGTCAGGTACCACATCCCCTGCATTCTTCTTCCTGTGAGTCTCAGGAATCCCCACATCTCTCCATCCTCACTACCACCGTGTAGCCCATGCCCCATCCTCTCTTGACTCCATCCTCGCCGGCTTCATGGCTCCCAGCTGTCACCTGTGAGCTTTCACGGGGTACCTGGCTTTATAATGGGTCTTGCCCCACCCACAATCCACCTCTACCTGCCACACCGGGATCTGTAGAAAACACACTTCACGTCCCTTCCCCCCTCCTTACTCTTAGGATGCTGAACCTCAGTGGAGTAAGATTCTATTTTCATGTGAAAGACAGATGAAAAGGAAATTCACAAAGAACTCAGCACGCTGATTGTGGCTTGGGCTAATGCTATTCGAAAAATAAACAGAGCGATGGGATGGAGTGCTGAGGGCCATGTCCCTGGTGTGGCTACAGAGGGCCTTGTGCAGGGTGACACCAATGTGGAGATAACACAAGGGATCTGGGAGGAAGGGAGGGGGGAAAGAAAGCCTACAGCAGAGAGGAGCAGAGAGATAAAGGGAAAGGGAAAAGCAGGAGCGAGGGGGAACGCACAGCCCTGACCAGTGAAAACCACAGCCTAGGCCCAGAATTTTCAGGGCCGAGCTTGTGAAGTCATGAGATCCTCCTGCTCTCTCCCCACCAGCTTCCACGATTTGCCCTGTGGGCTTTTAACCCCCTGTCTCATCACCAGCTCTTTCATTTGACTTGGTTTTGTGTTTTTTTGTTTTGTTTTTGGAGACTGGGTCTCACTCTGTAGCCCAGGCTGGCCTAGAACTCACTATGTAGCCCAGATTGGCCTCAAACTTGCCTCAATCCTCCTGTGTCCTATGCTAGGATTACAGGTGTGTGCCTTGCTATTTGACTTGGTTTTAGAACTCTGTTCCTACACACAAGTGACCCTGACTGCACACCACCCTCCAGATCTTGACTTACACGACCCTTCTTCCAGGAAACCTTCCCTGAGGTACTGCTTAGGATCTAGTTTCATAGGGCTGCTGGATACAATGGGTGATGCACATCTATAATCCCAGCACTCTGAGAGGCTGACAGGAGAATCACAAGTTCGAGTCCAGCCTGGGCAACCTAGTGACTTAGCAAGACTCTAAATTTAAAAATGTAACTCAGTTTGAATGCCCTGAGTTAAATCCCCAGAATAAAAGAAAAAGAAAGAAACAAAGAAACAAACAAACATTTCCTCTCACACAGATGGAGGCTGAAGTCTGAAATCAAAGTTCTTAGATTTGAAGGTGCATCCTCCTGCCTCTGCCTCCCTCATCTCACAGATTCTCCCTAGACACTTCTGTGTCTCTTCTTTCTTTAGGGACATTAGTCATATAACTAGCTCCCCCCAGTGGCTCATTCTCCTGGCAATCTTGTCGGGGACAGGGCAAGGGCTATGCCCAGAGAGCCCGAGGAGCGAAGACAGACGCTGCTTGGCTAGAAGTGGCCCACAAATCCAGAGTGACCTGAACTGGGGTCTCAGGCTCTGATTTTCTTACCCTTCTTAGGGACACTGGGTTAGTGTTCACCACTCTCCAGTAGGAGATGTGTAGAAGTTCAGGTTTATTCAAGGAATTGGAGCTGGGATCTACCGTCTGTCTGTCAGCGGGAGACCCAGGAAAGCTGAAGAGGCCGAGGGCCAGGAGCACCAGCACATAAGGCCCAGTCCAAGGGCAGGAGATGGGTATCTCAGCTCTACCACTGGGGGTCAGGGAGAGGGCACCCCACCTTTCCCATTGGACTGGAGGGAGCCCACCCATGGGGGAGGGCCATCTGCTTTTTCAGCCCACTAATTCCAGTACTGCCCCCTTCTGGAAGGTCTCGTATAGACACACCAGAAATACTGTCCAATCAACAGTCCCAGCAGGGACAGGGAGGCTGTGGTCACCATCGTGGCTGCTGAGTGTGAAGGGGGCTGCTGGCCACGCGCAGAGGATCAGGCATGGGACTGGAACCCCATTGCCTCCGGGGTCTGTACAAGTTGGATTTGTCCCATCCCATCAGAGCCCAGGTCCCAGAGGACCTAGGAGGGAAGAGAGGCCCTCAGGGGCCTGGCTTGGGGATTCTGGGGCTCAGGAGAGAGAGAGCGCGCCCGTGCCTGGGAGCTGGAATCCTGGCCCTGGGCCTGCAAATGTCGTTACCCAAAGAGACGCATCTGGCTGTCCAGAACTTGCAAATCTTTTGATGAAAACCAACCTGTTCAAGCATCAGGAATTTGCTGGCTGGCTCTGCGGCAGCCCGCCTGCCCCGCTTCCTTGAGGATGAAGTTTCCAGCAGAACCAAGCCAGATGTGGGGCAGCTGGAGAGGAGGGGAAGGGTGTAGGGAGTGGAGTGCAGGGGAGGGGGCTAGGCTGAAACTTCGGAGGTCTGGCCTGGGTCCAGGGCTCGGAGCAGTCACAGCCACCTGGAAGCTAAACTAAAGTCCCTTCTGGAAAGCGTCAGAATCCAAAGTCTTCTGGGCAACATGAGTACGGACTCAGGCCCTGGGTAGCAGCGGGGACTGGGGGTAATGGTGTCCTGAAAGCCAACGGCTATTTCTCTTTCTCCCAGTCTTTGCTTCCATGGTTCCTTCGGTGCCAAAGACCTTGCTGGCCCTTCCTTCAGAACCTGGTTCTGAGCCAGTCCTCTGGCCCAGGTCCCCTCGGGCACTCCTGAGCAGGTCACCATGGGAGTCCCACTGGGACTGTTCATGTGGGTCTTCTCCATTCTCAGATCTACACTGTGCCAATCTGCACTTCCCTACCCCACACCACTGCTCGGAACTAGACCCTGTTCCTACAGGGTTCATGGGGCTCAGGGTCCTACCAGCTTCTCCACCTCAAAGGGTCTTGGTAAATACTTGGTCAGATTGATCCAGGACTGCTGCCGTTCACTCTTCCACCTCCTCTGAACTCCACCCCCTGTCCAGCCTCCAAGATGAGCCCAGAGCTGCCCAACACGGTGATCGTGCCCAGTGTGGCCACCTCCTGCTCTGTGTGCAACCAGGGTTGCTCTGTGTGGACAACAGAATATGGCAGGAGGAAGGGCCTATCACTTCCAAGATCCAATTATAAAAGACCCTATAGCTTCCATCTTGGTGACTGAGTGCTCTCTCTCTCTGAAGCCAGCTGCCATATACGTTTTGGAGAATTTGTTACACAGCAGCAGCTAGCCAGTACAGGGGCTTTGGGTTATTGGGACCTCAGCTCAGCTGCCACCAGCAGCCAACCAGGCCAGTGGAGAGGGAGGAGAATTTCACTCTTAGGACTGGCAGCGTTACAGAAGAAAGTGCCCCAGGTCTGGGCTCATTTCTGTCCAACAGCAGCTGCTGCTACAGATGGAGGGTCCGGGACAGGTAGGGGCCAGTTTTCCTGGCCTGACCCCAGCTTCTTGGCACCCTTCTGTGGTCCAGCAGCCCTTGTTCCATGTTTGTTAAACAACAGCTGTTACTCTGAACTCCTGCACACTGGTTCGAGTCTTCACCCCGTTGAGGATTCCCCTTTGAGGATGGTGTCAGGTTTTGTCTGCTCTGGAGGCCCAGCTATTGGGAGCTGGCAACGTGTGCCTGGCCTGAGTCCTTTGCTAGAGCAAGGCTGCCATGAGCCAAGCGAGGCGAGTGTTACCAGCAGAAGGCACTGCAGGGCTGGCCAGGACGGTGAGTCATGGCCTCTTCCAAGTGAGACCCTCAGGTCAGGGGAAGAGACTGTGGCCTTATCTGTGGGCACAATGTGTTCAGCCTCACCGGGCCCCAAACCCAGCAGAACACCCAGCTCCAGTCCCTGCATGGTGGGGATGAGTGTCCTAGAGGCCAGGAGAGATGCTTGAGGGCCTGTGGCTGGGGAAAGATGGGGCAGAGAGCCAGGGTCCTGGCACTGTGGGAAGTTCTGTCCTGGCAGGGCCAGCTGTCCAGCCTCCTGCCATGCAGCCCTAGAAGACATTCCCAACCTCAGCATCATGTGCTAGGGTGTGCTACCTTCAGCTGCAAGGGAAAGAAACCCGGGGCAATGTTGATTCTTCACACTGATAATGACCAGTACACCCTGGCTTGTATTTGCTTTGTGTCTATCAGCTCCCCGTGTCCTCATGACAACCTTGGCAAAGGTATTCTCATGCTCATTTTACAGATGAGGAACATGAGGCAGAGGGTAGAGCCAAGATTGGACTGGACAAGCTTAACCCATGCCAGGAGGATAATCCAGAAACAGATCTGGCTTCAGGTAAGTCTGCATCAGAGGCGCTCTCTCTCGTTCTCTCTCCCACCACTTTAACATACTTTTACTCCTGCTTTTTACTTCTTCAGGCCTTGTCCTCCCACATCATGCATTTTTAGGCAGTTACAGTTGACTGCAGGATTCCCTGAGTGACAGGGGTGAGCCTGGGGATGTGTGGCTGATTCCTTTATAAACGACACTGAAGAATCTTGTCACCCCAGACCTCTGATTCTTTCCAAGGTTTGGGGTTGGTTTCTCTTCTGATGCTGGAGCCTGCCCTTGTGGCTCTGTGACAATGAGATGGGTTGTTTCTGTGTTTCTGGGACGAGGAAAACAGGGAGGTGACAGGTGGTGGTCCTGGCCCTGATCCCCCCCTGCTGCAAGAACAGTGGAGGAAGATGTCATGATCTGGGTCTAGAATCTCCCTCAAAAGGATCATATGTCCGGAGGTGGGTTTTGGAAGGTAACCAGACCACAAGGACACTAACCTCACGGATGGACTAATCGGTTGAGAGTTCATAGCTCAATGTGCTGTTAGAGATGGAGCTTGGCTGAAAGAAGTGTCACTGGGGTGTGACATGGAATGGTGTATCCTGCCCCTGCCCTCTTTTCCACTGGCTCCTACCTTCTCTCTCTGCTTCCTGGCTGCCATGAGGTAAGCAGATTTCCTCCACTAGACCCTTCTGCCTTGATGTTTCTACCTTGGAGCCAGTAGACCATGGACTGAATCCTCTGACTCCATGAGCAAAAATAAACTTCTCCTCCTTCAAGCTGTGCATGTCAAGTATTTTGTCCCAGTAACAGAAAAGTGATGAACACAGGAGGTGAGACCGAGGGGAAGAGAAGGAGGCGGAAGGGATGGGGGGGGCAGGGACAGAATGATCATCTTCTGACCCCAGCCTGGCATCCCCTGGGGCAGTGCAGTGGGTCCCAGGGGAGCAGTCTCTGTGGGGTCTTCTTCCCAAGACTCTGGGTCAGTGGCACCTCCATCCCACCCACTATTGACCTAGGAACTGCTGGGCACTTTTGGGTTTTTGTTTTGTTTTGTTTTGTGAGTGCTGGAGGTTGAGTCCGGGAGTAGACATTTATAGCCTAAGCCACACTCTATTCCTTGTTCTCCAGTGAGGGATCCAGCCTGTCATGGGATACAAGGGAGGATTTCACATGTTTTCCTCGTGAATTGTCACTTGTAGCCAAAAGCATCCTAAGAAGCTTAAGGTTTCTGTTGTTGTTGTTGTTGTTGTTATTGTTGTTGTTGTTTTAGCACTGTTGTTGGCTTTGCCAAGCAAGCACTCTACCACTGAGCTACATTCCCAGCCCTTTTTAAATTTTTTGAGACAAGGTTCCACTGAGTTGTCCAGGCTGGCCTTGAACATGTGATCTTCCTGCCTCAGCCTCCTGAGTTGCTGGGATTCCAGGTGTGTATCATCAGGCCCAGTGAAATTTAAGTTTTTAATGTAAGGGTGTATTCGCTGCTCTGAAGGCAAGAGGCAGGAACTGATCCAGGCCCATGACAGGCATATAAATTTGAGACAGATAGTGACTTTGGGCAAAAGGAAAAATACTGAACTTGAACATGAGTTAAGATCTAGGCCCGAACTTCCACCAACTCACTGTGTGGCCTGGGACAAGTCAAACACTGTCTCTGATGTTGTTATTCCCACCTGAGAAGGGAAACATCACACCCTTCATAAGAAAGGTGTGGGGAGCAGGCAAGGTGTGATTACTGCATAGGGCCACCAGCTTCAAGGTTTGGGCCACCACCATCAGGTGACATTGGCCAAGGCCTAGGGAAACTTGGGTTCAAGATCCCATTCTGCCCTTTTTGAGCTCAGTGGCACCACGCCTGCCTCCTCGCAAGCACAAGGTCCTGAGTTCCATCCCTGGTACCAAAATAAATAAAATAGAAAAAATAAAAGCAAACAGGTGACCTGGGTGTGGTGACACATGACTATAATCCCCAGGCTCTGGGAGATGGAAGCAGGAGGATCTTAAATTCCAGCCCAGCTTATGCAATTTAGTGACTTAGCAAGACCTTATCTCAAAATAAAAAATAAGAAAGGGTTAGGTGTGTAGCTCAGGGCAAAGCTCCTGTCTTTAATCTCCAGCACCAAAAAACAAAACAGAACAGCAAGAAAAAAACCTAAACCATTCTGTGCTTTCTAGCTGTGTGATCATAGGCAAGTCCCTTGACCTCTCTGAGCCTCAGTTTCCTCACCCTTAAAGGGAAACAATAATCCTTGCCTGTCCTGAGTTGATATTCCATCAGTCAGATGGTGAGATGCTTTGTGAATTAGAACTCATTAACGAAATCTGTGTGATTCCTTTAGGGGGAAAGAACATCAGCAGATGCTGACAGGCAAAGCATGAGCCCCTTGCAGCAGGGTAGGGTTTGGGTCCCACTCTGGGGTCACTGGGGATCTTTCCCAGCTCCAGGACAAACAACAGTTTGCCTGCAAAGTGTTGACAGAAGGCCAGTGCGCACTGAAGGGCAGCTTGTTAAAAACCAACCTAGAGAGGCTGGGGCTGCCTTAATGAGGTGCGATCCCCGAGTGTGGCGACCCGGGTGGGTTCTGCAGAGAGCCTGCTGGCTTTGATCCCTCCTCTCCTATAAAATGCTGTTTCTGTTCTGGCCCCTCAAATTCCTAGACAGACGAATCAGTCTGGGCTGCCCATGGAATTTGCAGAGAGCAAGTTTTTGAAAAACCACACTTGGAAACAATGGTTACCAGAAGTGTCTGCGATGCAGAGGGAAAACAAGCACCCCAGCCCTGGCTTGCAAGGGTTTCCTAAACACCCCTCCACTTAATCCTTCCTTTTGCCTCATTAATGTGTTGGTTAATGGTAAGGGGCTCATTTACCCCGGGCTTGGGCCATGTCACCAAACTGCCACCAGACCCAGCAGCTGTGCAGGGGTAGACCCTTCCCAGGGGGAAGGAACAGCCCCAGAATATGGAGGACTTGCTGTCCCCTGGCCCTGCTCAGCCACTGTGGGAACTCAGCATAGACATCACGGTCTGCTATTTGGGAGGGAGGGCAGCCAACCTGTTTTTTCCTACTGTTTAGTGCTTTTATTGTAATTCTAATCATAGCAACATATGTGCTCAATCTGAAAAAATCAAGTAGTGTCGTAAAGTTTATAACAAAACAGTAGTTTCTGGAATCACCTTTCTACAACCCCCAGAGGCAATCATTTTTGAGTCGAATTTACCCATATATTTTTATATATATTTTTATATACCATGCTTGTAATTTTGACTTTTGATTTTTCTTTTTATTTTCTGACAAATAAAAATCACATATGGGGCTGAGGATTTAGCTCAGTGGTTCTGCCACCTGCCTCACAAGCGCAAGGTCCTGAGTTTGATCCCCATTACCAAAAAGAAAATCACATATGTTTATGGTCTACAACATGAAGTCTTAGTATATGTATGCATTGTAGACTGGTTAAGTCAAGCTGTTTAACACATGCTTCATAATCTCACTCATCTTCTCTCTTTGCAGTTTTCAAGTGTACGATATATTGTTGGTAACTGTAGGCACCACGATGTATGACATATCTCTCGAGATTATGCCTCCTGTCTAATGGAAAATTTGTGTCCTTTGATTGACACCACAATCTTGCCACCCCCAACCCCTGGTGACCACTATTTTAATCTCTTCTACAGTAGAGCCTGACTTTTTTAGATTTCACATGTCAGTGAGATCATGTAGTATTTGTGTTTCTGTGCCTGGCCAATTCTCTTAGCATGATGTCCTCAAGGTTCATGCACATTGTTACTGTGACATATGTCTCCGTCATTCCATGGTATGTACGCCACATTTTCTTTACCCATTCGTCTGTCGATGGACACAGGTTGATTCCGTTTCTTGGCGACTTAATGGTGCTGCCATGACCATGCAAGTCCAGATGTTTCTTTAACTTTGAGTCTAGAGTTTTCAGTTTTAGACATCAGCCATTGTCGATGACAGCTTAGCCCTCTGACACTTCTTCCCCAATCTTAATACACACACACACACACACACACACACAAACACACAAACACTTCCCACTTCCCAACCCCTTGTCTTTTCAATATGATTGCATCACAATTTTTTTTTGGTACCCGGGATCAAACTCATGAACTTCACTTGCTAGGCAGGGGCAGTGCCACTGAGCTAAAGCCCTGGCCCCTGCATTACAATTCTTACTTTAACTCTATTCACTATGAGCATGACTATATGAATATTATTCAGAACTGGTCACCTGGTGTACTGTGCTTACTTTTTCTTTCTTTTGAATGGCTTGTGTTGTGTTTTGTGCGTGTGTGTGTGTGTGTGTGTGTGTGTGTCTGTATGTGAGTTAATGATCCCTTTCCCTTTTTCATCTGTGTCCTCTCTATGAAGCTATGATTAGTTTAGGCCCTAGCTTTTGTCTAGCATATAAACATCTCTTTATTGAGTTAAACACGCCATGGAAGCTGAAGTCAGTCTGTCCCAGGGCTGTCCCTGGAAGCCTTCTGTCCTCCTTCGCCTCTTTGAACAAGGTACTGGCCAAGCCTGTGTAGACTGTGCAATAGCAAGAGAAACACGGATAAGCAGGCTCAGCACAGCTCCTAGAGAGCCTTAATTCACTGCCCTGGGAGAGAGTGGCCTGCTAGCAGGGTGCTCTGCAGAAGAAATGGGAGGTGCAGACCAGGAGCAAGGAAGCTTCTGCACATCCGGGCATCATCCCTCAGGTAGGCTGGGGATGGAGCAGGTGAGCACCATTTCTGACCATGGAAATCGGAGAAGACTGCCCAAGATTGCAGTATGGAGGGAAATGAAAATCCCAAAACTCATTGCAGGAGAAGAAACTGAGGCAAGTGGGAAGGATGAGCTGGGCTGCAGGACTGGAAGGGTGGGCGCCAAGCCTGATGATAGAGGGTGAGGGGCCACGAGGACCCACGGGTGTCACTGGGTGGTACAAGGGGTTGTGGCACAAAAGGTTCTGTTCTAGTGGCTCTGCATGCTCCCCTTTGCTGAAACGGAGCCACCAACCTTCAGAGGCCACAGAGAGTCCCTCTGCCAGGGCCCGGGACAGGTGAGCAGAGGCTAGGAGGGGAGAATCTGGGGAAAGGAGGGCCATTGCAGTCAGAAGCTGGAGAACAGAGAGCCTTGCTCTGTGAAATGGTGTGAAAAATGTGCCGTCACATTCTGAAAAGCCATCCCAGTGTCACTGGGTCCCCAGACCCTGGCCAGTGGGGCTTCAGTGACTGGTAAATGAATGACCGAATCCTTGAGAAGGCCGGAGCCCTGGCAGATGGTACAGCATTCCCCCAGAAGTGGACCCCAGGGAAAGTCCCCATGACTCACCAACCCACAGACTTCCAGCCCCTTCCAGAGGGCCGAGGAATCCCTGTCTCCATGGCCTTGGTGCTTCTCTCTTTCTCTAGCACCATCTCTGCCATAGCTTGGGCTTTCCCAGGCGTCTGGAGAGGATGTGGTTTCTAACCCTATCCCTCCTGCCTCAGCCTCCCAGAGGGCTCATCATTGTTTTTAGTGACTGTGCTAAGTGCTGCCTGGGTTCACTTAAAGGGGCTGATCGTGGGCAGGATGCCAGGTGACCCCTCCTCCTCCCTCCTTCCCTTCCCAATCTGCCAATGCCAGAGACCTGGGACCAATGCCAGGGCCAGAATCAGGGCTCCTGACACTCTGCTGAGGTCTCCTGTGCCCCTGAGCTCTCTGTCACTCCAGCCACAAGGCAGGGGAGGTGACTGTGAGGTCACCCCAGTGGACAGCTCTACGGGTTCTCCCCTCCACCTTCTCCACCTCTGAAACCAACACAACCCATGATTCAGCTTCCAGGGAGGAGGATGGAGGAGGAGCATCTTTAACAGCCCGAAGGGACAAGAGAAAGAGGTCAGGCAACAGGGCTGTCTGAGTGCCAATGGGGCTATGTGACGTGAACGGGGACAATGCTTCTAGACAGACTGACCACAGACTAAATCCTGCAACTTTCCAGCTTCGTGTGACCTCAGAAAGCTTATGTCTCTTTGAGTCACTGTTTTCTCATCTGTAAATGGAGACCCTTGGTCCCTACCTCTGGGGAAGCCGTGAAGGTTCAAGTGACAAGGGCCAGACCAGGAACTCTGTTGTTACTGGTCTGCAGTGAGAAGACAAGATGTGGAAAGTAAAGCTTCAGAAACGTTGAGAACATTTCGAAAAAGGGCTAAAAACCCAGGCCCCCCATTCAGTGGCTATGTCTCACGGAACAGTGTGTGAATGGAAATATTAATTCTACTGCACTGCAAATGTATCTAGAAGCAAGACATAAGAAATCCAGCCCTTTGCCAGATGGATAATTTGGTCAGCACTGGTGTGAAGAATCTACTACTCGATAAACAACATCAAGACCAGAACACAGGAGTGCTCAGCAGGTACTGGGCTTGGCATAGCCCCTGTTTCCTCCAGTCGTCCGTGCCTGGCACCAGGCTTGGGACAGGACTGTCACCCTTGACTCATGCCCCTTGCTGCAGCAGGTCGCCAAGCTCTGTCCCACCCTCTGCCAGTGTGTCCCTCGTTTTCTGCCCCTTTCTGCTGCCCCTCTGCCGCCACTCTCCCCACTACTGGGATGGTGGCAGCTCCAATCTCTCCCTGTGTCTAGACCTCCCCGCTCCCCCCACGCCCCCACACTGCCCACGAACTTTTTATTTAAGAAGCTTTCGATTACAGAAAAGCCACAAAAACAGCACAGAGACCTACCGCATACCCTTCAGCCAGCTTCCCCTATACTAATGTGCTCTGATGCCTTTGTCACACAGTGAACCATTGGTGGGACATTGCTAGTGGCTAAACCCTGTACTTATCTGGAAGCCATGAGTTGTTTCATAATGTCCTTTTTTTGTTCCAGGATCCCATCCAGATTAGCATGTCTCCGTAGCCTCCTCCAATCTGTCTTTCAGCAAAAGGAGTATTTTAAAATAGACACATAGTTTCTCTCTGTAAAACCTTCCATGGCTCCCGGTTGCCTAACTCCATGCCTCCCATAGACTCCACCCAAGTGATGTGTTTGGCTTGGCACCTATAACTTTCCTAAGTTTTGCTGCCCTCTTTCCTTCTTGGGATATGAAAATCTTTCTTATCCTTCCCAAAGAGACTGGAATAAAATCTTCCAAGGCTTCCCAATTGCCCTGCATGCTCACTGCTTATGTCTCTGCTTAGCATTTATTCTGCATAACCGCTCTGCCTTTCTGCCCACCAATGCCAACCTGCCAACTGCACAAGCCAAGCAGCTACAACGGAGTGGCCACGCAGGCAGAGGAGCCCCAGCTATGTCACATTGGATGAGCTTCTTCATGGCTCAATTTCCTCATCTTTAAAATGAGGTCCAAAATACACCTCCCTTACCTTTGGGTCTTCCCCGGGACCTCTGTGCAGAGGCTGGCATGTAAGAGGCCACCAGGAGTTGAATTTTAGTTCCACATTCTGCCTGGGTTTGCAGCATTTAGGAAGGGGACTCACAGAGGAAAGGGTACTGCAGACCCTGTGGAATAAGTCACAGTGGTGGAATCCAGACAGCAGCCGGAGAGGCAGGGGGAGGAGACACTTCCGCCTGTGCCTCTAGACTCACATCATCTGCCTCTGGGGCTGAGCCTTGGCCACAGAGTCCTTAGAGCAGCTACCCTGGCCCTGGAGAATTCCCACCAATTTCTCAGCAAGGCTGCAGCAGCCACAAGCCATGCTAACAGTGTGAACAACTGTCCTTGGGGTGAAGTCACCCAGAGAAGCCGGAAGTCAGCCTCAGGGACTGCACATTACTCATGGGGGATGACATGGCAAGAAGGATTTCCAACCACACAGGGACACTGCAGTCACATCAGTCACCAGGTGTCAGAGGAGACACTCTTGGACAACATCTCAGTGGACAGATGAGGAAACTGAGGCCTAGAGAGGAGAAGAGCAATCCCCACCATCAGTCTTCATCCATCCATCCACTCATCCATCCATCCATCCATCCACTAACTCGTTCATTCCATAAACATCTGGGGAACATCTTCTCTGAACCAGGTTCCAAGCTTCTGGAGGTGAAATGATGAATATAATTCCACACCTTCATCATTTTTTAAAAATCCAGCTGGGCATGGTGGCACACACCTGTAATCCAGCTACTCAGGAGGCTGAGGCAGGAGGACTGCAAGTTACAGCCCAGCCTGGCCACTTGATGACTTAACGAGACCCTATCTCAAAATAAAAAAGGGGGCAGCTGGGGCTGCAGCTCAGTGTGAAGGCCGTAGGTCCCGTCCCTACTGCTGCCAAAAAGAAAACAAGAAATGCATCCTGGGCTCCATGGTGCAACATCTCCAGAATTCCTTTCCACTCCACCTTGGAAGTAGGCGACTGGCTTGCTGTGAAAGATTCAGGAGAGGCTGTGGCTAATCTGTTACAGACCCTGGGTCCCCACTGGCCTCCAGTCCTTCCTGTGAAAGCTTTGTCTCCCCCCCAGTCACTCTTCTTTGCTACCTCTAACCTGCCTCATCTGTTCTCCCTGTGAGCTGTCCTTTTTATCCACCACGAGAAAGAGCTGTAGTGTCTAGAACAGAGCCCTGCACATGGGAGGCACTTGCTGCACAGTTTCCAAATGTACAGAACAGCTATAATAAGCTGGAAAGACTAAGGACCAGTACAAAGCCTAGGACTAGTGGCAATGTGGGTGGAGAGGCCACTGGTGTAGGGGAAGTGTCTATGGGCAGGGGAAGAACTGAGTAAGGGCTTTATGAGGTTTTCTGGCTAGTCCTAACTAGAAAAAGTTAAACTTTATCAGAGGGAGCAATTAACTGGAGGGAGAAATGATAAGCAGAGCATGGAGGAAGCCAGGTGCCCAACCAGAATAGCCGCCCCTCCTCATCTCCAGTAAAATGCCAAGGAGACGAAAGCGGGGGAGAGCCATATAACCTAAAAGAAAACTCTTATTTAGTATATAAAATATGTATTCACACCTGTGCACTCACATATACACTCTCACTTTAGGGTCACTATATTATTGCAGTAGAGACACACGCATCCCCTTACTTACTTAATCACTAACTCCAAGTGAGCGGTCTGGAAGACTCCTCCCAGTCAACCTAAAAATCCCAGAGATGAGGCCCTGACAAGGACAAGCAGGGAAGAGGAAATCAAACGAAGTCCATCGATAAGATCGCGCACATTGGCAGGGTGCCTGGTTTAGGGTCTTGGGGCCTGGGACTCAGAAAGCCAATCAGACTGTGACAAGTTCCAGAAAGGAAGGGTCCTTATCACCTGATAAAAGGAAGCCAGGGACACAGGCCTACACAGGGTATCTGTCTGGAGCCCCCTGACCCCCTCTTTGGGGCAGTTTTCTGTTTTCTGCTTTTCCTATTTACAAAGACTTCTTTCTTAAAACTCCATCCCTTTAATTCATTACTAGTGCTGAGTTTACTCTCCTGGTTGGCTGCTCATCCCAGCAGAGCAGTGGTGCTCACCTTGGACAAAACACCAGAGTGGGTGTGAGTTCAAACCTCAGCCCAACTTCTCACTGGACCCACTAGCCAGGTGACTTAGGATAAATCACTTCCTCTCTAGGACTTCAGTTTCCTCCTCTGCCTCACAAGATCATTCATAAAACATCTGGTTCTTTGTGTGCCCACCATGCAAAGTATAATCTCACAAAGCAATCTGGTTATGTTTGTCATTTGTTGTTTATTATGGTTTAACTCTCAAGTCTCATGTGTTCAGTACCAGGGCTTCTGGAAAGTGACTGGCTCAAGGGGGAGAGTCATCCATTGATAAGCTCATAATTTGGTGACATGAGGAGGTGGAAACATAAGAGGCAGGTCCTAGTCGAAGCGAGTGGATCTTGGGGGTGACCTCGGGGACTATTTGGTCGCTGGTCCCTTTCTCTCTACTTCTTTTCATTTTTCTCTATTTCCTGGCCACCATGGCGTGAGCAGCTTTCCTCCACCAAGACCTTTAGGTAAACCTTTCCTCCCCTAGTTGTTTGTGTAAGATATTTGAGTACAGTGACGTAAAGCAGACGAACACACTGTTGTTCATTCTCTCATAGATGGGTGGCTAGATCTTGGAGAAGAGAAATGGGGACAGGAGATACACTCCACCCAGTGGCTCTCTGAGAATTCACTACTGGGGTCAGCCACTGAGAGTGTGGGATTGTTTGTTACTGAAGCATAACCTGGTCCATCCTGATAGATACAGGTGCCCTCTGGGAATCTGATGAAAGCTTGGACCACAAGAAAAGTACACATTTGTGCAAAATGCAGACCTTTCAGTTTTACTGTCCTGAGATTTCCTTTGTGTTTCTAAGATGCTTGATGCCCAACGGCCTCTTCATTGCAGCCTTGGCATCTGAGGGCACCTGGGTGGAGTGGCCCTGTGTTGGGGTCACCAAGGTTTACCAGTCTGCAATGTGGCAGAGGGGACAGACCCTGACACGGCAGAGCAAGTCTCAGTTGGTGATGATGAGTCATCACTGAGGAAAGAGGTTGAGCCTTTTAAAATTTTTTTGGTTTGTTTTTAATTTTAAAAAGGTTTTCCTGAGTCCAACTTTGTTTTGCAGATGCTTTCTTGAGCTTCAGCTTGTGTTGTGGATGCTGTTGCTCCCAGCTACTCTGTGGCCCCTCCTAGCTGCAGAGGAAGAGGGGTGCTTGTTGCTATTGTGAACAAACAGTGCAAAAACAATCAGCTCACATGTGTGCCCCGAGCAGATGACCAATGGCCCGGAGGGGCTCAGGCTTCGGGGTGGAGAGAGGTCATGGTGAAGTCAACTGAAGCCTTCATCGGAGGCATCTTTGAAGATGGGAACAGAGCTTTGTGGCCCAGCACAGTCTCAGGGGTCACACTCAATCCCTCTCTAGGTCACACATTCGCCTCCAGCCACTCCTGGGCTAACTGATGAGGTCACCCAGGGATGTTTCCAGGCTCTCAAGAGTGCACACTTCAGAGTGCAGGCTGGGGATGCAGGAAGAACCCCAACCTCAGACTCCCGCAGCCTGCTGGGTAACCTGGACTGGCTCCCCCTCTTGGGCACCTACCTGTCTGGGCCCTACAAGTGCTCTGCCCACCTTGGAAGCTTAGTAAAGAGGTTCCACCAGGTGATGTTCACAGGCCTGAGTCTGACCAAGGGTCTGGAAGATGCCTGCTGCTCAGTGAATGAACAACTGAATCCCTGTACCACCGAAGCTCCCTCCTACCATCAAGCCTCCCAGCTCATGCACTTCGGCCCTTGGAGGTTTTGAAGCTGATGCTTTGTAGAGAAGGGGCAGGTGGACAGAGAGTATAGCATGGGGGCGCAGGCCCAGATGTGGGGAAAGCTGCTACCGAGCCTGTCCTGGAGTGGTGGACAGGGTGGGGAGTTCTGTCAGGGCCCCCTGATCCATCCCCCTGCCCCTGGGCACCCTCTCCTGAACCAGTGGAAGCAGGCGGCCGTCCATCCTTGCCACCTCCTCAAGAGGCTCCAGGCAGCCCGCCCCAGAGAGAGTCCTCTCCTTCTGCCCTACTCATGGCAAGGAGAGATTCCTTCCAAGTCAGAACTTTGGCCTGTAATCTCAGTGGGAGTCCCTGTCTGGGTTCAGGGTTCAGGGTTCTCTCTCCAGGCTGGTGACAGAGGAGCACATTCCTAAAATGTGACATATAGTCTAAGCATGGAGGGGATAGCCAGAGCGACCTCTGATGTTCTTGGCACCGAACCACAACAGGCACAGAAGGGGCCTTGAGATCATCCAGTGCAGCCCCTCCCTTTGCAGAGAGGAGCTGGGGCCCAGGAGGGGCGTGGTCTGGGCCCGTTTCCCGGGTCCTTCGCCAGCCAGCGCACTGGGCACCCCAGTGACGATTTTCACAGGGAAGAGCCAAGCATACAGTTGGCACCAGCCAATGTTCCAAGGTTCCTCGGTTGGAAGCTTCCTTTGGACCTAAAATCTGGTCACTGGGAGAAGCGGCTGTGACTCAGGTACCAAACACTGTTTTAGTCTTTCCTTTTTCCTAACAATCTCAACTACTGACTATTTCCACTTCAGGACCCGATTTGATTTTGTGGCTCTTTCTCCTTTTTGGGGTTGCTTTGTCCTGTTGCCTTGGGAGTCTCAGGCCTCTACCCCTGCTGTCCAGAAGCTGCCGAAGTGACAGGGAGGTGATGGAGGGGCCAACTCAGCCTCTGCAGCAGTTGCCTCCACACCCCTGCTCCTCACCTGGCCAGCCCAGGACGCTGGCCTCTCCTGGAGCTCACAGACCCTGCCAGCCCCCACACTTGAGTATTTGGGACCCAGAGCTACAGCTCCTCGCCTACTTGCCACCTTGGCAACTTTCTGCCCACAAGGCCTCCTCCACAAGCTCCATCCAGCAGCTCCTCCTGCCAGGCTACCCCTGGCCCACCCTGGCCTCCCCTGGCCTTCCTTCCTCCAATCTCAGCACCCGAATTCACCCTTCACATGGCTTCCAAAGCCAGCTTTTAGTTTTTGATCAAGGCTATTTGGAGTCCTATATGCCTCACTTATCTGTATGTCAAGCTCTTTTCCCCTGCTTGGGAAGTTTTCTGCCATTATTTC
>NW_004624781.1:4680973-4736024 GCF_000247695.1 Heterocephalus glaber
TCCATTTCTTCTGTATTGTCCATCTTATTGGCGTATAGGTTCTGGAAGTAGGTATTGATGATCCTCTGGATTTCTGCCAGGTCCATTGTAATTTCACCCTTTTCATTCCTAATTGCATGGATTTGAGCCTTTTCTTTCCTTTTTCTGATAAGGTTGACTAAGGGTTTGTCAATATTGTTCATTCTTTTGAAGAACCAACTCTTGGCTTCATTGATTTTTTGTATCATTCTTCTCCTAGTCTCCATTACATTGATTTCTGCTCTGATCTTTATAATTTCCTCCCTTGCATGAGCTTTGGGTTTGTCCTGCTCTTCATTTTCTAGAAGCTTGAGGTTCAGCATCAGGTTGTTTAATTGGGCTCACTCTGTTTTCCTAATGTGAGTATTCACTGCTATGAATTTCCCTCATAAGACTGCTTTCATTATGTCCCATAGATTCTGATAAATTGTATTGTCATTTAATTGAAGGAACTGTCTGTTTCCTTCTTTAATTTCCTCTGTGACCCATTTGTTATTCAGAAGTGTGTTGTTCAATTTCCATGTGTTTATGAAATTTTTGTGGATTCTTTTGCTATTGATCTCCAATTTCGTTGCACTATGGTCTGATAATATACAGGGGATAACTTCAATTCCTTTTCACTTACTTAAACATGTTCTATGAGTGAGTATGTGATCTATTTTGGAGAACAACCTGTGTGCAGCTGAAAAGAATGTGTATTCTGATTTTGTGGAGTGGAAGACTCTGTAAACATCTGTTAAGTTCATTTGTTCAAGAGTTTGATTTAGTTCTAGTATTTCATTACTTATTTTTTGTCTAGTGGATCTATCTATTTGTGACAGTGGGGTATTGAGGTTCCCCACTATTATTGTATTAGTGCATATATGACTTTTCATGTCCGTTAGTATTTGTTTTATACAGTTGGGTGCACTATTGTTTGGTGCATAGATATTTATGATTGTCATCACTTCCTCTTAGATTGTTCCCTTTACAAGGATGTAGTTGAGACAAAACCTTCTTTGTCTCTCTTAATAAGTGTTGGTTTGAAATCCACTTGATCTGCAAAGAGGATAGCTACTCCTGCTTTTTTTCAGGTTCCTGTCACATGGAGTATTGTTTTTCGCCCTTTAACTTTCAGTCTATGAGTTTCTTTTTGGATTAAGTATGTTTCTTGTATGCAGCATATTGTTGGATCTTGCTTCTTGACCCATTCTGCCAGTCTATTTCTTTTGATTGGTGAATTGAGACCATTAACATTGATGGTTATAACTGATACATATTAACTTATCATTGTTATGACTTTTTCTTTTTGTTGGATTCTCCCCGTTTGCATTTAATTTCTTGTTGTGCCCAATGTATTCATTCTTCTGGGTTTCCTGGGGTTGTGATCCTCATTGTCTTTTCCTAGGATATTGTCTAAAATTTTTTGGAGTGCTGGTTTGATATTCATGAAGTTCCTAAGGTGCTCTTTGTCATGAAAGTATCTTATTTCTCCATCAATTTTGAAAGATAGTTTTGCAGGGTATATCAATGTGGGTTGGAGGCTGTTTTCCTTTAGGGTTTGGAATACATCACTCCAAGCTCTTCTTGCCTTGAGGGATTGAGTTGAGAAGTCTGCTGTGATTTTGATGGGCTTTCCTGTGTACGCGATTTGTTTCTGTTCTCTAACTGCTTGTAGAACTTTGTTCTTCTGTTGTGTTTCTGCAATCTTAACAATTGTACGCCTATGTGTAGATTTTTTTTTTATCAAGGCTAGTTGGAGTCCTATATGCCTCATTTATCTGTATGTCACGTTCTTTTCTGCTGCTTGGGAAGTTTTCTGCTATCACTTCTGTGAACAGGGTTTTTTTTATGTCATTTGCACTCTCTCCTGTTTCTTCATTGACTCCAATCAGTCTTATGTTATTCTTCTTTGCATCATCTAGCAGCTTCTGGATTGATTGCTCATGGTCCCTTATAATTTTAAAGCAATTTTTCTTTTCCTGTTCACTAATTGCAATCTTATCTTCTATATCTGAAATTCTGTCCTCACGTTGGCTCATTCTGCCATGTAGACTTTCAGTGGTGTTTTTAATCTCTTGGAAATCTGTTTACATCTGTTTTATGGATTCCATTTGTTTCCTATGTTGGGATTCCATCATGTTTCTCAGCTCCTCTCTAGATTTATTAATTGTGTCTTGCACTATGAGCACAATCTCTGTTGTCACCTGAGAAATTATTTCTGATTTCATTTTTTCTAGATCCTCTTTTGTTGCCAATTCAGGGAGTCCAGGTGGTTGAGTATCAGAGTGTTCCATGTTTCCCTTTGGGGTTGCTGTAGGTGATCTGAAAGTCTGGTTTTGAGACTTGTTTATGTGTCTTCTCATTTCGATGGTGTGTGTGTGTGTGTGTGTGTGTGTGTGTGCGCGCGCGCTGCTGGCCCCCCGCATGGCTCACCTCCTTTGCCCTGGGAGTGGTGTTACGGCAGCCCAGAAGCCTCCTCTGCATGCCATGTTGCCTGTTTTGGGCAACAACTGGGACGTGCTTGTTGCTCCTTGCTCCATAGGTGAATTGGAATCAAGCCAAGGGCTTCATTGATCCCTCCCTGAATACATAGCACTAAATGGCTAACAGCAGGCAGGAGGGCTCAGTAGCACCTGGGACCATTTGATGCTTCCACTTCCCCCTATCTACTCAAAGGCAAGCACCTCAAGGTCCGGGACTATTTCTTTGGTGGGACAAGTCATTGCTCGAAGGTACACACTGAGTGATTGTTTGCTCCATGCATTCATCTAACAGCCATTTCCTGAGCACCTACTATGTGTCAGGCCCCATCTAGACATTGGCAGAGGGCATAAATAAGAGATGGTGCCCAGGCTGTGGCAGTGACTCTCAGTGGAAGCTCAGCACAGGCTCCTTGGTGGCTGGCTATAAGTCAATTAATCCTAAAGACAAGGACCCTAGCTGGGCTCCAGGTGACCTTCCTGTAATCTCAGCCCTTGCTTTGCTGTTGGACTTTGGGGGAGCTATGTTACCTCTGTGAACTTGTGTCCTTTTGCCAATGGGAAGGGGACCGAGAGACGGGGGAGGGGGGAAGGACAGGAGGAGGAAGGACTGCAAAAGGGAATGAAGGTGTGCCGTGTGCATCAGCAACTCCTCACAATGAACATGACCATTATGTGCTGCAAATATGTGCTAGTAAAAGATGGTTTCAAAAGTGGTGTTCATGATCCCACCCCACAGTGCCATTTTGGGGCTAAATGGCACAATCTGCAAAAGGTGTCCTCCACATCTTTCCCTTGCCCTTGCCCACAAGGTTTTCCCCCATGTTGTGCTCAGTGCTGGCTGCTTGCAAAGGACCCTCTCAGCCCCAGTGGTTTGTGAGCACTGCAGGGTGGTGGGAGGGCTTGTGCGCTGTTCCTCACAGCAAGTCTGCTCCCTATGAAGTCACCTCACCTCCCTGGCAGCCGTCAGGTTTCTCTTGATGTGCCGAGCGGCTTGGGTCCTGCCAGCTCTGCAGAGCCACTGGAGCTGCTTCCTGAGTGGGTGTCAATGGCTTTACCATCCGTGGGCAGCTCACCCGCCAGGTCTCTTCTGAAACCCTGTCTGCAGAGGCAGCCAGCCAAAAAGCCAGCTAAAAATACCCCGCATTCGTGTGCATGGTGGGGCCAGAGGGAGGGCTGGTGGAAAGGGGCTGACATTCCGAAGTGCTCTGGAGATTTGCCTGGGCTTTGCTAGGAATATAAGAAGAATACCTGAGTGGGGTCTCCAGCCACTGTCACCCACCATACAGTGCTTTCCACTCGGGACAGTGAGATGCTGTCTCCCCCTTCTGCCATAAGGCACAGCCCCAAACTGCCAACCAGACCTCAGTCCAGGCCACCCCAATCCCCACCCAGACCTCTCAGCTCCCATCCTCAGCTTCCTGGAGCTCTGTGGCTGATGACCAGCACTCGTGAGCGTCAGACATCATCCCTGGACACAAGCAGGCACAGTGCAGCCAGAGCTGCTCCAGGAAGAAGCGGGACCCTCCCGCCCTGCCCGCAGCCATGCCCATCACCTGCACCTCTGAGCTCCCTGGACACTTCGGGAACTCCACCTGCCATGTGCCATTGCTGGCCTCCTTCCCCTTGGGTACCTGCTGCTCCCACTCCCTTTGCAGCACCCAAGGGAGCCACCCTTCATCAGCCCTTGCACCTGAACTCAGCTTGACTCCGGATCTCCTCCGGAGAGAACCTCAGTAACCAAGCGTCCTCCAGGAGCCCAAGGGGACGTCAGTAGGGGTGTCCTTCCCACACTTCCTGGTGATTAGGCTGCCGAACTATGGCTCTTCTCTGATGGTCAGCAGTGCCTGCTCCCTTTCCAGGTCCTCACACTCCTCTTGTTGCCAAGGTAATCATTCCCAGAATGACCTGGGTATAAAAAGGAGCAGAGCTGCCCTCTGATCAATCTGCCCTGCTCTTCCAGTTATTCTCATGTACTCTTTGGGAGGAACTGGATCTGTCTATTCCTAGGCTGGCCTTGAACTCCTGTGCTCAAATAATCACCTTGCATCAGCCTCCTTAGTAGTTGGCTCACAGGAACTAACCACTGCACTGTTTCCTTTTGCACAATATATTTTAAGAAGGAGCATGAGTTGGAGACCAGCCAGCCTGGGCAATTTAGCAACTTAGCAAGACCCTGTCAAGAAAAAGAGAGAGAGAGAACAAGGCAAGGCTAGGGAGTAGCTCAGTACAAAGGCCCTGGGTTGCATCCCTAATATCAAAAATAAATAAATAAACAAATAAATAAAATAAAGAATTGGTACCTGGCTGATTGCTGGACTGTTCCTTACCTCATTTGCCAGACCACAAGCTCCTTATAAGATAATAATTAGCTCCTTACATTCCGTCAGAATGCTTTGATGTGCATCAAGCCACTTCATCTTCCCAGCACATGATGTATCTTTAAAGTTATTGTTATACCCACCACGGATAATGACTCTGAAAGTGTTGGAGGGGTGGTTTAGATGAACTTTCAGGCCCTCTCCTTTCATTCTTCTAATCTCCTCCACGGCTCTATGCAACTTAATCATCTGGCTAGGGGATGGGAAAGGAACAGATTTCTGTGTGTGATCTATTTGATTGTAACAATCCAGTGGGATTGGTATTATCCTTACATGTATTTTAGGGGTGATAACATAGGCTCAGTCTGGTTAATGGAAACAATAACTACTTCTTAAAGTATCCATGACAGAAACTTCATTCAAATTGGCATAAGTAAAAAAAAAAACGAAGAAAGGAAAGAAAAAAAAAAGAGGTTTATTGCAGTATCTGCCTTCAGGACTGGTTGAATCTAGGTGCTCTAACAAGGTTGGGTTATGCTGCTGCCATTTGGCTGGGATAAATGCCCAGGGGTATGCTTAAACAGTAAGTCATATGATAATCGCATGGTTTCATTTTTGTTGTTGTTGGTTGTTTTTGTGACATTTTAGATTGAACCCAGGGTCTTTGCACTGAACTGCATCTCTAACCCTTTTTAAATTTTTCTTTTGAGATAGCATCTCACTAAGTTGCCCAGGCTGGGCTCAAACTTTCCATACTCCTGACTCAGCCTCTCAGAGTGCTGAAATGACGGGCGTGTACCACCCCATCTGTCTCGATAAACCTCTCTGTGCACTAACTTGCCACCTGTAGGTCCTTGGGGTGAAATATCTGCAAACATCTTTTGCTCCTTCCCTACTTGGACTGTTGGATATTTTTATTGTTGCATTTTTAAACTCTAGATAGTCTAGATTCCAGTCTTTTGTCAGCTATGTGGTATGCCAATGTTTTTTCCCAGTCTCTAGTATGTTTTTCATTCACTTGACACTGTGCTTTTCAGAGCAAAAGGTTTTAATTTTCATGAGGTCAAACTTACACATTTCTACTTTTATGGGTCATACTTTTTTTAGTGCCAAGTTTAAGAATGCCTTGTCTAGCCCTGGCTCACAGAGATTTCCCCCTGTGTTTTTTCTAGAAGTTTTGTGTTTTATATTTAAGCCTATAATTTTTCTTTTAGGTATGAAGTTTATTTATTTATGAGTTTGATTTTTTTGAAAATTTTCTCTGTGCAGTCCATGCTGGCCTTGAACTCACTACGTGGCTCAGACTGGCATTGATCTCATAGTGATCCTTCTGCCTCAGCCTCCCAAGTGCTGGTATTACAGGCATGTGCTACCACGCCTGGCTGTTTGTGTGAGGTTTATATGAAAATTCTTTTTTTTTCTTTGTTGCCCATGGATATTCTATCACTGTGGCACAATTTGTTGAAAAAGGTATCCTTTTTCTATTGAGTAGCCTTTTCACCTTTGTCCAAAATCAGCTGGGTGTGTTTGTGTGCTTCTGCTTCTGAGTTCTCCCTATTGATAGAAGAGTCAGTGTCTCTGTTGTGGTCACTGTGGTTACTGTGCCTATCCAGTAAGTCTGCAACTTGGGTAGATTGATTTCTCCTGACTTGTTTTTATTTTCAAAATTGTTTTAGGTATTCTAGTTCTTTTGCCTTTCTGTATACATTTTTGAATAATCTTACTCATATTTCCACATATCTCCAAATATCTCCAAACTTTGATGAGTTTTGTATTAAACCTTTGAGGTGTGATCAAAATGTACAGTGACTGTTTACTGTATTTATCACAGTAAAAGACACATTGCCTTGAGTCCCCCTCAGGAAAGTCCCCCTTGCTCTCAACACACTCATCCCATCGTTCTTCTTACTCCCCGAAGCAGGTCTGGAAGTCCTCTTCCATCTTTCCAAGGTGTGATCAAAAATACAGTGACTGTCACTACTGAGAACAATGCAAGAGAAAGGAGGGCTCCTAAAAACATCCCGGTGTGTCCACATCCAGCTTATTCACCAATCTTGGACGTACAACTTCTGCCTCTTCCCCAAAGTCGAAATGATCATGGAAGGTAACCTTTTTGTTTCATCAGTACATATTTGTGATACACAATAATTACATTCACCACGGAGAACTGGTGCCCTACATGCACATCTTGAGAGCTTTTACTTCATTCTCCCCTTGCCCTTCCATCTCCAGATCCCCTTCCTATCTCCACGAAGTCTACCTATTTTCTACCATCCCGCTTTTATTTTGCTGTTCCTATTTTTCATATTTTGAATTCCTCATATTAGAGAAACTATGCAATATTTAACTTTGTGTGTCTGGTTTATTTCACTTAGTATAATGGTCTCAAGAGTTACCCATTTTCCTACAGATGACTCAAACTTATCTTTCTTTATGGCACAGTAGTACTCCATTGTGTGTAAACACCACATTTTCTGAATCTATTCATCCACTGATGGAGATAGAGACCATTTCCATAATTTATCTATTATTACTTATGCTGCTATATACATGGGTACTCATGGATCACTGTACACTTGATCTTAGCCAAAAGGCCGAGAAGTGATTGTGGATCACTGTAATAGGATGTTTTTTACTTTTTTTGTAAGATAGAAAGGTAAACATTTTGAATCAATTCAGGATATCAAGGCAGCCACAACAGCACAACTAAAGACATTCATGAAAGAGGACTTCCAGAACTGCTTCAGAAAGTGGCAAGAATGATGAGATAAGTATTTTCAAAACAAGGGGATTTGGCCGGGGATTTAGCTCAGTGGTGTAGCCCCCTGCTACACAAGCGCAAGGACCCAAGCTCGATCCCCAGTATATAAAAAAAAAAAACACAAGAGGGTTTATTTTAGAGAGGATTAATGGAAAAGTGGTTTTTACCATAATGAATTTTAAAAATTTAAAAATTCACAGTATATTTCAATCACAACATTGTTCATGGAGCAGGGGATAATTGACATCTTTACTACACTGAGACTTCTTGACCATGAACACAATATACCTCTTGATATATTTAGATCTTTGGTTCTTCATGTGTTTTGTAGTTTTCAGCATATGAGTAAGTCCTGTACATGTTTTGCTAGATTTATACCTACATTTTTTTGAGTGATTGGAAATGGTATTATTTTTAATTTCATTATCCATGTCTTCACTGCTAAAATGGAAACACAACTGATTTTTGTATGTTTATCTGACATTATTCAATTTTACTGAACTTGTATATAATTTCTAGTAGTTTATTGTGTGTGTGTGTGTGTGTGTGTGTGTGTGCGCTTTTCTACATAACCACCATTTGTCAAAGGGGATAGTTTTATTTCTTCCTTTCCAATCCATACATCTTTTATTTGCTTTTCCCACTTGTTACACTGCTGTTGACAGCAGACATCTTGCCTTGATTTAGATCTTGGAGAAAATTAGTCTTTCACCATGAATGCTCTTTATTGAATTCATATTAAGTTTCTATTCTGAGACTACCTTTGTTTTCCTTTTTATCATAAGTGAGTGTTGAATTAGTCAGAGGCCTTTTCTTCATCAAATGAAATGATTATGCAGTATTTCTTCTGTATCTGTTTTTGCAGGATCACACTGGTAGATTTTCAAATATTAAACAAGGCTCACATCTTTGGGAATTAAATCCCAATCCCATTAGGAAGTGGTATGTAATTCTTCTTGTTTATTCTCCAATTTTATTTGTTAATCTATGAGGGTTTTTTTCTATATTCCTGAGGAATATGGGACTACAGTTGGCTTTGTTTTGTTCTGTCTTTGGTTTTGGCAGCAGGAAAAACTACTTTCATAAAATAAATTGAGAAGGACTGGTGTTCATTCTTGAAATTTTTGACAGAATTCTCCAGTAAAGCCATCTGGCCCTGAAGATTTCTACTTGGGGAGTTTTTAAATTATGAATTTAATTTTTGTTTAATGTTTGAATTATAGTCATTCATAAGAAATGGCAGTATGACGATGAAAATTAATCAGAAGGGTATCCAACTTAAGAAGAGGGAAACACAACAGAAAGATAAATCCAAAGAAATTATGGGAAAGGAGATAAGGACAAGAAGAGTGGAAATTCATGAAACAGAAGACAAATAGATGCTCCAGAACTCAATGAAGCCAAAGTCAATGCTTTTCAAGAATTAATAAAACAGAAAAATCTGTAATCAGAAAGTGAGGGGGAAGAGGAAGAAGAGGAGGAGAGGGAAAGAGAGGGAGGGGGATTGTCCAGCATCTCCTCATGAGTAGATTTAGCTTATGCACTTGTGCCTGGAATATTACATAAGTGACAATGAGTCCTGCTCAGGACATCTCATCAGGGACGCGGGACAGCAACTGCCCCTTATTGGTGACACTAATTCTAAGCGCCTGTTCAAGGCATTGTAACATTTCTCCACTGAAAGTTATTGATTCCTGGCAACTAGTAGCTGAGCTGTGGAGAGACGCTGTCCTCCCGCGTGAATATCCCCTAGGCTCGCCATCCGTTCATGGAGCTCCACCCAGTCTCCAGCTCTAGCATCCCTGCCCTCTGTGTGTCCAGGCCCCTAGAGTCCCATGGCTCAGGACCCACCCTCCCCTCTTCCCAGAGTGGCCGTTCGTGTGTGTTAACCTACTTCTCTAGCACTTCCTTCCATTCTGCCGTCATGTTTCAGGGTGGCCTATACCTACCCTGCCTGGCTCTGGAATCCTTTCTTCAAGTAGCCTCTGTTCGTTTTGGGGGGCAACAAGAGCAGAAGTCAAGACCTGGCTATTAGGGTGCTCCCTGCTACCACTGTGTCCTTGCTTCTGGGCTGTTGCAACAGACAGAGCTAGGAAATGTGTACACTTACTCATGCACACACGTGTGTGCACCCAAACATGCATTGCATGTATGCACTTGAAGACAACCACACATATGCATATGTATGAGAAATCATGAGTTTTACTTCTAATTCCAAATCATTCCCATTCTATCTTGCTTTCCCTCATCCATATTTATCTATCTCTTCTCCCACAGTGAAAGAAAAAAAAAAAAACCCTGGCTCCCAATAAACAGCGACATTCTGCCACTTGAACCATCCCATCTCACATCTAAATTGCCATTAGATTTGCTCCCCTGACCGCCACACATAAAACCCCTTGCCCTTTTCCCTGCTGCTGCCCCTAAGCCTGAAGGTGCACGGTCAAAATTCTCGGGCTGGGGATTTAGCTCAATGGTACCTCTCCTGCCTCGCAAGTGCAAGGTCCTGAGTTCAAAAAAAATTCTTGACTAATCAGTTATTTGGATTTTGTCCATTTATCCATTGTGTGTGGTTAGGCCATACATTTGAAATTCAGTTGGACTTCTTTACTTCAGTGTTTTAAGAAGAATGGGAAGGGCAAACTTAACATTTCGAAGGTGCAGACAATGCACACGTGTCCAGTCAGCCCGGAGAGGGAAGTTCTCCTTGAAGAGCCGGGGCCCCTCTGCCCCTGCCTCATCCTTTCCCCTTGCAAGCAGCCAGCTTCACTGAGTTCTTGCTTCTCTTTCCTCCCTCTCTTCGTACCAAGGTGAGCAGACAGGCCTGCTTCCTCATTTCTGCTCCTATCTTACACAGAAAGCAGCCTCCCAGATAGGCTCTTTTTGCTTTGCTTTTTGACATTTAAAACTATCTCCCTGACAGTTGGGAGGAGCTCTTCCCTGTGTTTTTAAGCTGTGCCTACTCTGGGGAGAGCAGAGATGGGTGTCCACTTTAGGCACAGCTCTCTTGGAAGTTACTTGCAAGTTACTCACCAAGCCTTCAGAGCTCAGCATCACCCAAGACCTGAAGACCCACAAAATAATAACCTTACCTTAATAGTAAAGACTTAAAACAGCACGGTACTGTCTTGCCCATCAAGTGGTGGAGGGTCAGTCAGCAAGTCATGGTATAATATTTTATAGTGGTCAAAATGTGGGATGTGGAATTGTTCCTTTTCTACTAGAAAGTAAGCTCCCAGAGGGCAGGATGTTCATCTGCTTTGCTCATGGCCACAACACCAGTGCTTTGTACAGAGAGGCCCTCAGTAGATGCCATTGAACACAAACAGATGCATCATGTCACTGAGCAACTAACAGGCTGGTGGGTTTGGAATCAGCTCAGTTCATCGGCTTCTGGGACGCTTGCGGAAACCCCAGTAGCTCTAGAAACGATGTCACTAAAGCCATAGGGAAGGAACATTCTATTACTTGGTAAATAACTTCCTCTCATTAAAGAAAAAAATCCCTGCTCCTCCCCACCACTAATCCCATAAGAATTTCATCCTTCTTTGGCCACATTTTTCTGAGGAGTTAGAGCAACCGAATATGCAAGGATTCCTGGTTTTACTAGGCACATCTCTGGTTTGAGATTTTCACGATGCACCATAATTCCTGGGGGCTTTTTATTCCTGGGCCCTGTCCCCGGAAGCTTGGTTTTAGTAGATCTGGGATGAAGCCAAGAATCTGCATTTATAACAATCTCCCTGGTGAAGAAGAAACCGGTGGCTGTCACATACATATTCTGAGAGACTGGAGTTCCTCAGGGTAAATGACAACCCATCTGAGTGTGGCCAGAGGAGACCTGACATGAAGTGGCCAGGGGAGGAGGTGGATAAGCCCAGCCTGGTGGCACTGGGCACACTCACGAGCCATGCTGGGAAAGGACAATCTGAAGGTTGAAAGCACAGACAGACACACAGCCAAGAAGCCATGCACAAGCATGATACAGAGCCCAGCACAGACAGAGGGACACTTCTTAAAGAGACTGATGCCTTTAAGGACTTCCAGTGTGGACGGGCATGTGAACTTCCTGGGCATTTGAGTGACAGGGAGACAGATTTCAGCTCAGCACGTGACAGGACTTTATCACGGACTCACCCTGTGGTGCCATGAGCTTTGGGATTTGCATAGAACTTGGGAGTCAACTGCGTTTACCATCTTTTCTTCCCAGAGACGGCACTCTGCGAAGCTGGAGAGAAGACAGTGGACGGCAGCTAGGGTCAAGTGGGCAATGCAGCCCCAAAAGCAAAATGTTCCATTACCAGAAGGGATCACCAGTGTTAAGGCACTGCTGGGGAAGGCAGGGTGGAAACTGTGAGCTTTATTCCATGCTGGATGCAGATTTGGAGGCAGAGCTGAACTGCTGTACACAGTAGTTAAGAGCAATAGGGTAAAAGGCAGATGGAAAGTATCACTGAGGCAAGTCAACAGCGAACATGGTGAGAAGATTGTTCTAGGGTGGAAGGTAATATCCAGCCAGCGTCACTGGGCTTTGCGGTGTTCACTAACGCTTTCAGGAGTGAATCTGTTTTCGAGGAACATGGTGAACGAAGTCTTGATTCCTCTTCAAATTGGATGTAAGACAAAAACTCAAAACTGCTTGCAGAAGAGCCCAATATGGTGTTAGCAATGCTGAGAGCTCTTAGCAGGTGAACTCTGGCTGGGTGCCACACACAGTGCTAATGGAGTCAATGCAGTATTATAATTTCACCATATCCCAGAAGGTAGAAATCATCATCCTCTTTTTCCAGGAACTATTTTCAAATAGTTAAACAGCTGATGAGGCTGGGATTCCACACAGGCCCACTGGACCTCAGGGTCTGTGCTTTAAATCCTGCATCCCCAGGCGGCTGCTATCCCTGTCCCTGGACTGTCCAATCTGAAGCTGGTGACCTGCTGGCAGGTAGACAGTTAGGACTCTGCCACTGATAGGAAATTAGGCATGGCTGATACCATGGCCTGATACCTAAACACAGGGGATGGGAACAGACACACTTTCTGAGGATGCACACACATGTGTTTCACACACTTGCAAAGGGACTGAGCCATCCTCACCCTCAAGCCTGCTGTGTCTTTCTCCCTGCACCCTGTGCAATCTCCCTGAAGAGTTGCTGGGCCACAGGAGTTTGGCAGCAGGAAGACTCTGCACTTGCTTCCCCTGGTCTACAAGTGTTATCCTCGTGGCATGTGGAGTGTGAGGTTCAGGGGACACAGTAGGGGAAAAGAGGACAAGCGCCCTGCCCTCACGGAGGAGCCGTGCATGAATCAAATGACCGCCCGGACAGATGTGCAATTGCACTGGGACTCTGCTGTGAGGGAGGGCCATGGTCCCACGAGGGAGACCCTGGAGGGCCGGGACTGAGTGGGACTTGGGGACACATGGGGAGGTGTGAGGATGAGCAGGTGTCCGTCAATGGGAACAAGCACTCAAGAAGAGGGGACCTGCAGGGGCTGGGAGTGTGGCCCAGGTAGCCGTGGTGGTGGCATGAGGCCTGAGAACATCTGGGAAGAGTGGGAAGAGCAGGTGGGGCCTGGGGGCATGGCAGTGGCAGTCCCTGGAGAGAAGCACAAAGCCATGGGTGGGTTGTAATGAGCACAGAGATGTCACAGCAGTTTTCCATTTCAGAAAGGGACCTCTGGCTTCTGTGTGAGGAAGACACAAGGAGGTGCATGGCCCAGCATCATCACAGAGGCCAAGGTCTTTCAGGAGTGGGTGCCAGGCTCCCCTTTCCAGCCCCCCAGTCCTCAGCTCCTTCCACAGGCACTGGGGTGCAGAAAGGGGTGCTCAGCTTGCTGGCCCAACCAGAGCAAACCAGGCCCCTGCTGGAAGAAGTCCCTGTCTCATTCCCTAAGCACCTCCTGTTTGGTTTTGCTCAGGCCTTTCGGGAGATGGTGAGGGAGTAGGGGAGGGGGAGGAAGGAGGCAAGTTCTCTAATTTCTGGGCCATTTTCCCACTTCTTGTGGGAAAGTGCCCTGCAGTTTTCTGCCTGGATTGTGAGATTGCCTGGCAGAAACCTCAGTGAGGGCCCTTTTGAGGAGAAGAAATGCATGATTCAGCCAGTGGGATGGAGCCAGCAAGGCTCCCGATTGGTGAGGAGACCAGAGGGAGGCTGAGGGAGCAAAGGGCAGAGAGCAAGGGACATGGATCCCACCAGCCAGCAGAGCCCTAGGGAGCGGGGCAGAGACAGAGAGGAGCACCGGGTGTGCCAACCAGCATGCTGGCTCCTGAGAGCAGCTTCTTGGAGGCCAAGCTGTATAGCCAGGGAGCCAAAAAATAATAAGATAGAACCAAGTGGGTGACTGATTCAGCAGTGGAGTTGCTCTTGGTCCAGGCCCAGCCTGGAAATTATAGGCCTGAGTTGTAACTTCCGGGACAACTACTGGAATCAGAGGCCTGCTGGTGACTGTGGTCAACAGCCACATGGCCCTGCCTTGCCTTCCTGGGTCATGGTCATCTTTGCTTGGAGGAGGGGGCGTCCCTCATGCCCTAGGATGGAGAGCTGCTCCACGGAGGCCCGGCCAGGGTCGGGAGAACATTTTGTCCACTCCCCACTGCAAAATTACAGGACAAGAGTGGCAAGTTCAGCGTCTCCTCCACTCTCAGTGTTGTGGAAACGCAAGTTTTCATGAATGCTCTCATGGTACAAAGGAAGCAGGAGGTAGCTTTCTAATCTTAGTCTGCCACTGCTGTGTGGCTTTGGAAAATTTGTTTCCCAGCCTGGAAAGGGGGACCACAGCATCTGTCCAGGCTCACAAGACTTGTGAAGGACGCTTGGCACACCCAGATGTAATGACTGACTTCTGTAATCCCATCCCCAGGATTGGACCTCACGTACCCCTCTGCCTTTTGCAAAAAGGGCCACCAGCCCCTTTTTAAAGAGAGTAGAGCAGGGTTTCATGGAGTTTGAGCATTCTGACAAAATCAAGAGGACAGTTAGCGGTTGAGCCAGAGCTCTGTCCCCATCCACCAACCCCAAGGCCACCGTCCCACAGTGGGTGCCTGTGTTGGGCTGTCCCCCAGCCCTTCGGTGGTTATTGCCTGTCACAATGGGGTGAAGAGGATGTGATCACAGCTGAAATCTTCCCAAGGCCACATAGCTAGTGAGCCATGAGGCTGGGATTTGAGCCCAAGCATCTGATGCCAAAGATCCCGTCTGAGCTCAGAGCCAAAATGCACAATGAGCATTCAGTTGTTAGCATCCTACCAGTCTGCAAGTGTCATAGACAGTGTCTTCTTAACAGCACCTTCTAGAGTCTAGCATGGCTCCAGGGCATCAAAGGGAATTTTGCTGGGTGAATATACAGGAGAGTGAACTTCACATTTCTGAACTTCAGTGTCCTCATCCAGAAAAGCAGAATAATGTTCTCCATTAACCTTGCTAGAGACAGTCTATCAAAGAGGTTAAAATCATTAACTGCATGAGACATCTCAGTTTAAGACCTGGCTCGCCTAACCACATAACCTTGGATATGTCCCTTAACACTTTATGGTTCAATTTTGTCATAAAATGTGTGTGGATCATGACAGGACCCGCTTCATTGGGCTTTCATAAGGTCTAAATGGGTTAACATATATAACTCAAGGATGCCAGGATTATCATTGGCTTATAGAGTTATTATAAAGGATGTGTTTAATGCCACTGTCAAAGATTTAGAGACACTCTGGGAGGCTGAGGCAGGAATGTGGCAAGTTCAAGCCCAGACTGTGCAACTTAATGACTTAGTGAGACCCTGTCTGAAAATAAAAAATATAAGAAGGGCTGGGAATGTCGCTCATTGCAAAGGTCCTGGATTCATTCAATCCCCAGTACCACAAAAAAAATTTAAAAAGTCAAAAGACTCTAAGGAAACTGGAATGGGTTGTTGGACCTTGGTGATATCTTACCTCTACCATCAGCTCCTTGAGATGGGAACAGTTGGCTCCCTGCCCCACAAACTTCCCTCTTCCTTCCAGCAGAAAATCCCAGATCTGTTGAGGCACTGGCCTCTCCCACAGACAATTCAATGTAATATGGCCCCAGCCTCAACCAGGAACAGGCTGCAGCTGGTCTAAGTCCATCGTGGTCATTTTGTTCCTTTTGCCAGTGGCTGGTACAGGAGTGGGACCCAACTCTGCCCAGTAAAAAGGGAGGGCAGCTGTATTAGGGGAGACTGGACAGTGCTCCATTTTCTCCTCTGGAATGCTGTCATGGCTGGATGGGATGGTGGAACTTTAGCCACCATCTTGTCCCAACCTGAGAACCATGGCAGAAGCAGAAGCAGAGGAGCCAGGGTTTGAGGTTCCTTCACCTCTGGACTTTTCATTTGGTGAAGGGAAATGCACTCACTTATCATTTAAGACCATTTGGGTCCAGTTTCTTGGTACTCATAGACAGAGCATCACAATGGATGTAATACTTGGCACCCACATCTGCTTCCTATTGCAATCGATTGTTCTCAATCAATTTTTCTCTCAGTCCCTCATCACATTTGAGTGTAGCCTTTTAAAAACTGTGTCCCTCTCTCTTTCTAGAATTGAAACTTTGTGAGAGAAGGGGGAAAACCAGTGCCTGGGGCACAGCATCTATTTAGTATTTGTTGAATAAAAATGATGAAGAGGTAAGATGTGATAGATATATGCACCAATTCCCCAAGAAGAGTGTAGTTATTGTGTATCACAAGATATACTAAAATTTTTTAAAGTATTTGTTGAATAAATGAATGAACTAATATCCTAGCCCTTCAACTACAGATTTTGAATTGGAAATTCTAGAAGATTCTCACTGAATTTTATGAGATATTATTAAAGGCTGTTATGAGGAAATGACATTGACATATTTTGGATTGCATTTCCAATTTTGGCAGCTTGAGCAATCTAGACAAATCCTTCCTCTAAGGAGAATTGGAAAAATTAGGCAAAATATTTTCCAGCTTGAAAATATGGGAAAGTTATCAAGGTAGTAAAAAAGTACTGGGTTGAGCTCTCAAAGAAAAAAAAAGCACCAAAGAGGTGAGCCTGCATTTGGGGGTGCTTTTGCTCTGGATGCATTTGAAAATCCAGAAGGTGCAGCTGAGAAATTGGAAAATGTTTTTAACAATTATTTGGGAATAAGGAAGAAAAGTTGTAATTCAGGATCTACCAAATTGGAGATAATGAAATACCCCTAATAGTTTCAGACCTTAAAGGGCTATTCTCTAAAACTGAGAGTGGACGGTCAATAAACCAGCCATCACATGGACTCTAGACCAGCTTCTAGATGTCTAGGTACTCAAGCTAGCCTCAACTCCTGTAAGATTATTAACAATATTAAGAGGGTCTGAAAGGCCTCCGGAATCCAGCAAAAGCAAATAATCCTCTCTGGAAGATGAATTTTAAGTTCTCATTTTATTTTCATGAATAATCCTCAATTATAATTATGCATGGACAAAGATAACCAGTCATGTGAGGAAGCAGCATACATAGACCTCAGAAGAAGTATCATACAATAGAAGCAGCAGCATAAGTATCCCAGCTGGTCAGTTCAGACTTTAAAATAATAAGTTTTGCTATGTTGGGGAAAATTTTAAAAATAAGAATTAAAATTTTAACAGACAACTATAGAGAAACAGAATTTGTGAACTACAGAAATAAATAGCCAAAATCTAGAACTTAAAGAATAAATTTTGATTCAGGTGAGAAAAGACTCAATAAATTGAAAGGGAGGTGGAACATCCAAAATGAATCATAGTAAAGAAAATTTGAAAAATGCAAAGAAAGGATAAGAGACTTGAAAGGGACAGTTAGAAATTCTAACAAATGTTTAATTAGACTCTTCGTGGTAGAGGAAAGAAAACAGATATAACACTTGGAGAGAGAATGTGAACAATTTCCAAAACTGACAAAAGGCTTAAATTCAAAGGTAAATGAAGCCAAATTAACCTCATAAGAGTAAATAAAAATCAATCTACAGTATAGTAAAATATCTCAAAAACAAAATCAAAATCAAACAAAATAAAAATCTTAAAGACAAGTGTGGGGGAGAAAAAGACATTTTACTTTCAAAGCTGTAATGATGAAACTGACAACTGACTTCCCTGCAGAAACAACAAGAATTAGAAGACGATGGAATGACAGCTTTAATATGCTAAGTGGGAGAAAAAAAAAATGCTAAGTTAGAGTTCTGTGCCCAGAGAAAACATCTTTTAGGAATAATAAAAGTAAAATAGTGACATTTTCATATAAACAGAAAATGAGAAAATTTCACACCATAAAATCCAGTCCCAAAGGAACAGCAGTCTTCCTTCAGACAGAAGGAAAATGATACCATATGGAAAGTCAAAGAATCAGGGAAAGCAGTAAAAATTTTAAATATGTGGATAAATCTAAATATTGACTGGCTACAAAAATTATGTCTCATGATGTTGAAAATATAAAGAGAATAAACAAAACAATTGTATATGAAACAGGAGGGTAGCAACCACAATATAAATGATTGGAAGCCCCATTGAAGAGAGAACAAAAGCACTCAGTATTAGAGTTTTACAAATCAAAGATGTATGCTGGAATCTGTAGGGAATCATTAAAGAGCATCAAATGGGTGTATTCCAGCTTAACAAAAGGGAAATAGTATAACTGCAAATAATTTGTGCAAAAAACACACAAAAAAAGGAATATACTTTCAAATATGGCAGGACAAATAGAAAGTAGTATGACAGTAGATTTAAACTCAAGTATAGAGGTAGTAAGGTAAGTGTAAATACACCAAGTGCTCCAATTAAAAAGCAAACTTCCACAGACTGAATTTGAAAACAACTGTATGCTACTTATATGGGTAGGTCTAAAACCTAGAGATACACAAAAGTTGAAAAGAAAGAATGGCAAATGAGAGTCCATCCAAACACTAACTAAAAGAAAAGCCAGGGATGTAGCTCAGTGGCACAGAGCCTGCCTGGCAAGCAAAAGGTCCTAAGTTTGATCCACAATACTGGAAAAAAAAAAAACAAAAAAAAAACACTAACCAAATCAGTGAAACTGTGTTAATATCACACAATGTAGATTTTAAGGCAAAAGGCATTGCTAAAGAAGTAAATAAAAGATTCAAGACACTAAGAAGGTATGTGGATCCTAAACTTGTATGCCCCTAACAATTTAGCCTCAAAAATCTACAAAGCAAAAATACACAGAACTATAAGCACAGCTATAATTCTACAATCTTTGTGGAAGATAATTTCTGTTTTTATTTCATATAAGCAAACAGCACTGAGTTAGTGTGTGCCCAGTACCTTTCCGAACACTTTATGTGTGTTTGCTCATTTACCCTTCCCAATACTCGCAAGAGGTAGCTACTCTCTTGGTAGGTGAGAATTCTGAAACACCAAGGTGTCAGTAACTTGGCCAAAGTCACAGAAATGTTAAGTATGAGACTTGAAATTTGAAACCAACCATTCCTCCCAGAAATAAAACTTTACGAACTGTCTGGGTGTCCCTTTCTTCAGACAAGCTGACACCTAAAATTAACCATCACAGGTGTATAGGACAGAGTCCAGAAAAGTCCAAATATGGGGAAGGGAAGGAGAAGGGAAGGAGAAGGAAGGGGAGGGAAGGAGAGAAATAGAAAAAAGAAAGAGCGAAACCACTCATTCTATATTCAGTCTTTTACTGAGTCACAATAGGAGACACTAACACAAACTCTTTTGGTAGCCAAAAAGAAAACTCAGGCAAAATTCATTAAGGGCAGACTGGGTTGTAGCCATACTATTCCCTATTAGAGTAGCTCCCCTAAACTCGAGTTTTACGGCACAGTTATGTCCAGTAATGAATTGTCATGAGGTTGAAATGAGATCATACTTATTCATAAACTGGAAACTGCTGTTCAAACAGTAGGTTCTATTATTTAACACTTGGTCCACTATTTTTACTTTTTAAGGTGATTTTATGAGTTTGTAATCTGCGTTTGTTGTAATCCCTTTAGACTTCCATTACAAAAAGGTAAAAAGAATAAAGAATCAAGAAACTGTTGTATCACAGTTTATAGAGACGAGTATAAAATGTTTATGTAAATAGAATCTGAGTTAACATGGTAAAAGGTCATATACTGGTGGCTCTTCAGCATCTTCTCAGCTCACACACCATGCCATTCAGGCTCCCAGGTGTCCCTGCACACTCCCTGGGAATAGATGACCAGAGAGCCAGCGTAGGACCTTATGCAGAAACTGCCCTTCTTGTGTGCATTCCACACTGCCCCTCTGCCCTCAGGGGCAGCAGCGAGGTTATAGGAGGCCTCACTGGTAGAGCGCTTTGAATTCTACACAGAGCCAAACAAACACCAGGCATTGTTAAGGATCTCAAACTATGTGAGTAGCTTGCCTGGTCTGTTTTGTGCTGCTTCGTGTGTTCTTAATAATAAAAGCTAACATTTATTGAGAGCTGGCCATGGGGCAGGCACGGCGCCAAGTCCTTTATAAGCTGCATTTCATCTGTTGTTCACAGCAACCGCAGGGACAGGGTGGTCAAGGGCACTACGGGCAGACTGCCTGAGGTCATCCCAGGCCCCACCATGTACCAGCAGTGAGTCCTCCAGCAGCAATGCTCTCTTATGTGCCTCAGTTTTGTCTGTAAAATGGCAATAATAATAGCACCAATTTCTTCAACAACTCAGTGACTGTTCTAACATATGCTAAGACCTTAGTTAGTACTGTGTTTGGCACTGGCTTAGACTGACAGTGTTCCATAAGGGCCTGCTGTTTTGTTTTCATTTTATAGGTGGTGGTGAAATGATTATAAATAGCAAATCATCCAGCTGGGGAGGGGTGAGGCTGGGGTTCTAAGCCAGAACCCCAATGCCCACTTTAAACCACTCTACTTCCTACCTACAGCCTCATGAGCAACCTCAGGCACCTCAGCCATTCACAACGACCAAGGACCAAGTTATCTCTGTGTCTCTTGCAATTATCCTGCTCATCGTGCCTGAGTTTTGGTCTCCCTAGGCGGAAGTTCTCAGGAAACCTCAGGTCCAACACTTGTGCCCATCTTTTTCTCACTAACACTCAGCAGAGAAAAAAATGGTCACAGAAGCACCTTATCCAAACATCAACTAAAACATTCCCATTCCCCATACCTCCCTGCAACACCACCCTCAGCCTCTGCCCCAGCTGCAGATTGCCTGGGAGCTGTTTATTTCCAGTCCGTGCTTGAGGCTAAGCAGCAGCAGCTGGGGCAGGCTGGGCTGACCTCCTGGGGAGAGCCGGAAGTGCCCTCTGCAGAAACATTGCGGACCGCAGAGCTGTCCCCAAGCAGGCGCTCGCTGGTGGCTGCCCCAGGCTGGCAGGCATTTGATGAAAGGGACAAGGCCAGCATCTCCACCCTGTGGCAGAAGGGAAGGTAGAGGGAGGTGCGGTCCTTTTTCTGGCCACTGGTTTAGGGAGGTTGACCTGCAAATCTGGCTGGAGACAACGATTAGATAGTGGTTTCATTACAGGTCATGCTGTCATGTGCGTTTTTTATGGTTTGTCTTAGGCTGTGCTCTCATTTCTCTTCTACTTCTAGGATCAGTTATGCAACTCGGGATGTTCAGAAATCCCTGCACACCCTTCCTGCTGAAGACGTCATGCAGAAGGCTAGGAGCAGCTCGCAGCTGGATGGAGAGGCAGGACCTGCAGATTGTTTTTGCTCTCTCTGCTGCCTCCCTCTTACAGTTCCTGCTCTGTTCAGGGGCCTTGGGGAAGAGAAGAATGTGAAAAATAAGCTCGTACCATGTGGGAATGGCTGATACTAGTTTCACAGGTTAATCTGCTTCCCAAGGTGGGGGTTTTGCTTTTCACACAGTGAACTCAGAGCTAGAATCCCCAGTGACAGAATTTCCGGCACTCTTGCTTTATGGATGCTTTCCTAGGTGGGAGCAAACCTGGGTTAAGTGCGGTGAGAGGGTTTGGGAGGTGCTATCCACGTTGCACCCATATTCCCGACTCTGCCACTTGCTAGCTACGAAATTTGGGGCAAGTGACTTCACCTCTCTAAATCGCCTGCCATAGATTTGAGTTTCCCTGGGAGTAGACTCTGATTCAAGGATGGATGTGTAAGCAGTGGGGGTGGAGGTGATCCCAAGAGTCACTGTCAAGGGAACACTATAGGACATAAGCTAAGGAAGGCAGCCAGTACAGGGGTGGGAGTGAGAAGTGTCCCCTGGGGGTGCTGGCAGACCAGGCAGAACACACCTAGAGGTGGCCCCCGAGAGGAGTGGCAGCTGGGGTTCAGCCATTGGTCCAGGGCTGCCCCCCATGTCTCCAGCACCCGGAGCCCTCAGAGAAGGCTCCAGAGGCAGAGAGCAGCTCCTGGCTTGTAGTTGGAGGCTGGAAGACCCTTCTTACCCCAAATCCCTGAAGGCTTCCTGTTACCTGACCTATGAAGGCCATGCTCCTCGCTGTGATGTTAAAAGCCCCCTGTCATTTGGCCTGGAATGATTTTGCCACTTATCTCTTTATCACTCCTTCACTCCTGCAAAATCCTAGGACTTGCCTCCTTGGCATTTAACCTGCCCCAAAATAAAGAAAAGGAAGAAAATGGGAACGTTTCAGCTGTGAGCCAACATGTAGCCCAAGAGTGTCCTTCCAGGGCTCTGCCCCTGGCATTTTGGACGTGGCTGGATGACTCCAGCCTTGGGCATCATCTGAAATGGTAGGAAGAGCCACAGCCACTCTGAGAAGTAACGGGAGGTAGCACTGTTAAGAGGCACTGGGCACCTGGAGCCTTGTGGCTTCCTTAGGAAGAAGGGCATTTCTCTTGTTTAACGTGGATTTGGGTTGTGCTGGATCTGAAGTCACTTATTGTTGGTGCATGTGTGTGCATGCATTTACATGTGTGTGCACATGTCTCCCATGCAGACAAATCTTTCCCTCTCTGCTCATCCAGCAACATTAGGTTGACCAAACCTGGACCAAACAAGGGACTCCCTTAGATGTTCACTTAGAAGTCAGGAGCTGTGTGCAAACACCATTTCCCCTGTGAGCACCAGAGGGAGCTGGCCCTGGAAGGGACAGGGGCCAGAACCTTGGATTCATTCTGTTCCCACCTTTGCTGCCCCCTGGTCCCTGGTGCAGTTTGGACTGTCACTTTTTTTACAGACTCTAGGGCATCTGCAGTTTCCTGCTGTGAATGCCCACTTCCCTTCTGAAAAGCTCCTAGATGCATGGCCCACCCTGATGCCACCTCCTTCTCTAACACAGCCCTGTCACAGCCCCTAACACTATCTAACACCAGGAAGCACTGGATAAAATCTCATGGTTAGGAGCTCAGAATCTGGGATTAGGCAAGACCAAATGTAAATCCTGGGTTTACCTTTCATGAGTTCTAGGAATTCTGAGCCCTTACCTGCCTAAGCCTCAAGTTCTTCATCTAGAAAGGGCAGAAGTCATTATGCCACTTTGTAGGATTGCAAAGAGGGTGACAGGAAAAGATAGAAAGAATGTGTGCTGCTCAACACAGGGTCAGTCATTTTTGCTTTGTTTTCCAGTACCAGGGATCAAACTCAGGACCTTGCACTTTCGAGGCAGGCACAGCACCTCTGAGCTAAATCCCTGGCCCTAGGGTCAGTCGTTTTGATGAGTACTATGCATGTTGCCTCCATTCCCAGGTCAGGGTCACATTTATTTGGCCCATGTAAGTGCTCATGTATCGACAGTGATGTTTTTATCTTTTTTTAAAAAAAAAGTTATTAGGAGGGCCGGGGATTTAGCTCAGTGGTTCCAGTGCCTGCCTTGCAAGTGCAAGGTCCCAAGTTTGATCCCCGGTACCAAAAAAAAAAAGTTATTAGTATATTCTCATGACATATAATAAATACATTTCATCTTAGGGAACTGGTACTTACACCTGTCACATCTTGATCCTCTTTCTTTCCTCTCCCCTCCCTCCTGTCTACCCAATCCCCAGAACCCCTTCCCATCTCCAAAAAGTCTATCTCTCTATTCCCTATCATCTACCTTTTATTTTGCTCTTTAGATTATACTCAGGGTTTCTCATATAAGAGGAAACCACACAATATTCAACCTTCTGCATCTGATTTATTTAGCACTATGGTCTCCAGGTGCATCCCTTTTCTTACAAATGACTCAAATTTATCCTTCTTTATGGCTGAATAGCACTCCATTGGTGATATTTGTTTGCAACATGGCTTTCTAATCTGACCCAATATCAAGACTTTAGCCCACCTCGTTGGCCTTTCAACAAGAATGTTGAATGGGCTGGGGATTTAGCTCAGTGGTGCTGCCACCTGCCTCACAAGTGGAAGGTCCTCAGTTCGATCCCCAGTACCAAAAAAACCAAAACAAACCAAGAATGTTGACTGACACCTGTAGGTGTGAAAGGTAATTTGCACACTCTCATACCCTTTGACACACTTTTCCTTCCAAGGGCTGTTTTCCTCTCCTTCCTGCGTGCCTGTGTGTGGGGAGGCTGCCTTCCTTGATATCTTTACTGCGAATGCTGGACATACTTGTGGCTTGAGAAATGGAGATCACAGAGTAACATCCTGGGTTCAGTGGAGGTTGTGTGCAGGGCTTGGTTGCATGAGAAATATCAGTCTCTCATCCTCAGCAATGGGAATAAGACTGGGCTCAGCAGAGGGTCCAGAAGAACAGGGTTACCTTCCCGGCTTCACCAGACTGGACTTTGAAGTAGAGAGTAGCCGGGGTAATGCATGCTAGCTACTGGGATAAACGTGATTCTCTAGGGTTAAACACATTCATTTTGTTAGTGTGACAGACAGAAAACAAGGGAAGTCCTCTAAGCCCATCTGTGCGTGACCAGCACACTCACCTTCCATCTCATGCATTCTTGGCTTGGAACAACATGCGTGTCATTCATACTGCAGATAACAAATGCAATCTGGTGGCTTTCTTCTCTACCTTTATTTATTTGCTTTGGAATTTATTGTATCATTTTTTTGGCATAAGATGTGGCTTCCCAGTAACTATAAGTTTGCTTAAGTTTATGTTTAAAAAAATAGAAAAGAATTTGTGTTTCCTGAGCACAGACTAAGGGATGGTACGGGGAGGGAGTCAGACCTGGGGGGGGGGGGCTGTGGTTCCAAAAAGAGCCTGGAAGCCAGGCAGGGCCTCAGGTGGGGCCCCCATGTTGATGTGGAAAGTGGCTGCATTTGGAGGATCCCAGAACACAGAAGAGAGGGCCAAGAGAAAGATCCAGGGAGTAGGAAAGAGAGACACCTGAAGGGAGAAGAGAGAAGAGAGTTGGAGAAAGTGAGGCAGAGGTGCTGGGAGCACCAATCCAAACCATTTCTCCCACTGAAACCCAGCAACCTCGCCTGGGATATGCGGCCTGCATGCAGACTCCTGGTCCTCATTGCAGTTCCACCAAATAGGTGCTGGGGCATCTTGAGCAAATTTACTGCTTGAGCTTCGACCTCTGGAGTAGACTTACCAATTATGGGTTTGTCTCTCCAGAGTACTTTGCTGCCCCCTTTCCTAGTTCCTTTAGGGAGCTCCTCTCCCATAATGTCTGGCCGCCTTGCTTAAACTGTCTATCTTGCTACCCTTTTCCTCCCAACCCCTCAGGGTGGGGTGCGTCCCAGGCTGGGCCAATTATCCTACCAAGTCCTCCAGACACTGTGATTTGTGCAGGGGAGACACGAACCAAAGCTCTGGACTTCTCTGCTGGATCTAAGAGGGAAGCCACTTCTCTCCTTTTAGAATCCGTAAAGTATAAGCTTGTGGCTGGTTCCTGCCATCTCTCTAGACAGGCAGAGAAACCTCGCCTGCTGTAGAAAAGGAGAAGAGAATGAAGCAAAACTAAGAGAAGACAGAAAGAAAGCAGTAACATTCATTTGAGACACTTGGTCTGCAGTCGGACACCTTGGTGCTTCCCAGTTATCTGAGATTTCTATTTCTGCTCTTCTACAGCGTTTGGCATTGAGTTTCTGTCACTTGCAACTGAAAGAATCCTCACCCATACAATCTCTTTATCTAAAAAAATGAATATAATTCCTTGCAGGGCTACTGGGATTAAATGAGGTCACGGGTGTGAAAGGGATTTCTAAAATAAAGTAAAACACTACACACTGCAGCCACATATTACTAGTGGGAATGTAAAATGGTGCAGCTGTGGAAACTGGAGGAGCTCCTCAAGCCATCAAACAAAATTATTATAGGACTCGGGAGTGTCACTCCTAGGCAGTCACATATCAGAGACCAGGACAGGTCCTGAGAAGTGTGTTGCTGGGTGACTTCATCATTGTATAAATGTCACAGTGCCACTTACACAAACTAGATGGTGCGGGGTATACAGGATCACCATCCTATACACAATCGGTTGTCATGCCAAACATTACTGTACGTACCCACGAGAATTGGAAGCAGATGTTCACACAAAAACTCTTACGCAAATGTTCATAGCAGGGTTATTCATAAGAGCCCAAAGTGGAAAGCTCCAAATAAACATCACCTGAGGAATGGGTAAACAAAACAAGGCATATCCACACAATGGAATGTTACTTGGTAATAAAAAAGAATGAAATGCTGATGCCGAGACATCATGTTGAGCAGACAGATTCAAAAGGCCTTGTAAGGGATGATTCCATGGCCATGAAATGTCCAGAATAGGCAGATCCACGGAGACAGAAAGCAGACTGGTGGCTGCCAGGGGCTAGGATGAAGGAATGGGGAGTGGCTTTCATGGTTCCAGGATTTCTTTGTGGGGTGATGGAAATGCTGTGAGATTAGTGGTGATGGTTACACGCTTGTGAGTAGACTAAAAACCACTGAATTGCATGGAGAATTTTATGACATTAAATCTCAATTAAAATTTAAAATAAATATTAACACTGTGTACATGGAAAGGATGATTCGTACATTCATTGCTTCCTGTCCCAATATCCACAGAGCCCTTCATCTAACCCTCTGAATTCTCCCAGGCTTAGAATCTGGACTTGTCACCCACACACGGAGCCCTTGTGTGGTTTCAATAATGTTTCATGATGATTAAATAAGGACCAACTTAAGTAAGTTAATGAATGATAAATTATGATGAAGTAAATAAATATGAGGTCACGTCTCACCTGCTGGGCTCTGTCCCTAGCTCCTCCCTCAAAGGCTTCTTGCAGAGCATGGGGCACAGGAGGTGCCCAAGTATGAGCTGAAAGAACAAGTACAGGGTCACCTCCTGTCCCACCCCTGTGTTACCCAGAAGAGTGCTCACCGCACTCAGAACCCCCAGGCCCGAGATGACAGCTAACAAAGGGTGGAGCTGTTACCAGCAAGACCGGTTGCCACCCAGACCACCTTCCCATCAGAGCGGCCTGGGGAGCTCACCTGGGGGATCTGCAGCCTTCACGAAGCTCTGGGTCATTTCCGATGCCTGTGGGGTTTGGGCAGCACTGGGGACAGCGTGACCTCCAGCAAGGCAGAGAAGTGGGTGGCAGCCGACCAGATGGCTGTTACCCATCATCATGCTCCAGGGCTCAAGCTTCCTGACTCAAGGTGGCTTGGACTGATCTGGAACTGGAAAGTGCTCACAGGATCGGCTTACAGCATGGCTGAAGTTGGCGCTCCACAAGGTCCTTGTGGCCTCGGCCCCTGCACACCTCATCCAGTGTCTGCCTGAATCCAGGCCCGATCCCCTTGTCCACTCCATCCTGAGTCAACATTCAAGCCTGTGAGATCCCTTGCTCCAGCCTGGGGGAGCCAAGGAGAAGGTAGGAAGGAAGAGACAGAGTGAATTCCTTTGCTTCAGGGACTCTTTTAGAGGACCAAGAAAATTATTTTCTTTGTCATACTGCACTTCTGAAACTCTGGCCTAGGGATGGCAACACACTGATTCATTTCAGCCTAAGCCCTAAACCACATCCACATGCCCTCCTTCTCGCTCACTCTCTCTCTCCCTCTCTCTGGAATCAGCTCCCCCCCACCCCCCACCCCCGTATGTGGCTAAGAGGGAGAAGTGAGTATAAAGTAAAAACTAGGGTACTACCAAGAACAAGAGCAATTGCTGAGGAGGCACATGCAATCCCTCCTGAAACAACTCAGCCTCAGGGACCCCGTCTGAATGTCACCTCCTCTGGGACACCCTTCCCTGCTCCCCAGACGGAAAACTGCACCTCTGTGTGCCCTACACCACTCCTTCATCCATCCCTCCGCCCCCTCCTCTGCTCCTGGGAGCTGAGTGCCTAGGTGCAAAGGAGATTTCCAGGCTGGAGAAGTGAAATGATCACAGCCATTGCTGTCCAGGTTCCCTGCGACATGAGACACGTGAGGACTGGCAGTGTCCTGGGAAAGACCCAGGCCAGGCCCCACGGGCAAAGACCGTAGCCAGGGACAGATTCAAATTCCCGCAATAAATGTGCGCTAATTTAACTGCTTGTGACCATAAGGGCTGGGAGGAAGGTGTCTGGGTTCCAGGACATGTGGGTCCCCTTCTTTCTGGATGCTTCCCTGTGCCCTAGTTGGGGGGACACGGCGGGGGTGGAAGGGGTCTGCACGACTCCAGGGTCACACGAAGCACTGTGGCCTCGACATTTCAAGCCCCCAGGTGCAGGGAAACAAAGGGGACGTCTCCAGTGGCTGGAGGGACACACCCGCTCTGCTCAGGGTGTCTCGGGTCACCTCAGGTGCCCCTCCCGGCTTTGGGACGCTCCTTTCTCTGGGAGACAGAACCATAAGCAACTTTGCCCAAACAGATCTGGGGATGGGGACGCGGGTGCGGCGTGGGTGAGGGGTTCCAGGAGCGGGCGCCTGGGGGCTCTCCTAAGCCGAGGTGCCCTGCGGGGAGAAGGGGCCAAGTGGGGAGCGCGGGGAGGCCGCAGGCCGCCTGCCACCCAGGTGGCAGAGGGGCCGAGGCTGGCCCGGAGCCAGGCGGCCGCGCCCCTCCCCGCGCTCAGCCCTCCCACTTCCTCCGCGCGGAGCAGGGAGCCGGGCGCGCGCAGAGAGACTTGAGGCGCAGTAGCCGGAGGCTCCGCTCGCCGCCCGGACCCGACCCCGCCGCGCGGCCATGGACCTGTCCCGGGGCCTCGTGGTGGCCTGGGCGCTCAGCCTGTGGCCAGGTACGTGACCCCTTGCTTCCCCTTGATACTGAGTCCCTCCCTGCCCGCCGGAGCCTCGGGTCCCGGTGCCAGGAGCGCCTCCCGGGTGGGACTTTGGGTGCTCGAGGGTATCTGTGGGTGTTCGGTCCCCTGAACCGGCTGCAGCGCAGCGGCCCCGCCACGTCTCGCCAAGGAGGGAGGTGCGCGCGGCGACTCGGAACTCTGGTGCCGGTGCGTCCGGGGAGAGGAGAGGGCTGGGGGCTCCGTGCAGGGTGCTCGGGCATCCGGGAGCACCGAGGGCAGTGGCTCCAAAGGGGAGGGAGCCTCGGCTGGGCCCCCGCCTCTGCGGGAAGGCGGAGGGCCCCGAAGTTGAAGAGCCCGGCGCGCCGCCCCGAAGCTGGGGATACCGGGGCCGAACACTGCTGTTCGGAGTAGAGTCCCTCTGTCTGGGGGCCCAACGGAGCTCCGGGCAGTGGGCCCCTGGGCGGTGTCAAGCCCTGTAGCTAGGGCCCCGCACTCCAGGATAGAGGGAAAAGTTACCTGCCCTACCCGTGCTCGAAATTAGGCGATTATTCAACAACCCGGGGAACCCGCGGTCCGGGCACGAGCCGCCTAATTGCCTAATGCACTCCAGGTGCCAGGGCACGGCCAGCCCGAGCTCTGGGCACTGAGGAGCCCCGGGCCCCGTGAGGAGAGGCCGAGATGGGGTCAGCAGTGGGGGATCAGATGTAGACAGCGGGAGAGGTGCCTTCCGGAGCCCAGGTGGAGACCCCAGCCCGCCCTCAGCTCCGCGCTTTGGCCACCTCAGGTAACAAGTGCGCAGGAAGGTCCGTCCTTGATAGGGCTCAGGCTGCGGGGCTCAGTGCAGATCCCAGAGTCACAGCTAAAAAGCAAGCCCTGCTGCATAATTCAGAGCAGGAAGGGCCAGGGTAGAAGGGCCACCAGGCCGGAACCAGCTGCAAGGGACCAAGCCCACTCACGGTGCTTTTAGTAGAAAAGAGAGCTTCAGAACTGTCCTCGATCGCTAGGGATCCAACCTCAGGAACTGGATGCACTTCTCTGAGACTCCAGGGCCTGAGATCAAGTGGCTGCCAAATGGGCCAGGGATTTAGCTCAGTGGTGCCATTGCCTCCCTCGAAAGCGCAAGGTCCTGAGTTCAATCCCTGGTACCAAAACAAACAAACAAAGATATCAAGTGGCTGCCAAGGCTGGGGACAGCAAAGGCTTTTTACTCAGACCTGCCTCCCACAGAGGGCTGTACAGCACTGTGCAGTTGCTTAGGCGGCTTCTCCAGCAGGTTCCCCTGGGGAGACAATGAAGGAGGATACTGAGTCCTTGGAGCTGTCAGGATTCTCGAGGCAGAGTAAGAAAAGCTAACAGGCCTGGCGCACAGTAGGGCTCATCCAGGGTGGTTTGTGGTGGTGTCTAGAGAAGGGAAGGAGTGAAGGACAGTGGCAGTAAAGGACCTCCAAAGACAGGGTTTGTGACTCAGAGCTCCCTTCCTATGGAGAAAACCACTCCTGCGTTATGTCTGGTCAATTTGAGTTCTTGCAATGTGGGATTCATTAAAGATATCAATCAACAGGGAGCAGCGTCTGCTCCCAAGGCACTGGGGGTGGGGCCAGGCGCACTGCAGCCAGAGGACATGGCAAAGGGTTGGGGGTGGGGGGGCAGTGAAACAGAAGCTGGAAGGAATGGCACAGAGAAACTGGGGGGCCGTGTTCCGATACAGAAGCTCAGCATCAGCTAGATAAGCCGGGGGCCTTCCCAGGGGAGGAGACAGGGTTTAAACAGAGGAGTATAGATGATGGGAGGTAGAGTGAGCCTGTTCATATTTTAGAGCACTATCTGTTGGGACTAGTTGTTTGGTTGTTTATTGTTTGCTTATTTGTTACTTTGGCAATGCCAAGGATTAAACCCAGGGCCTTCACACTGAGCTATCTCACCAGCCTTCTTTTAGTTTACATTTTATTTTGAGACAGGGTCTGGCAAGGCTTGAACTAGCAACCTTCCTGCCTCAGCCTCCCAGAAAGCTGGAATTACAGGCATGTACCACCATGCCCAGCCCTCCTGGGACTAATGAAAGAACAAAAAGATGACTATTTTAAAACCACAAAGGTGAGTCTGGTCAGTGTGGACTCCTTAGACTGGAGGGCTGGCAGCCTTGGCCAGGTCCCCTCAAAGGCCATGTGGAGTTCAGAGTCTCTACTTTTCTGGAGTTCCTGTGCAGACAGGACAAGGGGACAGGCCAGACACAGCCGTCAAAAAAGCCCCAGGCAAGATTTAAACAAATCCAAAGACATTTATAGCTGGCCTTTAGAGAGAAGGTCCTGGGATCTCCCTGCCTGAGATCGGCCTGATGTTCGGCAGTTAGGGCTCCATGCCCGTAACAAGTTATTGTATGTCTTTGTGCCCAGTTTCCTCTCCTGCAAAGTAGGGAAAATAATAAAACTTACAGTCTATTAAGCACTCAGGGAGGTTTTCCATCTTCCCTAGCACATTATGGTTGTAAGGACCCAACATGCGCAGACATGCACCTTTCAAAGTCCATCAGAGAAGTCTACGGAAAGTGCATCAAAATGCATCAAGGCCCCAATGAACTTACTTAGCTGTACCCCAAGCTCTGGCCAAAGTGTGGGTCACAGTGAGAACTACGCGGCGGTTTTCACCATTGAGGTTGTCCTGAGCGGAGGGACCAGACCTTTCAGCATGGCCCCAGGGTGTCCTTGTGGGTGGGGATCCTATTTAACAGGAAAGTCTCCTATGGAAAATCACAGAGCCAGGCACCAGGGATGTGTAAAGGGCCAGGCCTGCTCTCCAGCTGGGGGAGCAGAGAGGAGATGCTCTTTGTCGCTGTCATTGTGACTCCCCTTGTCCACCTCACTGGGAGATGGTCAGCCAAGCTCCTCTGCCACTATGAGCCGAGGAGCCACTGGGAGGCTGGGGGGTCCTAGGAGATGGGGTGCAGTCTCACCCTCTTTCTGCTTCACAGCCCTCATCTCTCCCCGACCTTGGACCCCAAATCTCCTTGTCCTTCTCGTCATTTTGGCTGAGGAACTCAGACAGTGCCCTTACCCCTGTGGACCTCCTCCCCGCAGTGGCAGGGACTTCCTTCCGTCCTCACCCCCTACACCTCTGGCAATGCCCTGTTGCTCAGGATAAAGGTGTTCTGAGCTGTCCAGCCTTGGCTCTTGCTATGTAGAAAAGAGCTCGTTGCAGGGATTTAAGAAGCTTTTTTACTGTCCGTAATGCCCAATTTGGGGTATTACCATCTCACTGCAGGATATGAGGTCTTACTCTTGCAGACATAGCCAGTCATCATTGCAGTGCAACTGTGGAGAGAAGGGGCTGTCGTGATCCTCCCCTGACGGTGACAGCCTCTGGCTGACTCCAGGATGGCCAGCTACAAAACAAGCTTTAAAAATGTTCTCATGCGGGCCAGGGATGTAGCTCAGTGGTTCTACCACCTGCCTTGCAAGCTCAAGGTCCTGAGTTCGATCCCCAGTACCAAAAAAACCCTGCTCTCATGCACCTCAAAAGTGGCACCTCTATTGCTCACTTAATGCCCATTTCTCTCCCTCCACCCCCCAAATCTCAGGCTCTCACCAAGAATCCGAAGCTGCTGGACAGTAAAGACACCCACACGCCCTCAGCATGGAGGGTTCGCTAGAGGGAGCTGGGGTCCCAAGTGGGGACCATCCCCAAACCAACATGTCAGTCTTGGGATCCATGTCAGTCTCATTCTCAACCAAATGTCCAGGAGTTTGTTACCAGAGAGGGGAGGAAAGGCAGGCGGGAGACCAGGGTCAGTCATCTGATAAACCAAGCACAGTGGAGCCATGGGGAGTTTCCATCCTGTGGATTTGAAACCTGAGTCACAGGTGTGCCAGGTCTCCGCTGGAGGGACTCTCACCTGGTGTCACTCATTTCTTCACCTGACACTGACCACACAGCAGGTCATCAACGGGGCCGTGCCTGGGTTCAGACACCTGTTTGGGTGGCCCAGGGGTTTGAGCTCCTCAGCTGTTCTATGGGCAGAAGAGTGACTTCACAGGCCAAGCTCGGGTTAGTGGCCCAGAGCGTCAAGTGCGCAGAACACCACCTGGCCCCAGTAAGCCCTCCATTCCCAGGGACAGTTGCTGCCCCCCTCGTCATTATTTGATCAACACCAGACACTGTGTCTGGCACTTTCTGGCATCTCAAGCTTTGCTGCAGCCATCCAGGTTCCGCGTATGGAGTGGCCCAAGGTCAGGCCAACAGGTAGAGGAAGAGGCAGCATGAACAATGCTCTCTCTGGAAAATGGGTCCCAAGGGCATGAAAGACAACGTGATGCCCTTGCAAAGAAGCTACCTGTGGGAAAATGAGATGAGGGTGCCAACAGCACCCTCCCTGCCTGCCACCCCACATTGTCCCCCTCAGATTTGCTAGACAATTGATGGCTCCTCCATGCAAGATGCTGGTGCCGCATGGTGGGAGGGTCCTCACATGGTGCCTGGTGGCCTGAGAGCCTCTCTCTGTCCCTTGCCTCTGCTCAGGGCTAGCAGGGGAGCTGGCACCTGCTCCCAGGTGCCCGATGCCCACAGCGCATCCTCACGGGCCAGGCTGGGCAGCCTCTCCTCCCTGCCCTGCTGGCTCCCACTCCCCTGCTCCAAAGCCTCAAGCCTGTTCAGTTCCTTCCTGCTGAGCAGTATTAATGAGAGCTGACAGCTGATGCGCCCATGGGGATCTGCATTTTAACTGGCCTGTGCCCTCTGCCCAGAGAATGAAGCACTAATGCTGGAACTCCAGGCACCTGGGCTGCTGCTGGCAGAAGAAACAGGTGAAGCAAGGGACCCGCCAGTGCGGTCCAGCCCATCGGCCCCTTCTGCATCCGGTCACAGGTGCCATCCCCCAGCCCCTGTTATGCCGGGCAGCCGTGTCCTTAAGGTGAAAGAGTTCACCCTGTGGCTTGACACTGCTGCTCTAAAGCGGACAGAGGTTTTTCCACGTGGCATGTGGGGTGAGTTAGGCAAGTTGCTATAGCAACACACTCCAGGATGCCAAACAGGATGACACAGGGAAGGGGTTCCTGCCTCTTCTCCAGCTGATGGCTTTCTTCCCCCGGGCAGCATCACTCAGCAGAGCCAGACCCCAGACCGTCAGAAATCCTGGCCCTGTGGATTTCCAGAGCCGGTTTCTCCTCTACAAATCAAAGGGCTGGGCATCTGGAAGGCATGGAAAAATCGTGAAATGGGCTCACAGCAGTCTGCTAAGAGCACTTCCATAGGTCCCTTCTGTTAGGAGAAGCTGAAGCAGGGCTGGTGCATCCATTAGATGGATGGGGAAACTGAGGCTCTTAAAGGTTTCGTGATTTCCTGTGATTTTCCCCAAGAACTCATGGGTACTCAGGGCCAGGTGGTCTGGCCAAGGGTGAGGTCTGGAGCCCAATTTGCTGTACCTATCAAGGGAGCTGACAGAGTAAATGATCCTTCAGCCAAAGGGATCAACTTGCAGACGCCACTTCACACTCACGCAGGACCTAGTGCGACTGAAGATGTGAGGCTCAGCACTTAAAAGTTATTGGCAGTTTCCAGTTGGGCCCAGCAGAGCATGAAACCAACGATGAGGCCCTTTGATCAAGGCTCCCTTGGCCCCTGCGTGGTGACACGCCACAAAGGCAGGCCAAGCAGTCCCTCCGTTTCACAAATGTACCCAGCCCAGACACCCCCTGGCTCTGGGGCTTCCCGTTAGATAAGCTGCAGCCTCTGGCCTCTGCTCTGCTGTCCTGAGTCCTCTCACACCTCCCATCCTTCCTTCCAGCCACTTCTAGTCATTCCTCGGTCCCCAGTCAGCCTCACCCACCTGTCCCCCTCGATCAGGGTCAGCGCTTGGGGCCCCACTTGTGTGAGCTCAAGTTGTCCCAGATGCCACATCACTGATGACCCCCGTGTCCCCAGCTCCTCCTGCACAGGGCCAGACACTGTAGGTACTCAGTGAATGTGTGGCAAAGGACTGAAAGAGAAATGGGAGAGTTCTTAGGACTAGACAGGTGTTTCTTGCCACGTGCACCCCCAGAAGGTACTAGCACAGCAGTGTGGGTGCTGTGGGAGTGAAGGATGCGGAGAGAGCAGTCCTGTCTTTCAAGAATCTTATGGTTTTTATAGAAGAGAGCGGAATTTTTGGATAAATAAGTATAATACAAGAAAGGAAGTAATAAGGGTGTAAGAGAGCTACGAATAGAAGACTCAGGAGAGGTGGGAGACAGATTTTTTGCAAGGACTGGTCTGGCAGCAAAGGGGTGGGTAGAGAGCATGTCTGGGGGAAGCCCCTGATGCTCAGTTGCAGAATGCTGGATATGTGTTTTAGGGGAGACGGCCAAGAATGAAGCCAGCTCAGGCCACTGAGAAGGAACCAAATGCCAACTAGGGCATTTGAATGTAGCAGATGGGAGCCATTGGAGGTTTTTGAGGGAGGGTAGGGACATGTTCTAATCTGTGTTTGGAGAAGCTTCCCAAGAGGGGAGAGAGGTAGGGTGTGACACTGTGGTAAGCAGGTGGAATAACAGGACAACTACTGCAGTGACTAAGGCAACGGGACAGGAGAGCCCACATGGAAGGTGGGGAGATGAAAGAGGAGCAAACCTGCAGGGGTATAAAGTCTAACAGCACTGGGTAACAGGAGGACAGGAGCCCATGGCCTGAGGATGGTGTGAGGGCAGGAGGCAGCTTCAGGAGGGTAGGCTGAGTCAGTGCCGGGCATGCAGACGTGGTGTTACAGGACAGGGCTGACGGAAGAGGCAGCCTGCACGCTGGCCAGGAGCTCAGAAGCCTGTGGGGTTCTGAGCGTTTTGACCGGAGCCATCACAGGGATGGGGTGAACATGAGTGCCCCACAGCACAGAGCCTGTGTCCCAGCGTCCCATCCCAGGCCGGCAGTGATTCATGCCCTCAAGTTAAAGAGACTCAGACTTGGGGTTTTAAAGCCTCTTAGAGCAGAAGAAAGCATGGAGAGGGCCAGGCCAGACCACAAGCCAAACATCGGCTGTGGAATGTGCTTACTGCTGCCAAGAGCCCGGCCTGGGGCCAGAGTGTAGCCAAAATGTCACCAAGATGGTCTCTGGTCCTGCCACTGTCTTCAGTGTGGATCCACCCACCCACCCCTCACCCTAGGTAACTCCCACAGCATCCTTGTCTCAAAGGCCCTGGTCCCCATCCCCTCCCATCTCTGCTCAGGGGACTCAAACCAGCAGGCAGGACCTTGGACCTTCCTGCCCCAACCCCCACCCGGTACTGGGAATCGAACTCAGGACCTTGCTCTTGCCAGGCACAGCACCACTGAGCTAAATCCCCAGCCCAGGACCTTTGGACCTTATGTGGCCTACATACCAATGCCTGGCCAGAGGAGACAAGCGAAAAATAGTTGCAAAGGAATCAATAAAAATCTCCCTGTCAGCCTCTAGCAGTTGCCAGAAACCCCATTAACCAATCAGTCACCCCCCCAAGATAACCCAGCTACATCCCTAGCCCTTGGGGATGTAGGCTATTTTTTATTTTGAGACAGTCTGGCTAAATCACTAAGTTGCTCAGGCTGGACTCCACCTTAGATTCTCCTGCCTCAGCCTCCCAGAATACTAGGATTATAGGCCCACCAGCTAAGGAAATTCTCGTGAATGGAGAAGGGCTTTTCAGAGGGGCAAGCAGGCTCGAAGAGGGCAGCCCAGGCAGGCTCTCTGTGATTTTGCTGCCTGGCACTGCACACTGTGGCTCAGAGAGACTCAGGAGAAGCCTTGCAGTTGAGTGGTAGAAACAGAGGTATATTTTAGGGCTCCCCAGGCAAACCGGGTGGAGCTGAAGCTTAAAATGCCTTGCTTCCCACAAAAAGGTGGTGATTCAGACATCAACCACACAATGCAGAACATAGCTGTGTCATTAGCACACAGGATGGAACAGGAGAGCCCAGAGAGGGTGGCAGGGCTGAACGCAGACCCTACGTGGCACAGTCCAATCCCCAGGAGCCATCTGACCACGTTTTCCTTGGTGTCTTGGGAGCTGGCATGAAACCGATTTTACAGGTGGGAAGACTGAGTCTGGGCCCACCACAGTCCATGTGAGGAGCATGTTCCACCAACACGTATTCAGTATGTGACCTTGGCCAAGTCGTCGCCTCTCTTTAGAATGTGTAATGGAGATTATAATGCCTACCTTGTGGGATTAGTGTGAAATTAGAAGTACAAACAAAATGCCTGTCAGCAGTGGGGTGCTGGAGAAGTGTCAATAGCAACGGTAATGCTGTCTGACATAGAATTTACGCCACGTGGCCAAGATCGCCAGGGTGACAGAGTCCTACCCTGGGGTCTAACCCAAGCAGACTCCAGAGACTGATTTTGCCAAGCAGGAAAGCCAGGGGCTGGGATGTAGCTCACTAGCAGAGCACAGAAAGACAGCACCGGACCCACATCCAGATTTGATCATCTTGAAAATCCCTCTTCTTTCTTGCTTGCTCATGCAACACAGCTCTTTGGCTTTGGCTCTACCTTGATGACTTTCACTTAATGTTTTTTAAAAATTGACTTAAAGCAGAGTTTGGTGGCCCACGCCTGTAATCTCAGCATTTAGGAAGGTTGAGACAGAAGGATTTCAAATTCAAGACTAGCCTGGGCAATTTAGATCTTGTCTCAATTTTATTGTTTTTTTAAAGGCCATTTAAGTCTACTAAACAAGCCATTCTATTTGAGGATTTAGTGTGAGGAGCTTTGTTTTGTTTTTACCTAAATGGTTTGTACTTTAGAAGAGAGAACAAAGGAATCTTACTAACAAGACTTCAGGCTAGTTCAACCCAGGACACAAAGGATGATTTAAAATATATATTTTTTAGTATTAAATGAAAGCAATGTTGTTTAAAGCAAAAGCACTTGGTAAATATTGGTTGAGTCTTCAAAATAATAATTTTTTAAAGGGCCAGGGATATCATAGCTCAGTGAGCACCCCCAGGTTTCCTCCCCAGTACCACACAAAAAGAGTTGACTTTAAATAAATTCAATCTCTTTCCTTAACCACATCCTAAGTAATAAGCACTGGAAAAGAAATCTAGGTTTTGATTTGCTTAGAAATTTTTTAATACTCATTAAATAAACACACAAATAATCAAGCTTTAATGTTCACTCTGGTCCCACCCAGACTACTTACGCACTGTGCCCTTGGTGATGCCGAGTCCCTGGGTGTGGCTCTCAGGAAGGACAAATCCCTCCAGCCCCTGCTCACCCAGAACTGAAGTGCTGTGGGGTTAGGTTGGATAGGGGGACGTTTTATGGGACGGACCTGGCCCCTCTGCACATGCTGCCTGGCTCTGTGTCCATGGAGACTTAGTGGTCAAGCCACCCTCTTGGGACTCACTGGTGAAAGTCCGGACACAGTGTCAGGTGTCCAGGCATCCAGAGTGGCTGTTTTCTCTTGCACTCAGTCCACTCTAGAGCACAGCCCAGAAGTATTTTCCCAGCACCAAGAAGCCAGGTCTCTTGCTGTTCCTGGCACTGTCTGGGTTGGCAGTGGCCCCACGGGTCTGGTCTCCACTGCTGGTATGGGGAGCGGTGGGGAAGAGGGGCTTCCAAGGTCCCCCGTGCATGAAAGGAGATTTTGATGTGGAATCAGAGCTGAATCCACATCTGTGTTGCCACTGTGAAGAAAGAGGAAACTCCAGCCCCCTCCCTGACAAATGTGTTCAGCAAGTGGGAGCTGAAGTGGGGAAGGGTGGAACCTGAGGCTTTTCAGTTGCCAACCCCAGAAAGGCTGCCTCTTCCAGGAAGCCTTCCTGGACCAATGCAAAAAGAACTGTCCTGTGCTTGTGGCTTCTCTGTCTCACTGGCAGCACCCCTACTCTTTAGGGGGTTGCTGGGCTACCCTGGGCTGGGCATTGCTCAGTTCCTTCTCCCTCTCTCTTCCCGGTGTAGTGTGGTTGTCTTGTCCTACTCCAGTGCGCATGCCCCTTTTCCTCTCACCTGGCTCTGCGCAGCCTCCCTGGCAGGAGAGCAGCTGCGGATGAGTTCACACAGTGGAGCTCTTGGCTGGCAGAACGTCACACTTACTACTACCCCACCCTTATAGATTCTTCTTAAGCAGCCATAACTTAACATAACTGGACCCATTCAGGCCAACCCTGAATATCTCAAAGCTTCCATTCAACCACTTCTAAAATAAACATTTGACCTTCATGTTTCTAAGAGCCCTGCAGAGCTACACTTTGTGCTTCCATGAATATTTCCCAGGCCAGAACTTTGATTATAAAGCTCGATGTGCATGAGAGAGAAGTTGACAACTGGGTCTCTATTTCAAAACAAGTTGCCCTGGCACAGGGGTGGACACAGGGCCTCCTTGGCCCTCATGCATGAGGGGTCCCGAGAGGCCCAGCACTGAGTGTCTACATGGGAGGGCCCTTCTCAGGGTCTGAACACCCCAGACTTCCGCTAGCAACAGGGAGCTCACCACCTCCTCAGAAGATGGTGGTTTGTCTGCTCAGCAGTGACAGATGGCATCTTGAGTCTTTGACTCTCCTAAGGAACTATAACTAGACAATTGAGATTGCTTTGCAACCATGAAAACGACCTTTTCTGAAAACCAAAAACTTACTTCAGGGAGGCAACGCATTCTCAGGCCCCAGGGCCTCCCCTCTCCCCAAGCCAGGCAGATGGCCTCTGGCGGGTCCCTGTTGGTCCCCAGCAGCCAGAGAACCTTTCAGATGGGTGTGGGTACGCCCACGGCAGGGCAAGCCCCACAGTCTTGGAAGGGGAGGGTTCCCACAATTCCTTTTTTAGTTTACATTCAAAAAGCGTGAGTAGACTGACCCTGCAGTTCTCTGGGTCCTCATTACCCTACTTCCTCTCCTCCAAGGGAAAGCTCTGCCACAAATTGCATATCTTGATTCTTGTCCTGCTCTTACTTTGCCCAAACACTCCCTGAGTTAGGGCTAAACTTGGATGCACAGGGCTCTTGATCCCTACACCCATGACAAGCAGGATACAAGCTTAGAAGCTAGAAAACCAGAGCCAAACTGAGGTCTTTGAGTTAGTTGGTATGTTAGCAGTTCCAATCCAGCTCCCTTTGAAACGGCATGTGGCCAAGCAGAGAGTGGGCAGGATCGCCACGTACAGCTGTACAGGCTGTGTAATGCAAAACTTAATGCCACCTGCAGTGTAAACAGCACCCTCTGCAGTTGAGCAGAACAGTGAGTGAGCCCAGGAGTGAAGTGGTAAAAGTGTACAGATACGAACATCTTTAAAACCTACACAGGGACTTAGAAATAGGATATCTAGCCCAATGTGTTGTCTTGTCCAGCTGAGAAAACTAAGGGCCAGGGAGAAGAAACCAGTCCAAAGTTACAAAACAAGTTGGAAGCCATGGTGGAATTGGAACGAGGGCTTCGGAAGCCAAATTCAGTTCTCCAAGTCCTTCCCTCCCTGAGACTCCAGGATGGCCTTCTCCAGCCCTGTGTTGGCAGGTTATGGGCTCAGAGGCCCTCTGGCACACTGGTAAAGGGATGGCACTGATGATGGCTCTTGGAGAGGAGAGAGGAGAGTGATCTTGTTCATAGCATTTGCCAAGGAAAGATCAGAGAAAGAATGGTCCAGGCAAAGATGGGGACAAAGATCAAAGAGCTTGGAGAGTATCCACAGAGGTTCCCACACCCGCCCTGCCTGGAGAATGAACATGTGGGCTTGCTGACTCCCCTTGCAGAAAAAAACTTTCAGGATATGTCAGTAAGAGGCATAAAGGATTTATTAGGTGGAAAATTTAAAAGTACTTGCTCAAAGAAACAGAGTGTGGGCCCTCGAGGGAAAGCAGTGCCTTAGGCTCGGGAGCTGGGTATTTTTATGGGTCTGGGGGTGTCTTTAAGATGGGTGATGGAGGATGTGTTGCCACCTTCTGGCGGTCACCCAGCTGGGGCTGTGTTAGGAAGCAAACATATCCCCACTCGACTTTGAGGTTGAGCTCCAATGCATACTAATATTGCTGTTTCCTTGCCATGGAGGAAGCGCAGTTTACAGGTGAAAAGGGCCAATTTGAAGGTGAAAGGGAATTGTCCCGGCTTACTTCGTCGTCGTTGTGGGAGAAGAAAAATACAAAATTTAAACTGGGCTCAAGTAACTTTTGTGTCCTGAAGCTGCAGTGTTTCTTAGGAGCACAGTTTTAAAATTCTGATTTTCCTTGTCTCCTTTTTACCTATCTCTATTTTTTCTATCCGACCTCAAAGGCACGGAAGAAGGCAGACCCTGCAAGCCTGGTGGACCCTGGGGAAGGGTCTGGGTGTGACCTGGGGCTTTCTCAGGAGTCTGATGCATACACACACATGTGATGTGTCTAGGCATTTGTGTTTTCATTGGTTAAGACTTGACTTTAATCGAACTCACAGCACAGAGACCCACAGCATGAATGCTGGCTTTTCCATATCTTTCACAGCAGCTCTGGAAAGCTAGAGGAAGGAACTCCACTTTGCTCAATTTCCCCACTTAGAGAAAAGGGTACATGATGTAAGCCAGAAGTTCTCATGAATCTGTGAGTCTCTCTTGGAAGACTTGAGCTCTGCGTCCTCTAGAGGCATGAGATGCCCCTCCAGGGCTGGGAGGAAAACTATGTTAATTACAGCCAATTTCAGTGTGGTGCTCGCTGTTTCCAGTCTCAGGGCCTGTTTTCCATGAGCCCAACATCTGCTTAACCAGCCCACTGGCAGACTCCGGGGCTTCCAGAGCCCTGACACTCGGCCCCTCCCTCTGCCTCTTCTCTGGATGCTTCCTCCAGTGTCTCTGGTTCAGGCCTCCTGTCACCTGCCCCTGATGGCAGGCGCTGGTCACCTGCAGAGCCCAGCGACAGCACCCTCACTGCCCCTGCTTGATTCTTTGTGACTTAGAGACTTCTCCCAGTGCTCTAGAGTGTTCCTGAGGGTCACGTAGATGATGTCAGCCAACATCAGTTTATCTTGCACCGAAAATGCCACCAGGGAAAGGGGCAGGAACAAGTGAGTCTTGTTGAGCCTGCAACACACATCTCAGGGAGCACAGCCTCCACCCGACCCAGGACCCCCTCAAGGCCTTCGGAATCCCCAACTCTGGGCTAAGCAGACCTAGGGATCTCTGTGAGGATGTCCAGCCCCTCACCATCCACAGCAGGGAGCTTTCCAATTCCTGGTGTGTTCCCATCCTCCACATGTTAAACTTCCCAGAGGCCACACCGGTGCAGACAGATCCGGGCCCTTCCTCTGGGGGTAGGCATTGGTGGCCGCAGCTTCCAGTGAAACCAGCTTCGCTTCCATCCAATCACTGATGCGCTCAGAGCCTCCCACTGCCAGGAGCAGGGTGGGTATGGATGGGCACTTGCTGCTTCCCAAGTGAGGTCATTTCCCTGAGACTTCTCCAGGGATCGGGGCTGCACTCACACCGTGGGGAGGGACAAGCCTTGTGCTGCTGCTCAACCCCTTCTCAAATCCCTACCAGCCCACCACAGAGGTGCCCTCTGTCCCATAAGCCTGGGCCCTTTCTCTGCACTCCAGCACTAGTCGTTCCTTCCTCTCTGGACTGCTTCCAACCTTGACCTCACAAACACGCAACACACACATGCACACACCTGCAAACACGCACATACACGGAAATGTACATGTGGCAAATGCAGGCACATACACAAAAACGGATCCGCATCCTGGGCTCCCACAGTGGGCAGCACTCTGACCCATCCTAGGCCCAAGGAGTTCCAGGTATGCTGCCCAGCAGCAGGAGGCTGAGCAAGGACAACAGTTGGCTGGAGGCCTGGGAAGTAGGGTGCATTCCTAAGTGTTTCCTTCGAGAGGGCAATGGGCCTGCCTGGGTGCTCATACCTCTCCTGTGGAGACCCAAGAGCAGGCAAGTTGGCTCTGAAGTGCAGGGGCATCCGGGCCCCATAGCAAGGACTGACCCCCACCCTCATCACAGCCTTGATTCTAACAGCAGCAGGGCGGCAGGGCTGCATGTTACGTCACTGTGGCTGCAGGGTGCAGTTTATTCCAGCAGGGGCTGGAAGCTGAGGGACACCTGTGCTGACCCCATGTGCTGTGGAGTGGAAGGAAATGCCCTGAGTCCTGGAATCCAGGAGGAAGCCAGCTGCCAGCTCTGAGTGAGCTGCGGGTACCCAGCATTGTCTGCCTGCTCTTCCTCCCTGAGGGAGGTGAATTTTGAAACAAATCCAGAGGAAGAGGAGCACACAGGCTGTGAACTATTTAGACCATCTAGGACACTGATGCCCAGAGAGAGGAATATCTGGTTCAAGGTCACACAACCAGGAAGTGACAGAACCTAAGAGAGAAACCAGGTGCAGCCTAATTCTTACCAGAGCAGGCTTCGCTCCCAGGAGGTGGGCATTATATTCCCAGGACCCTTCTCTGAGTCCAGCTGTCGTAAAGGCTGAAGTCCACCCTTTGTCCTTGACCCTGGTACTCATCATCCAGCCCAATCACCCCACGTCTTCTGAGCCTTCCCTTCCTAGCAGATCCCAGGAGGAGAGAACCCTCAGTCATTCCAAAGCCACACATTCTTGTTCTCAAGGAGTCAGTGCACATGGCCTGGCATCTGTGAGTCTTGAATGATGAGAGTCCTGATAGGAGTGTGGTGTCCCCTACCTGCACACCCTAAATCTCATTGAGGTTTTAACAGCCCAGTTTTTCTCTGGGACTAGGCAGGGCTTTCTGCAGAAAGGTGACCGCGTTGCCTGGACACCCTCCCTGGTCCCCATCTTTCTGAAATCTGCTGTGTCCATTAGCCCCTGCCAGGGAAGGGGGTCCCCGTGGCCAAGTCTCCACTGCATAGCAAGGGGACAGGGAACTGGAGCTGGGTAATGCAGAGCATGAGGAATGGTTTCCTTTAATCCATTCCTCTGGCTTGAGAATGCAAAATATTATCATTTTTGCCTGGAGAGTTCCCTTCCCAGATGTATTTGGCTCTGGCCAACATGAAGATGAGTCTGCATTCCTCCACGCCACCCGGTCTCCAATTCTAAACTGTTTGCAAAACTCAAGACAGTTGCTCCAGTGCTGGCAGCTGGAGGTCAGCCATGTGTCTGCCCAGGAGAACCAGCTGTGTGCCAGGCTGCACCTTAGATGGCAGAGGATAGATGCCCCCATTTTACAGATAGGGAAACTGGGGCTCAGAAAGGCATAGAAACTTTCCAGGGACCCACGGCCAAGCTTGTTACAAAGCTGAGCTTGGAACTCGAGTCAGCCCATCCCTCTCCCAACTTCTATTGGCTTCACTTCAGGCTATGCTGACTTCTAAACATGTCTGCAACCTGCCCGGTGTGGCTGCAGACTCTGAGGACCACCAGGTATGCCATACTCACGGGGTGTCCCCACGCCCCAGTGTGGGTCCTGGAGCACCACAGACCCCAAGCAGACATGGATAGAAGTGAGGACCATAGAGGGGGTCATACAGGAATCACGGTGAATAAAGAGGGCAGGAAGAAGAAAAGCTGGAGACCTCAGACAGCTCCCTCCTCTCTCTCTGCTTTATTTGCTCCTCTAACAAAGGTCTTTAACCCAACAGGGTGATTCTCAAACCCTATTGGCCTCTTAGGAGTATGTCTACTTTATATAAAAAATGCAGAGCCAGTGAGAGAAACAAGGTTTGGAGGCCAATAGACTATTTGATCCCTCCCTGCCCTTAAAGATAAAATCCTTGCTGAGTGTGGTGGTGCGCACTTAGAAGCCGAGCACTCTGGAAAGCTGAGGCAGGAGGACAGCAAGTTCAAGCCCCACCTGCGTAACTTAGTGCTTTAACAAGATCCTGTCTCGAAATGTGAAAGAAAAATTTGAAAAAGGCTGGCAGTGTAGCTCAGTACAAAGAACCTGGGTTTAATGCCACAAAATTTTAATTAATTTAATCTATTAAAATCCTAATAAGTCATCCCTTCCTGATAACATATTTGCTGATAATATATTTGCCTTTCACCTGGTAGTAACTGGTGTGATGGAGAACTCCTGGCCATGGGGATTAGAAAGAAAGAAAATAGGGTGAGGAGACCCTTGCACTGTGAGGGCTCTGTGGCTGCAGAGTTGCCCCAGAGCCAGGAATTGGCAGGGGGAGGCTGGTTGTCTGTGCCTGCACTTGCCGTTCCCTGGATGAGGCAGAGCAGCCAGATATAAGGCGTGGTGCCTGGCTGAGACTGGGCAAGGCTAGGACCTGCTTGCTAAGCCACATTGCTCCCCGAGAGGGCAAGTGCAGGCCCAATGAACAGAAAGATCTTGAGCAGGAAATGATTGGGTTACTATCTCAGAAAGCATGAGTCCCCACTAACCCCCAGCTTCTTTTCTCTTTCGGTTTTTATCTAATGTCTGTGAAACTGTTCCTTCTGTTCCCTGATTGTCCATCATTTAAGAGTTAGGCTGTATCAGTTAGCAATTGCTATAATAATGGTGGGTGACAAATAGCCCCTCGCAATTTCAATGATACACAGCAATCATTTAGTTCACATGTCTAGGATCAGCTTCAAGCTAAGCTCAACTGAATGACCCTTCCATCCTCACTGAGATGGCTCATCAGGGGGAAGTGGTCTGACCTCAGCTGGGCCAGCTCTGCTGCTAAAGTGTCGGTCCTCATGCTGGGGTCGGCAAACACTTCTCCCACCAACAGCAGAAGCGTACACGAGCACACAGCAATAGACAAGGTGTCCTGGGCTGCAGGCTGGGAGCTGACCCAGCCCAAAGTGAACAGGGGGATGTGCTCTGGAGGGAAGAAGGTATGGACACGGGAAAGGAAAGAACAGGGACTGCTGTGCCATCTGGAGCAGGTCCGCTCGCTTTACACCCCAGTTTGCCATCTGCTACCTGTTCAACTCATGGCAAGCATCACTCTGCCTCAGCTGTCTCTCTTGAACAGAAAGAGACACAGTCCCATCTGCCTCTTAGGGTTGTTGTGAGCAGCAGGTGAGCTAATGCAGCCTTGTGCACAGGGCTCGGAGTGTTTGTTGGTGTCTGGTGGTGATGGTGGTGGTGGGCAGAGCTGACTTTCCTACCTGCACTCAACACATTTTACTGAGCATCTTTGATGCCCCAGGCCACGCAGTGGGAATCTAGCGACAAGATGCAGTCCTTGCCCTCACCTGCTTGGAGTCCCGAGACAGGAGGCAGGTGCATGGAATCAATTCTGCTTAATGAGTTCTCAGTAAACACTCTGAACATGGAGCTACCGCAGAGTGGCTACCTCTGAGGCTCACAGTCCAGTTGCAGGAGGCTGGACTCAGCCTCGGGCCTCAGAAATGCCCCACCCCGGTGCTGCCTCCTCAGACGCCTGTCTCTGAAACTGTGGCCTTGGGCAGAAGGGCAGCTGGATGGCTGCAGGGTGAGACCACCAGGCTTTGACCCCTGTCTGGGCAGGGGACCGCAGTGCCGTGGTACAGAATGGCCAGGAATGGACGGCTCATTTCTTTCTCACTTTGGAACGTGTGGTTTGTCCTCGTCACTTACAGCAGGAAGTCCACTTTGCAAAGCCTTTTTGCTTGGAGTGTGTTAGGGTCTTTTCTCCCTCTTCTCCCTCTCTCCCTGGCTGTGATTTGCTTTTCTTGGGCTCCAAGGAAAACTGGGGAGAGGGAGAGAGTATTAGAGAATCTGGGTGATGTTCCCAGCCTTCCTTATTCATCTCGGCTCCCACCCTGTGAGGAAAGCAGAAGTGGCGGCCAGCCCGGGTGCCTCACAACTCAGAGCAGGGCCAGAGAGGCGCTGAGGCCAGGGTCCGAGCAAAGGACGGGCAGCCAGAGAGACTTTCCCTCTTAGGTTCCGTGGAGTGGCTTCCTCCTGCTGTGGCCCTGAACCTGCTGCTTCAGGGCCCTTGTGGCTCCGTGTCAGCCTGCTGTTTCTGCCTTCCTGTCGCCCCTCTTGTTTTTTTTCGCTTGGGGGGGGTAGCGGGGATCGAACTCGGGACCTTGTGCTTGTGAGGCGGGTGGTGGAACGACTGAGCTAAATCCCCGGCCCTGTTGCACCTCTTGGAATTAGGGGCTCACAGTCAGTGCTCTGGCAGCAGGACCAGAGGGTATAGGACCCAGGAAGGGTGTTTTGAAGAAGGGACAGGTTGGACGTGGAGAAGCCTGGCAGGGGCCGCTGCAGTACAGACTCAGGAACTGACAGGACTGGCAGCTCACCAGGAGAGGAAGGCTTGATGGTGGAGGTGGGATGGCTCATGGCCTGCGAGGCCTAGGAGTCTGCCCCGCCACTGCCTGGCTGTGGGAGCTGGCCCTGCGCTGGCCTCCATTGGGCCTCTGCTCCCTTGTCTATAAGATTAGAATAATAAGAGCTAGGGGTACAGCTCAGTATGGAACACTTGCCTAGCGTGCATGAAGCCCTGGGTTTGGTCCCCAGCACCACAGTTTATACTTCTATACTTACACTGCTATAGCTATATAAGGTATGATTGAAATCCACAGTAAATGTTTACATTTTTTTAAAAAAAAATTACAATAAAGGACACATTGCCATGAATCCCCCTCAAAATATTTCACTTGCTTCAAACACACTTATCCTGTTGTCCTTGCCACTTTCTGAAGCGGGTCTGGAAGTCTTGTGTAAGTCTCTTTCGTTGCACTGTTGAGGCTGCTTCCATGTCCTGAATCAATTCAAAATATTGGACTTTCATGGTCATTTTGAGTTTGGGGAAGAATTAGAAATCACACACAGCCAGGTCTGGTGAATAAGGTGGATGAGGACACACCATGATGTTTTTACGAGCCCACCTTTCCTTTGGATGGTACTCTGCAGCAGCATTCACTGTCTTTTTATCACACCTCATGAAGACCCTCACGGTAGAGGACTTCCAGAAGTGCTTCAGGAAGTGGTGATAACAATGGGATAAGCGTGTTTGAAGTAAGTGCTATGTATGTGTGCACTTTTATTTTTACTCTCGCTATCTAAGTGGTAGAGGATGGTCAGCACCTAAATCAGGGAGCTAGAGGGTAAACTAAGGCAGGAAGAACCCACCACTTACTGAGTCTGTCTGCACCTTCTGGACACAGGAAGGAGATAAAAAGGAAAGTGTTTTTGTGAATGTCACCCAGAAGAAGCCCAATAGGTGGAGGAGGCAGGTGGGAAGCAACTGTAACCCAAAGTAGAGCAATGGAGGGTCTGAGCGGCCCATACTGAGGTGGCCCCAGAGGGAGGATGGCTTTGTGGCTGAGGTGTTGTCAGAGCTGGGCCTTGAAGCATGAGGAGGAGGGAAGGGAGGTCTGTGGACTCTGTGAGCAGCACAGGCAAAGGCACTGAGCCAGCAGGGAACAGGAGCCAGGCGTAATCACAGAATCGCACACATCGAGGGCAGTTACCAGCCGTGACAAGAGGAGGAGACGTAACCAGACCTCTCAGTAACAGAGATGAGATTGTTAAGATCAAGAATCGGGGAAGCTTCCCGGGAGGAATGGAGAGGATGCCTGTGACACGCATGCCAAGGTTTGAAGGTGATGAGAAGTTCATAAGACTCAGACAGGAAATGGTATGTGCCAAGCCCCTGGGGCACAAGGGGCCAGATGCATCTGGGTAGCAGAACAGGGACCCTGGTGCCTGGGCTACGGGGAGCCAGAGGAAAATACACACAGCATACCCCTGGGGAGGCTGAGGACCATGGGACCTTGTGGAAGGTTTTAGACTTTTCCTCTACATGACCCCCGGGAAAGTGTCTGGGAAGGGGAAGGCTGTCGTGAGAGCCTGTCACGAGTGGACACACAGCAGGCACAGGTGTTGAGTTGACAGTAGCCATGGTCACATGTTGGCCACGTCCCTCAGTGCTTGGGACTGTGGGTGCCACACCTGGCGGGAGGCTGGGCTGAGTTAGAAGACCGCACCCCAGGAGACGTTCACGCGTGATGCTTCGGCTCTGGTCCCTCCTTGGGACCAACCGATCAGATCAGATTCTGAGCAGGAGCTGTGACTCTGCCTCCTGTCCACAGGAGAGCGGCCCAGGGACAGTGGGGTCCCCCCCCGCCCCATCACCAATCTGTGGTGGGCAGGAGACTGGCGGGCTGCCCAAGCAGGCCCCAGCGTCTGCAGTCGGCCTGGTGACTCCCATCAAAAACAACTTTGTTGTGCTTTGTTGGCATTCGGGGTCATAAATCTGTAGAGCAGAGTGGATTCCCTGGGTGTTAAAACCACCTGCCAACAGAGAGAGAGAAAGCAGAGGTCTGGTCGGGAGCTGAGGTCAGAGAGATGGACTTGACGTCGTTTTTAGGAAATCCACTCTGGCTGCCTTGGTTTGGTTTGGTCAGAAGCACATGGTGGCTGGACTTGGGAAGACAGCACTTTGGATCTTTAGGCCCCTTCCTGTGGCCAGGTTCCACTAATCTTGTCCCTGGGGAGGCTGGGGTGAGGGCTCTGAGAGAGGCAAGGTCATGGCCAGACAGCCACACAGGGCCACTCAACTCCTGCCACAGCACGGAGCGGGGGTGGCCTGCTGGGACCCAGGCAGGGAGGGACACCTTTTCCTCTGAAAAGCCCTCTCCTCCTCTCCACTGTCTCCTTCCTGGGAAAGACTGGCCTTCCAGAGAGGGTGACTCAGTACCCCAAGCTACTTGGTCATGTTCCCAGCTAATCTAGTCCTGGCTGAGTGATTTCGGACAAATCATTTAACCTCCGAGGCATGACGGCCTGTGTCTTACAGGGTTATCTTGAGATGTCACTGATCAGTGTAAAATGAGTGGGTAGGTACCTAGAATGACAGCTGGACGATATCGGCACTTGGTAAATGTTCTTTTCTTTCCCCTTTTCCTCCATAAGGAGAGACAGCGCCCTAGCCAAAGGAGCTCCCTGGTCTCTAACTCTCTACTCAGCCAATGTGCAGGAACCAGATATTTACCTGTGGCACCAAGGACACAGAACAGATCAGGGTCTGGTGTCACTTAGAGGACAGGAGTGTCACACAGTGTCAGCCACCAGACAGTAAATAAATAAATGTACACTATGCTTGCCATAAGTGCCCTGGGGGCAAGTGAGACAGAGTAAGGGGACAAGAGTGTGGGTAGCCTGGTGACAGATCCAGATGGCATGGAAACGGAGACCCTGACTGACAGCTGGAGGGAGGGGCCATGTGGGAGAAGGAGGAGGGGTGGTTCAGGCAGCGGGGACAGCCAGGTACCAAGAGAGAATGGGCAAGGCAGGCATGCTCAAGGGCCAGCGGGCCAGCAGTGTGGCTGCACAGAGGGATGGGGAGAGGGCAGGAAATGAGGGCCGATAAGCAGGAGTCACCTGGGGCCTGGAGGTAGCAGTTTGGCTTTGAGGGTGAGTGGGATGGGAGGCCATCAGTGTGGGGGTGGAGCTGAGGGATGACGGATCCAGTAGGTCTCAGAAGGGTCCCCCCGCTGATAGATGGCACAGGCAGAGGAGACCCCAAAGACACAGTGACTGCCTCCTCCCTGGCCCTCTGCCCTCTGCAGGCCTGACAGCCAGGACATACCTTCCTCCTTCGGCAGGGCCTCTGAGCACCCGGCTCACACAGGGAGGTGAAGAGCGTGTCACCAGGGGCTCTAGGGAGCCAGATAAAGCACTACCCCACAGTCAGGCTTGTGCACATGTGTGTGTATGCCTGTGTGTGCATGCATGCATGTGTACATGTGTGCAGGTGTATGCAGCTATGTGCATGAATCCCTGATGTGTGTGCGTGTATCTCTTACGTGGACGCGTGTGTGTTAGTGTATACATACATGCACACAGGTGCTTATTCCTGAGACAATATTGGAGAGACGGTGAGATTCTCTCTGGGACCCCGCAACTCCAGTTCTTTGGCCATCACCAGCCTCCCGGGTCTGCACAGGTGACATCGGTATCTCTCTGTCCTCTGTGACCAGTGCTCCTCCATCCCTGTGCTCTCCTGACCGGAGTCCTCTTCCCCAGGGCTGATGAGTCTGCCTGGTGTCTGACAACTTACTGTCCTCCCCGCCCCACACCAGGGCCACAACACCAAGTCATGTGTCAGACTGAGAATCGTGAAGACAGAGTTGGCAGCTCCGTAGCTGCCACTGTCCGCCCTGGGCTGCAGCAGGTGCCACTCACAGACCACATTGCACTTGCCCGAGCCTGGGCTTGACCTCAAGCCCTTTGACCTGGATGAGCGAGGTAACGGGTACCTGCTTCCCTACTCCACAGGCTTCCAGGTTTACCCCAGGGAGCTTTGATTTCATAACTCTGACGAGGGAATACAGGCAACTGCCATCCATTCATTGGGCAAAAAAAAAGAGAGACAGGGAGAGAGAAAGGGTAAGAGAAGGTGGATATGATCAAAGTGTAATATATGCGTTTTGGAAACGTCACAGTGAGACCCATTCACTTGTACAGTTAATGTGAGTTAATAGTCAGAATATTTTAAAAGAAAGAGCGGAAGTAACTACTTGCTTGGGTAGAATAGGCCCTGCTTCAGTGGTGCCCAGGGTGTCACCCTCAAGCATGTACAGCAGGTGGTCTGTGCCCAAGGGAAGGAGGGAAGAGGACATGCTCAGCTTCAGAGTCCCCTTCCTGCAGGCTGTGGGATCTCGGGCAGGTGGCCCAGCCTCTCTGACCGTGTTATCCCTTGGCTGCCCACACCATGGGGTTATCATGAAGACTCAATGACAGCATACATGAGAGCGTTCTTTGAAGCATATGAAGCGTCCTACATGGGAAAGGGGTGACAATGAGGAGAGTTTTTATTCTGCTGATTACTTTTCACTTATCTGAAAGTTTGGGCATGGTCAGGGTTCTCCCCTGAAATCCTGCAGACTCCAATTCAGTGGTCCTGTTAGTGCTGACAGCCAGGCGGAGGTATAACTTGGGTGGAGAATGAAGCCAGACATGGCCCTGAAAGTGCCATGGAGCAGAATGAATCGGGGTGGGTGTCTACGGTCCTGGTGCTGAGCTATCCAGCCCCACTGCACCCCAGGGCAAAGCTCAGCCTCTCCACTGCTGTACCTAGGGTATCTGCCAAGCATGGGGTTGTGACACAATGCCAACTGGGTGGGTGCAGAAGAGGCACATCAGGCTAGCCTTGCTGTAGAACCTCCTGCTCTCGAGGTAACTGATCCCGTCCCACAAAACCCACCTCGCTCTTGAGAGACCCAATCCAGTCTCTTAAGAAAGACGTAAATCCATTCATGAGGATCGAGCCCCATGGCCTAGTTATCTCCAAAAATTATCCCCCCACCTTTCAACACTGTCATATTGGGAGTCACATTTCAGTGCGAGCTTTGGTGGGGACAAAGCTCATTGAAAGCACAGCAGCGCCATACTCACATGTGTTGTTACTCCTCGTGGTTTTCCCGAAGAGGCAAAGCATTTGGCTGTCAGTGGCTGCATGATGTCCCCAAACAGGGAGATGCTGGAGGCCACGGCCCAGGATTAGGGGACTTCCTCCTGCAAAGGCAGCCAGAGCTGCGCACGCAGGTTCAGAAGGAGCAGTCAGCCAGCCGTGCCAGGACCTGGGCCCGGAAGGAGATGGGAGGTCAGTTCCCCGACTCCTTCACAGGCAGAGAGGAGAGGAGGGAGGAGAAGAGAAAAGGAGAGAAGAGAAAGTGGAAGATGAGACCTACAGAAGCTGGGAGAAGCAAGATCAGAGGAAGGCATGGTAGGAATAGGAAGTGGGCAGCTCTCTCTCCCCAGGAGACCAGAAATTCTCTGAGAGGAACCTGGGCCTGCCATTCAGGCTGCATCTCCCCCAAAGCCAGGCTTCTGCCTCCTCCGTCAGCTTCTGACTGCCCAGGGCAGGGGTGGTCCTCTCCTGTCAGACTGTGCAGACTCTCCAAGGTGGGAGACCCTTGCTGAGTCCGCCACACAGGGGGCCAGGCCTCCACCTGCCTGACTCACTCTCCTCTTCTACCCAGGGTTCACGGATACCTTCAACATGGACACCAGAAGGCCGCGGGTCATCATGGGCCCCAAGACCGCCTTCTTCGGCTACACGGTGCAGCAGCACGACATCAGTGGCAAGAAGTGGTGAGTAAGAGTGGCCGCCCACACCCACTTCCAGCCTGAGCCTAGTGCCTGCACAGCCCGGCCTCACACACAGATCTCAGGGTAGAGCGACCGAGTCTGTCCCAGCCGGTCAGAGGCCAAGCGAGCACCCTGACCTGATTCCCTGCGTGGTCGGGTTCTCAGGCCCTGCATCCCCTTGTCTGAGAAACAGCTCCTCCTCCTCCTCCGGATCATGTGACAAAGATCGTAGGCACCCGGGGACCGACAGTTCCCTCTTGTACCCCCTGGGACTCCGTGCCTCATCGGTGGGGGTGGCGCCTGTGCTCCTGCCCTCTCGGAGAGCTGTTGGGGTCTCTGGGGGGAGGGGGTGACTGTGCTCACAGTGGGTGGGGCCAAGGGAAATGATGGTCAGACTAAGTTGGGGGACAGAAAGATCCCCACAGACACTAACTGCCAAAAGCTTTGCCTCTTTGGGAAAATCACGGGTCATAACGACACACGTGAGTATGGCGTCGCTGTGCTTTCAATGGACTTTGTCCTCATGGTTGGGCTGAAATGTGACCCCTATGTGACAGTGCTGAGAGGTGGGGGCCCCCAGGAGATAATTAGGTCCTGGGACTCCACCCTCATGATGGATTCACATCTTTCTTACGAGACCAAAGGGGTCTCTCAAGAGCGAGGTGGGTCTTATGGAGCTAGATTAGGACAATCAAGAGGAAGGAAAGATCTACCTTCAGTTTTTAAAATAACTGCTGAAGCATGTTTCATCATATAATTCATTCATTTCAAGAGTACAAGTCAATGACCTTTTTGGGGTTTTTTTTGTACCGGGCATCAAACTCGGGTCCTTGTGCTTGCAGAGCAGGAGGTGGAACCTCTGAGCTAAATCCCCAGCCCTATGATTTTTAAGTAAGTTTACCAAGTTGTGCACCCATCAGCACAAATCAGTTGTGTGCATTCATCACCCCAAGCCGATTCCTTGTGCCCTTGACTGATAATGCCTGTTCTCCTTTCTGACCAGGTTTTAGCCACAGAGAACAAGGCCCTCTTTATTCCCTGGCATAGAAAGGATCAGGCCTCTGCGGGCCCTGTTAGGAGCCTGTATGAGTCCATTTTCTATGGCTATAACAAAAGAACTGAGGCTGAGAACTTTAGAAAGAAAAGAAGTTTATTTAGCTCAAGGTTTTGGAAGATGAAAGTCCCAGATTGGGTGCCCTCATGGAGACAGGTCCAGGAGAGATCACATAGTGACACAGGAAGTCAGAGTGAGTCAGCACCAGGCTCACTGTTGCAGCTCAGTCTCTCGAGAACTGATTCCACAAACCCAGCAGGAACCCCTTCTGAAGGCAACGACCCCAGTGACCAATTACCCTGCCCTATGTCCCACTTATTAAAGGTCCCCACCTCATTGCCTTTGCATTGAGCTACATGCCTTGCTCTTTTTTATTTTTTATTTTTGAGACAGGGTCTCGCTAAGTTGCTCAGGCTGAGCTGTGACTAGCGATCTTCCTGCCTCAGCCTCCTGAGCAGCTGGGCTTACAGATGTGTGCCACCATGCTTAACTGACTATCTGGTATCTTTTACTCAACATTGTGTCAATGGGGTTCAACACGCTGGTGAATGTACCGTGCTTCACACTTTCCCATGATGTACCATATTCCATTGTATTACTGCACCACAATTTTCTATTTACTATTGGACACTTGGTTTGCTTCTTTTTGGGGCTACATCTAATGAAGATGCTATTAACATTCTTGGGAACAGCAATATGTCCTCATTTTTATTGTGTACACTCAAGGTTAGAATTTCTTGGATAAAGCGTAGGTATATGATTAACTTTAGTAGCATCTGCCAAGCATTTTTTCCCAAAGTGGTTTACCAATTTAAACTCTCTCTAGTAAAATAAGAGTTCTAGTTGTCCCAAAGCCTCACTAACACATGGTATTATCAGTCACTTTAATTTTAGCCATTCCAGGGGCTTGTAGTGGATTCTCATTGCGGGCTTAATTTGCATTTCGCTACTGACCAAGTTGAGCAACTTTTGTAAATTCATTGGCCATTTTGATGCTCATTTTTTGCAATGTGTCTGATCAGGTCTTCCGTTCGTTTTTAAAATAGTGTCATGTGTCTTCTTGTTCATTTACAGGATGATAAAGATCTGTTCTTTATACAAATCCTTTGTCAGAAGCACTGGAACTCTCTCAATCTATAGCTTGCTTTTTTGTGCTGTTAGTGGTACCTTTGATGAACAGAAGTGCTTAATTTTATTAGAGTCGAATTTATTCATCTCTTATGGTTAGTAGTTTTTGTGTGTCCAATTTAAGAAATCTTTGTCTCCTAAAATCATAAAAATAAGTTCCTGTGTTTTCTTCAAGAAGTTTGGTGCTTTTTCTTTCCCATTAAGGTCAATGATTCATTTCTCTGTCTCTCTCTCTCTCTCTCTCTCTCTCTCTCTCTCTCTGTTTCTCTCTCCCTCCATCCTTTTCTCTCTTTCTCCTTTGAGAAAGAATTATCTCCCTACTTCCTATTATCTTTTAGTTTGCTCTTTACTTATACTTTGAGTTTCTC
>NW_004624781.1:4737808-4842671 GCF_000247695.1 Heterocephalus glaber
CTTCCTATTTCACATTATCTGTTTTACCTTTTAGGCCTTATTTACACTTTCAGTTTCTCACACTAGAGAAACTATTTATTTACACAAGTCATTTATTATTTCTAGTAGATTGCTTTAGGATTCATTTAGATTTCCTATGTATACAATCAGATTGTGTTAAATAATTACAGTTTTTCTCTTTTCTAATTTTCATACCTTTATTTATATATCTGCCTAATTGCAGTGGCTGAAACTTTCAGTGCAAAGTTGAATAGAAGTGGTAAAACCAAACATTCTTTTATTTCCACTATCAGAAGGAAAACTTCTGGCATCCATAATTAAATAATTATATTATTCATCTGTTTATTATAGATACCTTCAGATTAAAGAAGTTTTCTTCTAGTTTTCTGGGGTTGGTTTTATAAAAATTGTGAACAGGTGTTGAATTTTATGAGATGCTCTTTTTTTGGCAATACTTGAAATGATCCTGTGGTGGTTCTTTGTTCTGTTAATGTGATTAATTATATTGATTGGTTATTGAATTGAAGTTGTTGCTGTGTTTTTTGTTTTTAGTATTCAACCAAACTTGCATTCCTTAGTGTGATGGTTAATCTTGACTGTCAATTTGATTAGATAGGAAATTAATAAAGTACATTTCTGGGTATGTCTGTGGGTATTTCCAGCAATGATCAGATCATGAGTGGTCTTTTGCTTTTGGCTCTTGTTTTCTATGTTTCTGGCTCCCATGAGCTATGCAGCTTTTCTCCACTATTCCGTTCCACCATGAAGTCTCTGCCTTGCAGCAGATTACCATGGACTGAAACCTCTGAAGCCATGAGCCAGAACAAACCTTCCCTCCTCTAAGTTGTGGAGGTCAAGTGTTTTGTCTCAGTGATGAAAAGGTGACAAATACGTTGGGATAGACTTCACTTGTTAGCCATGTACTCTCTCACATATACTTGGGAGTTTTGTTTTTATGAGACATTTATTTCTATTTTGTTTTTGGGAGGCATATTTTCATTTTATAATGCATTTGTCAGGTTTTGGCATTACAGTTATTCAGACTTCATAAAATGTGTTGAAAAGTGTTCTTACTTTTACTATTTCCTGGTAAAACATATGGTTTGTATTATTACTTCTTTAAATGTTTGGGGAAACCACTAATACAGCATCTGGAGTTTTCTTTGTGGAAAGATTTTTAATTACAGATTCAACTTCTTAAAGATAATGGACTCTTCAGATTTCTCACTGCTTCTTAAGTTTGGTAACTTATGTTTGCAATTTGTGTGCAAATTTGTGTTTGTAAGTAACTTGTCTATTTCATTCAAATTTTATTGACCAAATATTTATTAGCCTCCTGTTTTATTTTCAATGATAGAGGTGTTTGTTTATCCAGTTAAGTTGGGATCTAGTTTTTCCCAAAGTGTGTAATCCCTACTCAACTAATTACATTGTTTTCATTTGATGTATCTGAGACCAAAACTTGTAAAGGGGGATATTTTCTTACATTTTTTTCAATGAGCCTCTAATACTAATGAAAAATTGCATGCACATATTGCCAGAGTTAGCAATAATACTGACTATAATCACTAATTTCAATAATTTTTCAATAATTTTATAAAATAACTTATGCATAAGTGATCATTATTTCTACTGTGATCAAATCTTATGCTATCATGTAGTTAATTGTAATGAATAAACCCCTTTCACAGGTAATTAAAAAACAAAAATAGAGAATCAGTCATTTTTTCCTGACTGTATTAAGATTGCCATTTAGTAGTAGTGGTAGTAAGCAGTGGTGGTGGTAGTAGTAGTAGTAGTAGTAGTATAAATGTTACAATGACAACAGCTACTGTTTTTGATTGTCTGCTAAGGTAATAGGTACCACACTTTCAATTCTTTATACACACCAGCTCATCTTACCCTCACATCTCATTTCACAGGACTGGGTTGTAGGTTAATAGTAGGATGCAGACTTAGCACGCACAGAACCTACATTCAGTCCCCAGTGCCACATGCACACACCATCTAATATCATAACAAAGGCAGCTGTCAGGAAGTTGGAGATTTTCCTGAAGTCACTTCCTGTTACAGTTGAGAGGGCCAAAAGGAGTCCAGGTCCTTGTGTACCACCAGGAAAGAACTGCCAAGCATACACCTCATAGTACATAGTAAGTAGCTACCTTTGTTATAGGGCATATGATATAGGGGTGCTACACAGACCTCGAGATGATGTAAGGGGAATATTACAACTCCCAACCTGCTAGATGTCTGATATGCTGAGTTCACCTTCTCTAAAATCGAAGAATGAATTCAATGGAAGTTAAGAGTAGACATATTTATTGAGAGAAAGACAGCTTCTAAGGGGGGGGGCGCAGAAAGTGGGTTTCCCTTATTTTCTTCCTTTTTTTTTTTTTTTTTTTGGTACTGGGGATTGAACTCGGGACCTTACACTTGCGAGGCAGGCGGCAGAACCACTGAGCTAAATCCCCGGCCCTGCCCCTATTTTCAATGTCTGTAAGAACTATAGCAACATCTTCATTTTCATTCTCCTTATTGGTAATTTGTGTTGTTTCTCTTGCTATTGATCAGTCTTGTGGGTAAATCAATTTCATTAATATTTTCTAAGGATCAGTTTTGGGTTTACTGAGTTTTCTCTGTGGAATCTGTTTTCTCTTTCATTGGATTCCACTCTTTTTGAAAATTGTTTCTCTCCATATTTTGAATTTGTTTTGTCTTTTTTCTAGCTTCTTATTTAAATTGTTGATTTTATGACCCCTTATCTGTTCTAATACATACATATGAGGATATAATTTCTTTTAAACATTGCTGTAGCTGCTGCATCCCACAAATTTTGATGTTTTTATTCTCATTCAGAATAAAATAATCTCTAATTTCCATTGTGATTTCTTCTTTGACTCATGAGTTAGAAATGTGTTGTTAAATTTCCAAATATATGAACATTCTCTATTTTACTGTTATAGCTCTAATTTATTTCCAAGTGATCAGAAGAGACATTGTATAATTTAAATTCTGATATTTGTTAATATTTCCTAGATGACAGAAAATATGACCTATTTTAGTAAATTCCCAGTGCACTTGAAAACTGGTACTATAGCTTTTAAAGTACGTTTTATAGAAGCACTTTTTATCTACCTTCTTACTGATTTTTGTTAGCTTATTCTATCAATTTCTGAGAAATTATTAAAATTTCCAGTTATCTTTGGGAAGCTGATTATTTCCTTTTAGTTCTATCAGCTTTGCTTTATGTAACTTGAAGCCATTTAGGCATGTACAAATTTAGGATTGTTATATTATCCTGTTGATTTGACCCATTTATCATTATGTTTCTCTTTCTCTTTAATATTTCTTCCTTAAGTCTACTTTGTCTGATACTAATAAAGGCATTGTCTTTTGGCCAATTTTGTGTATGCTATCTTTTGACAGCCTCAGTTTTCAACTTTTCTGTGTCTTTAAAGCATTTCTCTTTCAAATAGCACATAGTTTGTTTTGTTGTTGTTGTTTTTTGTTTTTTGGTTTTTTGTACTGAGGATCAAACTCAGGACCTCGCACTTGCAAGGCAGGCGGCAGAAGCACTGAGCTAAATTCCTGGTCCCAAGCACATAGTGTTTTAAATCCATTCTGATAATGGATTGCCTCTTATTCAGATAATTACATTTAATATAACTGATATATTGGATTGAAGTCTATGGTCTTACTAATGTGTCTATTTGTCTTATTTGTTTTTGTCCCCGTATTAATCTTTTCTGATTTTTTTTTTGAATCATTGAATTATTTTCGGTGCTTTTTCTTCTCTGGTATTAGTTTTTGGTTGTACCTTCTTTTACAAACCTTTTAGTGTACACTGTAAAAATTATGTGCATTTTTTATTGATTTCAATCTATTTTAAATTAGCACTTTGACCACTTTCCTAAATAACAAAAGAACTTTACAACAGTTTGTCTCTGTTTACTTGTCCTATCCTTTGGGGTTTGGTCATAGATTTTTACCTTTGCATACATTATAAGTTCCATGAGACCTTATTGTTATTGCTTTAAACTGACAGCACTGATGTCGACTTACCCACATAATTACCCTTTCTTCATTTTCTTCGGCCAGTTCTGTGCTCTTGTTTTATATTTCTTTTAGCAAAAAGCAACAACTTATTCAATATTTCTTATAGCACAGGTCTGGTGAAAATGGTTCTCCCAGCTTTGTAGTTGGGTTTTTTGTTTGTCCATCTGAAAACATCATTACTTCACTTTAATTTTTGAAGTATATCTTATCAAGGTATAGAATACAAGGTTGGCAGTTTTCCTTTTAATATGTTAAATAGTCTCTATTGTCTTCTGGCTTTATGGTTTATGATGAAGTATCAGTCTTCCATTTCATCATTCTTCTTTTTTTGTTTTGTTTTGTTTTGTTTTGGGTACCGGGGATCATCATCATTCTTGTTTTGAATATAATGTCATTTTCTTCTGGTTGCTTTTCTTCAATATCAGCAGTTTGAACCTGAGTTTAGTTTTCTTTGAATTTGTTCTGCTTAGTGTTTTTTATGCTTCTTGAATCTGTGATATATTTTGCCAGATTTGAACTGCCTTCAGTTCAAGTATAGTTTTTTCTCTCTTTTTCTTCTTAGAGTCCAATTGCTTTATGTGAGGAGGTCTTGCCATATTTCTCTTATCTTGGTTCTTTTTGTTCCAATCTTCTCTCTGTGCTTCAATTTCGATATTGTCTATCAATCTGTCTTCAAGGTTGCTAATCCTGCCTTCTGCTGTATCTAGGGTGCTCTTCCAATGTCCTTATTATTACAGCTATTTTATTTTACAGTTCCTGAATTTCCGTTTAATTCTTTTTCAATAATTCTAATTTTGTCAAATAATCTCTCTTTATCCCATTTTTCATCTTTTATTCTACTGTCATTTACATGTTCATCATAATTATTTTGAAACCCTTAATGTTAACTCTAATATCTGGATCACCTCTTGTGTGCTTCTAATGACTGTTTTATCTCTTGACCTTCTGTCACTTTTTCCTGATTCTTTGCTTATTCAGTAATTTTTTTATTCTGTGCTCAATATTGTGCTGATGCACTATAGAGGTAATGTTTGCTTCCTTTGGGAATGCTACATCTTGCTGTGGTGGTCAGTACATCCTGGTGACATCATCTAAGTCTTGCCTGGCATGACTGGGCCTTAAAGGGAGCAGATCTCACCTAGTTTTTCCCTTACTCTTAGGATAGCCTTTATCCTTAGAACATAGATTTCCTGGGATCCCAAATGAAAACCCAGGATATTCACTAAGATCTCTCCGTCTGGCTGGGGAGAAACCCCACCATCTCCCCAGGGCTGTGAACCAGTCTCTAAAATCTCTGCTCCTGGTGCCCATTTGCTGGTCAGTTTTCTAGTCTCGTCCTGTGCATGCACAGCTAAGGAGTCATCAGGACCGGAGGAACACTGTGTGTGTGTGTGTGTGTGTGTGCATTTGGTACTGGAGACTGAACCCAGAGCCTTTGTACTGAGCCACTTGCCCAGCCCTTTTTATTTTTATTTTGAGACAGGGTCTCAGTAAGTCACTAAGTTGCTCAGGCTGAGCTTGAACTTAAGATCTTCCTGCCTCAGCCTTCTAGAGTGCTGGGATTATAGGCATGTGAGATAAATTTTTAAGAGAGTTGAGGGGGGTCTCTTCCTGCCCCCGGCAAAGCCCAGTCACCATTGCTTCCCCAACTCAAATCACCATTTCCTCTGTCCAGCCAGAAAGCTGCTCTCTGCTTGTCCTCTTTCCCTGAGCTTCCATAGGAAAACGTGCCCAGAGAGAAAGTGGGGGACTGATGGGACAGCCGTGTGCTTCCCTCCCCTGAAGTACTGAGGTCTGCTTTGATTGCTGTCCAGGACCTTAAAATAGCTGGTTTATATATTTTGTCCAGCTTCCATTGTTTATGTCTGGAATCAAACATCCTCGTTCATACTCTGTTATCAACTTGACCTCACTTCCTCTGAGAAGCCTTCTCTGACCCTCCTTCCCCACCTGCCTCCATAGAATCCCCTACTTCCCTGTGTGTAGCATTTCTCAAGCATCTCATTGTCTTTCTTCCTCAAGTTGGGACCCTAAGCCCTGCACTTAGTAGGTCCTCCAAGATCACACCTTCAAAGGCTGAATTCATGGCTTCAGCCTCTTCGGCCACCCAGATATCCAGTACATGCCATGTTCTTTACATGCTTTGAGAGTTAAAGGGTAAGTTGAGCTGACTTTTCCAAGATAGAACTTCTTTTGACCATTGTTTGTTTATTAAGCATCTGTTAATACATTTTTCTAGACTCTGCAAAATATTGGTATGAGAAGATATGGTTCCACTCTCGAGTAACTCACAGACCAGTGAAAGGAGGCAATACTCATACCCTTGAAGTAATTTAAAAGCAATACAAAACCAAACAGGACCTGGTACTCATTATATTCATCTGTGTGAGGTCACTTTCTCCATCCAGCTTTCTGGATCCTTCTCCTAGCCTAGAATGACCTTCCCTTCCCCTCCCAGGCTTCTCTCTGATCCCCCATACACTTTCCACATTGTGTTGGTGCCACGTAGGCCTATGGCTCATGCCCCCCATTGGACACTAGCTTCCTGTTCCCATAGCCTGAGAAAGCAGAAATCCCTGCTGGGGTCGCTGGAGGGATTCCTAGGAGCAGGCTGTGAATGGGCTCTGACGTTGAGTTTAGAGGAGCAGGAAGATGATAGAATCCACTCTTGGTTGCTTTTGTCCACCTGCATGTGGCAGGACCATGGTGGGAAAGAGCTGGGGCCCAGGTGGGCGGGGTTACACCCACCGTAGCCCCTGGGTCTGAGTGTGCTTAGTGCCACAGCCGAGCTGAGGGACAGAGAGGGGAGCTTTGGGGAACTGGGGAACCACACCACATGCAGAAGGGATCCCCGTACCCAGTGTGTGAGCTCACCACCGCTTGGCCACACCCCTCCCTACTTCCTCCACCAGCCCCACCTTCCCTGTCCAGCAGGTGGCCTTCCAAGGGCTTGATTCACACTGAGGACCCTGTGGGTGTGAATCACAGGGAAAGAGAGCTTGGTGGTGATGTCATCTGGGGAGCACTGGCTGACCATATGCAGGGCCCCAAGGGTGTGTGTTCGTTTGACTCTGCGATCAGGAGTTAAGCAAGGACCTGGCAAGGTCCTTGGGGCAAGCTCTCAACCCTCCTAGTGCCAACCGGGAAGGGACCCACGGGTCTCAGTAACCTGTAATTTGTAATTAGCAAAGCAGGAAATGGTGATCAAGTTGCTTGTAGGCACAAACAGCAAAACCTTAAATCAGGCCTCTGACGACCTGGCTGAAGGGCTCCCTGGGACCCAGGCTCTCACTGCCCCTGGTGCAGACCTGGCCCTGGCCCCATGGCAGAGCTCATGCTCCAGGCTGTGCTGCAGCTCTGGGCAGAGGAACCTGTGTTGCTAACAGCTCCCAACAGGTCCAACGGAAGACTGGCCTCTCTCCCCCAAGGGTGTCAGATGGGGAGATGTCAGTGCCCAGCCTGTCCGCAGATCCAGACCCAGAGTGGCCCGTAGAGGAGCCCACCAGCTGTCACCCACACGGGAACCCTGAGTAAGCGGCTGGAGGGTGAGGGGACAGCCTGGCGGGGCAGCCGCTTTGTATTCCTAAGCGTCACCTTCTGCCCACCTCGCCCCCAACTCTGCACTCAAACAAGGCTAAGCCAGGCATGAGCACCCATTCTGAACATTTCCCCCAGGCTGGGCCTTCAGTGACGGTAACAACACTCTCGGGCACACAGAAAGAAAAGAGGGGGGAAAAAAAGAAAGGAAGGTGAAATCAAATTCCCCTGGGCTGTATCTCCGTACCTGCTTTTGCAGCCATGTGTATTTTCAGGGAAATGTAATCCACATGACTCTAAGGCTTCACAGTGCAGTGGTTAGGCCAGTCCAGTCCAGTGTGAGGCTGTTTGATGTTCCTGTGGCTCCAGGCAGCGTTGGCAGAGGCCGGGCTGGGCCTGTGTCCGCTACGACTGGACCTCCTGGTTCCAAGGAGAAGCATAGCTGGGCCCCACGAGGGTCAGCTATGTCCAAGGTGTTGGGGAGCAGGAGCCTCAGTGTCCCACGAGGTCCAAGGGGGATACCTTTAGGACTCTGTGGGCTTTAAGGACATGAGGCCATGGTGAGCTGCCCGGGCACAAGTTAGAGACATGAGCAACCTGTAAGGGAAGTGGGCTTGTCCCCATTTTACAAGTGCAGCAACTGAACCCCCAGGAGAGGACACAATTCCTAAGAGTTAGAGCTGGGTCCCAGGGCAGCAGCCTGCTTAGGCCCAAAGGGACCCAGTAGAGAAGCAGCCCTGCCCTGCCAGGAACCCACAGTCTCCGCATGAGCTTTGCTGCTGCAAGAGAATCCAGGCATTGTGTCCCCAGGGCCCAGCCACCAGCAGATCACAAAGCCAGGTAGACAGGAGGGGCTGGGCCCAGTGAGGAGAGGGGGGAATGCTCTGGAGCCCTGATCCAGCTGACAGATGCCCAGAGGGACACACAGGGAATCAGTGTTCACATGAGGGAGAGTCAAATTCAGCACAGCAGGAGTGGCCAAGATTTTGCTGTGCGGGAGAGACATGCATGGAAGAGTGCCACAGGTGCCCAGAGTGGTGACTTCAGTACCAGAGCACAGGGGCTGTACCTGGGGGGACAATGGGAGGTTTTAGAGCAGGAAGATGGATGAGCAAAGTCATAATGAAGTGAGGAGGTCCACTTAGCACTGTGCAGAGGAGAGAACTGAGGGAGGAGACCATGGAGGAGAAGAGGCACTGGAAAGGCTGTAGAAGGCCAAGTGAGCAGAGGGGACACTCGAGTTAAGAACAGGGCTTCACAGAGGGTCTGCTGTGATGCTATGAGCATTACAAGTTCATTCATCCAGTCAGTTCCTTTGGAGCTGCCATGCTAGGGCCTAGCAATTCAGTGCTCTACAACACTGCCAAGCCCAACCTGACGGAGCTGGTCTTCTCCTGGCAAGACCTCTAGGTGATCTGTTCTGTCAGACAATGGTGCCTGCAATAGAGGAACATGAGGCAGGGTCAGGGACCCAGGGCCAGTGGCTGGAAGTGAGTGAGGCTTCTTCCTACAGATATCGGGGAACACCTCTGCAACAGGGTAACAGAGGTCAGAGCCCCAGAGGAAAGGAAAAGCCTGAGATAATCGTGGATTTCTGAGCAGAGTCTTCCAGGCCAAGGGAATGGCAAGTGCAAAGGCCGTGGGGCAGGCATGTGCTTGGAATGCTCCAGGAATAGTGTGGCATGAGTAGAGTCAGCCAGGGGAAGAACAGAAGAACAAGGCTGGAGACACAAGCGGATGGAGGACACCAAGAACAGAGCTTGTTAAAGACAGCGGTGTCTTTAACACAAAAACAAAACCTAGCAGCAGGGTGCAGGCCTTGGGGCAATAGGTGGGCTGGGCTTCAGACCCATTAATCCAAAGCAGCCCAGGGACACTTGAGTGCAGATTGGCAGAGCAGGGGAGAGGGACTGTAGCTTGAGGATCAAGGCCTCTCTGAATCCTGGCTGTCCTCCAGGACAGACGCTTCCCCTGGTGAGAAGCAGCCTTTGGGTGTAGCGCTCATGGGCCCAGCCACGGCCACAGACCCCGTGGCTTCACTTCCCACAGTTGCAGGGTCCTGGCAGCCACCCTGTCCCTCTGGGTCTGGGTTCTGTATGGCCAGAGGCCAACAGGCTGTGGGGTAGCATCTGAGATGGGCATGAGGTGGGAAGGGCGACCCAGTCACCTGCCAGGCTCTGAAGCAAGGCTTCCTCTGGGCCTCATGCAGGTCCTTCCCACAGCCATTGCCACCTCTGAAATCACAGCTTCATATGGTGGACAGCACCGGTTGGCCCGGAGGGGGACAGGGCAGGGAGGGACCAGCCCGGCACAGGTGGCTCCACCCCCTCCACGTGCTGTCTGCTCCTGGGGGGCCAGGCTGAGGGGCAGCTCCTTGGCCTGAAGTCAGGGCCACCATTGCCATGGTCTTCAACTGACCCTGATGCTCCGAGGCAGAGGTGGCTTTAATTTTTTTTTAAGTTTTTTGAGACAGGGACTCATTGTGTAGTTCAGGCTGGCCTTGAGCCCACTATGTAGCCCAGGCTGGCCTCAAACCTGCAGCAATCCTCCTGCCTTAGCCTCCCAAGTGCTGGGATTACAGATGTGCACCACCACGCCCAGCTTGGCCAAGACATTAGTTCTTTTATAATGGCTTTGCACACCAGCCTTCCAGGAGAGCAAGTAAGCGTGCATTTCATTAGGCTCCTGGCTGTCCAAATCCAGAGGCCACTAACAGAAGGACTCCAGACTGACCCTAAGGGTGACTCGTGAGGAATAAATCCAGACTCCACTGCCAAGCCTAGGCCCAGGGACAATGCCCTTGGGCCATGCAGGCTGTGATTATAGCCCTTTCCCTGGGGCTTCAAGGGGTATCCCAGGGTGGACACAGGGCTTCTGCTCCTGCAGATCAAAGTGGGTTCTCCACTGCAGAGAAAGTGTAGGCTTCAAAGTCACACCAGCTGGGCTCCTTTCCAGCTCAGCCCCTTCCCATGCCTGGGGAAACTGATACATCTCATCTGCTTTCTGGGCCACCGTTCCTTCCTGTATAAGCTGGGCGCAGTGGTGTGAACTCAGGGGCTCTCACAAGGAAAGAGAGGGGACATGTAGATCGTCCCTCAGGGCAGAAGCAGATGCATTGTTCCCTGCTCCAGAATGGACCTACCGTCCAAGGAGAGGCTTTGAGGAAAGCACAGAATGACAGATCGGTGACAGTCAGGCGGGGGGGGGGCAGTCATGGCCTTGGCCTCTATGGAAATCTCCCCCGGGGAACACGCTCCACCCTTTTCCTGATGCATCCCAGGGCAGGCACCCAACACTACCGCACATCCCCTGCTATTTTCCCCTGGAACAAGTAAAACCCCCACCGTGACTCACTCTGGTTACAGCATAAATCACACAGAAGCAAAGTCGGGGATAGGAGGAAACCACCCGATGCACTAGAGCCAGAGAAAGAGGGAAAGAGAGGGAGCAAGAGAAAAACTGTACTTGCGGAGAAACGCTGGCCCAGGCCCAACCACCCAGCAGACCCTGGCAGGCCGGCATGCAGGACAGAGGAGCAGAAGCCACGGATCCCAGTAGGGGGGACCCAGACAGTGGTCCTCACTGGCAGAAGCTGGACCTTCAGACTCTCGACAGCTCAGAGAGCCAGGAGGAGCCAGGAGCACCCAGGAGCCAGCACCAGTGTGGCAATCTGTTTCTCTTCCTCCTCTTCTTTTTTTTTTTTTAATGTCAAACCAATACAATAAAGCCCCAGGCATCAGGGAGTGTGTCAGTAAGAACCCAGGTCACCCCTGGTGCACACACCCTGGCCACGCAGAGCTGGCACTAAGGCCAACTCTGTGGCCACAGAGCAGCTTCTGTACTGACCTCCAAGAGGCAGGGGGCCAACCATGGCGTGCCTTCTGGGTAAGCAGATGCACAATCCCAGCAGTGGAAACATTGAAAAGCAAGTCTCCTGGTTACTAACCTCCAAGAAAGAAAATAAATTGAATTTGGGCAGTGCAGGGATGCCAGGGGGATTTGCCAAGTCAGCATCTTCTCTGTTCGCCTCTTCCTGCTCCCACCCCTGGCAGCTCACAGACCCCTCCACCTCCCATCCTCCTCTAAAGCCCATGCCTACTCTGTGACCCCAACATCCTTCCCAAGTTCTGCACCTCACATGACGGCAAGGGTTAATGAGTGTGGAAATGCACTCCGTCTTGAGTGGATTTCTAGAATTTTACAGGATGCATTTTTGAGACAGCCTTCATATCCATGAGCTCTGCATCCATGAAGTCAACCAGCCAATATTCTGAGCCAGGAGGAGGAAAAGTCTGTACTGAACAATTGTCTTGTCATTATTCCCCAATCAAAACATAACAGCCATAAAGGATACATTACAACAATACATTATTCCCTAAGCAATACATTGTAAGAACCCTAACTAGACATGTAGTAATATGGTGCTTCCTAAGTGATATGTTATAACAATCCTAAATGATACATTGTAACAATGCACCATTGTCTAAATAATATATTGTAGCATCCTTAAGTGATACATTGTGATACTATGCTATTCCCTAAGTGATACATTATAATAACTCTAAATGGTACATTATAACAATACATTACTTACTACACAGTACATTATAACAGCATTTACCTTGAATTAGAAATTCTAAGTAATCTATAAATGATTTAAAGTATGCTGGACAATTATATGGTTGCATTGGCTATATGCAAATACAGTACTGTGTTTTATGTAGGGTCTTGAGCATCTATGAATTTCAGGATCCACTGATGTCCTGGAACCAAAGGATGATTGTGCTCTTTAGCACTCTATCTACAATTGTCATAAATGACAGTAGAGGGCACCAGGTGGCCATGTGATTGTTTCTATATCTAACCTATTCAATCAAGCAGGTTTCCCACAGGTGTCACCTGCTTAAGGTAGCATGTGCTTCCAGTTAGGCTGTGCCATGTAGAACACAGAGCCCTTATTGCAACCTTCAAGTGCAATGTGCATGGCTGAAATTTACACACAATTAGAAAAAAAATGTGCTGTAAATGCATTCGACGTGAATCTTAGCTGAGATCAATCATTGCTTAACCTAACGCTGCATTTCCCCAGGCCTGGATAGAACACTTCCTTCTAACCTTCCCTGACTCCTGAAGAATCAAGACCTCCTGGGGACTTTGAATTCTTTCAGGTCCTGTTTCTTCTCTCTCCACAATTTCTCTTCCACACAGCTGTGACACACACACACATGGCCAATGACAAGATACTTGTTACTGACCTGAGACCATCTTGACAAGGTCTCTGTGGTTTTCTGCCATACTGATACATCCTCCTCACTTTCCCTCTTGAAAGTGTTCTTCCTAGTTTAGCTGGGATGATTCACTCTGAGCCAGTAATACACAGAGACATGGAGAAAGGAAATGGCGTGTAGGAAAAGCCAACAAGAGAAAAAGGGGAAATGAGATGGGAAAGGGGGAGAGGGAAAGAGAAGAATGGATGGAAAATAAAGGTCTGAAAAGAGTACAGAGGGAAGGGAAGGGCTTGCTGGTATCCATCCTTGTATCTGGGGTGCATGGCACAGGCCCACAGGAGGAGAAGAAGGCAAGAGAGAGCAGATTCATCTGGGTGTGACCCAAACTAAATCTCAGGGATGCCCAAAGTGGATACTGTTGTTATACAGGATCAGGCGGCTGTGGCCCCTGTCCTGGTCAGGCTCAGACTTCCTGTCCTCTTCTGTTCATGGCAAAGCTGGGACAGGCCCAGATGGAGCAGAGCCAGGCAGCAAGGCAGGCAGGGTGATGGTGGCCGGGCCACCCCAACACCCTGACAGCTCACTCGATGACAGCTGCTCCTCTCTGTCCTCCATGAGCCAGTACTTCTGTCACCAGGAGGGGGATGGTTCCACAGCATAATGACAGACTGCACTCTCCATAGTTCAACTGAGTCCAAGCCTTTTTGTTTCTTTATGGCTTCTCAAAATAAGAGCCTTTCTGTAAGAATAGCCATTAGTCATAAACCAGAGGGAGAGGTGGAAAACAAATCGGACTGCTAAACCAGACGGAAAGTACTTCGAAGAAGGAATCTGCATGAGCCATGGTTCCCTGTTGCTGCGAGGGTCAGCTTCTGTTTGCCGCTCTCCTATGCCCCATCTGCCTCCAGGATGTGAGCCAGGCCAGAGAGGGCTCTCAAGCTGCCCCTTAGCCAGTAGGAACAACTGTCATCCCTCTCACAGGGTTGTTCAAGATAAGTGAGTTAATGTCAAGGGAGCCCTCTATTACAGTCCTTGACGTATGCAGCAACGTATTTGCCTATTCATATAAAGTGCTTTGAAAATAGACAAACACATGGCCCAGTGTTTGTTAACTTTTGTGTGACGTGTGGTGGGGATTGAACCCAGAGCCTCACACATACCAGCCAAGGGCTGGCCAGGGCAAATCCCCAGCCCTGTTCATGAGTTCTTCATTGGGCATTCTGCTTCCTTTCCCCAGTGTTTTCCATTATCTCAAAGCCCAGCGATCTCCTGATTCTACAGCCCAGGAGTTAGGCGTGATGACAGATACTTGTAATCCCAGCACTCAGGAGGCTGAGGCAGGGAGATCACAGTGAGTTTGAAGCCAGCCTAGGGTTGTAGTGAGTCCCTGTCTCAAAAAACAAAACAAAACAGGGCCAAGGATTTAGCTCAGTGGTTCCGATGCCTGCCTCACAAGCACAAGGTCCTGAATTCGATCCCTGGTACAAAAACAACAACAACAACAAAACAAAATCACCTGTGAAAGTGGACAAAGAAGATAGATTTCTCAGCCGGGTCCAGGAGTCATCCCAGCAGAGATTTGGGGTTGGGGGGGTCAGGAGTTTAGGGACCTCAGGAAGCAGGTGGGGTGGTGGGACTCCTCCTCACACCTCTGCAGGCTCCCAGCCCCTGGTGCTCAGGACTGAGCCTGTCCCAGTCCCTCTTGCCAGATGAGGAAACCCAGGCTGAGAGGGCATGAGCCTCGCCCAGAGCGCTCAGCCTAGCTGGGATGGGTCAGAGTAGACCATGGCATGCCCCTGGGCTTTCTCCTCTTCCTGAGTTGCCCGGACTGGAGTCTGGGGACAATGAGGGTCTTGCTGCTGTTCAGGGGATGTCCTGACCTTCCAGGCCTCTCTTTCTTTGCTCCACCACCTCCCTGTCATGGGCACAGTGGCAGAGCCTCTGCTCACAGCCTAGTTAGGAACCAAAGGTGCGGCTGCCCAGCGGGATAGCTGCAGATTGGAGGCCCCTTCCTTGTTACCAAGCATAGCCGAGGTGCTTTCTACCCACACATACCAAGAAATTAGAACTACATATTCCACCAGGAGATATCTGTGTAAACTGCTGCCGAGGCTATGTTTCATTTTCAGAGAGTGCTGTTACACAACTGAAAGAAAAAAACCTTCAAAAAACAAGCCAGGGCTTATCAGGCACTCTAAAAAGAGGAGGAAGGATTTTCACACTGAGCACTCCTTTCCTATGGGGGATGAACAGGCCACAGACACCTCCTTGGGCCAGGGAGATCCAGGCACCCCAAGGATGGGGTCTGTCAGCAAGGAGGGGCCCAGGAGAGCTCAGCCACGTTCAGCTGCAGCCACACCCCAAGAGGAAAAGTGCAGACTCGGCTTGTCAGTGCTAAACAAGCAGCTTCTTGTCTTGCGTGCACTTAGTCACTCAGCAAACACCCTTGAGCTTTGACTGTTCAGGAAGGACAGGGAGTGGGCAGGCTGAGCGTGGACAGCCTGATGTTGGGCAAGGGAGAGGGGTGAAGAGCTCACGTTGTCCCCGAGGGCCGGCCCTCAGCTTCCCTGTAGCTCGGTGGACACTGGCCTCCCTGGGCCCCTGTTTTCCCTCTTCCCTCTCTTGATCTAAGCTCTTGTGCCATTTAGGGAAAAAAGGATGTGAGCTGAGATGGACCCAGAATCACTAGGAACAAAACAGAAGCAATTTGGGAAGCGGCACTGGGGATGTGGAGGGTACCCAGGCCGCCCGCCCCGCACCCAGCCCGAGAGCACGCGTGGCTCATCCCCTCTGTCTCGGGGCAGCACAGCCACCTGCACAGGGAGGCTTTGTACCCATCAGTAGTGACATAGGAAAAGTTTCCTTAAGCACTGGAACATCTCGTAGTAGGGAAAGCGCTGAGATCGTGCAAGGATCCAGCGTGGTTAAAGTCTCACACTGGGCACCCCTAAGAACGAGGCGGCTGTACTTCCTGTCCATACCGGGCCACCCCAAATGCTTGATGGGCCTGGAGTGACGTTCTGGCCCAAGCGGCCATTCTTTCTTCCCCCCATGGGGCCCTCGCCATGTTGCAGGTGTGGGCACCTGGGGACCTCACAGCAGCACAACTGAGCTCTGTGCACGCGCCGGGCATCAGCCAGCCCATGGCGAGCGAGGTGTGGTGCAGCCCTGTCCTGGCAGGACTGGGGGAGAGGCGGGGCCGGCCCTGGAAGCAGGCCTGGGCTTCCCGGGCCATGGGGAACGGGGCTCTTCGTGTCCTGTCCCCAACCCCAGGACTGCTCACCCCATAGAAAGTTGCAGGGTCCAGAGCAGGGGCCCCTGTCACGGGGCCTGAAGGTGGCACTGACATAAACTGCCGTGGAAAGGCCATGTGGGAAGTGGTCAAATGAGGAGGGCGCCTTCCTGAGCCGTGTATGTGGATCCCCTTCCCGTGTGCATAGACGACAGTCGACACCGTGTGCCAAGCGCGGGGCTCTGGGGCAACCAGGCTGAGAAAGGAGGCAGAGGTATTTCCAGCCTCGCTTCCTCAGATCTGCAGCACGAGTGCTGTACTGCGAACCCTGTCACCTTTATCATCTAAAAATAACTGACTTACACTTTCAAAATAAGCTAGCACTTTTATGGACCTGTTAAAATAGGGATTGTAGAGGGCTGGGGATTTAGCTCAGTGGTTCCGGCACCTGCCGCGCAAGCACAACGTCCTGAGTTCGATCCCCGGTACCAAAAAAAAATTAAAAAAAAAAAAATAGGGATTGTTTTTACATCTTATGACCAAAAGAAACAAAAGACTTCTTTTCAAATTTTTATTGTTAGTCCATGCTTGTAGTACGTAATGATCACATTCATTGTGGGGAGTTGGTACAAGTACACAACCCATCTTAATTCTTTAAGTCTTCCTCCCCACCTCCATCTTATCCCTTTCCCATTTGCAAAAGATACATTTTTTAAAAAAACAAATAGAACCAGAGGCAGGCGTGGTGGTGCACACCTGTAGTCCCAGCACTCAGAAGGCTGAGGCAGGAGGATTGCTGCCAGTTCAAGGCCAGCCTGGGCTACAGAGTGAGTTTAAGCACAGCCTGAACTACAAAGGGAGACCTTGTCTCAAAACAATAAAAAATAACCTAAACAGAATGGATCTGGGACCATTCCTGGACAATGGAGGGGTGGCTGCTGTCCAGCCGAGAGGAGTGAAGCTGTTCCCTCTCCATCCGGGGGCCTCATAGCTTTACCCTCAGTAGCTCCTTCCATGGGGCTTCCAGCTCTGCATATAAGGGGCTCCTTTCTGACCCAAGGCCCAGGGACCTGTTCTGTCACTCTGATGAGCAGCAAGGTTGGGTGGGAACCACTGCCCCAAACGGTGAGGTCCACAGCCCAAGCCCACCTGGCAGTTCAGTCCACTGAGGCCCCACTTCTGGCCACAGTGGGCAGTGTCAGGTCCTCACTAGGGCTCGCTGTGCTCTCCTGGCTTGGCCCACGGGGCTGAAGACAACGGTGGCCTTGGGGTCCTAAGCTGCAGGCTGTTGACGACAGTTGCCTCGTTCAGCTAGGCGACCCAGACACACAAACCCTGTTCTATGGTTCCTACTGTGGGCAGAGCTATTTGGGGAGGGGCTCCCTCAGCTACAAACCTGGCTGGCCAAGGTCCTGGCTGTCTTGCAGCCCCGAATCTACAGGGCAACAAGGATAGTGAAAAGGTGCATAAGGAATCCAGCATGCACTGGTTCAAAGTGCTATGAGGGAGATGAGGCAGGCTGGTGACACCAGAAAGGACAGGAGCAGGAAAGTCGTCCTGGGGGAGGTGGCCTTGAGGATCAGCCCTCAAGGAGGATCTGCACTGGTAGCAGCCCTAGTGAAATGGGCAGAACTGAGTGGAAGGGAGGTACTAGGGAGGCACAGAAGGTGCAGGGAGAGGGTGGATTCGGTGGAGTGGGTTGGCTCTGCCTTCCCTTGTAAGCCCCCCACCTTCCCAAACTGGGCCCAGCAGCAGCCCCCAAGGGCTGTGGAAACAGACACTGCCCCAGGCTACTTCTCCATTCCAGGCTGTTCCACCAGGGCCCAGGATTCAGACAGTTCCTGTGAGGGCTAGTGCTGGGGGCCTGGGGCCCACTGCTATAGTTCAATTGCCCATTGCTTCCTGGTGGCTGGGAAGACATCGAGGTCACCCTGGGCTGGGACTTGGTGCAAAGGGGGGCTCCAGAAATGACGTCAGCCTGGTGAAACAAGGTTTGTAAAGCCCTAAGGATGCAATGAGCCGCGTGTGCTGCCAAGAAAACAGACCCGAAGGGTGGATGTCTGTCCACAGGAAGAGACAGTGGGAGGAGCTGGCTGTGCAGTTATGGAGGCCAGCGAGTTCCAAGACCTGTAGGGGAAGCGAACAAGCCAGAGACCAGGAAAGCAGCTGGTAGAGTTCTAGTCCAGAAGCTGGCAGGCCTGAGATCCAGGAAGAGCTGCTGTTTCTGCTCTAGTCTGAAAGCAAGAATACTCCAATGTCCCAATGGCAAGGCAAACTGATGGGAAGCAGGGTCAGCCTTTAGTCCCCCAGGCCTTCAACTGATTGGATGCAGCCCAGCCACTTTCTGGAGGACAATCTGCTTTATCCAATCTAGAGATCTAGATACAGGATAATCAGGTACAGGAACCTGTTTGTGGAAACATCCAAGTAATGTTTGACCAGATATCGAGGTACCCTATGGCCTGGTCCAGGTGACACATAAAATTGACCGTCACAGTGTATTTGATTAAAACATACACTGAGGATTACCATGTCTGATGAGGGTTTTGCAAAGGCAGGGAGCGCGCTGGCAAATAGGGGGCCTTTTTTTCCTGGCTGCCAGGAGCCTAAACCAAGTAAAATCCAAGCCCCTGTGCCAGGAGGGCTGTGGGTGCCAGCGTCTCCCCTCAGGCAAGGCAGGGCACACTCTCCCTGCGCGCGCGCGCACACACACACACACACACACACATCACATCACAGGCCCACCACAGCCACCGCTGCTGCTGTCCTCAGCACTTCCCGGCCCCATCTTGAACACATTAACCACTGCTCTCCCCGGCTGGAGGGAATTACATTTTCCAGGGAGAGAGGGAAAGAAAAGGCCCCCTGAAGAAATAGTCTGCCCTTTCTTCCCTGGAGCGCAGCCTCGGGAACCCCTCCCGGGTGCCCAGATCCCGTTTCAGAGAGGGGAAATCGGCCAGGAGAGAAATGGGCCAAAGAGCCGGGTGTGGATGGGAAGGAGGGAGTGTGGAGGAGGAGCAGGTGGCGGGCAGGCCGAGGGGCCCTCTCCCCAAGCCCGGGCCTCCCAGCCCTCTGCACAGGCTCCTGACATTCATGTCTGAGCTCATTTGCAAATGCTCCCCCTGCTGCCCTGGTGATCAAAGTCTAGCGCTGTTAAGACGCCCTGAGCCTGACTCATTAAAATGCAAGGATGCTCAGTAGTCACTGGGTGCAGAGATGTCAGGTCCATGCCTTGCAGAGCTGGCCACAGGCTGGCAGGGAGGGGACTGAGCCTGCACCATGTACTTCTTATCAACCAGCCAGCCTCTGGCTCAGGACTCCTCCAGAAGCCGTTGGGGGTCCCTTCCTCCCTCCCCAAGCATCCCACGGTCATTAGTGCTCATGGCCTTGGACTTCCACCTGCTGCTGAGTGGCTCACACCTGCCTCACCAGACAGCCAATAAAAGCCTGGCTGAGCCTTGGCCCTGGCCCCCAGGCTGCCCACCCTTCTGGGCTTTGGGGACCACTGGCCAGGGAGGCAGCACACCGCATAGCAGTGCTCTCTGCCATTGCCTGCCTACATCCTGGGCCCTGGCACCTCCCTGCCCTGGGCTCTGGCTGCCCCCTCCAAGGCTGCCAGAGGAAGTTGCCCTCCAGGGCTTCCAGTCTCCAGGTAACTGGAAACATCTGGAGTGCGGGGGTCCCCCGCTCCGAGGGGCTGCTGTAAGTAGGGTGCAAAAGGAAAAAAAGGGAGTCTGTTCCCCAAGGCCAGGTGAGGGGTAGCTTTTTACCTTTAGTTAAACAAGGTGCCGGTGGCTCTGCCCGAGCTGGGGGACACAAGTTTGCTCCTCTCTCTCTGTTTTTAGATGCCATGTATTTCTTACAGTGATTTATGAGCTTTCTAAAGGTAATTACTGATGTGCCTTTTTTGCCTTATACAGTCTAACCGTTAGCGTGTTTTTAGTTATAATGTCTGAAAACTTGATTCAACCAGACAGATACAGAGAAAGGTAGTTATTGCCCATGTATCTTTAAAGTCCAGCAGTAGTGTGCGCTTCAAGTATAGTTGGACCAGGGGTTCAGACTGTCTTCAGGACTTGATTTCCTTCTGATTCTTCATTCATCCCTCTCCTTCTCCATGTGTCAGCTCCCACCCCTCAGCCTCACAAAGTGGCTGCCAACAGTCCCAGGACTTACATCCCTGACTATGAGAGGAAAGAGGTCAGCTTGGTCCCTGCATCCTGAGCAGAAGTCCTGAGAGTCCCTCTGAGTGGGATGACTTGGTGACCTGTTGGAGCTGGGAGATAAAATTGGCCTAACCCATGTGCTCCATCCCTGGAACTAGGAATTAAACCAGACTTCCCAGGTCCCCCAGTAGACATGAGAACTACTGGGAGGAAGAACACAGGCTCCAGACCAGAAGCTGGGCCATTCCATGGGACCTCTGTGCACGGAACAGACTCTTCTGCCAGGCACTGAATTTGACATCTTCTCTCAGGCCCAAGGCAAAGCCAGAAGTCTCAGGGCCACAGCTGCTCTGCACGCTGTCACAGAGGAGGCCATGTCAGGGAGTGGTGAGCCTTTACCATGTGCCATCAGTGGTACCTTCCACCGGCGTGGCAGGGCAGACCAGGGCTGCTCTAGCCCAAGAAATCACACTACGGTAGACCCTCAAGTGATGACCAGCCTGACATTCAACCAACTTGGGTTATAACTGAAATTTTAGTTTTAACTTACAATCAAAGTCTTGAGTTACAGCCCAAATGCTGGCCGCTTGTGCTTCCAGATGGTCTTTGATACAGATTTAACCCTTACAGAGTTCCAAAGGAACATTACAGCATCCTATCCTGCGTGGGGTTCACTGAGAAGTCCTGGGCCAATGTCTCTCTAAGGACACTGAGGTCGGCCTGTATAGAGGAGAGAGACTTTGAAGGCTGTGCAGAGGAGCCTGAGCCTCTAAGTGACCAACTGACCAACTTGGATTACAACCAAACACAAACTAATTGAGTTCATTACTCAGGGTTTCGCACTGTACAACACTGGGCTCATGGGACAGCAGGGATTTCATACTGGTTTATCTGGGACAATCAGCAAGAGGTTCCTGGGGGTGGTGGGGTGTGGGCAGCTTCTTAAGGGGTGGTTGTGGGGGCCATGCAGGGAGCATAGGCCAGGCAGCATGCTGGGGAGAAGAAACAAGGTGATTCACCTTCTGCTTAGGTTTGTTTTCACCAGAGAGAAAGCATTGCTAACTTTAAATGCAGATCCACCATTGTCCGCTGGTACAATGTACATATAAATGTACCTAGGCTGTGGGGGAAGATGTGGGGAACTCACAGCCGGTGGCTCATGGCACAAAGCCCCCAGAGGAACCGATGACTGCTGAGACCTCTGGGGTTGTCCTGCCGCCTATGCCCACAGGAGAGGGTGTTGGGTGAGAGACCACCAGCCTGAGCCCTCAGATGGCTGCATAGTTCCAAGGCCACAGGGCACGCCTGGGGCTGCCAGACCCCAGAGGCAGTCTGGCTCCTCTGGTGGTGACGTGAGCGTTTTCCTTGCTCGGCAGGAGCTTATCCCTCAAAGTGATACTGAATTACTCGCTCCAAACCTCAAGCCTGACAGGCACATGTAATGCCCAGCCTCAGGCCCAGGGAGGGAGCTGACTAGGCTCCCTCCCTGGCAAAGAGACTCATGATGCAGCAATAAGAGGCTTTCCGTGGTGGCCCTGGGACATGGGCAGTGAAAAGATTTTAATCCCATTTCACAGCCTGGAAAACCAAGATATGCAAAGTTAACCGATTGCTCAAGAGACTCATAGTGGGAGGAACTGGCTGTGTGGTTATTATGGAGGCTGGCGAGTCCAGGGCCTGCAGGGGCGGCGGACAAGCAGGCGACCAGGAGGGCAGCTGGGGGCTGGATGATGGCAGAGCCAAGACCCGGCTCCTGGCTCTCAACCAAGGGGCTCAGTCTCTATTGGGGCCTTCCAAGGAGGCAACCTCAGCGCTCTGCTCTGTAAGACGGGAAGAGCTGGGAGGAGCTGGCCTCTGTCAGGCTGGGGGGCTTTCTAGGAGACTCACGGAAACTGAGCCTGGTGGCACACGTCTGTAATCCCAGCACTCAGAAGGCTGAGGCAGGAAGATTGCCATGAGTTCAAGGCCAGCCTGGGCTACATAGTGAGCTCAAGGCCAGCCTGAACAGAGCTACTCTGTCCAGAAAGCGCCCATCATCCAGCAGTGTGCCCAGGAGGGGACATCCCTCAGGAGGACTTGTCACATGTTGGATGGACCTTGAAAGCCAGAGCACTCGGAGAAGCAAGCTTGAAGACAGCTTTCTGACAGATCTTTCCGTCTCTCCCTGCCTCCCTCCTTTCTGGAAAGAACAGAGCAGCCCTGACCACACATTCATTCCCAGAATTAAGTAGCCAAAAAGCACGTCGTCTAGACAAACAGATTTTATGGGTCCAATTAATTCCTGCCAGTCAAAAACTGTCGTGCTTATAAGAAGCCGTATTTAGAATCTGTCATTATGTGGCTCCCCAGGGGACAAGCCTCAGCTCTGATTTCACAGACATAGGCTCACACAGACCCCTGTGGATCCCTGCTTGGGACCTGGCTCTTTTGGGCAGAGCAGAGCTGGGGCGGGCAGGGTGAGGAGCCTGTGGCCGCAAGAAGCCATCAAAGTCCTAGGTGGCTCCTCTCCACCACCTTACGTCAGAAAGCAAGTGGTGGCGTTTTCTTTGGACTGTGTGGCCAGGCGGTGGGCAGCTACTGGAAAGGCAAGTTTAATGGGCTCCCAAATGCCTCGCCTGTCCCTGTGTCTCCAGTTCCCCATCATTTCTGCACTCCTCCAATCTGGAGGTCTCTACGTCTGTTGTGAGCTGTGGGCCCCCATTATCACACTGCTGTCCCTGAAAAGGGACACTGAGCTTTTTTTCTTTTTGTCTCTTTGAGACGTGGTTTCACTGTGTAGTTCAGGTTGGCGTTGAACTCACTATGTAGCCCAGGCTGGCCTCAAATTGATAGCAATGCTCCCGCTTCAGCCCCCCAAGTGCTGGGATGATAGGCATGTGCCACCACACCTGGCGGGGACTTTGATCTTGAGTCACTATTATTAGCCCTTGGGCCTTAGCAGAAAGTGAGGTGAGCACCCAAGCCCCTGAGGGCTCCAAACACAGCAAGCGCCATGCTGCTGACAATGGGCATGGGAGGCTGCACTTCAGGTCAGGCCAGGCTCCTGCAGACCCCCCAGGCCATTTCTAGGCCACCCCTGAGGGTGCTGTCCCCAGCTGGAGACACTTGTGGAAGAGGTTTGGGAAATGCATGGGATATTCTCAGAGATCCTCAAGGCTGGGGCCAAACTCTCCCTGGCCTGAAGGGGGCTGAGCCCAAGCCACAGCCCAAGAGTCACTGGTTTTTCCTCCCAGGAGACCAGTAGGGCTCAGCCTGCCAGAAGGAAAAGAATCAGGCTAGAAATAGGCATCCTGGAAATACATGGTAAATATCTATCCGTCTATCATCTATCTGTTATAGTAAAAGACAGCTTTGCCATAATTGCCATCAGAGTCTTCTCATTTTGGACACACTTATCCCATCATCCTTACTACTTTCTACAGCAGTTCTGGAAGTCCTCTTTCATAAGTGTCTTCAGCCGCTGTTGTGGCTGCCTGCATGTCCTGAACTAATTCAAAATGCTAACCTTTTGTGGTCATTTTGCCTTTGGGGAAGAGCCAGAGGTCGCGTGGTGCCAGACCTGATGAATAAGGTGGATGAGGACACACTGTGATGTTTTTTGTTTTTTGGTACCAGGAATCAAACTCAGGAACTTGTGCTTACACAGCAGGCAGCAGAACCACTGAGCTAAATCCCTGGTCCCACACTGTGATGTTTTTACCGGCCTGCCTTTCTGTTAGATGGTGCTCGGATGCAGCATTCACAGTGTTTTTTATCACACTTCATAAAGACACTCACAAACGAGATCTGCTGCAGAAAGTGGCAAGAACAATGGGATAAGTGTATTTGCAGCAAAAGGGAGAATTTCAAGGGGAATGAATGGCGATGTGTCTTTTACTATAATAAGTTTTTAATTTAAACACTCACTGTATATTTTGACCTACCTTCCCTTGTGTGCACGCACATAGGCAAGGGTGCACTGCTCTCCTGGGGCTGCTGCTCCATCTTCCTAGGAACAGGAACCCTGCACCTAGCCCTGTCCCCTGGCAAGAAGGAGCGTGTCCCCCAGCGACTGTGCTGTCCTCTCTTCCTCCACAGGTTGGTTGTGGGTGCCCCACTGGAAACCAACGGCCACCAGAAAACAGGCGACATTTACAAGTGTCCTGTGATCCAGGGCAACTGCACCAAGCTCAACCTGGGTAAGTGGCCGCCAGCCTCATGCCTGTCCGGTGCAGAGCGGCCCTATGCACATCTGTGTGCAGGGCCCCTGGCGCCTCCTCGCTGCCCCACAAGGTGACCCAGCCGATGCCACCCCCCCACCCCCCCATATTACAGATGAGGAAGCCGAGGGCAGAGAGGGAGCAACTTGCCCATAGTTGCATAGCTTGTCAGGGAGTGGCCAAGCTTCAAAGCTGGGACTCCAGTGTCCCAAACTCATCCCTTTCTTGCCATTAATTTGGGGAGAAAAATCACTTCCTGCCTTCTTTCTGATTGTGAGATCATAGCAGCCACAGCAAACACCCTTGGATAATAAACAGTCCTCACCATATGCCAGGAGCCGGACTAAGAGCATTTAAGTTATTTTCACTCATTGAGCCCCACTACACTCACTTGAGATTCAACTGCCTGACAGTTGAGGGACCACCAGGCGTGGTGGCCTGCCGCCCCAGCACTCAGAAGGCTGAGGCAGAAGCGTCCCAGCAAGTCTGCCCAGCCTGGGTCCAATAGTGAGTTCAAGGTCGCTCGGGCCCAGAGTATCAGTGGGGCTCCCTGGGGAGGTGGGGACGGGCAGGGCAGTAGGCCCAGGAGGAGATGCCAGAGGCTGAAGAGATGAGCAGGTGGATGCACAGGCTGGAACCGTGAGAGCTCCAAAGGTGCAGCCGCCCAGGCCGCCAGCTGTCGGTCACATGGAGCCTGAGGCTCCGCCATCCACATCTATGTCTGTGCCGCCAGGGTGGCGAGGTCAGAGCCCAGCACTGTGGGCCCCAGCTGCACTGAGTGGACCGTGCTAGCTGACGGCCCCACGCCCTGCCATCCCCACCCCACTGCCTGGTCTCTCCTGTGTGTGCCTGGATTGCACACACCCTCTCTCCAGGCCTTGCCTTGCTCACTTGAGAAGTGAGGAGGTCTCCTCTGTCCCTAAGTACTGTAGTCATGTAGATACAGAGGACCAAGAAGCCGAGGCTGTTAAATAAGTGGAGAAGGGCACTGTGGTTGGGGTAGAAGTACGGGCAGCGGCCACTGTGCCCAGAGCTCAGGCCACCACCGGAAGGAGCCCCGGGTCCCAGAGGGGCATGGACACGGAAACAAACATTTAGTTTCCCCTGTTCCCTCGGCTTCTAGCATGGGCCCCATGTCTACAGATGGGGAAGAGACGTAAAGCATTTCTGGAAAGGATTTCTAAGCTGAGGCACAGGCCCAGGAGGCGGTGGGGAGCAAAATGAGTTGGGATGGAGGAAAATCATCTTCCCTTGAGGACTGGTTCTCTCCCTCCCCTCAGAAGAGAATGCAGGGAGGGGGACTATCTGCCAGGCTAGCCCCGAGCTGGAACACCAAGGCTGGGAAAGCTGGCTTCCCCTACAGCCTCCCCAGGGCTGGGCAGCACTGCCAGCAGCTCTGTCCTCCCTCCAGGGACACCTAAGTGGGTGTCAGGCATTCGCACCTCGGTATGAGAATCTATGCTTGCGGCTTCCTTCCCAACACCCAGATAGAGTCGGGTTTGAGGGAGGGCAGGGGCTGGGGAGGTGACCCAGGGCCTCTGAAATGCAGGCTGCCCTTCGTCCTCCATCCTGGCCCGTCAGACAGAAGCACAGAGAAGGGAGCCTCACTCAGCCCGGCGGGCTGGACTAGTCCTCCAAAGGAGCCTTGCTGAAAACTGAGGGGACCCAGGGACATGAATAACAAATAGCCCCCCACCAGCCTCAGGACGGCCCTGGAGCTGCTGTCCTGTGCCAAAGCCAATGCCCCACCCTGCACCTGTCCCTGGGGCCACCATGTCACAGGTCCACGCACCCACAAGATAGGATGCAAACTATTTGAGGTCCGGACCCCCAGAGCCCCCAACAAGGAACTCACAGGGCCTCTCCCTACTGCAGATTGGGGCATCTGCGGTCCAGCCTCTCCCAGCTTGTGTGGAAACGCATGTGCTCCCACACACGCTCCTGGCGAATCCTAGCTCCTTTCCTTCCTTTTGGTGACCTGAAAGAATGATCCCAGAAACTGCCACGGAGACAGCCCCCTCCCCACCCCAGCCAGCTGCCGTCCCGGCTCCCAAATGTCCCTCTTGGCAGCCACGATGTTCCCAGGCAGGGACTTGTCCCTGTAGAAGACACTTGTCAAGTTGCCTGCTCACTACCTGTGGTAGAGAATCCCTCGGGTATACCTGCCAGTTTTTTTGAAGGCCAGAGTAGGGCTAGGAAGAGTAGGAGCTGGGTGTGGTGGCACACATCTATAATCCTAGCTCTCTGGGAGGCTGATACAGGAGGATCACAAGTTTGAGCTTAGCTTTATCGAGTTAGCAAGACCCTGCCTCAAATGAAAAAACAAAAGAGGGTTGGAGACGTAGCTCAGGGCAAAGGCCCTGGGTTCAATCCCCAATACTACCACCACCAAAAAAAATACGAAAGACCTGGGGCCTGAGGGTTGATGGGTTAGGTGGGTGTGAGGGAAGTGTAGAAGACAGTCACAGAGGGAGTCCCACTCAGCACCGAGTTTGGGGTGACCCAGGGGGGTGTTGGGGTCCAGTCTAATGGCTGATGGAGAACAAGATGGGACCAGGAGCTGGAAGGCTGGCTGCAAGCTGCCTGTGTGACCTTGTGCATCTGCCCAGCTTCTCTGAGTCCAGTCTGTCACCTCCTGCTGCCTGTAAGGATGCAACCACATCCTGGGCTGTCTGCAGGACTTGTAGGGACCCAGGCACCTCGGGGCACCAGCAGCAGCAGGGCCTGGGGAGAGGGCAGGCAGGAGAGGGTGCGCCTGACTTGTCCCTTTTACCCCAGGAAGGGTCACCCTGTCCAACGTGTCCGAGCGGAAGGACAACATGCGCCTGGGCCTGAGCCTCGCCACCAACCCCAAGGACAACAGCTTCCTGGTAAGAGCCAGCGCCCCCTGCTCTCCCTTCCACACTCCTTTGTCAGGAACACGCAGGTATCAGCAGGGAAGAAAGAGAAGGCAGTGTTTGGGCCGAGATGGTGGAAACCATTCATTCATTCGTTCATTCATTCGAACACCAATCTGCGCTAAGCCCCCAGAGAAGAGCGCCAGGGACCTGGCTGTGCACAGGGCTCCCTCCGGCCCAGCTGGGACTCTCACTCTCGCTAGGGGAGAGAGGATAAAAAAATAAGAAATGTGCGCCAATGCCGGCAGTGTCTGTCCCTGCCCAGTGAGGGGGACACACAGGCTCTGCACCAAGGAAGGAGGTGCAGGGCATGTGATGGACAACCACAACCTGCGCCCGGCCACCTCACTGGAGCAACCCCTGCCTGTGAGAATGGGTGACATTCGGGGTTCAGAACAGGGGACCAGTGCTTTCTAGAGCCAGGTGCAAGGAGGGTTCAGAGAAAAATTGTCCCAGAAAGCTCAGCAAAAAACACCATCCACAGGGCCAGGGATTTAGCTCAGTGGTTCCGCTGCCTGCCTCGAGAGTGCAAGGATCTGAGTAGGATCCCCGGTACCAAAAAAAACACAAAACACCATCCAAGCCAGGCATGGTAGTGCATGCCTGTAATCCCAGCACTCTGGGAGGCTGAGGCAGGAGGACTGTTAAGTTTGAGCCCAGCCTGGGCAACTTAGCAACTTAGTGAGGGCCTGTCTCAGAATAAAGGCTCAGGGTGAAGGCCCTGAGTTCCATTCTCAGTATAGCAAAGAACAAGAAAAGCGTCACTCGCTCTTAGGTAGGAGGGCTGGTGTCATTCTCTGCTCTGGTCCTTCAGCCTATTTCTGCTGGCAGATGTGGCATCTGGGGCATGGTGCACCAAATGGCTAACTCCGTGGATCTTGAGAACATGGTGGCCCCACCAGGGAAGGTCACGAGATGCCTCCACGTAGGTGCAGGCCACTGCCCTTTGCCATCCCAACCAAGGACAAAGACCCTGGCCCTGTCCACACACACATCCATCAGGGCTCAGTCCCCATGCCCCCTACCCTCTGAGGCTCCTTGTCACAGTCCTGCTAACTTGATTTCTCCTACTTCCCAGGTGGCATGAGCATTTGAGAGGGGTCCCTGGGGCCTCTCTGTAGGTCTCTGCTTATAAATAGCAAGTTTTTATTAAGTTCATTCATTCACTCATCAATTCTCTTCCCCCGCTGATCATCCATCCTGTTCATCTACCTACCTGCCCATACATCCAGCCGCCCACTCACCTTCCCATTCAGTCATCTCTTCTTCCACCATTCCTTCCTGTGTCTGCCCATCGGCCATCTGTCTGTTCATTCATCAGTTTATCCACCCATTCATTATCCATCCACCCATTCGTCATCTATCATCCATCCATTCATCCATCTACACATCTAGCTATTAGTGATCTACTCCCTCATCCTCCCATTCAGTTATCCCTCTTCCACCTCATCCCCTCCTGAATCCACCTATCATCCATCTATCCATTCATCATCCATCCATCATCTTTCCATCCATCCATCCATCCTGCCATTCTTTATTTCCTCCATGCTTCCAAAAATAATTCACAGCACTTCAGCAAAATACACAGATAAAACAACATCTTTAATAGACAGATTTTTTTAAAGTTAATAAAGGAAAGGTTTGGGAATAGAACAATTACTCCCCTAAACCACAAGCAATTACAGCAGGCAGTTTAGCCCAGGGGTCCTTGATGGCAGGACAGGAAGGCGTGGAGCTAGGTTTTCTCTTTCAACACCTCTGCCTTAGAGAGAAACCCATCACCCAGTCCTTCAACAAGGGCCTGATGACAGCAGCTTGGTCGCACATGTCACAGAGGGGAGATGTTTTTTCCTTTCTCTACTAAGAGACCCTGAATTTTGTTGGGGCCCAGCCCCAAAAGTCTGCCCAGTAACAACCTCCAGGTGACTCCTGCAGACAGCAGAGCTAGTTAGTGAGCCCCAAGGGCTGTCCCAGACCCTGTGGGGACAATGAGGTGCGCAGGTAGGGGGAAGAAGTCACACCCTAAAGCACAGGAAGGACAATTCCAAGACCCGTTGTCCCCATGACACCTGAGACCAGGGGAACCAATGCCCATTGCGAGAAAGAACTCAGCTAGACAGGACAGGGATCCTGTCACCCCTGGGTCCCCAGCACTCAGAGGAGTCTGCCTTGGTCATGGAGCTGAGGGCTGGGCCCCAGACCACTGGTCCTGACCCTCCAGGAGCCCCACCCTCTGACTGCTGTGTTTCACAGGCCTGCAGCCCGCTCTGGTCTCACGAGTGTGGCAGCTCCTACTACACCACAGGGATGTGCTCGAGAGTCAACGCCAACTTCCGGTTCTCCAAGACCGTGGCCCCAGCCCTCCAGAGTAAGTGACTTCAGACCTGCAGACCCAAGCTGGGCAGGGCAATCCAGAGAGGTTTGGGCTCTGACCACAGCTGTCCTGTGGAAACAGCCCTGCCCCAGCCCTCTGGATAACCAGGGCAGAGTCACTGCAGCTGGCTGGGCCTCTGTGGGAGTCCTAAGCCTGGCCAGCCTCCCCCAGATGGGCTGAGGCTATCAGGACCGCCCTGGCATCAGAGGGGCTCAGCACAAAACCCCCAAGCATGGAAGCAGTTGCCAGGCCAGCATGTACTGCAGGAAAACTATACATGGCTCCATTCTGAGAGTCACTCGCTTAGGCTACAGTGTGAATGGTGCTCCCTGAAGTTGTGCAAAGCAGTATCCCTGTAGGGTGGAGGCCCTTAGTAATCCTTATCTCAACTGCTCCTGGACCTGAGGGAGCTCAGCCCAGCTTGCCCTGTGGCTAATAGAACACAACCCCCACCACCACCACTCCCAAGAAAACCTGGGGAGTTAGTATCAGGCCTTGGCTCGGGGAAAGCCCAGACATCTTGGCCCTGAGCCTCACTGTTTCCTCTGGGCTGGTACCCTCAACCAGGCAGCTGTGGCAGCTTTATGGCAGGAGAGGGATTAGCACCTCTGGCTGCCTGCAGCCTCTCTGCAAACAATGGCCCAGTCAGTGGAGGGAGTCGGAGGAAGCACCAGGCCAGCAGGGGCTGGAGGGTGAGGGATCCCCTCAGGGGGTGAGGCACCAGAGCCCAGGGGGTCAGGGCTCCTGGGGTGTCCACTAGGGGTCCTCACATCCAAAGAGCTACTGTCCCCTCTGGGCTGAGATGTAACCATGCCAGCATCCCTATGTGTCTGCAGCAGAGGCCTTCAGATCTGGCTGACCAGCAGCCCTGCGCTGGTCGCTTAGCACACACAGGCTCCAGGGTGCCCTTGGAGGTTCTGATCTAGCAGGTGTGGGATAGGCGCCAGGAAGGGGGGGGTGGGGAGAGAGAGAGAGCCCGCACGTGCGTGAGCGCACCCCCAAGAGAGGGTTCAGCCATGGTTTGTATGGGTTATTTTTTTCTGAATAGGCTTGCAGTACATGATGATTCCTTACATTCCTCCTGGGAAGTCGGTGCCCATGCATAACACACTGTAATTTTTTGTTATCTTCTTACCCTCCCCCTCCTCCCTCTTCCCTCCCTCGCTTGGTCCCTGGCTCATTTGCAAAGAATCTATCTCCTCCCTGTTTTCTATTATCTATCTTTTAGTTTGTGCTTTGTTTATATTTTGAGTTTCTCATATAAGAGAAACGATGTGATATTTAAGCTTGTGTATCTGATTAACATTATAGCCTCAAGGTGCATCCATTTTCCTAAAAATGACTCCAATTTTTCTTTCTTTATGGCAGAGTAGTAGTTCATTGTGTGTAAATGCCACATTTTCTCTGTTCATGTGTTGATGGATGTATAGACCACTTCCAAGATGTAGCTATTACAAGTTGTGCACTATAAACATGGGTACACACATATCACTGTAATATGATGTCTTCAACTCTTTCGGGAAGATACCTAGAAGAGGAATAGCTGGGTCGAATGCAATTTCTGTTCTTACTTGTTTGAGGACTCTTCATACTCAGCTGTGTTTAAGGAACCACAATCAAAGGCAGATTCTTCCCAAGGTGTCTTTTTTTAAAAATTGAAATTTCAAAAATAATTAACTAGAATCATAAGAGAGAAATCAGTGATAACAAATTCATTCTAATAATAAAAATGATTGAATATATAAAAGAATCCTGGACCCTACCCACAGATCATAGGAGTTGGTCTCATTCTGTCAGGCTCAGCCAGGCCCCAGGGTTGGGCACCCACACGCTGCACCCAGCCTGCAGGTAGCAAGGACTGAGCGCCTAAGATGCCCCACGGAACACCAAGCCCCTCAGGCCCCTGGGCTCCATGCCACCCACCCCGCTCGCCCTGGCAGCAGGGAGCCAGCCCGGCAACGCAGGCCTTCACAGTGCAAGGACAAGAGTGGCCAGCGCTGAAAAGACACAGAGCATTGATGTAAAGTAGACTTTACAGCAGTGTGAAAATCCACCAGTAAAAATAAGCAGATGTACAGCTATAAAGTGTGCTCTCATCCAGCATCGCCCAGCTGTTGGCAAGGATTGCTTAGATTTTAAGAGGTTTTTATTTTTTACGTTTGTTAGGATGCCCATGTTTTACTCATTTTCCTTGGTTTTTATGATGCCTTTTAATCTGGTATTAATATTACAAGAATATAAAGAAAGCTTTACATTCAGAGGCAGAGATAAAGGCCCAGAGCATGCTCGTGTGATGTCCCAGCCCTGTGAACTCGGGGCTTTGCTTAAGAAAATGAAAAAGCAGCCTCAGCTAAGATGTGTTGGGTGCTTGCTTTGTGCTCAGCCCTGTATTCTTCTAACTCCTCTTCCTCATCACGACGCCTCTTTGACGCCAGAGAAGACTGGGGCTGAGACCCTAAGTGACTCCCCCAGGTCACATAGCCAAGGAGTAGTAAGGCCAGGAGTTGAGCAGCCTAATGCCAAATCCATGTTCCTGGCCCGACACCCTACATCTGTTCTAAAAAATGAAATCCATCCATTCAGGGTGCAAGTGAAGGAAGTGACAAGGAGGGCCTGAACTGGGCAGGCCCAGCTGCCTCGGAAGCAGGGACTCTTCAGCTGGGTCAGTCCCTAATCCAGAGCAGAGGAGTGCAGGCTTCAGGGAGTTTTGTTCAAATAATCCTCAGAGGAAGGAGTGGGACACAGCCAGGGACTCCCAGCTCCTCCCTCGTGTCACCTGAATAAATGTCCAGCCTGAGGATGGCTCTCCCAGCCAGGGAACCACACACGCAGTCCTCCTTCTGTCACCCTTTGAAAGTCACCCTGAAAATCAGAGACTGTCAGACCCTGGCTCCTTGGATGGCCATAACCATGTCCACCTTCGCAGGGTGCCAGACCTACATGGACATCGTCATTGTCCTGGACGGCTCCAACAGCATCTACCCCTGGGTGGAGGTCCAGCACTTCCTCATCAACATCTTAAAGAAGTTCTACATCGGCCCAGGGCAGATCCAGGTGAGCAGTCAGCACTGGCCCCTCCGAGCGGGTCTCTGGAGCCATGGCCCTGGATGTCTTGGGGTGTCAGGAGGTGTCTTCACATGCCTTAAGGGAGTGTAGGTGATAGGGTGAGGCCCCAGGGCCTCCATCCTTGGTGGTACTTCGGGGGACAGTTGGGGGAGCCCTCATTTACAGTTTAGGCACTTTAAGTCACTAAATGTCAAGTCACTCTAAGAAATGACTCTTAACAAGTAGAGCTACTAAAAAGGGAGTGGGGTTTCTCATGAACTGATGAGTTTTCCCTCTGGAAGGCCATCTTTGAGGCTGTCGGGGGTGACCATCCAGTAATTGAAGGGCACTTGTCCCAAAGGAACTCCATGGGCCCACCCAACAGTAACATTTTATTGTTGGATCCCTACCACAGGTCATTAAGGGTTTTTTGTTAATTAGGAAAGCTATTAATATTGTCATTGCTTTATCAACCTTGCAGATGAAAGGACCTCTTCACCAAGACCCTTCACCCAACCTGATCCTCATATTTAAGATTTCCATGCTTTGCTCAACAAGACAATCTATGGAGCCTTTCCCTAAATCCCAAAGTCTCCTTTCTCTGAGTGCACCCCCTCATCCCACAGAGCCATGTGTTTATTCCAGAACTTTCCAGAACCTTCTTCCTTGGGCTCTAGTTACTTCTTGGGAAAGACAACTCCTTACTGCTGAACTGTCACAGCCAGAGGTCTAAGTTTCAGGAACAGAGACATTCTTTTCCCTTCTCTGCCTTGCAGGTTGGAGTTGTTCAGTACGGAGAAGACGTGGTCCATGAGTTTCACCTCAATGACTACAGGTCTGTCAAGGATGTGGTAGAAGCTGCCAGCCACATAGAGCAGAGAGGAGGAACAGAGACCCGAACAGCATTTGGCATCGAATTTGCTCGGTAAAAAAAAAAAAAAATTCAGATCTCAAATACTGTTTTAGTTACCTATAGCTGTGTAACAAACTACACAAAATTTAGTGTCTTGAAACAATGTTTTATTCCTCAAAGTTCTAGGGGTTGACGGGGCCCAGCTAATCAGTCCTCTCTTGGGTTCTCTCCTGTGGCATCAGTCTGGGACACCTGGGGCTGGTGTCACTTGAAGGCTCCATTGGGCTGGACATCCAAGATGGCACGCTCACGTGACCAGCCAGTGTTGCTGGATGCTGGGTGGACCTGGGCACCTGAGCACCCACATGTGACCATGTGGCTTGTTTTGCTCATGTCATGACACCTGAAGAGTACTCTCCCAAGAGAAAGCTCCCCTAGAGACCCAGGCAGGTCCTGGGAGGCTGCCTGTCCCCTAGCCTAGAAGTCCCAGTGTGTGACTTCGGCCACATCCTATTGGTGGAGCAAGTTACTAAGGCCAATCCAGGTTCCAGGGGGAGAGAATTTGTGCCTTTTGATGGCAGAACAACAAGGTCACCTTCCAGAAGGGAATTGGGCCACTTTGGAAAACACATTCTGCCACAGACACACTGTAAAAGTGCAGGTCCCATAAGGGTGGAACCTCTTTGTGGAAGAAATAGTCAACTATGCCAAAGGCATTTACATTTTAAATGTCTAAACTTCATGCCTATGAGTTCTTCTAGAGCCCACAGCACCATTACCTTATCGTCCCACCTCATTTAGGGTTAGTTGATGTGTTAAAATTCCAGGACATAAGAGCAATTTAGCTGTATCATGATTTCATGTGGTCAAAAGATTAAGATCTTTCCAACCCCACAACTTCTTTTGATTAAGTCACTGCTTAACTAGTGTATTTCTGTTTGCTGATAAAACTCCCTGGAGCTTTTCCTAAGTGAGTGCGTTCCCCTGTGGGAAGATGGCTCTGTTACTGGTCCACAGAGGAACAGACCATTCTGCTGTTGACCTGAGACCCCAGCCAGCCCTTGTGAAGTGGCCGAGTGACGAAGGAATCTGGTCACCACCGCTATCACTTTCCCAGTGGGAAGCAAACTGACTCATACCGGGATGAAGCCTTCTATTTTGGTCTCATTTTGCAGCCCACCAACCTCAGGTCGATTCCTCTTGTGTGATTCACCAGGTAGTTTAAACCATTCCTGACTTGTGAGCACAGCTGGGGTTGCAAGTGAAGTTTGAAATCCTGACCTTCCAGCCTGCCAAATTCACATCCCAAACTTGCTGCCTCTATTTATTTGTTTGTTTGTTTGTTTGGTACTGAGGATTAAAGCCAGCACCTTCTCACTAAGTCGTTAAGTTTCCTAAGCTGGCCTTGAACTTTTTGATCCTCCTGCCTCAGCCTCCCAGAGAGCTGGGATTACAGGCTTGTGCCACTACTCCCAGCTCTGCCAGTAAGGTGAAAACTTTTCTCTCCTCTCTTGTTATTCATAATGACTTTTATTCTTTTTTTCCGTGTACCTACTAAAGGGCAAAGATCCAGGCTATGGACTTGGATGGTTACAAAGATGGTAACCTGCCTTAGCCTCGGCCTTGGCAGCCCCCAGCCCAACAGAGGAGCTCTCAGGACTGTGGACCCTGATCCTAACTCAGTGGGCACTGGAGAGGAAGGTACCCTGGGAGCTTCCCCTGAGACAAGTGGGAGCCAGGCCAGTGCTAAGCAGAGCAGACGTGACTCGGTGATACGTGCTGAACATCCGTGGCTCACTATGGTTTCTCGCTTGGTGAAACCTGCTGTGAACACAAAGCTCTCACTACTCTCAAGGAATTTATAATCTCATGGGCAAAGGAACAAAGCCAAGTCCCTTTACTCACCACAAAATCCCAACTGAAAATCTGGTAATTCTGCTGATCTTCATGCTGTTACAGATTCGTAGACACTCACACTGTCCTGTTCTTGGTCCTGAAATTTTTCTTCGCTCCATAAAATCTGTCCTTCCCCTGCCATTTGTCTTTCTGCGTGGAGCCTTGTTGCTGGGCCTGACCCTTCAAGGAGGCCACGAAAACATCTAGAATATGGATCGGGCTGACACCCAAGATCTGCTCAAGTGAGCTTTGGGGCCACAGCTCGTGCTAACATGAAGGGGTTTTTTTTTTTTTTTTTGGTACCGGTGATTGAACTCAGGACCTTCTGCTTGGGAGGCAGGCGCCGGAGCCACTGAGCTAAATCCCCAGCCCTGAAAGGGTTTTTCTAAGTGCACACATCCAGAATATCATGAGTCGCTAAGTCAGTGGCAGATGGCTTTTCCTCTTTGCTGGTCAAGTGAAGAATTCTGAGCTAACTTAGTCCAGGTCTTGTGAATTCCTCGACATCCGAATCACACACAGCAGCTCCCCAGCAGCGCCCCCCCCCCCACACACACACCTGTCTTCTGATCTTTCATATCTCAAATCTGAGGCTGTCCTCCTGCCTCACCATGGGCCGGATCCACGAGCAGTCGCCCCAGAGTCTGCGAGTCCCATTTAGTTTCGGATCCTTATTGGGAATTCTACCTGCTGGGCCAGAATCCTGGGTGAGACCACATTTGTCCTTCTCAGAACTTCAGGTCTAAGGAGTGTTGGCCACAGGGCAGAAAGGGCCAGTTTCCCATGCTTTAGACCAAGTGGCAGTACCAAGAGCTCCTTTGCCATGTTGAGTGTGACTGGGCCAACCCTGTGTCCCTTGGGCTCAGTGGCTCAACAGATGGGCCACACTCAGGCTCTGGGCAATGGAAACACAGTAAAAAGTAAGAGTAATATTTTCCATGAATCTGATATTGAGTATTTCCCAAAATAGAATCAAAGCAGCCCTGTGGGAAAAGCCAGTACAGTCAGGCTTCCTGACACACAGGTGATGGCCAGCTGTGTGCTCGTTGAGTTACCCTGGCCCCTCGCCTTCTTGGGCCTTAGCAAATGGTGTGCAACTTTTGAAAACTACTGATGCCCAGGCCAGCCCCCTGGAGAGTCTGATCTCGATATTTTTTTAAACTCCCCCAAGAGATCCTAATGTGCAACTGGGATTCTGAGGCACTAACTTAGCTCCCCTAAAAGTCACTAGTGGCTTCTGAACTCCCTTCCTGTGTCCTCCTCACTCCCTCTGTCTGCCCAAAACAGCAAGATCAGGGACCCAAAGGGGGTTTTTTTTCCCCTTAAATTCTTTTATTGGTACATTTTAGGTATACAGTACATTTACATTTATCATTGGGTGCTTGTACCTATACATGATGTATCTTGGTTCTTATTTTTTCCCCATTACCTGTGTGCCCTTCACCCCTCCACCCTTCCCTATTTACATATATTGTTTCCATTTTTTTCCTTTTCTCATAATTTTTCCTTTCCCTTCTTTCCTTTCCCCCTCCCCTCCCACCATCCCTGCCCCTTTGGACCTTTTCCTCCTATTTCAAATTATCAATTATTCATTTTAATCATTTTAATCCTATTTACACTCTCAGTTTCTTACACTAGAGAAACTATTCGGTATTTACACATGTGTGTCTTATTTATTTCACTTAAGAGTATGGCCTCAATATGTATCCATTTAGCTACAAATGTCTCTAGTTTCTCCTTCTTTATGGCTGAGTAGTACTCCATTTTATAAAAATACCAGATCATCTTTATCCAGTTTCCAGTTGATGGGCACTTGGGCTGTTTCCAAGCTTTAGCTATTACAAACTGTGCCTCTATAAACATGGGTGCACATATATCACTGGGATATGATTCTTTTAATTCTTTGGGGAAGATCCCCAGCAGGGGAATAGCTGGGTCAAATGGGACCTCTAGCCCTAGTTCTTTGAGGTATCTCCATGCTGATTTCCACAGTGGTTGCACCAGTCTGCACTCCCACCAACAATGGAGAAGGGTTCCTTTCTCCCCACAACCCCGACGGCATTTGTTATTGGTTGATTTCTTGATAGCAGCCATTCTTTGTGGGGTGAGGTGGAATCTCAGTGTTGTTTTCATCTGCATCTCTCGAATGACCAGTGATGTTGAACATTTTTTCATATGTTTATTTGCTGCTTTTACTTCTTTGTCTGAGAAATGTCTGTTCATTTCAGATGCCCATTTTTGAATTGGGTCTTTGAATTTGGGGGGGTTGATTTTTTTCATTTCTTTATATATTCTAGATAGTAGGCCTTTGTCTGAGGTAGAGCTGCTAAAATTTTTTTCCCACATTGTAGGTTGTCTCTCAGCTCTGTTGGTTGTTTTTCTTGCAGTGCAGAAGCTTTTTAATAAGATGAGATCCCAGTTGTTGATTCTTTGTGTTAGTTCCTGAGCTACTGAGGTTTTGTTCATAAAGTTCCTATGCCAATGTCCAAAGGGGCTTTTTAAAGTTTAAAAATTTGCAGAAGCAGGGTGTGGTGGCACACATTATCCCAGTATCTGGAAGGCTGAGGCAGGAGGATCACCAAAAGTTCAAGGTCTGCCTGGGCTATAGAGTGAGTTCAGAGACAGCCTGAACTACATAGGAAGACACTGTCTCAAAAAACCAAAATAAATTAAATAAAAACATGTAAATCCAAGCCCTACCTGAGCAGCTGGGGAAAGAGCAACCTGCGTGTCACCACTGCTACAGCTTTAAACCAAGGTCCCAAGGTGTCGGCCCATTGTGTTGCCCAAGGAGCCCAGTCCTGGCCTCTGGGGCCTCCCTGTCCTCACCTCCCCCCATGACCCGCTCCTACCCTGGGTTCCAGCTCCGAGGCCTTCCAGAAGGGCGGAAGGAAAGGGGCCAAGAAGGTGATGATCGTCATCACGGACGGGGAGTCCCACGACAGCCAGGACCTGGAGAAGGTGATCCAGCAGAGCGAGAGGGACAACGTGACGAGATACGCTGTGGCCGTAAGTCCTGCTCTCAGGGGCTCGGCCATCGCAGCCCTGGGGGCCCTGGGTGTCTTTGCAGCACAGCCAGGGTCCGGGGCCTCCAAGGGGCCGCTCGTTTCGGCCTCTTCTGCAGCACAAGGTTAAACTCTTCTTTAGCACTGAGCAGGCCTGGCCATAAAAGCTGTGGCCTTGTTTTTTCCTTCCTTAGCCAGGAAGTTTCAGAAACCTCAAAAGCTAGAAAACGCCCCCGAGCCTCACAGCTCCCAGAACCCCGGGGCTTGGTGCTGTCCCTGTGAGAATCTCCCTCAGATGCAGATGGGCACCTCAAGCGGTACTCCTGGCTCCAGCCCACCAGGGCCCCCAGGTCGGGTCACAGGTGTGTTGGGGAGGAGGTCGGGTCATGTCCTGCTTTGCCGTCCCTGCCCCTGTTCCCTGGCAGGTCCTGGGCTACTACAACCGCAGGGGCATCAATCCAGAAACTTTTCTAAATGAAATCAAATACATCGCCAGCGACCCCGACGATAAGCACTTCTTCAATGTCACAGATGAGGCAGCCCTGAAGGACATTGTTGATGCCCTGGGGGAACGGATCTTCAGCCTAGAAGGTGAGCCTTGCAAGACGAGAGGGGCTCCGAGTCCTGGGTTTACCGCAGACAAATTCCAAGGAGGAGTTCCAAGCCCACAGAGCAGAGGTGCTTAGCAAGAGTCCTTGCTTAATCAAGATGCCAACAACGGTGTGTTGCTCCTGCTGGAGGTGGAGGCATGCACTTTACAAACAGCCCCAAAAGGTTGATGTGCTGATAGGCTCTGCATTCTACTCTGAAGGAGGCAGGGCCCCCATGCCTGGCAAGGAGTGGGGTTTGAACCAAGGCTGCCTGATTTGGCAAATATACAGTGCTTGTGAGCCAGGTGTGGTGGTGCATACCTGTAATCCTAGCACTCAGGAGGCTGAGGCAGGAGAACTGCTGCAAGTTTGAAGCCAGCTTGGGCTACATAGTGAGTCCAAGACCAGCCTGAGCTACACAGACTGTCTCAAAAAAAACCAAAAAAAAACATGCCTGTGAAAGGCTCATACTAAAATATTATGCATTGTTTATCTGAAGCTCAGATTGCACCAGGCAACCTGTATTTTCTCTGGCAACCTTAGTTTGAGACACACGGGCCCCACTTCATAGCCTGGAACCCTCAGTTTCCATGTGCCACTTTGTCTTGGTCCACCAGAGCAGCCTTTGCAGGGTTTCTTCCCATTGCCTCACCCCCGGGATCCAAGGTGCATCTTGATGTGCACGGATTTCATGTGCACTGTGCCTTGCTGTCTCGGGTCCTTCCAGCCTGGGCTTTGGACATCTGGGAGGGTTCTAAAAGCATACAGGAGACAGTGTCCCTCAAAGTCTGATTGCACAGGAAATGCCACATGGACAGAGATCAGAATGGCCCACGGAAGCAATGGTAGATGAAGACACAGTGTCAACTTTGACACCCACAGCAGAGCTAAATATCAAAATCAACATCTTCCTCCCCAAATGGTCACCTTGGGTGACCAGAGCATCCTTCCAATGAGCCCTGCTGTGGAGAGGGCCTTTGGGCACACGGGGGCTTCCCTGTGAGGAACTGTGGGGTGACAGGTCTCCCTACTGCTGGTCAGCTTGGTGTTCAGAGCTCTCCGCAGGCAGCTGGTACATAACAGGGATGAACAAAGTGCAACTTCCATCTCTTGCTAAAATGTCCGTGATTTCCATGCATTTTCTCGATTTCCCTACTTCAGCAGTCATTTACGGTGCCTGTTCCCTGTAACCTGACTCGTCCCGTGCCCCTTTCAGAAATGACTACTCAGTGTGCTACCTGGAAAGCGCTAGGTGACAAGGGCAGGGGATGCTGGTGGCCCTGCAGGCCTCAGCCTCAGGGCCCCCTCAAAGGAGACACCCCCCAGGAAGCGGAAGTGTGCACTGAGCTCTGTCTGGTGCTCAGCAGTGAGGCCCTGGGCTAACATCTCACTGTCCTTGTGTCCCTGTTTTAGGCACCAACAAGAACGAAACGTCCTTTGGGCTGGAGATGTCACAGACAGGCTTCTCCTCGCACGTGGTGGAGGTAAGGGGTCCTGCGTGGCTGCCCTCGCGCTACCTCTCGGGTGCGCCCTCTTGCATTCCCCAGCACCCTTGGCTGGTACGGTCATCCCTCCTGGCACAAGTATGTCACCCTCTCCTTTGCTCTTTCCTGGGTCTCTGCCTCCCAGAATCCCCAGTGGGCAGGAAGATGAAAGTCAAAATCTGCAGCTTTTTTGCATTCTCTGTCCTAGACCTCTTCAGATGTGAGCAGAGAAACCCCTACTCCCACCCGGAAGGGGCGCTGTGCAGGACACTGATGGGGACATTTCTCTCCGGGGCCAGGGTCCCCTCTAGGCCACAGAACCTGGTGCAAAACTAGGTCTCAGGGCAGGGATTGCATGCACCTTGCCAGCACCATGGTGTTCAAAGTGTCCTAGGCGTGGCGCTTGGGGTGTGGTCCCCGTGTCCATGCTGGAGGGCTTCCAGGGGCTCTGGCTCTGGTAGCTGGCTGTGTGGACCCCAACTTTGCACACTAAGCACTGGATTGCAGGGATCCCATGCGGCCCGGCCTCAGAGGGAGGGGCCCAGGCTTCTCATCTACACTGGTGCCTGGGGCCCTAGGGCTCAGCCCTTCCCTTCCAGCTACAAGTCCATCTTCCCACTGAGATGTCCTTACTCTTCGAGGCGCACAGGGCAGGAGTCCTTGTTCCCAGGATACAGACAAGGAAATCAAATCACAGAGAGGCTAAGTGACCCACTGGAGGAGGATTAGTGAGAAAAACATGAGCACTGGCCCTCCCTTCATACCAAGCCAAACAACTGCTCCCTGAGACAGCAGGGAGCTTGGGGGTCTGAGTCAGAATCCAGATTGGAGCGAGGCGCGCACATACTGTGCCACAGACAGATGGACGGGAGCATTACTCGCACTCAGATATTCCCAAGCTACATCTAGACAGGTACATGTGCCAAGCCCTGAACACAGCGAGATGCAAATGCAGCTGCCTTGGTGCAGGAACAGCCCAGTGCCTGTGCACAGCCCACACACTTCGCCAGGCAATTCCTGCACCCCTTTCCTGCTCCCAGGAGCCCTGCAAGGTCTGTAGGTGGTGATCCATACTGGGTTTGAGGTGGCCGGACCTGCCAGATTTCCAGTGCTTTCTCTGTGCTGGGTAGGGGAGGAGTGGAGTTGGCTTCCCGGCTCCCCAGAACCCCCAGTCCCAGGGAGGGGAACTGGGCAATGGAAGGCAAGAGCATCCACTTGCAAGTCCTGTGCTTTGGCAACTGACTCTGGGGTCCTGGCGGGTCCGAAAATGCAGCAAGGAAATGCAATTTAAGGCAACCAGCATTTGTCAAATGCAACTGAAGCCTCAAAAGGAGTCAAGATTCTTGCCACGAAGAGTCGGGTTGCCAAGAGTCAGGATCAGCAGTCCTGGGCTGCAAGAGCAGGATCAAAGAAAAACTTCAGAAAGCAAAGGAGTGGCACTATTGCGGTAAGCTTTCTGGCACTGTGGCCAGCCATGGAGCTGCTATTTTAGAGCACAGAGGTCGTGACCATCATGGTGACCATCCTGTCCCCAGGCGCCTGGTGCCTCAGCCCTCAGAGGCCCTGAGCAGGTCCGGAGCCAAAGTGAGTGCCTGTCCCAGGCGAGACTGGGGTTCCCTCCCTCCAGATGTGGGCGCCCATGGCCTCTCGAAGCTGCTGCCTGAAAATGTGCCGGAGCCGAAAGCTTCCTGGGCCTGTTCAGTGACATGAGAAGAAAAGGTCCCCACCCTGGGGAGGTGGGGGCAGAGGAAAGGCCCGGCTTCACATCACCTGCTTTCCAGCAAGGACCCAGCCCGTAAGCCAGCAAGGGCAAAAGCAGCGGAAAAGAAGACCTGCACCAGGGCAGAGAGGGGACCCCAGGACATCACCTGGCCACTGCAGAGTCCATGGCCACAGGCCACGGGATGATGACAGAAGCTCAGTGCTACAAGCAGCCACAAATGCTAGTCTTGATGCAGAGAGAAGACAGCATTTTCTGAAAATGACCATCCAGAAGGCTAACGACGGAGTCCTGGTCAAGATTTGGAACAGATTTTTAAGCCCATGGTTCAATGAACATTTGGAAAATGCATGCAAAAGTCATTAAGAGTAGGACCAGCTCTACTGTGCCCACTGCAGTCAGTGAGCTCCCTGTCCAGTTGGATAATCAAGCAGAAGCTTTATGACTGCCAGAAGCATGAGGAAAGGAGCCCTCCCTCCAAAGGGGAAGCAGACGGAAGAGTCTAACTCCGGGGCCTCGAGGGAAGATGCAAAAGAGGAGAGGGGACTGTGAGTAAGTGGTGCCCATTGACCAGCGTGGGCTCCGCATGGGATTTGACATCAACCCTTCTACCCTGAGGTCCATAGGGCAGCCCCAACACCAGGAGCTTTCGGAAGGAGGCAGTAATTTTAGAAGGGTGAATCCTGCCTACCAGTAAAACCTTGGCTGCCACCAAAATGGAAAGGGAGAGCTCATTTTTCTTTTTCTGTAATATATGGGTGTGGGCTCTTTTCTTGCAAGTGATCAAGCCCTGTTCAGGTTTGAAGGAGACCAAGGTCATGGAGCTGCCTGTGTCCCCGGCCTGTGCCTTCCCATAGGCCCTGCTGGTTTATGGATGGCGAAGGCTGCTGGCCGTTATCAAAGGTCCTCAGTAGTTGAGGCCTTAGCAGTGTGATTTTTTTTCCTGTGGGTTTTGCATTTGAACTAGTTTCACATGTCTGATTCAATAAAAAATAAGAAAACCTAGCTGGGCACAGTGATGCACCCAGCCACTCCGGAGGCTGAGGCAGGAGGATTCCAAGTTCAAGCCCACCCACCTGCACAAGGATCACCCGCCCTGCCTCCACCTGGCCCCATAGCTGAGCTTGGCAGAAGCCGAGGCAGGTGGCAGGAAGGGCTGCTGGCATCCGAGTCCTACCTAACCCCGCTGCTGCCCAGCCACGCAGGCTCAGGCAAACCACTTAACCTCTCTGAACTTCAGACTCTGTGAAGATGTCTGATGAATATCCCTAGAAATGAGGGATATTTTCATGAGGTTTGGACCTAAAGGTTCATTTCAGAACTCACCAGTAAATCAAGTGGGGTTTTGTTGAACTCTTCCTAACTCCCCTGCTATGCATCCTCCCCTCCCTCAGTTGGCCCCCTCCCAAGACCCCCAGATAGCCTGTCCTCGCCCACCAGACCTTCTCACCTGTGTGTGGCTACCTGGCTGTGAAATCAGATTCATTTCCTGTGCCCTCAGTCTTCCCCGGACCCCAGAGGGGACCAGGACCAGGTACAGAGCACTGCGCTGAGAATTAAACATGGTGCTACTTACCACAAAAAATATGTTAAAGCTGAGAAACCTGGAGCAGAGAGACAGAGACAGAGGAAGCTACGCAACTCGAGCCGAAGTTGGACCCAGGAGCATCTGAGCCCGAGTCCTGCTCTACCCCCAGCCAGGGTTCTCACCCTAGGCCCTGGCAGTGCTTGCGGGCACTGGGCCCAAACTGGCCCAGCTGGGAGCCACTGCCCAGGACCACACCACCTGGCTTGGGATGTGGCTGCCACGGACTCTGGGAATGTGGTCAGAGAGGGTAAGGGACTTGCCCAAGGCCACAGAGCAAGCCAAATGCCAGGCTGGGATTTTAACCAGGGAGTTAAACTGGGTAGAATAGAAAAATATCCTCATGTTCCTCAAAGTCCAGTCTGGACACTGCCTCTTCCAGTTTCGCTCCTGTCCCTCATTTTATGCCATTTTGTCCCCCAGAGCTGGAGCACCTTTTTCTGAGAGTGGGTTTGCTGGGGACAGGGAGGGCCACATGGCACCAGGGGGTGTGGGGAGGAGTGGGAATGTGAAGGCCACCAGAGGGACCCTCAGGACGTCACAAGCTCATCCTGGCCAAGGGCACCCAGGCACTTTGAGTCTGGAGAAAATCTGAAGAGGTTGGTGGGGAAAGCCAGGCCGGCGGCCAGCCGGGAAACAACTGGGCATCCCACGTGCCACACTTCAGGCTGGTACAGGTCCCCTCAGGGTGGCCTTGCAGCTGCCCAGATGTGGAGCTGCCCGGTGCTGTGGCTCCAACACACCCTTCCCCAGCCCTCTCTGAACCTCAGCTGCTGCTTTGTGGAGATCAGATACTAACTGCTCTGTGCCCTCGGGGGCCCAAATGGGCACTGGATGAGAAAGGGCTGGACAGCCCGGAGCTCGGCCCAAGGGTGAGGGATGTTGGTGCTGACTTCGGACAGCGGGAGTGTTCAAGTCCCTGGCCCAGTCCTGGCTTCCCCAGCTGAGGCCAAGCACAGAACAGGAGGAAGACAGCTGATTAGAAAGCACGATGTTAAACATAACCAAGCATTGGACTTGCCCAAGAGCACTTATTTATGGCTGTGAAAATGCGGCTCGGAGTCAGGACCACCCTGGGGAGCTGGTGTTTCTGAACCCTCTGAGAGATCAGCTTGACCCAGGAACCAGCAGGGTGCGGTGACATCACCTGCTGTGTTTTACAAGCTCAAAGCTGGGATCTGACACACTGCCCCACCCCTGGATGGGCCCTCCACGGATGCTGGCCTCCCCGCTAACTCACCCACTTGGGTCTTCCTGTGCCCCACTACCTTGTGGCTTTTTATGCCAGGTTGGTAGAGGGGCAGGAGAAGGGCCCCATGGGGGGCAAAGGGACCCAGGGCTCAGGAGATGACTGTGGACATGGAAACATGAGGATGCCCTCCTGTCTTCCTGGTGGGCAGGAGTCCTTCCAAGCCCTGGGAAACAAGTTCCAGTCCTTGGGGTGTTGGCTGTCACAGATGCGGTCCTGTGTTATCTGTCTAGCCTCATCTCCAGCTACTCCGTCCCCTCACTTCAAGCTCTAGCCCCACCAAACAGCTTTCAGTTCCTCAAAAGCAGACGCCCTGACCTGTTCCAGCCACAGGGCCTTTGCACAAGCTGCTCCTGGCCCTTTTCCTCCCCTCTAGCCCCACTCCCCTCTGGCCCAACCCATCATTCTGGTGCTGGGAAACATCACTTCCTTCCAACTGCTTCCTGACCCCCATCTCAATCTGAATGAAGCCTTACTGTGATTGCATTTACCACAGTTTGCAGCTATATGTTTCCTTGAATGTTTGTTTAATATCTTTGAGCTCTGGGAGGACAGGGACAATGTCCCCAGCACCAAGCAAGAGCCTGGCAAAGAGCAGGTGCTAGGTGAACTTGTACTGAAGATGAAGGAGTGGGCTTTTTCTTTTTAACTGACCCATGTATATTTAAGGGGTGCAGTGTGGCATTTGGGCCATGTGAACAGGGTGTGGTAATCAGGAGCAGGATTCGCACAGGAAGCCAACCTAGACACCCAAGAGAGATTCAGAAGAAGGTCACAAGGAAGGGCTGACACCCAAAAGGGGTTGGTTGGTTTGGTTGTTTATTTGTTTATTTTTTGAGACAGGGTCTTGCTCTGTACTTCAGGCTCTCCTTGAGCTCACTACATTGCTCAGGCTGGCCTTGAACTCATGGCAATCCTCCTGCCTCAGCCTCCCAAGTGCTGGGATTACAGGTGTCCACCACCACACCCAGCTCCTGAAGGGTTTTGAAGCCCAAGCAGGAGTGCAGGTTTGGTCTTAGATTTGGAGTTTATCCTAGAACAGTGATGGCGATTTTAGAGCTTTCAGTGATAACAAACAGTTGGCTGCAGTTTGTATGCCATAGTTTCACCGCTGCTGTCCTAGAATGTCCCTTTTTTCTAAATTCCCATCCTGGGGACCCAATGCTGGGCCATGTTGAGCTGAGGATGGGCTGGAAGTGAGGGTGCTCCGTAGTGAACCCTAAACACGGCAGCTGCCGGAGGCCTCCCCAGCTGCTGGATCTGACGTGTCCCCTCCCGGGCGCCAGGACGGGATTCTGCTGGGTGCCGTGGGCGCCTACGACTGGAACGGGGCTGTGCTGAAGGAAACGAGCAGCGGCAAGGTGATCCCTCTGCGCGAGTCCTACCTGAAGGAGTTCCCTGAGGAGCTCAAGAACCACGCCTCGTACCTGGGTGAGGCCTGGGGTGCAGGACACGGGGAGCGGGCTGCAGAATGAACGGGGTGCAGGGGGCCAAAGCCATCTCTCCAGCCGGCACATAACAGGCTCCTCATACACAGGGATAGGGAGTGACACTTGGTTCCCCACTCCGAGTGTGCCCATGGGGGTCTTCAGAGCTCCCCGCCCCTGCCAGGGTCACAGCACATGAGGCAGTGTCCCCAGGACAGGTGCCAGACTGGCAGAAAGCCGCACTGTCTGCGTCAAGGCGAGGCTGGCCGAGGTCAGGGCTCAGAGACCAGCCCATTTCCTCCCATGGCAGGGTACACAGTGACGTCGGTCGTGTCCTCCAGGCAGGGGCGGGTGTACGTGGCCGGAGCCCCCCGGTTCAACCACACAGGCAAAGTCATCCTGTTCACCATGCACAACAACCGGAGCCTCAGTATCCGCCAGGCTCTTCGGGGCGAGCAGGTAACGGAGTGCACAGGTCCCTCCCTGTGGGGCGGGCAGTCCCCAGCCCCTGTGTGTGGTCCCCAATGCAGCATACACTTCAGCACTGTGCAGCTGAAGGCATCTTGGCCCAGCATTCATTACTGCCCTGAAACAGCCCCAAGCCTGGAAAACTGGGGGGAATTCTCACCTCCATGTCCTGGTCCTCTTGCCTTTGGGCACTGGCCGAACCCCTGCTGCCGCTGCCAGCTTCCTCCAGCCCTTTGCTGCAGGCAGCATCTGGTTATGGCACCCAGACCTGGCTGCTGGGGCCCTGAGACATCCCGAGGCAGTCACACCTGCCAGTCACCTTCCTGCTGCCAGGGGGGTCTACTCGCAGCAAGGCCCCATGGGGCTCTTCGGGTGCCAGCTCCTCCCCTTTCCCTGGAATGGTGTCAATGCAGAGTGGGCACAATGCCACTGCCCCACCTGGGTGTGGTAGGCAACCAGATAGTGACACAAAGAGTCTTGTGTTGGGCAGTCATGAATGCAAATAGGAAAGCCAAGATAAAGAAAGGGTCAGAAGCCAGGCTTGGTGGTGCATACCTGTAATCCTTGTGCTCTGGGAGGCTGAGGCAGGAGCATGACAACTTAATGACTTAGTTAGATTCTGTCTCAAAATAAAAAAAATTGTTAAAGGGCTGGGGATGGAGCTCAGTGCAAAGGCCCTGGGTTTAGTCCCCAGTGCCAAAACGGAAAAGGTTAGAAATCACTGCAGTAGCCAAGAAATCTTTGGTCCTGGGAAGCTACATGGCTTTTCCAAGATATATAGCAGGTTCACAGCTGGAGCAAGTGAAGGGTCCAGGCCTGGGATGGGCTCTCTGGCACTATGCCCCCTCCTGACCCCTGCGTCCCCAACCCAGGCCTTACTTCTCCTGAGTGGCCATGGCCCCAGCGCCCTGGGCCTGAGCTGAGCCCTGTCCAGGGCTTTACCTGCCTGCCTTTCCCAGCTCGCCTGCTCTGCGCCCTCACCCACCACTATGAGGCCTCGCTCCTCCCTGGGGGGCCTAAGTCCTACAGCTCCTCTCCCACCCCTGGGGCCACCACTACCTCCTCCCTGCCTGCCTGGCTGCCTGGCTGCCCCAGGCCAGCTCCCTGGAGAACAAGGGCCAGACCTTGAGTGCTAGAGGGAATTTGCTGATGAATTTATGACATTTTTTCAGCCCAGTTCGACCCCAACATCCGAATCAGAAACCACAGTGCTAAAGGCAGCTGAATTAAATGGATTCCAAGTCACTGTGACCCACATAGGAGAGGCCACAGATTTAGACCAGCATCTCCCTCCCTCCCTACTTGCTCTGTCTGCCTCTTAATTACTCCACGTAGACCATCTCTCCTGCTTCCCACTCCGGGCTTATCAGCTGCTCTTTCCCTCGCCTGTATTTTGATCTTCCTTCACAGGTCAAAGCTTTTAACACTTGAATGTAACTTTCATCTGAAAACACCCCGTGCCAGGACAAGGTGGGGAAGGTGATTCTGGGGGCCTGGGGGTCAGACAGGGCCTGGCAGAGATCAGCCTCTGACTTTGGACAGCAACCCGGGTTCTGGGAGTTCAGGTTCCTCCTCTATAAAATGAGGCAGCCTGACTCTGGGGATAGCTCAAGAAGGGAAGAGCACTTGCCTAGTGTGTGAGGCTCTGAATTTGATCCCCAGCAAAAAAAATAAAAATAAATGAAATGGGACAACTATGAGTCCTGTGCGAGGGCCTCACACAAGCTAACCAAGGGCCTGTCCACAGGCAGGGGCCTCCCCCTTCCCTATGCGACCCAAAAGCACATATGCAGTCCCTCTTGGGTGCCACACATGATGCCCAGGTCCCGTGAGGCTCCCGGGCAGAGAGCAGATGCTGGAGGGAGGATGTGGGGTCTGGGTGCATCAGGGAGGGGCACCCAGGGCAGGGAGTGGGTGGGGAAGCCAGGGACGGCATAAAGGGAAGTGATACTTCTGCTGAGACCTGAAGGGTAGGGGGGCAGGGGAGAGGATGCACCCAGGAAGCTGTGCAGTGGGAAGCTCAGGCCTAGCTGGGGCCTGGGCCTTGTGATGAAAAGGAACAGTGGGTAGACAGCAGCTGGGCCACAGTACTGGGAGCAGGAATGGGACAGAGGCCAGGGAGGGGACAGGCCTGCAGCATCACACTGAAGAGTTTAGCCCTTTATCCCAAACACAAGCACACAGCACGGACGCAGCCTAGTGCCTGGGGACCAACCCATGGCGTTTAGAGGGACCTCTGAGAGGCGCCACACCCAGGGGGCAGTCAGAGGCAGATGGGGTGGTGACCGAGGCCAGGAGGGACTTGCTGGTAGCTCTGCAGGTGGGAGAGGTGGAGGGAGCTGGGACCGGGGGACCTTCAGGTTTGTGATGAGGTGAGTGGGTGCCCACACCTGGGTAGGGAGCCCTGCACCCACACCCGGAGAGGACACAGTGAGTGTCAGCAGCCAGGGAGGAACTGTCATTCGCCACCCAAGTCCCAAGTCAGATCTGTGACAGTAAAGTTTAAAAGCCAGTGACAGAAGCTTGATTAGGTACAGCAGGGATCCTGCTGTAGGAAAAAAAAAACCATCATGGAGAAAAGGCTCGTGATACACTGTTGATTTACAACTCAGTACATACGCTGTGAGTAGAGTACAATCCCAATTTACAAAACTAAAAACATACACAGGCATGAACTGGCAACACGGCTCAGGAGAAAGGCTGGAAGAGAATACTCCAGAACAATCATGGTGGTTATATCTGAACACTGGGGCGAGGGGTAACTTTCATTTTCTTCCTTATACTTTTTTTTGGTATTTTCCTTCTTTGTCATTACAGTATATCACTTCCTGATAGAATAAATGGCCAAAAGTCAAGTCAAATAATGGGAATAAAGAAGATTAGGACAGGGGAGAGAAGAGAGAGCCAATAGGAGAGAAGGGGACAAGGACACAAAGCAGGGGAGACTGAAGTGGGGAGACAAAGGCAGGGTCTGAGAAGGGGGACCCACTGGGACCCTAATCCTGAGTCTGAGCCAAGGGCCATGGGTGTGAGGAAGCAGCCCGGCCACTCCTGTCCCCTCTTGTGCACAGATAGGCTCCTACTTCGGGAGTGAGATCACCTCTGTGGACCTGGACGATGACGGGGTGACCGATGTCCTGCTGGTGGGGGCGCCCATGTACTTCAGCGAGGGCCGAGAGCGCGGCAAGGTGTACGTGTACACCCTGAGACAGGTACTGCCGGCGCAGGGCCCTGGGCTGGCCTGGGTAGGCACCAGGGGGCCTGGTTCCTACAGAGGCTGGTGCCTGCCTGCAGGAGGCAGGCCTGGGACTCAGGGGGCCTCTCTGGCACTGGGTTTGGGGAGTGGGTAGGGACCCCGGAGCCCTCACCCAGCCGCCTGAGCCCTTCCTTTCTCGGCTGTGTGTGGTTTTGCAGAGCCGGTTTGTTTATAACGGGATGCTGAAGGATTCCCACAGTTACCAGAACAGCCGCTTTGGTGCATCCATCGCCTCCGTTCGGGATCTTAATCAGGACTCCTACAACGACGTGGTGGTGGGCGCCCCGCTGGAGGACGGCCACCAAGGAGTCATCTACATCTTTCATGGCTCCCAGGGCGGCATCCTGAAGACACCCAAGCAGGTGCGGCTCTGGAAGGGGCAAAGGACTGGGTGGCCTTGAGCCTGTGTGCCAGCTCCACTCGCCTGAGTGGCAGCTGTGAACTGGTGTATTGCATCTTCCCACACTCCCCTAGCAGCCTCTCTCAGTCACCTTTGTCCTCCCAATGTCAACCACGAGGACAAATCCAGGCCCTGAACCTCACCCCACCCGGCCCCACCCTGGCATCTGTGCAACTCTTTGATGACATGCACCTTGCTGCCCTCAAGGTGGGTTGCACTCAACCCATCTCAGATCCTGTCCCCCTGCAGGATCATCATTTTGCCACATATTTTATTAGTAAAATACTGTGATAAATGTACTAAGCTTTGAGATGCTGGTGGGTGACCTGCCAGGTAACATAATGTATAAACACTTTGTGGAGACTTTTTTTTTTTTTTTTTGGCAATACTGAGGACTGAACCAGAGCCTTCACATTGAGCTATGTCCCCAGCCCTTTTTTTAAGTATAAATTTTATTTTGAGACAGGTTCACTAAGCTTGTATGATGCCCAGGCTGGGCTCGAACCTGCCATCCTCCTGCCTCAGCCTCCAGAGTGCTAGACTTACAGGCCTGCGCCACCATGCCCAGCTGGGCACTCATTTAAGACAACATATTTTAATCCAAAAGAAGAGCTTCTGAGGTGCCATGAAGGCCAGGACAAGACAGTTTTTGGTGGCTTCAAGCAGGCTGTCCTGGGCTCCCACTATGTGTGTCCTCCCTGCCCAGGCTGCTGCCTGCCCCTCCCACACACAAGGCCCCGCCTCCCCCTCTCCCTGCAGAGAATTGCTGCTTCCGAGCTGGCTCCCGGCCTCCAGTACTTCGGCTGCAGCATCCATGGGCAACTGGACCTCAATGAGGACGGGCTCGTGGACCTGGCGGTGGGCGCGCTGGGCAACGCGGTGATTCTGTGGTGGGTCCCCATCGTCCCTGCTCGGGCTCTCCAGAGGGTCACCATGGGGACAGGGTGTAAAGGACTTGCTTCGGGATCTCTGTCCCTTGTCTTTAACCACTGTCAGCCAAACAAACCCTGCTCTTCTGCTTCCCAACCGCAGCTTTCCTTCTCATGGGGTCCTTGTAAGCGATCTTGAAGTCCAAGTCTCTTCCGAGTGATTTCTGGGACTTCAGACCAACTGAGCATGCAAAAGCCCTCGGACTTTGTCTAAAAGCTCTGGCTTCAGGGTATTCCTTCCGCTCGGCTTTGCAAGTGCTTCAAGGGATACACGGGACACCTTTTCCTCAGTCGGGAGGACCTTTCCCTGTGCCCAGGTGTGGGGCACTGTGTATAGGATTCAGAGAGTTCTGTCCTCCAAACCCCTCTTTTTTTTTTTTTTTCCCAGTACCGGGGATCAAACTCAGGACCTTGCACTTGCAAGGCAGGCAGAGTGCCACTGAGCTAAATCCCTGACCCTGAACCCCTTTTGTTTGGTATTTTCTGATCTCCATTTCAACGCTTTCTATAAGCTCATGTATTTTACCATGCATCATCTTCTACTTTTTGAGAAAAAACAAAGTTATTTTCAGCCTTTCTTGTATGTTGACAAGATATATTTCATCATAAATATAGTACCTTAGAGAAAATTTGTAAAATAAGGAAAAACTCGCTCAATACTTCTTCACCACTAGTGTTTTGTCATGTTTCCTCCCAACCTTTCTGCCTGCATTTAATTTTATATAGATGTGATCATAATCATATAATTTTTAAAAGGCATAAACAGAGATAGCATATAGCTTCACAGGGCAAATCAAGAAGGGGTGGAAAAGGCGGGAGTGCTGGCGCTCACCTGTAAGCCCAGCTCTGGGAGGCTGAGGCAGGAGGATGGCAAGTTCAAGCCTAGCCTGGGCAAAAAGGAAAACGGAAAAAGGGGCTGAGGATGTAACTCAGTGTGAAAGCCTTGGGTTAAATCCCCAGTACTGCAAAAAATAAAATAAAGGGAGAGGTGGATGTGTTTCTGTCCTGGAATACATTATGATCCAATCAGGAAATGTGCCTGTGCAGGTTCCCCGGGACACAGCCTGAAGAATAGGACAGGTATCCACAGCTGGGCGGGGACAGGTGCGGCACATGAACCCTTCACAGGAAATGAGGTCCCGCGTGCACAGACTCCCGGGGCATCTGTCACAGGAAGGACTCGTCATGCTCCGGCTTTCGATGTCTGTGCCGCCCACCTGGTGACGCAGTGGAGAGCCAGGGCCTCTGGGGAGACAATGGGCAGAGCCAGTGCCTCTTCCCGTTAAATCTTCGCTGGGGACCACTTGGCAGTGGGTTTTCCAGCTCCCCAGAGATCTGATGGACATCAGGCTGGGTAGAGAGGGAGAGGCAGAGGGACCTCAGTGTGGTCAACAGCCTGGTTGCCCAGGGACAAAGATGAGGGCTGCTCCAGGGCCCAAGCCCGCCCCACCACGCTGCACTCAGCCTGAGCCCCTGCCCCACCCCCGGCCCCCAGGTCCCGGCCCGTGGTCCAGATCAACGCCAGCCTGCGCTTCGAGCCGTCCAAGATCAACATCTTCCACAAGGACTGCAAGCGCAGCGGCAGGGACGCCACCTGTCTGGCCGCCTTCCTCTGCTTTGCGCCTGTCTTCTTGGCCCCCCATTTCCAGATGGCAACTGTCGGTGAGCCAGGCCCCTCCACCCGGCTCTGCACTGTGCTGTCCCACAGCCCAGTTTCCCCGGGACGGGCTCCGAGCACCAGGTGTCACCCAGAGCCCCTTTGCCACATGCTAGAGGTCCCTGCGGCACTCTCTGAGGACAAAAGGGATTGGTGCCAGCACGAGGGTGGCAGTGAGCAGAGAGGGAGGAGGAGGAGGAGGTAGTCTGGGTGCGGGCAGAGCACGGGGCTCAAGGCAAGCAGCAGACAGGGGTGTAGAAGTTGGAAGCCAGCCTGGAGGAGCGGGAGGGACAGCCCTGGCCCACACCTGCAGTCCCTGCTCGGCAGGGCACATAGCCCAGCAGGGCCGTGTCCTCCTGTGCCCATCCTCTGCCTGCAGCTGGAGTTCATACCAGCTCACCCACCAGGCCATCCCAGAAGTGACTCGGTTGCCCTGCGCAAGACACAGGGTCTGCTGGCGGCTTCTCTGGCAAGTGACAGGCAGGCATGGAAGAGAGGGTGTCAGGACGAGAACAAAGGCACCCTGGGTGGCCCTGCCCTTCCCTTCCAAGTTCAGTCTATGAAAGGAAAATGACACAGACCTGGGGTACCCCAAGGCCTGGCTGGGAGACAGGACAAGGGACTGAGCCTTTCCCAGAGCCAGCAAACGATTTTCCTAGAAGGGGAGGAGACAGCAGCCTGAACCCCCATAACCGAGCCACCGTACCCATGCCCAGAACTTTCTCCCTGGATCCCTGGCTCTCTACGTGGCAGCTGCCCCTCCTGGGCCTCCTGTAGGAAGGGACACGGCTGTCCCCTGGCCAACCCAGGGCCTTTCTAGAGGAAGTGGAGCTCCCGAGGCTGCTTCTGAAGAGTGGTAGTCCTGGCTGGGACACGGCTGCAGCTTGGCAGCCCTGACCTGCCCCTCCGCTCCCACAGGCATCAGGTACAACGCCACCATGGACGAGAGGCGCTACATGCCGCGGGCGCACCTGGACGAGGGCAGCGACCAGTTCACCAACAGGGCCGCGGTGCTCACTGCTGGCCAGGAGCACTGCCAGCGGATCAGCTTCCACGTCCTGGTGAGCCCAGCTGTCCCCGCAGAGGGAGAAGCCCTACAGGAAGGGGATTCGGAGCTGGAGGGCACCTGCTGAGGAAAGGAAGCCCAGCGTGTCCGGCCCATACCAGTTCGCAGGAGACCTGGGGCAGCTGAAGGCAGTACTTCCACCTTGTACACACCCTACACCCCACCCTGTGCCAGAGCAGAGCCCACTGGGGCACACCACCCAATCCTCCCTGTGCACCCCAGCAACTCACAGATGCCCTCGGGATCCTTTGCAGGGGATGAACCCCAGGAAGGAGATGGGCTGGGGGCATCTAGGGAGAGAGCTCGGCCTCCAGCTGCTCATGGCTCACAAGAGAGGGCTGCAGGCCCCAGCTGAACACAAGGACCAGTTAAGGGGGGACCAAGGCATGGACAAGCTGGGAGGAGGTATAGAGCGACCAGCCTGGGAGAGGGGAGGGGACCCCTGATATCATGAGCAGGGTGGTGCCCATTTTATGTGTGAGGAAGAGGATGAGAAGTTTGCCTCAGCTGGGTGTGGTGGTGCACGCCTGTAATCCCAGCACTATGGGAGGCTGAGGCAGGAGGACTGCAAATTTGAGCCCAGGTTAGGCAACTCAGCCACTTAGTGAGACCCTGTCTCAAAATTTAAAATGAAAAAAGATTAAAAGGGCTAGGGGTATAGTTTAGTCCAAAGGCCATGTGTTCAATCCCTAGTACTGGAGAAGAAGAGGAAGAAGGGGAGGTGGTAGCCCAGTCCCCAGACCACAGAGACAAAAGCAGGGGACACTCAAGCATCCACCTGGCCCAGGTCAATGATCATGGGTCAGAAGAGTGAGGTGGCCTAGATATCCACTTGTCTGCTGATGTCAGCCCTGGGGCGTGTGTCAAGTCCTACCAAAACGGCCGGCACCTACAGCTTCCTCCCCACCAAGAACCAAAGAGAAGCCTTCATTCTCCAGCTTGTCCCAAACTCAGGATGCACCCGGCACCCAGGAATTCTGATGTGAGACAGTGCACAAAAGCTTCTGGCTTTGGCTTCTTCCCTTCTTTGGAAGGGACAAGTGACAGACAGGTGTCTTGAAAGCCCAGGAAGTGGCAGTGACGGGTCTGGGGGGCATCCTGCGGGGCTTCCTGGAGGCAGAGGTACTGGGGGAGATGGGAGCCAGCCTTTAAGGGTGAGCAGGAGCTTGGTGAAACAGCCAGACAGTGGCTGGCAGCAGCTGAGCCGGGGGTTGCAGCGTGCACACCTTGTCACCTGCAGAGTTGGGAACCTCCGTACCCTATGCATCCTCCCTCCCTCCCAGGGTAGGAGGCAGAAGTTCTGCTGACCCAGATAATGGCCCTGACCCAGATAATGATGCCTCCTCTCTCTCCTTCCCCTCACACCTGCCCCCCAGGACACTGCTGACTACGTGAAGCCGGTGGCCTTTTCAATCGAGTACTCCCTGGAGGACCCTGAGCACGGCCCTATGCTGGAGGATGGCTGGCCCACCACGCTCAGAGTCTCGGTACAGCCTGGCAGGCAGGGCCTGTACCCCTGGCACATGCCACCCCACCCGACCTCTCCAAACCCCACACCTGAAGTGTCAAAGGCCTTTCCACCTCCTGTCCCATGGTTCTTACTTTCCCGTCACTGGGACAAAATACCTGACACCACAAACTAAAGGAGGAGAGGTTTATTTGGCTCACAGTTCCTGTGGGTTTAGTCCATGGTCAGCCAGCTCCATGGCAGAAACAGCATGGTGGAAGGGCCTGGCAGAGGATATCCGCTCACAGCATGGCAGCCAGGATGCAGGGAGAAGGGAGGAGTAGGGACAAGAGTTCACTTTTCCAGGACATACCCCCAGTGACCACCTCCACCTAGGCCCAGCCTCCTACCAGCACACCCAGCTCAGAACCCTTCAGGAGATGATCCCACAGATGAGTATAGCGCCCCTTGATCCAATCACCCTCCGAAAGCTCACCTCTGAACAGCTGAGATTTGTCCTTCCTCCTGGACCTCCCACTCCGCTGATCCACTTGGTCACCCTTCAGAACGTGGCCCACTATCACTTCCTCCAAGCCTTCTCTGGCCACCTACATGTCCACATAACTTCCTCCTCTCTGTCTCATATTTCTACAGCTTTTGGTTTTGTGCACATTTCACAACATGGCTCTTTGTTCACACAGCAACCTTGCCCGTGCGTGGAGGGCAGGAGCTGGGTCCCTTGCGCTCTATCCCCAGTCCCAGACATCTTGCCCCATGCAGCAGGTAGTCAGTACTGGACTTGTGCTACGGCCAGAGTGGGGTCCCCTCCCACCACCCTCACCTGGCTGTCCCCGGCCCAGGTGCCCTTCTGGAATGGCTGCAATGAGGACGAGCACTGCGTCCCCGACCTGGTGCTGGATGCCCGGAGCGACGTGCCCACAGCCATGTGAGTGTCCGCTTCCCTGCTGCTGGCTCAGGGCTCTCGGAGCCCGGGTTGTTCCCCACACATCTTTCTCATGAGCAAGCAGCACGGGCCAGACACTGACTTCGAGCCAGGCTCTAGCCGGCCCCAGCCTGCCACTCCTGTGCGCCCTCTGTGGCCTCAGCTCCCTGCTGTGTTAAAATGAGTGCGAGTCTGATCCCAGCTCCTGCAACTGTATTCACAAAGGGAATCCAAACTACAGAACAGACAGGGGAGGCCGGGGACCTGGCGTTCTGGACGCTCGTCCTCCAACTCCCACTAAGGCTGCTCCCAGGGCCCTGGCCAGACTCCTGAACTTTCTGATCCTGACAGAAAGATACTGAGGAGCCAGGTGTGATGGCACACACCTGTAATCCCAGCACTCAGGAGGCTGAGGCAGGAAGACTGCTTCAGTGTTGAGGCCAGCCTGGGCTACATTGTGAGTTCAAACCCAGCCTGAACTACAGAGCAAGACTCTATCTCAAAAAGAAAAGAAATAGCACAGGCAGACCTTATGAAAGGACAAATATATATATATATATATATATATATATATATATTTTCTAATCAGGTAGGCTGAAAATCAAGATTGTCTCTACATTTAGTGCTGAGCTTCCCAGCAGCCAAGGCCAAAAGGGAAACAGAGTAGAGAAGTGGTCTGTGACTGATGAGGTCAGGAGACCAGGGGCCTTTAGAGCAGGAGGTGGCCTTGAACAGTGAGCACTTGGCAGGGCTGCCGCCCATCCCCTTCTCGGGGTGGCTGTGCCCCAGGCCGTCCCTGCACCAAGCCCAGGCTCAGCCCCTCCCGTCCCAGCCGCCTGAGCCTGACGCCTGCCGGTCTCACCCCACAGGGAGTACTGCCAGAGGGCGCTGAGGAAGCCCGCGCAGGACTGCTCGGCCTACACGCTCTCCTTTGACACCGCCGTTTTCATCATAGAGAGCACGCGGCGGCGGGTGGCGGTGGAGGCCACGCTGGAGAACAGGGGCGAGAACGCCTATAGCGCGGTGCTGAACATCTCCCAGTCCCCCAACCTGCAGTTCGCCAGCCTGATCCAGAAGGTGAGGCCCGGCGCCCTGCCCGCCCAGCTGCATCCCGTGGGTCCCAGGCCCCAGGTGCAGTCTCGTCCTCACTGGTCTCTGTGCATGTGGAGACAGAGTGCTGGAGCAAGGGCACCGGGCCTGTGGTCCCCACCTCTGCTGCCCAGAGCTGCCCTCCCCGAGAACACACCCAGAGGGGAGGTGAGCCGAGTTGGGGCCGCCAGCCTGGGCTCAGTGTCCCGAGCAAACACGCTGCCCCTACTGCCCAGGGTGACAGAGTGGCTGTCACCGTTTCGCACAGCCGCTCCTGTCCAGGGGCCGCATGACCTGGAACACACGGTGGGCACTGAGCCCCGTCTCAGCCTGGCTGTCTCCTGCATGCGGCGCCCATCTCCCCTCAGCCAGTGGTGGGAAGAGACAGACAGGCAAGCGGCCCCAAAAGCCAGGCAGGAAGCCAGGGCCAGGACAGTGGCCTGCACACCCCAGGTGGACGGAGCACAGGCCCCAAGCTGGCCTCGAGTCCCCCCTCCGACCCCACACCACTGTCCTGTGGTCTGAGCCAGGGATCGCCCTCTGGGCCGCAGTCCCACCAGTAAGGCGCAATCGGAGGGCTGGCAGAGCGGGCCCGGGTACCTGCCCCTCCTCGCCCGCATTGCCGAGGGTGACCCTGCCCTGGTGTCAGCCACCCGGTCTTTGCCTCCGGAGCCTCTGAGTCCCAGCAGGCCATGCGCCAGGCTTCACGTGGGCAGTGGGCGATGGGCAGCCTCCGGGTTGGGGTCAGTGGTAGTGAGGTGGCACTGAGGTGGCCCGCCTCACTGCGGGCCTGGTGTCCCTGCCCACCCCAGGACGACTCGGACAGCAGCATCGAGTGTATGAACGAGGAGTGGAGGCTGCACAAGAAAGTCTGCAACATCAGCTACCCCTTCTTCAGGGCCAAGGCCAAGGTTGGAGCCTGCAAGGCCAGTGGGCGGCCCGCAGGGCTTTGGTGTGAAGCTCCCTTTTACTCCCTGGAAACACTGAAATGAGGCTCCCTTCCCTCGAAGCCCCCAGCACTCCCCACCCTCGGGCTGATCCCGCACCCTTTATCTGCCCACTCTTCACACTGGCAGCCTCTGCCTCCGAGCCATGCATGCACCTCACCTCCTGGCCTCCTGCCACCCATGTGCTTGGGAGGCCCCAGGGAAGAAGCCAAGTGTGTGACCCGGGGAGGCAGTATGTAGAGGGGAGGGTGTCTGGTCATCAGCCCTGGGCGCGGGGCAGCCACAGAGGGCCGGGGAGCAGACCTGAGGCCAAGCTGCTTGCAGATGGGAAGCAGAAGAGAGGAGCTGGGGGTGTGGCCCAGATGGCAGTGCTGTGCCCAGGAGCAGGGGCTTCAAGGCTGGGGAAGGGAGAAACACATGTGGCCTTGGGCTCCTTGTTAGAGCTTCCCCAGGACCCCTAAGTCCGGGGCTCCTGGACTCCGGAGAGAGAGGCAATACAACCCCCAGCCCCCAACACCTGGGAGATGACTCCCGGCCTCCTGGGGGGCAGAAGGGCTGGCACAGCACCCCATAACGATGCCCCCGTAGGGCGGGAGGAGGTCAGGGGTCAGATGTGGCCAGGACAGTCGGGGCCCCTTGCCCCAGGACCAGGGCAGCAGTGTGGCATTGGGCTGCAGGTGGAGGGGGTCAGTGCCCTGTGGACCTGCCGGTGGCCGTGACCCCATCTGGGCCCTCCCCCTGCACCATGAGTGCCCCCTACACCCTGAAAGTCCTGCTGGGAATCCAGCATGGCTCCCTTCTAGCTGACTCGATAAAAACAAGAGAAGGCGGGGCATGGGGTGACACCTGTAATCCTAGCTCTCTCTCGGGAGGCTGAGGCAGAAGAACTGCTATGAGTTCTAGGCCAGCCTGAACCACATAGGAAGACCCCGTCTCTCTTCCCTGTGACCGCGGGTGAGGGTGACAGAGGCCGGGCTGTGGGAAAGGCAGTTCTAGGCCCTCTGTGCCCTTCCTGCAGGTGGCTTTCCGGCTGGACTTCGAGTTCAGCAAGTCTGTCTTCCTGCACCACCTGGAGATCCAGCTCAGCTCTGGCAGGTCAGGCTCACCCTTCCCTGCCTGTCCCACCTGCTCCAAGCTCTGTCCCCTGCTCCAGCCTGGGGGCCCAGGCCAGGCACAAGTGCGATCCAAGCAGCAATGTGCATCTCACCTGTGGCAGCAAACTGGAGAGCAGTGAGAGCCCTGTCCAGATGTCCATCAGGCCTCACAGCCAGCTGTAAAGATTAGCAAAGCTGGGCGAGGTGGCTCACACCTGTAATCCTAGCACTCAGGAGGCTGAGGCAAGAGTGCCGGGAGTTTGAGGCCAGCCTGGACTACGTAATGAGATTCTGTCTCAAAAAACAAACAAAACCCAAAAGTCAGCAAAGCAAGGGCTATTCCCCATACCACCCTTCAAACAACAGGTAAGACAAGGGAGGCTCAGAGTGGTTGAGTGAATTCCCCAGTGACACACAGCATGTAAATGGTACGGCTGGGAGCTGAGCATTAGTTATCCTCCTGCCCCATTCCCTCCCTCTCCCTGGAAATTCTTCCATTTTTAAGAGACCTTCCCCGCTCCATGTGTGCTGTCTGGCCCCAGGCCTCCTGGAGGTGGCTGCTGTGTGTCCACAGCAGGACTTTCCCTGTGTGGGAGCAAACGCGCTTCCTTTCACTCACAACCCCCTCTGCAGGGCATGGGGGCCCTGTCTGCGCTGGAGCCTCATAAACAAACAGCCGAGATCCTCAGCTAAGGCACAGATGCTGCAGGCAAACCATGCACCACACTCCCTGCACGCACCGCAGGGTCACAGGGGCAAGGACCCCAAGCCTCACTGTGTGGCAGATGCATACTCCTGGGGCTCCCGGCCCCCTCCTGAAAGCACATCCCCGCTCACCTGAATGGTCGGTCCAGTCTGGGGTGTCTGAGTTCAGGTGGCCCAGGGGGCACACAGGTCTGTGTGCTTCAGGGGCCCCCTTTCTCACTGAACCCCTCTCAGGGGTCACAGCATCAAAGTGGGAAGCCCAGTGTCGGGGAGAAGCTGAGGCCGTGTGTGCTCCTGCCCTGGGAAGTCAGTGACTAGGACCATGTGCCTGCTGGGTGTCTCTGAGGCCCCCTCCATACCTTCCACACCCAGGAGAAGGCAGCAGGAGTCACAGCGGCCAGTCAGGGGCAGATGCGCGCCCTGCTGTCCCTCCCCAGGGCAGGGCGGCAGCAAGGACATCCCTGCATCCTGTGACACACAGCAAAAGGCCCCGCACCCTGGAGGCCATCAGCTGGCCCTTACCCGGCTGGCACACACCTGGGTATTCTCCTTCCTGTCCTAGGCCAGCTGGCCTGTCCCCTCCGCTGCCTCAGGTCCCTCCTGTGCTGTGAGCAGCCAGGACACGAAGGTAAGCTGGGGGAGGGAGGAAGGGCCCCTTCCTGACCCAACTGTCCCCACAGTGACAGTGACGAGCAGGACAGCACAAAGGAGGACAACACAGCCCTCCTGCGCTTCCACCTCAAGTATGAGGCCGATGTCCTCTTCACCAGGTGGGCGCCAGCGAGTGAGGGAGGGCAGTGGGGAGGAGGCTCGGGTGGATCCCCTGCTGGGTCCCCCATGCAGTACCAGCGCTGAGGGATGCTGGGTGTGTCCCTGACGGGTCGCCCCATCCGCTGGGGGAGGAGGACACCCAGGCCCAAGCTCCTGGCATGGGCAGGGGGCAGTGGGAGGTACCCCACCCCAATACAGGCAATAAGAGGGTTTTAAAATAATAAGAAAAATTTAAAAGTGTTACAAACTGCGAGTGGTGGCACACACCTGTAATCCCAGCACTCGGGAGGCTGAGGCAGGAGGATCATTTGCTAGTTCAAGGCCAACCTGGGCTACATAGCAAGACCCTGTCTCAAAAACTCTGCAAAATGTCCATGTGCCACGTGTCACCATTTTGCACAAGCAGTTCTAAAACATCACTAGGAAACAACCCACCCACCACGGACACAATCACCTGCCCCACTCACAAGCCACCAGCTGATGACATGGGGTGGCAGGGCAGGACCCCCAGGCCATCCAGAGGCTAGGTGGGCACAGTGGGTGGGTAAAGAGGCTGGTAGCTGGCTCTGTGACTCTCGCCACCCTATGGGGCAGACAGCAGGCTGATGGCAGCACCTGTCCTCACTGGACCACAGGATCCAGGACCAAAGAACCCCAGTCCTCATGGTCTGGGGGAGGCAGGCCCCACGCCCCCTTCCTTCAGTTCTTCCAGCCAACAGTGACAGTGCTCATGCCACACTGTTCCGTCCGCAGGGGCAGCAGCCTGAGCCACTATGAGGTCAAGCCCAACAGCTCCCTGGAGAGATACGACGGCATCGGGCCTCCCTTCAGCTGCGTCTTCAAGGTATGGCTCAGGGGCAGCCAGGCAGAGGCTAGGACCGAGGACCCCACAGGGAGGGGAGGACTCGGAAATCAGCCCCTGCGGCTGGAGTCTGACCTCAACCTTGCCATGTGTTCACTGAGTGATTTTTGGCAAGTTTCTTACCCTTTCCCGGTCTTGGTTGTCAAAAACAAGCAGGCAGGACTGAGGAGGTGTGTATCAGAGATTAGGGATGCCTGCCTAAAAATTTTTAAATAGTAAAAAACAATGATTTAAACACCAGGCTTTACACTCACCCATTAAAGAAGTCCAGGGTTGACAGTTTCCCAAAGTCATCCAGGAGGAGGTCTTTTGTTTCACTGTCCTCAGCCTCAAGTTCACTTCATACTCCAAGGTGGCTACAGCTCCAGCCATCACAATCTGATTCCAGGCAGCAGGCCCTCTCCCTACTCCCTGGCAATCCCTCACACTTCCAGTTACCTCTCATTGTCCAAAGCCTTGTGCTTCAGCCGTAAGGGGAGCTGGGAAGTGGGTGGGCTCTTTTTGTCTTGGTTCTACTCCTAGGCAGAAGGGAAACTTAGCTCTCTCAGTGCGGAGACCGCCCTCAGCCTGGCCTGTGTTTATCCATCCCACGGCTATATGGGAGCGGGGCTGCAGACACCTGAGCCCTACACGCCCTGTCCAAGAGAGGCCAAACAGCTCTCCACGTCACCAGCCCAGGGAGCAGGAACTCCCAACACTCACCAAAGAGTGGCTGTCACCACATCAATGGCGGTCACCGTCTCCACGCCTGGCCTTGATAGGACACAATGGGCTCTTTTGACCCAGAGGAGGTAGAAATGAGACTGGACCACATATTGCAAGCACACAGGCTCCTAGACAGGCAAAGCTTTAGTGGGGCAGCAGGGAAGGGGCAAGAGGGGCTCTAGCTGACTCTGGGCTTGGGCTGAGGGGGGAGCAGTTGTCCAAGGAAGGAAAGAGCAGCAGGTGTTTAGTGACTTTCTGGGCTCCTCAAGTCTTATAATCCCACTGGCCGGGGCTTGGTTCCAAAAGATATTTTTCTTCTCATGATGGATTCGGATCACAAGGACCCGCCCAAAAGAGAGAACGAATGACAGGCCAATCTCTTTAATGAACACAGATGCAAAAATCCTCAGAAAGATACTGGCAAAGAAAATGCAGCAAATCATTAAAGTGACAAGGCTTCATCCCAGAAGAGCAGGGATGGCTTAATGTACGCAAATCACTCAGTGGAACCCATGCCCTGCCGTGCTCCAAGGGTCACCATGTAGTGCACCTGGGGGCATCATCCCGCCTCTGTCCCACCACAGCGCCCATCTCAGCCTCAGCCAGCACCCCCTCGCCCAGGGCGCTGAGTGACGGGCCCCGGGAGCCCACCCTCCCCGCCCAGAGTCCCAAGCACTGATGTCCACGCAGCCTGGCTGGGACCTGGATTTGGCAGAGCTTTGCAGCCTCTGCTGTGAGGATGCCGGGCGGAGGGGCCACCATGGTCCATTCTCCCGTCCCTCGGCTTCCCTAAACACACCAACCCCCCTTCGGCTGCAGATCCAGAACCTGGGCTTCTTCCCCATCCACGGAGTGACGGTGAAGATCACCATTCCCGTGGCCACCAGGGGTGGCAACCGCCTGCTAGTGCTGAGGGACTTCCTCACCGACCAGGTACCAGGCCCCTGAAGCCGGCACAGGGGCGGGGTTCCTGGGTCCCCAGACTCCAGCTCCCTCCTCCGGGGCCAGGGCAGAGGTAGGGAGCCGAGTCCCACAGTCTGTGTCCCCCATGCAGGCGAACATGTCCTGTAATGTCTGGGGGAACACCACCGAGTACCGGCTCACCCCCACGGATGAGGACTTGAGTCAGGCCCTGCAGCTGGTGAGTGTCCCCAACCGAGAGCTGAAGGACAGGGTGAGAGGGATGCCGCCTGCTCCAGGGGCCCATTTCTCTCCCAGCCAAGAGTTTGTCGAAAACAATTTACTGATCTGGGTGCAGTGACATACCTGTAGTCCCAGCTACGCAGGAGGCTGAGGCAGGAGTATTGCTGCAGGCCACTGATTTCCAGGCCAGCCTGGGCAACACAGGGAGCCCATTTTAAAGACACAGAGAAAGAAAGTGTGCGAGAGCACTTCCTCACACCTCCGAGTGCCCAGCCCTGGATGAAGGAAAAAGAAAGGGGAATCACCTCTCACAGGAAAGGGCAGACAGACACAGTGTGCGCCTGGCTGACAGGGTCAGCAGGACCAGAAAGCAGAGAAGGGGCAGAGTGGGCAGAGCCGGACCCCACCTCCAGCCTGAGACCCCGCCCAGGCATGTGCAGGCTCCCAGTCTCCCTGCCGGGTAGCCTGAGGCCCCAGGTCCCAGTTTCTCACCCTGTGCCCTCGACTCCTCACCCAGGCTAGCCTCCTAGCTGCTTTATTCTCCCCAAGCCAGGGCCTCCCACAGAGTACTTTTTCAGTGCACTGCATTTTGGGGTAGGGCAGCAAGCCAGCCATACCAACAGCTTGACCTTTGGAAATCCTGACCACGGGGAAAGGTTTGTTTGGGTTTTCTATCAATTTTCCATTCAGTCCTTATCAATTGCGTCTCCTGCCACATTGCTCTGGCTGGGGCCTCCCAGGCCACAGAAATAGAAGTAATGACAGGACAGTCAGAACTGCCTTGGTCTTGATTTTAAGGGAGCATGATACTTGCTGTCAGATACAGCCACACTCACTTTAATCAGATGCAGGAAGTTCCCCAGCTGAACATCATGAACAGAAGCTGAATTTCCTAAAATACTTTTACTACATCTGTTGCAGTGATCATATCATTTTTCCTTTTTAAAAAAAATTTTAATTTTTTGAGACAGGGTCTTGTCATGCGATTCAGGCTGGTCTTGAACTCACTATGTAGCCCAGGCTGAGAAACTGCAGCCATCCTCCTGCCTCAGCCTCCCGAATGTTGGGCTTACAGGTGTGCCCCACCACACCAGTTCATGTTTCCTTTTGATCTGTTCATATGGTAATGATGTTTATAGATTTCTTAATGATAAACCAAACTTCTGTCCCTGGAATTCACCCATTCTGGTCACTGTGCACAAGGTCAAGGAGCATTAGCGAGGCTCCTCCACCCTGATCTCCTGTCACCTGCCCCACCTCCCTCTCCAGAGCACAGCCCCAGTTGCTCAGGCAATGCACTGGGCCACTCCAGGTCACAGCCCCCGGGCTGTGTCCTCTACTCACCCCAGCCCTTCTTCCCTCTCAGAACCACAGCAACTCTGACGTGGTCTCCATCAACTGCAATGTGCATCTGGCCCCCAACCAGGAGGTCAACTTCCACCTGCTGGGGAACCTGTGGCTGAAGTCCCTAAAGGCAGTAAGTGGAGCCCGGGTGGGTGGACCAAAGTCAGGCAGGGAAGGTGGCTGTGGGTCGCCTCTCCTGGGAGCCAGCTTCTCACCAGGCCTTGCTCCTACAGCTCAAGTTCAGGTCCCTGAAGATCATGGTGAACGCGGCCCTGCAGAGGCAGTTCCACAGCCCCTTCATCTTCCGCGAGGTGGACCCCAGCCGCCAGGTGAGCCCCAAGACCCCACCCCTTGAGCCCTCATGGGACAGAGTGGGCAGGCAGAGGAAGGGCAAGAACAGGCCCAGCTTTCTGTCCTGGCTGCGATCTGGATTTGGCAGAGCTTTGCAGCCTCTGCGGTAAGGGTGGATGTGGGACTCTGCTGCCCTCCAGTGGCCGTAGCACAGAAACAGGAAGCCCGTGGAGGACAGCACCAAGCAGTGTGGACTCCAGGCAGGGCAGCGTTCGCCCAGCAGAGGGGCTACTGAGATACACCCCCCTGGACCATCTTCTCCCCACATCAGGGGGTTCTGTTAGGTGCTGTCTCCTTCCAGCCCTGCCCATCTCATGCTCTCTGGGCGCCTCACTTCTCTTGTGAAGAGCAACCCCCAGATGAACCTGTTGCCCTGGGCTGTGTGAGGTGCACAGAAGCAGGGCAGGCACAGCAAGGTCCCAGCCTGCAGGGACACAAAGGGACACAGGCAGGAGCTGCCCATGCTGAGCACAGGGCAGGTAGCAGACACCATGTGTCATCCTGTGAGGTCCCTGCGTGGATATTAACGCTGGGTGACCTACCCAGAACAGGAGAGGGAATCAGTGGCTGGGCATGGCCAGGATCAGTCAGCCTTTGGGTTTGCTGAGCTTTGTTGTAGGCCTGAGAAAGCAGGGGAGGGAGAGGGAAGGAGGGAGAGGGGAAAGGAGGAGAGAGAACTGACCTGGTGGACACAGGATCATCTGTGAGCCCAGACATAATGTGAGGGGAGAGAGGCTCCCCAAAACATGCAGGAGGGGAGTCAGTGCCTATATCATAAGGGACGTGGGGGAATCTTTCCCTAAAATGACACTAGACAGAGGCCATGGGGAAGCCAGCACATCGGGGGGAGCAGGAACAGGTGGGTGGGGCTGCACAGGCAGGCCATGGTTCCCTGTGTCACTGAGGGTGATGGGAAGACTGGGGACTCTGCAAGCATCCCCAGGGCTGCTGCTCAGGAAGCGTGGCCAGGTAGGGCAGGGAGCCATGAGGGGGCTCAGAGCCGAAGGTGGCCAGGTGTCCTGGGGGCTGGGCTGATGGGTCCCGTCTGGTGCAACAGTGAGGGGCCTGAGCAAGAGCGAGGGAGGAGGAAGACGTGGGGGCACAGGGTGGCCCAGGGCCTGGGGAGGGTGCAAGTAGGCCAGGCAGACACTGCATGGTTCAGGGACTCAGCAGAGATACATGTGAGTGTGGTATGGGCACAGTTAGAGCCACGGGACGGGGTGAGCTTACCGAGGTGGCTTGTGACTTCCATGGCCCCAGTCTCTTCTGCCCCTTCCTCCATTTGGAAAAAGCACTAAAGATTTTATTTTGCAACTGTGATGGTATAAACAGGAAGGAATACAGTGGACCCTCAAGCTACAACCAGCCTGACATATGAACAACTTGGGTTATGACTGGCATTTTAGTTTTAACTTACAAAGTCTTGAGTTACAATCCAAATGCCAGCCGCTTGTACTTCCAGATGGTCTCCGATACTGATTTAACCCTTAAAGAGTTCTGGAAGGAACACTACAACATCCTTGCCTATGTGCGGTTAATTGAGAAATCCTAGGCCAGTGTCTCCCTAAGGACACTGAGGTCTGCCTGTATACAGGACAGAGACTTTGAGGGCTGTGTAGAGGAGCCTAAGCCTCCAAGTGACCAACTGAGTTACAACCAGCCCTGGAGAACAAATTGAGTTCATAAATCCAGGGTCCACTGTATAAGGCAGGCTGGATTATCTTCGTTATTTCTTCTAATCTTAAAAGCAACGAAGTTTCCTGGGCCCCTGAAAGTCCTGCAGGCCCCAGGTGCCATGCCTCCCATCCCGATAGGTGAGGCCAGAGTCCCCAGGGCAGGAGGCGGCTGGGGACAGCATGTGACAAACCAACACTGGGACATTTGGGAGCTGGGGAGGAAGCAGCAAGGAAGAGAGTAGCCATACATGGAGTGGGGGCTGAAAACTGGGGCTGGGCTGAGGCAGATGGTGGCTGGCCTTGCAGAAGCTCCAGCCCTGCTCAGCTGGCTCGGGTGGCACTGGGCCAGGCACCTCCCTGAGGAAAGGGCGAGCTCCCAGCAGGTGCACAGTGCAGCCCAGGAGAGCACACTGCCACCCCGGCCCCGCCCCTGCAGGTCACCTTTGACATCTCCAAGCAGGAAGACTCGCAGGTCCCCATCTGGATCATCCTGGGCAGCACGCTGGGGGGCCTCCTGCTACTCGCCCTGCTGGTACTGGCGCTGTGGAAGGTGAGGCCTGTGGGGACAGCACACTCTCCCCTCCCCTCCCCTCCTCTCCTGTGCAGCCAGCGCCCACCTGGGCCTCACTGAAGAGGCAGATGGGTGAGGGCACCCAGACCGAGACCCAGGCCTCAGAGAACCGGAAGTAGGACTTGCCATTGCCTTCCCCTTTTCCTACTCCTGCTCCTCTCCGTCGCTTCTTCCTCTGCCCTTCCCCTCCATTCCCCTTTCCTCCTTTCCCTTTCTATTACTTGCCTTGCCCTCCCTTCCTTTCTCTTCCCTTCTCTTCCATTGCCTCCCTCTTCTCTTCACTTATCTTCTCTTGCCTCTCCTTTCATTTCCATCTGCCCAAAATTCCAACCAGGTCAGGCAGTTAACCCACCACAGTCCTTCCCTGTCTCTGGCCCGAGGTTGGGAGCCCTGATCTGTCTGAGACATGCCCCGGGGAGGAGTCAAAGGGGTGTTCAGGGACACTCCTGGGGAGGTGGCCTGAAGAGGGCTGGCCTGTCCACCCCACACACCCCTGAGACTCCCCCCTGCCTCCTACAGCTGGGCTTCTTTAAAAGTGCCAAGCGCAAGAGGGAGCCTGGCACAGACCCCAGCCCCAAAGCACTAGAGTGAGGCCCCGGACAAGGCTTGGAGTTGATGGGGCCACCTTGGCCCAGGTGGGTGCAGGCCCAGGCCCACGGCCCCACCGAGCTGGAGCAGAGAGGATGCCGCTGGCTTTGCACTTGACCTCGACTCTTGAGCATGGCGCCTGCTCCCTCTGGGAAAGAACTGAAGCAGGTGCTGAGGAGCTGCCCTGCTGGAGGCTCTCAGGAGGGCGCTGTGGGCCCAGACACCACAGTACCAGCAGTCTCCAATCAGGCCCACCTCTGGAGGAGCCCAGAGGAAGAGTGTAAATACAAACCGCCCTGCACCTCCATCTGGACACCCTGGTGGGTGGCCCAGGTCACAACCAGCCTTTCCCTACAGACAGGCCTGATGCTCCCTGCCAGTCAGCCCCCACTTGAGGCTTGACTGGCCCAGCTGCAGGCCAGGATGGAGAGCAACTGTGGGAAGTAGAGCTATCACACGGACAGGTGACACCCAGGACATATCACTCTGACTCTGCAGTGCCCACTCCACTGCCTGCTGTCCCTCCCAGCTGCTTCTGTTCCTAGGTACCTCACTGTGGGTGACTGGATCCCCTGGGCCCCACCACAGTCCCTCCTGTCTCCTGCAGCCTGCCCCGCCCTGCCCGCAACGACTTGCTGGCCTGGCTGTACCATGGCAGAGGTGAGGGCAGGGAGCCCCCTCCCAGCATCGTCCTCTGTGTACACACACACCGCCCCACCAGGCAGGGAGCTCAGCGGGCTGCGGAGGGGCCCTCTCTGGAATGCACTGAACCACGCCTGCCTGTCAAGGACCCTGCGCCTATGCAGCCTGGGTGGCGACAATCTCATCCGCCTGCCCACAGGACACAGGACCTAGGCCTCAAAGGCATCCTGAGGACAAGGAGCATGCAGGTGCCTAGTGGAGTAATATATGCCTTAATCTTTGAAGTAGAAATGAAAGAGGAATTCGTCAGAGGCATCTGTTCTCCTGTGCATACGACTTTGACTGTCGTAAATTTTTCTAAAAAATTGTTTACAAACCACCAAGGCACTGCCATCCTGTTCTTCAGCCGAACTCTGAAGCCGAGGGCGGGTGGGGAGGAGGGCTCCTTCCTTCCCATTCTACCTGATGTTGGGAATGGATTTGGCCACTGCATGCTCCCCCAAGGGGCACCCGCTCCGTCTCTGGCCAGCACAGACGGTGAGAACCCAAATGTGCCAGGGTTCCCCCCAGATGGGGCCTCCGTGCTGACCCTCCTACACCGAGTTCCTGTTTTCCACACCAGCGGCTCCTACGCCTGCTGTCCCCACACTGTTCTAGAGCCATTCACCCTTTGGAACCTCAGCATATACAACCTTAGAATTATTTGATCTTATTTCCCCAGAGCTAGGGACATTCAGAACCAAAGAGAAGAGATGGCCCTGGGTTGGTTGCACAGGAAAATCAAAACAGAGCCCAGGGGTGCTGTCTCCTCAGCGCACTTTCACTCCAGCCAAACAAGGAGTGGAAGTTGAAAGTGAGGGAACTGAAACATGAATAGCAAACCCTGTTAGATCAAGACCTTAGTTAGAACCCTAAGGAAAAATTGTGTGATATTCCGTATCAGTCATCACTTTCAAGAATGGGGTAACCTAGCCCAAAAAACCAAATGAACCCACACTTTGACGTGCCTTCTTTCCTATACCTCCAGATCTCGGAGAACACGCTTAGGGAAAACTGCATCTGTAGAAACTGGTCTTCACTTTAAAAAAAAAAAACTGCCCTGTGTGTCCAGAGCAGGCCAAACAGAACATACCTGTAGGCCAGAGTGCAGCCTGGGGGCTCCAGTCCCTCCACACCCACCCCAGGCCAACACCAAGACCAACTAAATGGTCAGAAGGTGGAGGGGTGGGAGGCTTGTGCTTTCCAAGTCTTTGGCCCTTGTCTTGTGTCCTCCTTTCTCTCCACTCTCTTATCAAGTCTTCCTGTCTGAACTTTTTACTCTGAAATAGAAATGTACAGGACTGGCCTTCAGTGGCCTGCCAGGGAAGACACAGAAGAGGCATCACAGAGGGAGCAAAGCACTCTCTTACCATCCTGGCTGGATATTAGCAGCATTTAGGGGCTTTAAAAGGCAGGACCAAAGGCTCCAGTCCTCAGGATTGGCTAGGTTGGCTGGCAGAGGGGCCAGGGCATCACTTGCTCGACTTCAAACTTCCCTGGGTAACTTGTGCTGAGAGTTGAGCTCAACTGCAGCTGCACAGAAAAGGAAGACTGAGGGATTAACATGATGAAGACTGTCACTGCTGCCCCGGGGTCAGTCTAGCTCTGAGCTAGTTGGGAGGACCCTCCATTACAGCAGGGCTCCAGGCAAGGTAGGCTGCAGAATCCAGTTCCCAGGGTCCTCAGAGCCAGGGGAGGTGGCTGCTGCTCTCACAGTAGACAAGGAGGGAGGGAAAACAGTCTTGGAAGACAATTTTGCTGTCTCAAGGCAAGCAGCCCAAAGTTCCACCTTGAATCAACATTAAAATCCATATGATGACTCACAGATGTTATCAAGGGTAATCATCTGCTAGTTAATAATTATTTAGATGGAACTGAGGGCTAAACCCTGTGTTAACAGGAAATATAACCAACTTAAAAATGGTTCAGTCTTTGAGAGACTGTGAGCCCAACCTGGACACCACTCTAAGCAGGCTGCTGCTCTGAGCTCCCATGGCCACAGGACAGGGAAGACCATCCACAGCAAACTCCAGCATACAGCAGGAGCGTGCCATCAAGTCTCAGTTGTAAACCAAATCAACCACAGAGGGGGGTCAGTCTCTGGTTCCACAGTCAAGATTTCTAAGTCCTGGGCTGGCTGTACAGTGAAGAGAGGCCTCCAAGCAGTTGCTGTGGAAGGAGATGGGCACGATGTCCTGGGTGGTCTTGAGGCTGACTCGGGGGCTCAGGGAGGGACGGCTATGGATGGGCGCAGTCCTCGGAGAAGATACAAGATCCCAGGGTACCATGGTGCAGTGTCGTGCAGGAAGCAGGCCTAGGTAGGGTGGCCCTCAGTTCGGGCCAACTAGGCGCTGCAAAGGACAAATGCAGCCACGTTTCTTCTTTGTGGCCTTAGACGATGTGGGCTCACAGGCTTCAGGGAAAACTGTGCCCCAGAGAGAGTGATCCAGAGCTGAGCTCTCCAAGTGCAGTCCTAGCGCCGCCTCAAGCAGAACCACCGGCTCCGAGTTCCAGCACAGAGCTCACAGACCCAGGCCTAGAGAGAAGTTCAGGCTGTAGCAATCTGCTACTCTTGGTCTTCACGGCCATTTCTCCTATCTCAGCTGCCCTTCTGCTGTGCATAACCAGCTGAAGCTCCCAAGCCATATCCTTCCAGTGCACACAGTAGAGTTAGTGAGCTTTCCTTTTTCAAGGAAGGTGGTACCTAACAAGCCAGGTAGCCATGTGGCAGGGGCAGAGTGGTAGGAGGAACACAGCAGAGTGGTCCGGAGGAGCCATGACCAGGCCATGAGAGCTGCTGGAGACGGTGTAGATGACTCCCCTGGAGCGGCCTCCCTCAGCCCACGAGAGCTTCCAGCCCCAGTTCTCTCCCAGAGTGACTTTTGACTTGAGTCTCCCCTGGGCTCAAGCCAGGGATGCCAGGCAGCCTGTAACAGGAAGAGAACGTTTCTGGGCATGAACACCGATGGCCCCCAGCGGGGAGTGGCCAGGTCTCTCCACGTCAGGATGTGCCTCTGGCGCCTGAGTACAGCCAGCAGTAGGAAGGCATTTCACTCAGCACGCAGCCTGTGCTCTCTCCTTCAGCTCTTTCTTCTGCACTGCTTACCATTAAAAACAATCCCCAAATCACCTTTCCCTTAGTATGCACAGCACCAGGCTCTTCTCAAAGGGCAGTCAAGCCCAGCCATCCACCATAAAATCCGCAGCGTGCTTTTGTAGCACGATGTGGCTCTGATGTAAGGCTGAAGTGGGGCAGCAGCTCCCACGCGGACCTCAAAGAGCAGCACAGGAGCTGCAGACAGAGGGCGAGAGCCTCGTACCTCAGCTCTGAAACTTCAGCAAGACACAGGCGAGGCGGTGCCTGGCACACTCGCTGGGCTCCAGGAGGGTGGTGAGCAGACGGTTATGTTATAAAAGATGGGACTCCACACCATGACGCGGTCATCCTTCCTAATCAGGTGTGCGTGTCCTTTGTTCAGGTCTCTCTGATACTGCATATGAAACAACAGAAAACATGCAGCAAGTCAATGATGTTTTCTACAATTTTCAGAAGGCACCCTGAACCAGAATTGATTTAAATTACACATTTTTATTAGGGAAACTAAAATCTGAGGAAAAGCAGAAAACAGTATTTTGGAAAAGGCGGTGAACTAGCTGGCGATGAGGCTATCAAGGGCAGGGACCATCCCTAGCACAGGGCCTGGCACACAGGAGGCGCTCGAATAGCACTGACTTTCCAGTTGTTCCCACTAGTTGAAACAAGTCCCTCTCCAAAGAAATGAACACAAAAACTTTAAAAGCACAGGCAAATTTGAAAAATGTAATTGGTCTAAACTTGCCTGCAAGTAAGATCTTATGAACCACTGAAATTTGTATCTCTCACAGTGACATTACCTAGGTCAAGTACTGTATTCAACTGTCAATAGCCTGATCAGGTTACTTTAATACAACAGACACTGCTTGAAATGCAGGAAATGCATGCACTGAAGCCTGTCTGGATGTCTCTGCAGGACAGTAGTATCCCATCAGAGACCAGTCACGGTGATGACAATCGCCGTGAGTCAGAGACCAGGGCCCACGCGCAGCCCTGACATTTAGTCTTTGTGTGACCTTGGAGGCACACATGTGAGCACTTCTGGCTACACCGGCATGCTCAGCTGCAACAGGACAGGGTTACACTCTACACTCTTGTGGATCTTTATATGGAATGGCCATCCCGTATCTGAATCTGGAAACAAACATGTGCCAAGCATGGGCTCCAATAGCACCCAGCATCTTCACACTCTCCTGGCAATTTTAACCACTGGGATTAGGTATAAGAAATAGGAGCTCTGAATGAAGAGAAATAAGAAGACAACATTATTACCAGCAAATGATGGTGTTACCTAGGGACATGCAGAAGAAGCAACTTAAAAAAAAGTTTTTAAAGGGAAATCCATTAATGTGCTTTGTAAAAACATCTAAAATGTGCAAGCATAAAACAAACAATTATGATAAATGCAAAATACAAGTAATTATGGAAAATACCTCACAGCCAGGTATGGCGGCACACACCTATAATTCCAGCACTCTGGAAAGCGGAGGAAGGAGGATCACAAGTTCAGACCCAGCCTGGGCAAATGTAGTGACTTAGAGGGACCCTGTCTCAAAATAAAAAAATTTTAAAAAGGTTAAGGATGTAGCTCTGTACAAAGGCCCTGTGTTCAATACCCAGCATCACAAAAATTAATTTAAAAAATTTAAAAAACTTTAAAATCTCTGAACAGAGAAATAAAAGACAACTAAATGGAGATAGCTTTCTTTTGGATAAAAAGCCTCAGAACTGTAGAGATGCCAAGTCTCCCTAAGGTAATGTACTGATTTAATACTGAACAAAATAATCTCTTAACATAATGACAACAGAGTTCATTGGGAAAAATATATATATACAATAATGAAAAAGATTACCTTCTCTCTCCCAAAAAAAAGGATAAATGAAGAAATACGAGCCCAACAGAGAAATTTAACATTTACCAGGCACTTCGATGTATGCCAGGCACCATGTTAGGCATTTTAATTATCTCATCTGCTCCTCACAGTCCAAGTAACATAGTATTATTGTCTGAATTTACAGAAACTGAGGCTTTGAGAAGTAACCTGCCCAAAGTCACAGAGCTACAAAGTGGCAGAACCAGAACTCGATATCAAACAATATTCCTCAGAGCTCCACACTTCCAGATCAACAAACTAGGGAATCCAGAAAAAGATCCAACTGCATTAGAGGATTTCATTTATAATTCAAATCAATAGGAAATAATTAAGAGGTCCCTGACTAGCTGAATATCTTCATCAAAGTAAATTCCTGCTTGGTCAAAAATTGAAGAGAAGGAAAGGGGTAAGAGAAGCCATGAAAGCTTCATTTCAGAGAAAATAGAGGTAAAAAAAGATGTTATTATCTTGGAATAAAGACAGCCTGACAAACAGGATACAAAACTCAAAATCCATGTAAAAGTTATAAAATTGACTACATAACAATGTTAAATTTCTTCTGTAATCTCAGCTACTCGGGTGGCTGAGGCAGAAGTATTACAAATTCAAGGCCAGCCTGGGCACCTTTGAAAGCACCTGTCTCAAAATAAAAAGTAAAAAGATAGGCTGGGGATGTAGATCAGGTCAAACCCTGGGTTCCATCCACAGATAGATAGGTAGGTCGGCCGGTAGGTAGGTCGGAAGATAGATAATCCATCTGACAAAAAATTACCATATTTGAAGTAAAAACCAAACCAAACTGTTTCCTTAAACTTCCACAGGATTTCTTATAGTAAGAAAAAGACCACAAGTCAAATGCAAACAACAGAAATACAAATTGTCAATAAATATATGAAAGCATTCAACCTTATTCCTAACAAAGGAACACAACCAAAATTACAAACTGCTAGTTTTCCATTAATCACCATGGCAAAAACTAAATAATGAGGTAATTATATGTCAAGAAAGGAACAGGGAGATGAAAAGCAATTTGATAATTGCTGTCAAGACTTTGAATACAGTCCTTAACCAAAACTTCCAGTGCTAGGAATGAATTTGTTGAATGACTATTCTACATGAGGATGCACACTACAGGGTTACCTGGAATAGCAGAAATGGAAAACTCAGCCAGATGTGCTGGCATGGGCCTGTAATCCCAGACCCCAAGGAGGCTGAGGCAGCAGGCCAAACCCAACCCGGGCAACCCATCCAGACCCTGACTCAAAATTTAAAATGATGCAGCTCAGTGTGAAGGCTGGGGTTCAATCCCTAACACCAAAACAAACAAAACAAAACCCTGAAAATTCAAATATCTATCAGTGCAATCCAGTTAAAAATTTTTAATTCCATTATAGAATTAAATGCTATACAATTATTTTTTTAAAAATCTATACAGGGCCAGCAATGTAGCTCATTGGTAGAGTACTTGCCTAGCATGTATAGGTACTGGGTTCAATCCCCACACACAAAAAATAATTAATTTAAATTAAAACAAAAATAAGAAACCTATATACTGTATATGATAATACTTGATAAAAGGATAAAATTCATTTCCAGACAAATACATATACACACAGAAAAATTCTGTGAAGCTACTTAAAAAAGTGTTAATAATGGTTGCCTCAGCAGATCCAAGTGGAAAGTGGACAGAAATGGGAAAAGAACTTCTCTTTTTACTGCTCGGATGTAAAGTCTGAATTTTTTCCAAACACAGGTATAACTTCAGCCACTTTTTAAAAAATGAACTCAACAAAAGATTATCTCCCATTGAACAAAAAAGACACAAACTTCCAAGTAGGTTTTCTTTCTTCAAACATTTACTGAACACAAACACCATTTTTCCTTTTACACAGTAAGATCGTTAGTTTCAAATTAGCTATTAGGACTGTCAATTGCCATGAAATTAAAAATGATCCTACATGTCAAACTCAAATAGAAAATGCCATGCAATATATAAATCACTAAGAGACCTCTGGTGTAATCAGCAACTTTACTATGTTTATTAAAGTCACATAAACGGTTTGACAAAAGTGCACAATAGAATGACATCACTGGCTTGTTATAGATCACAGTGAATTACTAGAATACAAAAATGTAGCCCCTCTACATGAGGTCTGCAGAACGGGGTGAGTATTATAAAGGGCAGGATCTTTGCAAGGGGTTCGGCCAGTCAGGTTCTATTCCCCCACCACGTACCTCTGAAAAGACTGGTTAGGAAAGCTGAGGCTTTTACCCTCATCTCTTCTCCTCTACCAATTACTAAGCAACCACAAAAAGGCCATGCACAAATTTTACAACCTGATAAAGAATAGTAGATACAAAAACCTGTTCACTGCACCACTTGGCAATCTTGCATCTTCGCTCCTTCATTGTTCTGATTAGGTCATGTGTCACACGACTCACCCCTAGAGGAGCTGTTAGTAATTTAGCAACATTCACCCCTGCACACACATAAAGATATGCCCCATAACCATCAAGTCACTGTCCTTTCCCTGTACAGTAACACAAAGGTACACTCCACAAACCTAGGACCAGACCACATTTCTTTACAGTGTAAAAAATGAACATATCACCATTATCAGGGCAGTATTTGTTTCCAGTTCTATATTTGGGGGAGGGGACATGGTACAACCCAGGCCATCTGAAGGTTTGGGTGAGCCTACAAGTGTCTCCCAAAGCCCTGCAAGGTGGTGACACACAGAATGAGGCGTGTACTGCTCTCAAGAGATGACCTGCAGAACAAACCTGTAGGAATGAACACAGCTTAAAATCTTGTGGACTAAATATTTTAATAGAGCAGAAGGCAGAGTGTTGTGTTCTTTACCCCCTTTAATGTTACAGTATGGTCAGTGAGAAACAATATTCATCTGTGGACTCACATAGCTGTCTGGCCTGAAAAGGAACAGAAAATCTACCTTAAGAGCCAGGCCTTGACTTCTGTCTACTCACTAGTTGGGCTGCTTCTAAACCCAGAAACTGTAACCCAAGGTCCACCAACTCACTCCTCATGCTGCCCACTTCAAAAAAAAATACATAGAAATTCTCCTGCTTGCCAGGGATTTAACTCAGTGGTGCCGCCTGGCTCGAAAGCACAAGGTCCCAAGTTCCATCCCCAGTACCAAAAAAATAAAAAAAAAATTCTCCTCCTGAATAGTCTAAAGTAGTCTTATTCAGAGTAGCTGCCTCAATTATGGCAACTGAGGGATGGATCTGCTGCCCACTCCTTGACTTATGGACTTATGTAAATGCAAATTCAATTTCAACTCCATTAAAAGCAGAAAACCCAGTCTCACAGGATTTGTAAATGAAAGCATCCACGTGAGCCTGTAGTTACTCCAGATTTACATGACAATTCCCAAGCAGGACAGAGAAGTCTTGAGCAAATCTGTAACACTATCAAGGAAGAGTTACAATTCAAAGCATAATTCTATCAGTAATAAACAGCAAAGGTAAAAGTGCCTACAAAATGAAGACAGCTTGGCGTTCTCAGTGAGCTGAGATACAGAACTATCTCGCCTTTCTTACCTATTTATTTTCCTTTTAAAAAATTACGTTTATGAAGGATTTGGCTAACATTTTAAAATAGTCCGACAAAAAAATGTAAAAAACAGGCATATAGATCAATTGTTTCAAGAATGGCTTTATCTTTCATAATGGGTATCTGGATTGATACAAGACAGAATTAAATCCTTACCAAGATAGTGCACAATATACTACTACACTATAGTTTTTTAAATCGTTACCATTAGCACAGTTCATAGTTTATTCTGCTGTCTTCACACTCCCTCCAACTTTGTCAGTATTTCAATCAGCATGATTTACTTTCTCCAGCTTTCAGTCTTCCCTTCTCCTAAATGGTTATTAAACTGATGTCTGAATATGTACATATAATTATCCTCATTTTATAAATGAGTAATGTCTAAAATAGTGCTGGCCCTGGCAGCCAAGGGGATGAAATGTATTATTGAAACATGCAACATCACCTGATAATTTGAGTGTTTAAAAATCATATACATTAAAAATGGAACCAACTGAATACCAAGTATCAAGCCATTCCTCAGACTGTCAAATATGCAGGCCTCAGAGTACGAAAATAAAGAGTCTGACCTGAGCTTTCCGAGTCATGGTTCACTTACCTTCAGGAAGTGCATTTTCTCGTAGATGCAGAGAAAAAGGTACAGTATTTCCTTGATACACACCAGGAAGATCAAGGAAGGTCAATAATATCCAGATTAAGGATTTTTTTTGGTCCCGGGGATTGAACTCGGGACCTTGTGCTTGCAAGGCAGGCGCCAGAACCACTGAGCTAAATCCCCAGCCCAAGGATTTTTTTTGAGACAAGGTCTCACTATGTAATTCAGGCTGGCCTCAAACTCACAGCAATCCTCCTGCCTCAGTCTCCCAGGTGCTGGAATTACATGCATGTTCTACCACACCTACCCAGGGCTCATTTTAGTATCTCCCTTTAGGCCATCCTGAAAACCTTCCTCTTAAAATCTAAGGTTGGGCAAATGGAAATCTATTACCATGATAGGATTTACCATCAAAACATTCCTAGCTGAACCAAGATACACAGTAGAAAAACAGCAACTGTATCACACATCCTTGGGGGAAGAAGTTTTTAAAGTCTCCCCTTCCACCCTGCAAAAAAGCATTTCATCTCATGGGGTTATCTCTATTTAAGGCCCTAGGTGTGGATTTTGGCTTGGTCGGTTTTTTTGGTTTTTTGTTTTGTTTTGGGTACCGGGGATCAAACTCAGGTCCTTGAGCTTGCGCACCAGGCGGTGAAACCACTGAGCTAAATCCCTGGCCCCGGCTTGGTCATTGTTTTAACACTGATCCAACTGCAACCTTTCTCTTATATTTTACAAAGCAATATCCGTATATGAAATGGTAATTGAAATCTTGTGTTTTAAAGTTTATACTTGATGTTGCTACATCATTAGAACACTTATCATTAAAGAAAAAAAGCTGAAGATCTTCACTTACAGTACCATGCACTATGAGTAGGCTAAGGCATTCATTTGGCACTAGAGAGAAAATTAAGAGACAGTTAACTTTACTTTCGTTATCATTTTTAACACCAATAGAAATAGGTGAATACCTTTTGCTTGAATTCCTTCCACACTTTAATCACAGAATGCTCTTTTAGATTGATAGTTTAAAATGCTACTATTAAAACAAGAAAGCATAAAGACCTCTGTATAGCCTGTCAAAATAACTGACATTTTGTGGTAGAAAATTTTGCAGCTCCATCAAAATACCTTTCAAGTGGCATTGAAAATTGTTTTCATCATCAAAAACATTCAAATTTTGTATACATACCAGACTAGTGATTTTTCTACCTCTTATAATGGACTAAAAAGTGAAAAAAATTTTAAAATAACCTGGCTCCTTTTCATCAGTCATAAACACCTTACTAGGGAAGCACAATGCCCTCTGGAAAAGCAGTATCCAAATTTTAAAAGATTTAACACGAAGAAATGGAGAAGGGCACAGAAAGAGAATACATGACTATATTGTGATAACTTATTTCATAAGAAAACACAGCATTTATGTCTACCTGTCTGTGAGGTGAATCAAATGCAGCTGGATGCAACTTAGGCAAAGTGCATTAGAACAGAGACTTCAAAAAATTCAAGCCTAAAGGCAGGGCCCCTCAAAATTCTCTTGAGAAGGCTGGTTTGAGATTATCACTTTGAACACACTACTCATCATAATGCAATGCATTTAACTTTCTAAATTTGCAGCTATTAATAAACTAGCACTTTTGTCTGGTTATTGTGTAGCTATATTTCTTAAGTCCTCCTGCTGTTAGAATGCGTTGTCTCCCTCCACATACATGACAGAAGAGTGAAGACTACAGTACATGTGCATAACACCTGGACCTCCCACTGCTTTCAGCAGTCCTTTTTGGTTCTTTTTCTTCACGCAATCCTCAAACTGCTGCATGGGAAACAACTGACACAGGCCTAACAGAAATACTGTTGTAGGCAGCTGTTTAAAACATTATGAACTTGAAATCATAAACATCCCTTATTACATAAACAAAGTATTGTATATTTGTTTCTTAAAAAAAAAAGACATGTAAGAAACCGACAGCCAAACGCCTTAGATTACAGCTACACCTTAACAATGTGGCTTGGTTTAAAGTGTGTCTGAAGTCAATTAACTCAGAGGCAAGAAGACCAAAGACAGAACAAAGGGAGGATGGGTTGAAAGGAAGAGGGTGGAAAGCAAAGCACAATTTATGAACACATAATTCTATTGTCTGTGATTAAAGTCCTTTACTTTTTAGCACCACAATAAACGATTTTACATAGCCAGTCACTTAATGAAATCCAACAAACTCTTCAAGAGTTCTGGGGATCTGGTCTTGGTAATTAATGTCATTAGCCCGAACTGCTCGGGCAGCCAGGCACTTGAGACTCATCTTCATTTGAGTTTTAAGCAGTATTTCCGATACCCCAGTTGTACTTTTGTCCAGCGGAGTCTTGTTCTGCTTATTTGTCATGTCAGTATGCGCGCCCGCTTCCACCAGGCTGATGATGATAGAGTGCAAGGTCAAAAAATCACTGATGGGCCTGTTGTACTGGACAATGATATGAAGGGCACTGTTGCCCTCATTGTCCACGGCGTTCACCTCTGCGCCACAGTCCAGCAGGAGCTTGGTGACCAGTGCGTTTGGGAAGCTGCAGACGTCATTGGTGTGGAAATCGTCCACGGGGGTGTTGGAGTTGACAGCTAGATGGAGCAAGGTGAAACCTTCACGCGTTCTGGGGTCCAGGTGGATCAGGTTATAGATCTGCTTGTTAATTTTGCACTGATCTTCCTCGCTGCACTGTGTTTTGGTAGAAATGCACACTAAATACAGAAAGGTGTAGAGATTACATTCATAATTGTCCATGGCACTGTGGACATCAGCATCAGAGATATTTTTTACCCTGTTCATACTCTGTTCTATTTCCAAGACACTGCATCGCAAGACACACTCTATGTCTGGGGCCTTCACAGTTTCATTCAAATGTATCATCTGTGAGAAAACTTGGGCAAATCGCAGAAGATCCTTGTGGGTATTCCTGTTACCTTTCTGCCTGAGGTGAAGGGCATGAAGCCACAACTTGATACACTGCTCAAATTCCATGTTATCCGCATAAACAGCACCCCTGTAAATGATGGGATGGGAAACATCAATGTTGTCAGCACCTAAAATCCGTTCCCGAACTATAAGGCCTTCCATGTGAAGAGCATCTCTGTCCTGCCGAATGGACTCCAGTTCCTGAGGGTTTCTACATTCAGTTCTATTCCCGTAGGCATGGATTGGTGGGAGAACCTCTTTTTCAAGAATGTTATCACCATCTTGAAACCGCTCCAACATGGCTAAGTATAAATAGTGGTATGTCTTCATGATGTCATAGTTCTCGCGGTCATTTGCAAAGGAGGCACCCAAGAGTTCCAAAGCTTCGATCCGACTTCTTCGGTCACAGTCAGCATGAGAGAGCAACAGTTCCACAACGTCAGCTTTACAGCTTTCGGCAGCCACCTTCAACGGTGTCATCCCATGACCATTCACTACTATCGCCGCTCGCCATTTGATCAGTTCTTTCACAATATCTATGTGCCCGGCCTCAGCTGCAAAGTGCAACGCCGTGGCTCCACAATGTGCTTTTGCATTGGGATCAGCACGCTGTTCTAGAAGGTATCTGACCACGTCAGTGTGTCCCTTATACGCTGCAATCATTAGGCAGGTGTTGTCATACTTGTTGGCAATGCTGATGTTGGCATTATTCTCTACCAAGTATTTCACAATGTCCAGTCTGCCGTCAAAGCATGCTGCACGCAGAGGGGTGGAGTTAGTTACTGTGGTATGGTTCACATTGGCTCCATGGCTGACTAGAAGTTTAACAACTTCAAAATGTCCTGCTCCTGCAGCACACCAAAGAGCAGTGGCACCATCAATGACATACCTACACGTGAAAAGAAGACACAGTTAGACACTGGAGGCCACGCACCCCGACATAAGTGTAAGGATGTATTCACCTGCATAGACCGAGACCTCACTCTCCAGAAAACTAACAAAACATCAGTTTCAGTGAAAATAAAAACAGGCAGCTTCAGCAAAGCACTCTGCACAGTACTTCTACTTACTATGAGCATAATAAATGAATCACTATCACTGTTATTTCTAAAGTATACATTTTCTAAAAACTAAAAAAATCACTTTTCTAGTAGCAACAGTAAAATTTCAGAAAACACAGAAGTATAAGAAGGTTGTAACATCCTTGCTACTAAGGTGACATTGCTCTGAAATTGCAGCCCATTCTGCCCTCAGCCTCCTCAGTAGCCTCCAGATAGCAGTTTCTCTCCATCCGGAAAGTAACTCCAGTCTCTACATTTACACTGTGTTAGATTCTGCTTTAAGAAAAAACAAGGAAGCAGATCAGCTTTACCTAAGCAAATCAAAATTATACTTACTCTACTACAGCAATGAGAATGAAAATTATTGTTCCATACACTACAGATTGACCACATAAACAACACTGAGCAAAAGCAGCCAGGAAATCCAGCACATATAACATGGCATTTACCTACCTGTTTGCGGAGTTAGCACAAAGGTACCAGTTACCCTGGGGAGGCTGAGGTGTTAGATGTCAAGATACCATTACCTTTAAGGAGGTACTCAATCAGCAACTTTATCAAACCCAGATGACTAAATCTTATGCACTTATAATGAATGCATTTTTCTGAGTATGTTATACCCCAAGTTAAAAGTTTTTAAAAAATGTATGTGCACATGTGTATTTGTATATCATGTGTATCTGTGTGTATTCCTCAAGCAAACCACTATGGGGAAAACATATCAACAGCAGGAAAAATCTAGTATTTTGGAAAAACCAAACGGGTATCTTCCCTGACACGACTGGGTTTTGTGGCTTAAAATTTATCATGGGCTACTGAATATCTTGCACATACTGTTTGCTACTTAACTCACAAAAACAGTCTCTTGCTAGAAGATCAATCTTTTCCAACTTTCCAACTTCTAATTTTCCCCATCTCATTTTCCCAATTTAATCCTACTACTGTACTGACTCTAAGACCAAAAACACAGACATTTGCTGAACATTCAGATTCTGTGCCAGAACCAGTAAGTATAGGCAGAAATGTTAAAGGGAAAAAGTCAAAGCATCACTCACTAGAGCAGCCAAAAATCTCACTAGTGAGCTGCTCACTCTATGGACTTACACTGTAACTTGGTCAAATTTTATCTCCTGTGAAGCAAAAAGAGTACAGTTCTCCGATGGTGCCTCCCACATCCAGATGTTTCCAGTGTGATGGCATCAGGGGGAGGGACCTTAGAAAGTGCCTGGGCCCTGGGACTCCTCCATCCTCACAGAGGCAGACAACTCTCCTCCCCTCAGGAGGAAGCAGCCCTCTCCAGAAAGCGAACCTGCTGGCACCTTGATCCTGGACCTTCCAGCCTCCAGACAGGGAGAAATAAAGGGCCATTCTTTATAAATTCCCAAGCCTTGGTTATTTTGTTACAGCAGTACAAAATGGACTAAGAAATATAAACATTATGGTTCAATCCCAGTTAACACCACCACAAAGCCACCCATTACCACTTTTGCTACAAATAAACTACTTTATAACAAATCAGGCAATTACTGCTTAAGTTTCAAATAATGCCACAATGTTTCTAAGCAAAAACCTTCTCAGTAACCAACTGGGAGAGGGTAACACTGCCTCAAAAGAAGGTTGAAGCCAGGCACGGTGGCACATGCCTGTAATGCCAGTACTCTGAGAGGCTGAGACAGGAGGATGGCAAGTTCGGGCTCAGCCTGGGCAACTCAGCAACTTAGTGAGATCCTGTCTCGAGATAAATATAAAAGAGGGCTCGGGATGTAACTCACAGAAGGACCTGGGTTCAATCCCAGTGTAGCAAAAAGTGGGGGGTAGGGCTTGAAGATACTAGAAATTCCTTTATCTAGGTGGCAGTCGCGTGGATGGAGATTAGGGAAAAATGTTTATCAAACTGAACACTTACAGTCTGTACATTTCATTGTACATAAAACATACCTTCAGAAACCCAGAAGCTGGGCCGGGGATTGAGCTCAGTGGTTCCGCTGCCTGCCTTGCAAGCACAAGGACCCAAGTTCAATCCTCGGTTCCAGAAAAAAAAAAAACAGAAGCTTTCTGAAGTGTCTTTTAAAAATTTTTTAATGAAATTTGGGCTAAGGATATGGCAGTGCACGAAGCCCTGAGTTCAACCCCCAACACCACCAAAAAAGTGCTACTTAATTGTTAAGTTTTTTTGTTTTTGTTTTTTAATGAAGAATCACTAGGGCTGGGGATATAGCTCAGTGGTAGAGTGCTCACCTAGTGTATAAGGCCCTGGGTTCAATCCTCCAGCACGAGTAAAGTAACACATTATAGCAGTGGTATGTTTTAATACTTCTAACTAGGCTTTTGCAACAGTTCAGTTTAATTAAAATTTACTTATTACATTTTTATTGTCATGATTATACATGAAGTTCAATAAGTATTTCACGGTCCAAAAAATGCTATTTGCAACAGCCTCAGAAAAAGTATCAATATCTAGTAATAAACCAATGCAAAATGTGCAAGACTTAAACACCAGAAATTACAAAACAGTCCTAAGATAAATAGAAGAAAACCTAAATAAATGGAGACATAATCTGGGTTTGTGGTTTAAGAAGCTCAAGAGTGTTCACAGGTAAATTCTCCACAAAAATCACCTATATATTCAATATATTTCAAATCAAAATCCCACCAGGTTGTGTGTGTGTGTGTGTGTGTGTGTGGTCACATGCACATGGGTATAAAAAGTGAAAGCGCAATTCTAAAAAGTATATGGAAATGCAACCAAGACAATCTTGAAGAAAAAATAATGTTGGAGACAAGATAATTAAGACAAGTGCACTGGTACAAGGATAGAACAATGTATCAATAGAACCCCCCCAAAAAAAACCTTTCAGAAGTAGACTCATATATAGAGTCACTAGGTTTATGACAAAACTCTAGTGAAATTCAGATAGAGTATAGTCTTTTTTAATAAATAATCCTGAAGCAACTAAATAATCTATATTCTGTTTTTAAATAATCTATATTCTTAAAACAATAAAAAACTAATCACAAAAGAAAAAGACTCAATAACTTATTACACTTCAGTGAAATTTAGAACTTCTAATTATCAAAAGACATTAGTGAATTCTAAAACAGAGTAAGCAATCCTCCCACTGGGAGAAGATACCTGCAATAGATATATGTGACAAATCAAAAATAATCAGGCAACCTATTTTTAAGAAATGAGTTAAAGGACTGACAAGTATACCTCACAAAATACTGAAACGGCCAATATACAACAATGTTCAAAATAATTCCTCACCAGAGAAATGCAAACTGAAACGAACAGTCACCAATAACACCCTTGAGAGTGACTGAAATGAAGCCTGGGCATTCGAACCAGTCCTGTCGGACAGGCAATCCCTGCAACCTCTGCACAACCCACACCTGCTCAGCATTCCGGGGCTGTGGGACACCTCCCCTTTGTTCTCTGCCATTTCCACAACACTCTGCCCAGCTGCCCATTCTCCAACTAAAGGTTCTTTCATTCTCACTCATGTGATTTTCTTTTTTCTTTTTTTTTGGTACCGGGGATCGAACTCGGGTCCTTGCACTTGCATAGCAGGCAGTGAAACCACTGAGCTAAATCGCCGGCCCTCATGTGATCTTCTCGTCCACTTACCTATGTCAATTCTGGTATGCAAGTGTTAAGCCATAGGAAAATAATCTCAAATATTGCTTCTAAAAAATGTGAATGACTAAAATTATCAACAAGGGACTTAATCTAGGCAATAGTTTCTTTCTTGAGACTCTACATAGAACTGAGTTTCCTAAGGTACTCTAAGTTTTTAGATGGAGCAGATTTTTCTTTAAAAATTATTTTAAGGGTTGGGGTGTAGCTCAGTGGTAGAGTGCTTGTCCAGTATGTGTGAGGCCCTGGGTTTGATCCCGAGGACCCCTCCCCCAAAATTATATTAAAACAGTGGCTATTTTGATGTACTCTCTCATACACACAAAAAATATAACACATTAAATAATTAGATACACTTGTATGAGATGAAGCTACGAAGACATTCTAAAGACAAATACCAAGTAAATAAGAGACATTTTAAATAAAAATATTAATAACAAGATGGTGAATAATTTGGCCAAAACTTGTAATGATGGTATGCAGATAACTAAAAATTTAAAATATTAATCTACCTCAGCACACAAAGACAACCTGACAACTCCCATCTGCCCACAGGTCTCAAACACCAATGAATCTAAGGGAGAAGAGGGACCAGCTAAGTACTTCGAGGCTACTCCAAGGCTGGGGAGGTGGGTCAGTGGGAGCACTTGCCTCGAATGCTGGAGGCCCTGGGTTCCATTCCCAGCAGCACAAAACAAAAAGCAGCCCCCAAGGGATGAGTGAGCGTCATACTGTTAATACTGCTCAGGCCCACGTTGTCAGTGTCTGCAATGAGGGCAAAGAGAAACCATCACATTTGCAAATAATAGTGTTTTTCCAGTTCTAAAATAACAAACTGACTGGGATAAATAACAAAATAATCTCACATTCTGGGGTGAGTAGGCAGCAAGGTGCCCACAAATTTCAATTCTTCTCTTTTATTAAGTGGTAAGCTCCTCAAAAGTAGAAACCTTACATTTCCTCTGTATACTCACAGAATGTGACACGGGGTTAGGCCTCCAATAGGCATTTAATAAATAAAATAAATACTGAATACTTTTAACATAACTGCTAATACATTCATAATCACAACAATCCATAAACTAGACAGATTATATATAGATTCCAGAAGGCACAAAGTTGGAAATTGTGAAATTGCAGTTCACCAATTTCACTCTTGGTATTTTATGCAAGGGTCATCACAATCTGATCTCCACCTCTCCAGTCTCCCAGTATCTCTTTCTTAATTGCCCCAGTTTGAATCTCTTCTTTTGACAGCACTGAAATGCTTGTCATTGCAAGCGTACCAGGCTTCTGTCCCTCTTTCTCATATCGTATTTTAATTCAGCTCAAATGTCACCTCTTCTGTGAAGCCTTCCCTGATTCTCTCATGAAAAGCTGAGTATTCCCCCTCCTCCTGTCCTCCCTCGCTAGTTCATAAGATTTCCAGGAGTTTAAATGTCATAGCATCTGCAATTACTCATTTATGTGTCTGCTTCTCTCTCCTCCATCACCTTCCACTGTGGGAACACTATGTGTTATTCGTCTCAGCACACCAATCCCTATCACAGAATCTGGCACACAGTAGTTGTTCAATAAACATTTGCTCACTGCATCCCTTCATTTCATTAGCCAGTGCAAAATACTGGACAAGGTAAACCACTAAACAACCTCAACTCTAGTCATGTCAGGTTATTTTACCACTTCAAAGTAGCTTTCTCCGATGATCCAAGAAGACAGCAATATGCAAAGCCATTCTAAATTCTTTAATAAACTATTTCCTCTCCAACTGTTCTCCCTTATCCACAAAAACCTCAGCAAGCTCCTTAATTCCCCGCAGCTGTTGTTGCAGACATTCTTAGCTCAGTGGATACAGGTGCTTGTAGAGCTGAAAAGGTACTGAGGTTCAGGGGTCACTCGCAGCACTCCTTTTCTAGGTGCAGGTCAGGCTGAGAGAATACAGGAAGTTAGGACACAGAAGCCACCCAGTAAGGGAAAGCAAACACAAACTGAGCTGCCATATATCTACACAGGTGGTCCTAGAAATAAGCCACCACCCAAGGCTGACAGTTCATTAAAAATGTAACACTCAACATTTTCCACTCATCTAAACCAGAATAAAATGCTTTTATTATATCAACCAAAATTTAACATTGCCCGTAACATCTTTAAAAAAAAGAAATGCTTTTTCAATCAGGCTTTAAACAGGCAGTTTTAAAGCACAAAAACTAAACATCCTTATGTTTGGACCCCACCTACTTCAAAAGAAAAAAATGCTAAAATAGTTACATATTGGCAGGAATCAAGAAAAACAAATACCATCAAGGAAGCAAAACCTTTTATCAGCTGTAATCTGTAAGACATTTCATAATCCTTCAGCGGAGAAAAGAGGATAAGGTCAAAACTGACAATTCTGTGTTCATTACCATACCCAAAAATATGTGCAACTAACTCAGAGGACAGATTTTAACTTGTGACATGAATTTCTGAAACCCCCATCTTGAGAAATAGTACATGATCAAGCCTCCAAACATTACAGAGTAACATGTAATTAACAATGGCATCATCTTCTACACCAGATCCAGGGCCACTTTCGCAGCCCAAATATCTACCCAGCAAGGTGGGAGGGCTCAATCCTCTGTGGAGAGGTTTGAGAGGCCTCGTGAGAATCCCTCAAAAGGCTACAGCTGCTGGTGGTTCTGGGGGCCTATTTAGCCCTAAAAGCCCCAGTAATCTTCTGAACATTCACCAGCCAACTCACTTGTACGGGAGAGAACTAGATGTCCAAATAACTCTACAGAGATCTTCAATTTTAACTGCTGACCTCGTTAATTTCTGGTCTCGGTTACGACACCCAGTACAGATAAAGCTAAACCCTGGGAAGGCAGCCGCCCTTCCATCCTGCTGGTTCACAGACAATCTAGTGAACCCGGCCAGATAAGGAATTAGAGGCAGGGGCCGATAAGGATGGGCAGCAAAACGTGGAATGGAGCGCTCGCCTTGGCAAATGAAGTGGGCATAGGTGGGTCTGCACTGGGTACCAAAGGACACGTGCGTCCCCACATGGAGGGAGAGGGAGGGGGGAGAGGAACCATGGATTGGTGGGAAGCTGGAGCCGGGATGTACCTACCCGTCGAAGCGGACGGTGCCAGTCTGCTGGGTCTGCACTCGGTAATGCTCTAACAGCAAGCGCACCACCTTGGCGTGCCCGTTGCGGGCTGCGATGATGAGGGGCGTGGAGCGCTGCCCTCCCTGCTGGCTGACATAGCCAAGCAGGTAGCGGATGTCGCTTTCGGACCGGTTAAGCAGCAAGGCGGCCAGAGTCAGCACCTTGCCCTCACTGGCCGCCTTGTACACATAGCCAGCCAGGCCTTCCATGGCCGCCGCCAACTCCAACACCCGTTTGGTCGCCACCGCTGCTGCCGCCTTGCGCCCCCGGAGGCCGCGTCCGCCAGCACTTCAGACCTGGGCCCTCCCGGCCCATTCAACAGGGCGCCGCCGCCGCCGTGCCCAGGCAGCAGCGCGGCCCGAGGAAGGCGGAGACACGGGAGTGGACGAGGGCCGCACGGGGCTCGTCCGCGATCCAGCCCGAGCAGGAGCACAGTCAGGGCCGCCCCCAAGGCCCCAGGCGTCCGCCCTGGGCCGAGGGGATCTCCATGGTGGCCGCCGCCCCGGGCCTCGGGCCGGACCCCTCCTTCCTGCAGGCTGCGACAGGCGCGCGCCCGAGCTACGGATCGCCGGCGGGGTCCAAAGAAGTCTGCGCGCACCTGGCCCGACCAGGCCCGAGGCCTGAAACTGCTTCAGCCTCCGTCTCCGCCCTCCGCAGTCCCCGGCTGGAGGAAATCCGCAGGCGCTCGCCCACCGCAGTTTAGAAGTTCTGGGCGCCTTTTTACGCAGGGCTTGGGGGTTGGGGGGGGGGTCTCTTGGATGGCCCCGGAGAAATGCGGAAAGCTCCGGCTGGAGCAGCGCCGGAACTTGGGGCGGGAGGAAGGCCAGAGCCTTGGCAGCCTGGGCCTGGAGGGGCGGAGAGAGCGGGAGGGGCGGGTAAGTGTGCTGTGTCCCCTCCTAAGCTGTCCGGCTGGCGTGCGAGGCCGTATCGCAGAAAGGTTCTGCTGCGTGGAGGTGGCCCAGCCCCAGGAGCTTTCTCATCGCCCCACAGGGACCCTGAGGTTGCCTAGCTAGGGAAGGGGATCGAGCGAGGACTCTGAACAGGTGGGCCAGACAGCCCACTCCACCTTATTCCAGACAGTGCAGACCCATCCCTCTCCGTCCCTGATGGAGGCTTAGGGTGGGGAGCACCCACAGGATCCATTTTAGGAAAGGGGACATCTGCGAGCCCCTCAAAATATGACAGGGCGTGAGAGTAGCTGCACCCCGCTCTGAATAGGCCATGGGAGTCCGGCCTGCCCTCCTAGGGGAGGGAATAAGTGTGTGGGGAAGATAGGGAGCCCCGAGGGGCAGGCAAGGAAGGAAGGAGGAAGGAGTACCGTGGTCAGACAGCAAGTCTCTAATGCTCAGCACCTCCCCTTTCTCACGTTCCTCACAAGATTATTATTAGGGTTTGAAAAGGTCATGTATCCAGCGAATACTAGAACTACTATGCACCAGGTTTTGCTTAGCACTAGAGCTTGGATAGTAGGCTGGTCCCTTCTGTCCAGGAACTTGTGTTGGGGTCTTGCCCAGGGGAAAGCAAACAAGAAAACAAATGATAGGCGAGTCCCATCGACTTAGTATCTTAGCAATCTCTATGAAGCCAATGAACTAGAGTAACGGAGGTGTGGGAAGGGGGACTAATTTAGTTTGAGTGGTCAGACAAGACCTTCCTGATAGGTGACAAGAGCAGAGGCTACTGTGGGAAAAACCAATACAGAATCCCAGAGCAGGGAACGTCTGTGGCCCAAAAAGGTCAGTGTGGCTGCAGCGGAGCCCCCCACAGGAAGAGAGCTGAAAGATGGAGTCAGCAGCAGGCAAGTCATGTTAGGGCCCAGAGACCCATGACAAAGGGGTTTAAATTCTACTCAGCCATGGGCGCATTTGAAGAGTTTTGAGCAGCAAAGTGACAAGATATTTATGTTTTTAAAAAGATGACTGTGAACTAGGCGTATGGCACACGCCTCTGATCCCAGCACTTGGGAGGCTGAAGCAGGAGGATCGCTGTGAATTTGAGGCCAGCCTGAGCTACATAATGAGAACCCCATCTCACAAAACTAAATAGAAAACAGAACAAAAAATGACCACCATGGTCACTGTGTGGGAAGTAAACTGTAGGAGGCAAAAAATAAAAGCAGAGAGGCCAGGCTGGAGGAGAGGCTTAGATCAGGATGGTAGGATGGATCAGAAGAGCTGGAGCTCCTGGAGCAGTGACAGAAAACACAAGCACGGTATGGAAGTTTCTTGCTCTCCCCAGCCTCTTCCTCCAAGGACAACATCTCCCTAGGGGACAAATGTATTTACTGGGCTCCAAGGGACAGGTCTGCACCTCACAATATCACAGATTACTTGAACTGAACCATTACCACCTGTGGAGGTGATGTGACAACATCACCTCCACTGCAGAGCTCCTGGAGGGGTTGTAGGCAGTCCTCCCACTCCCATTCCACAGCAGATCCCTATACAAATAGTAGATCTTTCCTCCTAAGTAAAACAAACAAAAGCAGCCTTGGAAGGAATGGCTGAAAATGAGATTTACTGGTCATATCTCTGAAAGAGCTGGTGAACAAACAGGGAAATCTGGCTGGTTTCATTCTGAGGCTTCAGAGGTGAAAGAACATCCAGTTTTTGATGGGCTACCCCATACTGTTTGGCCTCAGGGGCCTTAGCCATGACACACTCAAATGGTGACCTGGGGCTTTCAGATTCTGGCTTCCTTCTCTACCTCTTCTGCCTTTCTCCATCTCCCTGCCCCACACCCCTGGGCATGGAGAAGCACCTTCTCCCTTCATCCTCCCTGGGAAAGACCTCCTCATGGCCATTTGCCCCACTAATCCCTGCATCATTCTCTTCCCATCTGGCTTTTTGAAGATGATTTAAAAGTCCAGACACAGGCCTCTTGTTCCAGTTTTGTTTTCTAAGAAAGACAATGGAAGGGGATGTAAAAAGAATTGAGATGTGTCATATATGTGTACCAACTCCCCAAAATAAATATAATCATTATGTACTGCAAACATATAAAAATTAAAATTAATAAAAATGTATTTGAGAAGGGTCTCGCTACATAGCTCAGGCTGGCCTTGAACTCACAGCAATCCTCCTGCCTCAGCCTCCCAAGTGCTGGGATTATAGGCATGCACCACCATGCCCTGCGAAAAAGTTTTAAATCAAAGACACCTGATTTGTTCAGATATTCACTGTTCACAAACAGACTTCCCTCTTCGTCACACTGCCCTCCTCGCCCTTGTTTGGTGGCATAACTGGAGAGGTGCTTGGAGGGGGGACTAGACCGACAGCCACACCCACAAAGGGTTCAGAACTTGGAATGTGTGGCCTCCACCTCAGATGGGAATAAGTCTCTGCTACAGCCACTCAAGGTCAGCAGCCTGGGGCTGCTGTTTTCTTCTATATTTAACACAGTTGCTGAGTACAAGGTTCTGACCTCCTTTGATTGCTCAACAGCCATTGCTGATGGCAGACTATTTGGTTGCCTCTATTTACCTGGCCCCAGAGGAGGACATTTCTGTGGTCAGCTTGGGCAAATCCAGAGAGAGGAAACATAAACAGGACAAGACTGCTTTTCCAAAGGCCAGAGCCCAGAAAGAGTGCGCTTCCTACCTATTGAACTCTCCCTGGATAGAAAACCACCGAACGAGTGAAAAATAGTACAACATTATGACGAGACAGAACCTGACAGGAGTGGATTTCCTAGTGATGGGGAACTGAACTGTAGACTTTACCTGGACAAAGGCAAGATGCTGATCTTTTCCAGCACTTTGCTTCAAGGGATTGTGGTGGCCGATGAGCAGAACTGGCTATACCTTTACCTCTCAAGGCATATTCCTTCTTCCAAGCTGGGATGACTCAGCCTTGCAGCTCTGAGGCAGTGAGTTTCTCAGATTTTATAGAGAGGACAGGCAAATGCTATGTTTCAAGCACTCATTTGTGTCCGACAACCGTCCCACACTGTAAAGGAAGAGGAGGAGTCCATCTTGGACCCCCAGGCCTAAGGCTGGCTGTTGCTTTGGGCAAGTTTCTTCAGCTGTGTAGTGGGTTTCAGTACTCTGTGTGCAGGGCTGTGAGATGGGACTTTGCAAGCTCCTTGGCCACCCCTGGTGCTAGTTTCCCTCCTCCCACCCACCCAGGCAGTCTCCCTTCTGCTGTACCATTAACCTGCTCATCAGAGGGCTTTGCACCCCGTCTGCATTTTCTCCGCAGCAGAATGTGAGTAAATCCAGTGTATAGGAGCTGGGGGGTTAGTCAACAAGAGGTCAAAAATTCCAACAAAGCCGAGGATTTAGCTCAGTGTCACCACACCTGCCTCACAAGCCTGAGGTCCTGAGTTCAATCCCCGGTACAAAAAAAAATCCAACAAAGCTACAGAAGAAAGATGTCGCAGATCACAGTGACAAAACAAGGTGTGTTGCCTGTTCCTTGCAGTACTGGGACCTCGTCGTGTTAGGGCCCAGGTTCCTGGTAACAATAACATAGTCAGGGATCATCGCTGCAGGGATGGGGAAAGAGGGGGAATCCTGGGCCTTTTCCTACTGCTCATCAGAAGCATGATTTGTGTTTTCTCCTGGGACAGCCAGGGACTTAGAAGCCAACTTTGCTACAAACCATGACCTTCACTTGGGCCTACAGATGCCCAATAGGTAACTAAAAGCAAAACGAAGTTTGACTTTCATCCCTTGTTGCTATAAATCTTGGATCAAATCTCCTCTTATCTCTGCACATAGATGCCAGTCATCTAGGGAGTGTCTGAAAGTTGGCAAAACAAGATTGATTAGCCCTAAATTACAACATCAAATCCCCCTTCAGGGCTGAGGACACCAAGATAGGAGGTTTTCAGGGACATTCAGGCATACTGGAAGCCTCCAGCCACTGTCCTGAACCTCTGATCCCCTGGATTCCAGGGAAGGCGGAGTCCACATGACTGAGACCCCCACAGACAGATAGTCCTCTCCTGGAAGGGAACCGTCCCTCCCTCAGCCATAAAGATTCCAGAGCCACGACACCAGGGCTGTGATAATCATCACCAACCGGACCCCAGGCCACCTCGAAAAGCTGGCCTCCCACCTTTGAGGGTGAGCCAGTCTGAACCCCTGAATCAAGCGTGTGCCCTCCAGCTACCTAGGCTGGAGTCCTTTCCTATCTTCCCTCTAGCTTTCCAGTTCAAGCTTTTTTTTTCTATAGATGTATGATTTTGTTTTAATTTCCATTATTACTAAAAGCAAAGCCCCAAGCTAGGAGGTGATGGGCCTGCCGGGACAGCAGTGTGAAGCAGCACGTCTGCTGGGTTCTGGTCCTGGCTTCCCTGGACAGTGGCACCAAGCAGGTATTGTGGGACCGTGCCTGAGATGACACTGTCCAGCCCTTATTGAATGCGTATCTGTGCCCAGCACCGCAGCAACCACTTTACATGGGTCAGCACCATAAATCTACACAAGTCTCTGAAGCGCATGCCAGGGTCACTGCCACGTGCTGACCACAGGGAGCTGTTGAACAGTTTGTGGCCTTTTAACTGCTGTGTGCTGGACAGTCAGGATTGGAACCCAGGCTGTTGGAGCCCTTCCAGACCTGCTACCATCCTCCTGTGCCTCCTTTTAGCCCCTGTCTGCTGTCCCTGCCCAGCCTGTCCTCTGCAGTTAGGATGCCAGAGGTCCGGGTGCAGGGGTCCTGGTCACTTCACCTGGGCCCTGGTGCCAGTTGCTAATCAGCCGTCCTGTGCCGTGGAGGGGCTGCCCAGGTCCAAAGCCAAGCCAAAGCCAGCTCCTGGAGCTCGAAGTCAGCTCAGTGCCACTTTATGCCTTGTTTGGAAGCCTCATCTTTTTCTAATGATAACTCGTTTCTGTCCAGCACCTTACAATCTTCACAGTGCTCGCCCAACCTCCGCATGCAGCACCAACAAAACTAGGACCAGGGTGACACAGGTGTGACAACTCTGCCAGCATTCTAGCACCACTGCTTGCTGGCTGTGTGATGCTGGAAGCTTCTCAAAGCCTTGGTTTCCCTATCTGTGAAATGGGGTTAATAATTGTGCCTGGCTGGAGGATTGAAACACACACACAGCACTTGAGCTCTGTGCATGGCGCCTGTTGTTAGCTCAACTTGCTAGCCTGACCCCAACTCTGTGGGAAGAGACAAAGCAAGTCAGTTCTTGCCCCCAGTAAGGTTGAGTTTAAACCAGATGAACCCGAAGCCCTCTCACAGCTCCTTCAAGCTATGATTCCGCATGAGTCACAGGCATTTATGGGCTTGTTAGCTCTTTGCACTGTAGCAGTCTTTGAAGCCCTTGCCCTTCATATAGGGCTTTGAATACAGCTGGCCGTCCCACCGGACAATGCTAGCTCATAACGATAATCCCTGCCTCATCCATGCTAAATGGATGCTTTCTATGGAGCATTGGCATAGTACCCAGCCTCAAGTAGCCACCTGATAAATTATGATGACTACTGTTATCCCATCTTAGAACAGTAAGACTCCCGAACTGAGTCATGAGAAGCATGGATTCTGGAGCCACACTGCCTGTGTTCATCCTGATACTGATCCTGTGTGTGGCCCCTGCAGCAAGTGAATGGACCATGCTATGCCTTGGTTTCCCCATCTGTGAGAGGGGCGTGATGATCACAGCCACTGCCTACCAGGGCTCCAGTGCAGAGCAAGCCGCCTCGAGCTGCGCCCACCCTATGTGTGGTGGATGTAGGTGCTCCTTGTCATCTGCAGCCGAGGAGACCCGCCCCCAGACACGGCAAGCACCATCCCCAAGCTGCCATGGCACTGGGATCCAGGCCTAGGTGGGACTGAGTCTGGAGCCTTGTTTTAGGCCCTGTGGCTGCCCCATGGCACCTGTGTATGGCCAACAGTCCCTTCTTCATCCTCTTTCCTGCCAAAGGAGCCCCCATGGAGGAGATTTCGGGGAGGACAGTGAGCCAGCACAGAGCCCTCTGGGGTGAGAGAGACTCCAGGAAGCTCTCCAGTTACAAGGCAGGAGAAGGACATCCGGCCAGGTCACACATCTGGCTGTGGTACACATCTGACAGGGCCGCTTTAGCATTCACCAGGGCCTTGAGCCAGAAGCCTGGGCTGCAACCCTGACCTGGCCCATTAATGTCGCCCTGGAAGCCAGCCCCACCTCCCCCAGAGAAAGGCTCTGGCCTTGCCCATGACGGAGGACGTTTTCCATTTCTGAGGCCTGATTCACCTGGAGACCAGACCAGACAGACCTGAAAGTGAGGAGAAAACAAACCAGAGCAGAGCTGGGCGGGACCAGAGCAGGAGCTGGGAGGAGAGGGAAAAAGAGAGGGAGAGGCAGCTGCCTGAATGAGGAGCTCATATAACACAGCCGCCCCCCAACCAGTTTCTCTTCCCCAAAGCCACTTTGATTAATTCAAACATGGGTCCAGAAAAATGCTGTCTGTATTTTTCTTTCCTAGTACCGGGGACTGAAACTTCACCCAGCCTTTTACATCCTTTACATCCCCAGCCTTTAAAAAAAAAATTTATTTTTAGACAGGGTCTCACTAAATCACAAAATTGCCCAGTCCAGGGTTGAACTTGTGATCCTCCTGCCTTAGCCTGCCAGAGTGCTGGGCTTACAAGCATTTACCTACATGCCCAGCATAAAAATGCTGAGGACTTTGCACTTCTGGATAGCTTGTTTTGATTTTCAAAGACATTTTGTACAAATACCTTGATTTGGTTTGATTTTGGTTGTTTGTTTTATTTTTTGAGACAGGGTCTCCCTATGTAGCTCAGGCTGGCCTTGAACTCACTATGGCTAGCTTCAAACTTGTAGCAATCCTCCTGTGAGAGCCTCCTAAGTGCTAGGCACAAATACCATGAACTTTGAGTTGTTTTAAACATAATTTACTTCTCTTATCATTATAAATAGCTAAGTTAGGTAGAAATATTAGAGGTAGTCAGACAGGGTTAGGCCCTCGAGGAAGCCAGTGCAGAGAATGAGAACACATTACAACTGTGGCTGGAGGTGCATCTGTTGAAGGCCAGGCCTACCTGCCTCCCCACCAAATAAGATTAAATGATAGCACTTGGCCCAATAAAGTCTAGATAGACATTAGTCACCCAGGTGGGTGACCAGGACCTCCTAATCCATCCCTTCCTGAAAAAAGTTCTTTGTTCTTTCCATGCACACTTGCTATGTGACCTGCTTCCCCACTGTATCAATATTATCTAAGGGGCTATATTTATAATCTTATTGGTTTTGGCCCACATTTTTGTACCCACCTCATGGTTTTGCTCTAAAAAAGTAAATAGGCTCGTTGGCAACCCACTTTTGGGTCCCCTCCTGTCTCTCAAGAGCTATCTCTCTGAATAAAGTTTTCCTACTCTTAACCTGCATTGTTTCTTAGAATTCATTCTTTGGTTTTAGGGAACACAAACTCAGGATATCTGACATCTAGCAGATTGGGAGTTATATTATTTCCCCTGTATCACTTGGAGGTCTCACCAAGATAATTGGAAGGACACAAGAGATTGCTTTTGTTTCATGGATTCTGGATTGTGACTCATTTAGATAATTAGAAATTGTCATCCTTGTTTGTCAATTGCTTACACCTTGAATTTTTATGCCTTGTCTTTTTTAACCATTGTTTTTTGTTAAAATAATGATAAATTTAAATTGAGAACATAGGAAGATCATGATATTCCTTTGATGGGACATTTTACTTTTGCAGGAAAGTATTTTGTATTCCTGTTTTGTATCCACTGCATTTTGGACTTACTAGTTGCTGAATTTATTGGTGCTTCTTGCTTGACCTGTTTGACTTGTTTTAACTGTTGTGGTTTGTTACCTTATCTGAGACAGCTGCTCTAGGGAAAAGTAATGTTAGAGCATCCCCTAGTGGATTTTGATACTAACCAAAATGTGAATTTATGAAATGCTATAAAGTGGGTCTTTCTATGAAATCTAGTTTATATTTAGGAAATATACATGCCTATTAATAAATCATGGGACTCTAACTGCCAGATAAAAGGCAATAGGCCGGCAGCCATTGTTAAGACTTGGAGGACAGGTTTCACTGGAACAGTCTGGCCTGATCCCGCCTCTACATTCTAGAAAGGAATGTGGAGCCTGTTCTGCCTCAGTTTCCTTTCAGGTCTGATGTTATTCTGGTGAGGAGGCAATCTTAGATTTTGAGATTCCCCACTTTTGCCTTTCTAGGCTGAGGACAACAATTCGTGGGCAAATTGTCTCAATAACTCACCATGAGCATGAGAAGAAAAGCCTTCTTCTGATCTCATTTCTGATCTTTTCCTGTCACTTTGTGCTTTCTTTCTTTCTTTCTTTCTTTTTTTTTTTTTTGAGGCATGTTTCTGCTGAAAATTAGAGAGGGAAGAACCCTGAACTGTTTCAACCTTTCCCTCCAATCCAACAACTAAAAACTTTTAATATGATCCCCTAGCTGAGCAATGGGTACAGATTTTAACCTGTGAGTTTCATAATTGTGCTGCAGATATAGACAGAAATTTTAGAATGGATTTTGAGTAAAATTTAGCCTTGTCTTTCTGCTAAGGAAGACTGCTTAAGTGATTAGGTAGACAGCACAAATGTCTGGGGGACTTCTTTGCTGTAGGGCCAAGGGCAGGATTTTTCCAAGCCATTACTTTCCTCTATCTATCTCTACAGGCGATCTCTTTTGCAGGCTGGGAAATTCTCCAGCCAATTCCAATTTGACCTTTGACTTTTTTCCCTCAACCTCTTTCAAAGAATTGGAAAGCAGTTGTTCAGGTCTCTTGATTATTGGTTTAATTTTGTTAGCAATCACCCATCATGGTCGGAACTGAACCATCATGGTCTGGGCATTGAAGACCCACCTGAGGAGTATTGCCAACTGCATAAAAAGAGAACTGGAGGGGAAGACCATGGCCTGTTGATTTTCTAGGAAAAGCTTGCTGTGGATGGTTTTCCTGATGCAAACTTGGCTGTTCTCATTGGAGGAGGAGCTTGGGGCCTCACTATCACTGGGGATGGCTGCTGTTCTCATCAGGGGAGGTCTGATCTTCACTATGATCATCATTTCCTGGCTCCAGTGTAGATCCCTCAGCCTGGTGGCACAAATCCTTCACCCCACTGGTGCAGGTTTTCTGGCTTCTACCACTGGCCTTTGGGCCTTCCTGGTGCAGAGCCTCAATACAAACAACCATGAGTTATTGCTGTGGGCTCTGGGCCACTGCCTGGACTCGTGGAAGACATTACCTTGGACTGTAGGTCTTCACTTGGACTTGTGCAGGACATTGCTGTGGGATCCAGACCTTTGGCTGGACTCTGGATCTCTACTGTATGGCTAGATCTCTTACACTCCTCTGTGCTTGACTTTTCAGGTGACTATCATAAAATAATCCTATAAACTATGTGTCCTGTATCAAATCTATTTCCCTTGCAAAACCCTGACCATAACAGCTTCTGTCTCTAAACATGACTGTTATAGCTGCAATCAACTGTAGCTTGTGCTTTTAGAAACACATGCTGGAGTTAGGAGTGTGAGTTTCTGGAGAAGGTAAGGGCATGCATTGATAAGGGTGGCTACTCTAACACGACCTATCTTCTGGTCACTCTCCAGATAGCAGCCACCTACTTTGGATCAGGTCACCTCGCCGGATGCCTTGAGGGCACATAAAAACCAAGTAGGGATTCAATGGGATGCCTATTTTTCTCCCTGTTGTTTTTGGGAAACTCAATGTAGAATTCTCTTACTCCTATGGAATGTATTCTTAAGCACTGGAAATTGTTTGACCCTCATATATTGAGACAGGGCTGTTTATTATTTTTCTGCATTTGTGCATGGTCTGCCTACCCCTAGAAGCAAACTAGAATACAAAGAGAATTACTGATTATGATACCATTTCACAACTAGAATTATGCTGTAAGAGAGAGAAAAAATGGTCAGAATTACCTTATGTTCAGACTTTCTTTACATTAAGGGATAATCCTTACTTGTGTTCAAAATGTAAATGTATGCCACAGGAAAACCAGACACCTCTGCCCCTTAAGGCCCAATTGGATACGTTTGTTACTACTGAGCCTGAGGTTCCCCTCCCGAGCCCTTCAGACCCTAAGGATGAGGTTTCCAAGGCAACCCTAATCAAAGCCTCACCATTACTGAGCCTGAGGCTACTCTCACTTGAGCTCTGGACTCTAAAAGCGAGGCTTCCAAGCCAACCTTAATTGAAGCCTCTACTGGGCTATATCCATCCCTATCTGATTTTGTTCTAGCTCCTCAAAAACAGTATCCCTCATAGGAAGTGAATGGAGAATTTGACCCTATCCATGTCCATGTGTCTTTTTCTCTCAGTGACTTCATATAGATCACATAAATCAAACAGATCAAACAAGATCTAGGAAAGTTTTTAGATAACCCTGATAAGTACATTGAGGTATTTAGGAAATTACTCAGACCTGTGAACTAGACTGGAAAGATGTAATGTCACTGTTAAATCAAACATTGACTTCTAATGAGAGACAAGCAGCATTACAAGCTGCAGTTACATTTGGGGATGAATATCTTATTGTTAATTTTAGAAGGCCAGAAGACAGGTAGTCAGGGAACAGCTGGTTCCCACTGGAGCACAAGCAGTCCTTGCCCAAAACCCCTACTGGCCTACCAACCAGATGGGAGACTGAACTAGGAGACATCTTCACACATGTATTCTTGAAGGTCTAAGGAGGACAAGAACTAAGCCCTACAATTATTTTAAATTGCCAGCTACTCATCAGGAAAAAGATGAAAACCTCTCTGCCTTCTTAGATCATTTACAAGAAGCATTGATAAAACATACATCCCTGGCTCCTGATACAATAGAAGGACAGATTATTCCTAAAGATAAGTTTATTACCCAGTCAGCCTCGGATATTAGGAAAAAGCTACAAAAGATAGGTTTTGTTCCAGAGAGCTCACTACACTTTAGTGAGAATTACCTCTTCAGTGTTTTATAATCGAGACCAGAAAGAGGCCAAGGGGGAGAAAATGAAGAAACCAAGAGAAAGTGGCTGCCATGGTTCCACCCTTAAAAGGAATAAACTCTAAGTCTAATTCCCAGGGCTCAGAGAAGAGCTTGATAACTAAACTCACCTGCTACCACTGCAGAAAACCAGGCCACCTTAGGAGGGACTGTGATAAAAATGGTCATGACAAGAGGTCCCCTGAGCCATACCCTGATTGCAAAGGTGACCACTGGTGGCCAGTCAGACTGGCCCTTGAGACAGAGGCCCCAGAGCTCAGATCCAACTCACCAGCTGGTCCAGCAAGGCTGAAGGGCCCCGGGATATTCTCTGCCTTCTCCCTCTGGCCAGACTGTCATCTCCATGGAGGAGCCCCAGGTAATCATGACTATAGAGGGAAAGGAAACCAGCCTATTACTAGGCACTGTGCATGTCTCTCAGTCCTCCTTTTCATGCCTGGCCTTCCTTCCAGCCATCATACCTCAGTGAAAGGAGTCACTGGACAGGAGGTCACTCACTATATCTCTCAACCCTTGGGCTGTAACTAGGATGGCTTTCTCTTCTCCCATTCCTTTTTAATTAAGCCTGAAAGTCCAGTTCCCCTCCTGGGGAGCGATAGCTTATCTTGTCTGAATACTGTAATACACATGCACCCAGATCAGGTATTCTGCCTCCCTCTCATGGAGACAGAAATAAATTCTGGGCAACTAAAGGGAACTAAACTTTAGTATGGGCAACTAAAGGCAGAATAGGAAGACCAATAAGAGCTGCCCTCATGCAAATACATCTCAAAGATCCTACTCTTTGAGACAATACTCTCTAAGGGCTGGAGTGGAAAAATGACTATTGCCTATAATCAACAACTTAAGGGCACAAGGTTTACTTACACCCTGTAACAGCCTTTGCAACACTCCAATCTTGGGCGTTCAAAAACTCAGTGGAGAGGGGAGGTTGGCACAGGACCCTAGATTGGTAAATGAGGCAGTGGTGCCAATCCATCTGGTAGTACCTAACCCCTACCCTCTCCTTTCTCAGCTCGGAGAAGATGCCAGTTGGTTTTCAGTGTTAGATTTAAAAGATGTCTTCTGTTATATTCCTGTACATATAGATACCTGGTTTCTGTTTGCCTTTGCTTTTTTTGGTTTTGGGGGGAAGTTTTTTGTACTTGGGATCAAACTTGGGACCTTACACTTTCGAGGCAGGCAGCGGAACCACTGAGCTAAATCCCTGGCCCCTTACTTTTTGCCTTTGAAAACCCTTGTGACCTTGCCTCCCAACTGACACACACTGTGCTTCCTCAAAGGTTCAGAGATAGTCCTCATCTTTTCGGGCAAGTGCTTTCAACATCTTGGCGTGTTTTGAATTTTCCCAAGTCATAGTCCTGCAATATGTAGATGATATATTAGTATGTGGCCCCCTCAGAAGAGCCTAGCTAAGGCACCCATTCTCTGCTGAATATTCTAGCACAGAGCTTATAAGGTCTCTGGGTCTAAGGCACAACTTTGCAGCCTTGAGGTAACATACTTGGGCCTTATCATGTCTAAGGGAACCCAAAGGCTGAAGGAAGAGAGAATTAAACCAATGCTTTCCTTCCTGCAGCCCACAACCCTAAAATAGCTAAGAGGATTCCAAGGAGTTACAGGCGTTTGTCACCTTTGGATAGCAGGGCATGGTGAGATCGTAGGACCCCTCTATCAGCTTACAAAGGAAGTACAAAAGGCAGATACCCCTATTTTAACCTGGGAATTTGCTTTGCAAACTGCATTCCAGAAGCTTAAACAAGCACTGCTTAAGTGCCCCAGCACCTTACCTACAGACAGGACACTGTTTCAATTTGTATGTTGATGAAAGGCCGGGCATGGCTTTGGGAATGCTTACGCAGCAGGATTGAGGACCTGCTCAGCAGTCTGTAGGATGTCTGAGTCCTGAATTAGACATTGTAACAAAGGGATGGCTTCGTGTCTTAGAACTGTGGCTGCCATAGCTCCTCTGGTACCAGAGGCATCCAAGCTGACTTTAGGCAAAGATCTTGTTGTATATACACCTCACAATGGGGCAGGACTTCTTGCTTCCAGAGGAAGCATATGGCTCTCAGACAATGGACTTCTTAAATACCAGGTTCTACTTCTAGAAGGACCAGCCATTCAAATCAAGACATGTTCCTCCCTAAACCCTGCCACCTTTCTACCAGAAAAGGAGGAAATTGAGGCTAGAAGACATGACTGTGAACAGGTAATTCTCCTTATGCATGCAGCCAGAGAAGACTTGTTAGACACACCCCTTCCTGACCCTGATTTGACCCTCTTCTGTGATGTCATTTTCTTCATGGAAAACGGGACAAGAAAGTAGGATATGCAGTAGTGACTCTATACCAGACACTTGAAGGTTCCTCTCTTGGCCCCGGGACTAATGCCCAACTAGCAGAATTCATAGCTCTAAGGGCCAGGGATTTAGCTCAGTGGCACCATGCCTGCCTCACAAGCTCAAGATCTTGAGTTTGATTCCTGGTACAGGAAGAATTCATAGCTCTGACAAGGGCTTTACAATTCAGTAAAAGACAGAAAGTTAATATTTATACTGACTCAAAGTATGCTTTCCTAGTGCTGCATGCTCATGCAGCCTATCTAACAGCCAATGGGTCCCTATAACATATCATAAGGAGATAGATGAACTTTTATCATATATATGCCCTCCAAAGTGACAGTGATTCATTGTAGAGGGCACCGAAAAGGAGTTGACAAAGTAGCTCAAGGTAATCAACTAGCTGACACAGCTGCAGAAAAACCACTCTAGGGCCCTTCCTTCAGGGCCCCCTGATCTGAGAAGGGTCCCTTAATCATACTCGATCCAAATATTCTCAGTCAAAAATTGACTGGGCTTTCTGCCATGGGTGTCAGTTTCTTTCATCAGGATGGTTACAATCAGATGATAGTAAATTGTTCCTTCCTGGTGCTAGTCAATGGAAAATTATTAAGTCTTTATATCAAACCTTTCACCTGGGGAAAGACAAGACCCACCAGATGGCCTCACAGTTATTCATAGGAAAGGGACTTTCTGACAATACAACAGATAGTAAAGACATGTGCACTCTGCCAAAAGTATAACCCTCTTAACTGGACCACCCCCCGCCCCCCAGGTGTACTGAGACATGGTGAATACGCTGGAGAGGATTGGCAGCTCAGTTTTCCTTGTATGCCAGAGCAAAGGGCTCCAATACCTATTGGTCTGGGTAGATAGTTTCACAAACTGGGTTAAGGCCTTTCCTTGCAGAACAGAACAAGCATAAGGGGGTACTTGTACAATTGTAAAGGCTGAATGCTGTGTGTACATTCCTGATCTTTCTGCTAGTATTTCAATGGCTGTTCAAGATATTAAAGGACAGGTTAATGCTGGGTCAGATTCTGAAATCCCCTGAACCTTCTCCTTACCCTCTTTGTGGGAGGCTATTACTGGCTCTTCCTGTGGAAACATCTGTTGGTTGCATTCATAATAGTCTTGTTGATCTTATTATTTGGCCCATGCATACTAACAATTTCTTTGGCCTTGTGTCCTCCAGACTTAAAGCTATATGCCTACCCAAGATAAGAAAGCTTGGCGGCCAAATCAGCTCGCTGCAGACAGGCAAGTCTGCGCATGCCCTACCGAGGTCGCGAGTCGCTTGGAACACGCCGAATCACCCCACCCGCTGCAGACAGGCAGGTCTGCAGACACCCGATCGAGGTCCCAAGTCGCGCAGAACATGCCGAATCAGCC
>NW_004624781.1:4848211-4922554 GCF_000247695.1 Heterocephalus glaber
GTTGTATACCTACAATGTACCAATAAAAGAATTTAATTAAAAAAAAAAGAATGCTTGGTGTTTATGAAGGGCCTTTGGATAGACCCTCTGAACAGTATCTCTGACTGCTGATCACATCTACAACCCCCTCCAGGCAGAAGTAGCCTTGCTCCCTCATGGAAGTTAGGGGTACCTCTTTAGAGGGGGAGATATTACAGACAGCCAAGTCAGGTAGAAATATTGTAGGCAGTCAGACAGGGTTAGGCCCTTGAGGGAGTCAGTACAGAGGATGAGAACATATTACAACTGTGGCTGGAGGCACATCTTTTGAAGACCAGGCCTCAAGGATGGAATGACTAGACCAACATACCTCCCCACCAGATAAGATAAGTGGTATCATTTGGCACAATAACATCTAGATAGGCATTAGTCACCCAGGTGGGTGACCTACACCTCCTGATCCATCCCTTCCTTAAAAAGGTCTGTTCTTTTCATGTACCCTTGCTATCTGACCAGATTCCTCACTGGATCAATATTACCTAAGTGGCTATACTTATAACCTTATTGATTTTGATGCACATGATTTTGCTCTATAAATCTTCCTTTGAGACATAGGCTTGTCAGCAACCCACTTTTGGGTCCCCTCCTGTCTCTCAGGAGCTATCTGTTATGGTTTGGGTCTAGATGTCTCCCCAAAGCCTCATGTGGTCATAGGCTTGATCTAGAGTGTGTGAAGCTGGAATTGATTCATGGTGTAGTGCTAGGCTCAAGGGCACTAGGATTAAGGGTGTCAGTGCTACCGGCTCTAAGTAGTCTGAATAAGACAAAAGGGGCAGAGAGACACTGTTAACCTCCCCCTCTTGTTACGCTTGCTGCCTTGTGTGCACCATGTTGTTTCTGTTCTGCGATGCTTGTTTGCCATCCCCGCTTCAGAGCCAGCTGATTATGGACTGAAACTTCTACGAACTGTAAGCCAAAAAAGCCCCTTCCCTTCTAACTTTGGATGTCGGGTACTTTGTCTTAGCAATGAGAGAAAAGTAACTAACACACTCTCTCAATAAAATTTTCCTACTCTTAACCTCTGTTGTTCCTTAAAATTCATTCTTCGATATTGGGGAACGTGAACTCAGGGTATCTGACATCTAGCAGGTTGAGAGTTATATTATTTTCCCTATATCATTATTATAAAGCAACACATGTGTATTGAGAAATACCAAGAAAAGTATAGTTTCAAGTGTGTATATAGAATTATACATGAGCAATAAGATTTTCTGTAAATGACTAGTCTTTCTTCTAAGCCCTTATACATATATATTATGGTATATTTTAAAATAGGAGCCCAACTACATATACAATTTTGCACTTTGTTTCCACTTAACATAATATGATGGACATTTTCTAATGTTACCAAACATTCTGCTACAATTCATAATGGCTGAATTTATCAGAATAGATTCATCACAATTTCTGTAGCCATGCTCTGATTGTTGAACATTCAAGATGTTTACAAAATTCTCACAACACAAATAATACTGCCATGAATATCTTTTTACTTGCACCTTTTCTATATATCTAGTTATAGCCTAATAATGAATTTCTATTAATGGAATTACTACTCAAAGGATATGAATTCTTTCTTAAAGAGACAAGACCTATGTTCCCCATGTTGGCCTCTCCTAGCCTCCTGAGATCCCCCTGCCTCAACCTCCTGAATAACTCAGACTACTGGTGCACGCCACTTACCCAGCTTGAATATTTTCAAGTTCCATAAGTAGTCCCCCATTATCCATGGTTTTGCTTTTCACCATTTCTGTTACCCATGGTCAACTATAGCCTAAAAATACTGCTTTGTTTTTTATTCTTTCAAGAGAGAGAACAACAACCTTCACATAACTTCTATTATAGTATATCATTATTATTGTATTTCGTTATTAGTTATTGTTAATCTCTCACCGTGCCTAATTTATAAATTATACTTTATAAGCTGGGCGTGGTTGCGCATACCTGTAATCCCAGCACTTGGGAGGCTGAAGCAGAAGGATTGCCAGGAGTTCAAGGCCAGCCTGACTACACAGTTAAGTTCAGGGCCAGTCTGAACTACAAAGGGAGACCCTGTTTCAAAAAACAAAACAAAACAAAAGTATACTTTATCATAGGTGTGTACATATAGGAAAAACAGAATCTACAGGCTTCAGTACTGTATCAGCACCTGCTGGGCTCTTGGAACTTACTGTTCAATACCAATAAGGGTGTTTACAGGTGAAGGACTCCCTGGAAGATCTTCCCGGCTTACACCCTCCCGGCCGTGCACGGGCAGGCACTGGTCCCGCTGAGCCAGTGAGCCTGAGAATTAGTGGCGAGGGTCTGAGCACAGATGAGGAAAGTTGGGCGGAGAGCTGCGAACGGAACTAGGTCAGACTCCTGTGATTGAGGCTGGAACTCCGGCCCCTGGGGCTGGCGGGAGGGGCTTTCCCACTCCACCTTCCAGATGGAGCTCTGTGCTTGCGTCCCTTGCAGGAGCCCAGCCGGGTTCAATCCCCAGTACCACACACACACAGATGCCCAGGTAGTTCTTTTTATTTGTGTGTTGTTGCTTTTTGTTTGTTTGTTGAGACAGGGTCTCACTATGTAGCTCAGGCTGGCCTTGGACTCACTATGCAGCCCAGGCTGGCCTCGAACTCATGGCGATTCTCCTGCCTCAGCCTCCAGAGTGCTGGGATTACAAGCGTGCACTGGCACGCCCAGCATATTATCAAAATAGAAAAGCAAAATGATGATATAGCAATCCATGTGTTCCTTTATAAATTCATGAAAAACAAGGTCCATCCGGTACACGTCGGACACAGTCACTGCGGGTCCTGTGTCCCCCAGCACCCCCAGGCTCCTGCTGAGTATAGCGGAGAGCGGGGCTCATCCACTGCCTGACCCCCTGGACTTGGCACTTAGGCTCGTTTGCCACCTGCTGGAGAAGCGCCCGATTTGCTCTTCCTTCTGTCTGATGAACCTGATCTTTGTGCTCCTGGGAATGGGGGCTGGGAGAAGCAGCGCGCGCGCGCGCGCGCGCGCGCACACACACACACACACACACACACACTCGGCCAGCACCCTCACTTCGTGTCTTTCAACCTTGCCTAAGGTTTCACGTCCTTTGGTGGTTACATAGGAAATGGCAAAGGCAAAAGCTCGGAGCCGTCACAGTCCCAACCCCATCATGGTTCCTATGTGGTCTTTTGAGACACAGTCCTGCATCATTCCAGGGGGGTGGGGGGGTTGCTCTCAGAAATGTGTCATTGTGCATTTTGTCATTGTACAAATACACACAGGGTGTTCAGGCGTCTGTCTACAGAACACAGCACTCTGCTTCAAAGTGAGCTCTCGGGACAAGTAGGAATACACTCTAAAATGATGACAAAAGTGTAGCGAGATGAGTAGAGAAACCAGTAACACCATTGTTGATTATCAAGAATTATGTGCTGTAAAAAAAAAAAAAAAAAAAAGAATTACGTGCTGTATTTCACACAACTGTTAGAGCAATGGGTTTGTTTACGTCAGTGTCATCACAGTAGTCAGAGCTGTGTCTTGGAGTTTCCCAGCCCTATTTTAACCTTAGGGGACCACTGTCACATATGTGGTCTGTCCTTGACTACATTCACAGCAACCCTAATGCAGACCAAAAATATCTGTAATTATTACTAGTGACCAAGTCTCTGTGGTTTGCTGCTTACATTTATAACAAAAGAAATAATACATTTCACTTAAAGGTTTATGAAAATAAATATCAGCCAGGCACAGTGGTGCACACCTGCAATCCCAGCATTCTGAGAGGCTGAGGCAGGAGGATTACAAGTTTGAGCCCAGCCTTGGCAATTTAGTGACTTGGGGAGACCCTGTCTGAAAATAAAAAATAAAATAAGGGGCTGAGGATGTAACTCAATGTGAGGGCCCTGGATTCTTCAAGGAGAAAAGAGGGGTGAAAAAGGGAGAGGAAAGGAGAAGACAGGAGAGGGAGAGAGAGGGAGAGAGAGGGAGAGAGAGGGAGGGAGGGGGAGAGAGAGAGAGAGAGAGAAAGGGAAAAAGGGAAGGGGGGAGAGAAAATATATTGTTCTCATTCAAGTTCACAGACAATGTAGCTTGTACATTGCCAGTTCTCCAAAACACCAGAAAAACCTGTTGATCAAAGAAAGTCTAAGTACTTATTTAAGTCCTTACTCTTAAAGTAAGTGGGTGGGGTATGTCCTAGGTTTGGTGAAGGGAGAGAGAACAACATCTGGTGGGGAGAGGGGTGGAGTGTGTGCTTTTCTCTGTACTTGCCACAAAAAAATAGAGAAGATGAAACTGGACAATATCAGAAGCATAAAGTTCAAGACACAGCAAATTCTTTTTTTTGGTACTGGGGATCAAACTCAGGACCTTGCACTTGTGAGGCAGGCGGCGGAACCACTGAGCTAAATCCCTGACCCTCACAGCAAATTCTTGTATCTAAATTTTTGTATAAAATTTAGAAGACCTAAGTACATGGAAGGATACACCACATTTATGGGTTGATCACCACGCGCGTGCGTGTGTGCATGTGTGTGTGTGTGTGTGTGCGCGCTGCTGGGGATGGAACCCAGGACCCACACATGCTGGGTAAGCACTCTACCATGGAGCTACACTCCCACACACATTTGTACTTTGGAAGACTCAACAGCATCAAGATGTCAGTTCTCCCCCACTATTTAACCTCAATGTAATCCGACTCAACATCCCAATTTTTCCCTTTCTGTAGATATGGCATTTCAGTAAAATTTCTATGGAAATACAGGGACCAAGAAGAGCAAAGGCAATCTTGAGAAGGAAGAAGCAGTTTACAGGTTATGCATGAATGTATGTTGAAAAGTATTAGAAGGCTATAGTGCCAGGGATGTAGCTCAGTGGTGCCTCGCTTGCCTGTCAAGCACAAGGTCCTGAGTTCGGTCCCTGATACTGAAAAAAAAAGAAAGAAAGCTATAGTGACCAAAGCAGACTGAATTTCTACCGGCATAGACCCACAGGCCAGTGGGAGAGACTAGGAAGTCCAAGACAGACCACACATGGTCAGCAGACTGATGACAAAAGTCCTGTTGAACTAGGCATGATGGAACATTCCTGTAATCCCAGCATGCACTTGGGAGGCTGCGGCAGGAGAATTGCTGCAAGTTCAAGGCCAGCCTGGGCTACATAGGGAGCTCTGGCCAGCCTTAACACACGGCGAGACCCTGTCTCAAAAACAAAAAATCCTGTTGAAATGCAGCAGAAAAGGATGGTCTTTTCAATAAATGCTGCTGGATCAATTGGCCAGTCCTATAGGATGAAACGAATTATCTTTGTAACTCACTTGATACAAAAATAAACTTCACATAGAACATTGACCGAAATATGAAATATAAAAATATAAAGCTTCTATAAGAGAACACCAAAGAATATCTTCGTGACCTTGAAACAAAATTTTGTTGAACAGGACACACAGAAAAGGTTTTTTTAAACATCCTGGGTGCTATTTACATCTGAAAAGTCTATTTTCAAAAAGCCATAAAGAAAAGCAAGACAAAGGCTACCCAATGGGAGAAAGTATGCAACAAAAGACTTAGATCTAAAATATACAAAGGACTACAAATCCCTAAGAAAACGACCATCAAGGCGGGAAATAAAGACAGCGGCAAGGGCTTTCCAAGATGCAGATTCACCGTGCCTTGAGCGTCCTAAAGAGCTCATCCTCATTGGTCAGGGGGAGGCTCACGTTACCATGACGCCAAGATGCTCACTCCCACAACGAGAGGGGCGGAGCTTTCTAGCATTGAACTCCTTGTGTAGATTTGGGATGGACAGCGGCCACTCTCAAAAATGGCGGGCAGTGGCGGGGATTTAGCGCAGTGGTTCCGGCGCCTAGCTCTCCTGCACAAGGTCCCACGTTCGATCCCCGGTACAAAAAAAAAAAAAAAAAAAAAGGCTGAGGGGAACAGAACTCAAACTGGCCACTTGGGAAAACCAGGAGCGGATGCACACTCTGTTAGCTGGCCGTTCTACTCCCGTGTGCACACCACACGGAAACAGGTGCTTGTGTGGACCGAAAAGCATGTACGTACTCACAGCAGCGCGGAATCGAAAAACTCCAGTGTTCACGTGCTTAGAACAAGCTGTCTTTATATTCAGACATCAGCATGATCTAGTTCTTCCATGCAACAACAAAGATGAATGTCCAGATATTGTTGAGCAGAAAAAGGCAGAGGCAAATAAGTAACTGCCTGATTCCATTTCTATGAGGGTTAACACAAGGTGAGACGAAGCATTGGTGAGGACAGGTGGAGGAGAGTCGCCTGTTACAGGGAGCAGGCTGGAGGAAGTTTCTGCGCCTGGGAAGATTCTAGTCCTAACTTAGGTGGCTGGTGACATGGGGATAACCATTTGTGAAATACACCCAGTTTACTCCCTAATATGTGGAATTTTTAAAAGATGACATGGCTGGGTGTGGCGGTGCACACGTGTCATTCCAGCATTCGAGAGGCTGAGGCAGGAGGATCACCAGGAGTCTGAGGCAGGCCTGGGCTATATCGTGAGTTTAAGCCCAGCCTGAACTACATAGCAAGACCCTGTCTCAAAAAAACAAAAACTTTTTAAAAAAATTAAAAGATGACATGAAATTAGAAGGGAAGCTATTACTCAATAACAGGAAAGGAATAAGAGGGAAGGGTTATAAGGAAGGGTATGGGAGATGGATACATTATATGCATTAAAAACCAACATTTTGTAAAATTAATAGGCCCTAATAATAAAGAAAAAATATGTCCAATTTAGTATACTTAATATTTATGTGCTGTACTATATTTGATAAAGTGTGACTGAAAAATACAGTGAATGAGGGCTGGGGATTTAGCTCAGTGGCACCATGCCTGGCTCATAAGTGCAAGGTCCTGAGTTTGATCCCTGATACCAAAAAAAAAAAGGAAAAAGAAAAATACAGTGAATGCTTTAAAAAAAATTTAAATCTATTACAGTAAAAGCAAAAAACGTGGGAATTAATCCCCCTCAAAATCCTCCCCCTCACTTTGAACACATTTCTCATTCTTGCCACTTTCTGAAGCAGTTCTGTTTTGGTTTGTGTGTGTGTGTGTGTGTGTGTGTGTGTGTGCCAGAGATTGAACTCAGGACCTTGCGCTTGTGAGGCAGGCAGCAGAACCACTAAGCTAAATCCCTGGCCCTCTGAAGCAGTTCTGGAGTCCTCTTTCATGAGTGTCTTTAGCTGTGCTGTCCTGGCTGCCTCAAGGTCCTGAGTCCATTCAAAATGTTTACCTTTCATGGCCATTTTGACTTTGGCATGAACCAGAAGTCTCACAGTGCCAGATGTGGTGAATAAAGTGTGTGAGGACCGAGTCATGTTTTTATGAGCCTGTATTTCCATTGGATGACAGCAGCAGCTTTCACCATATTTTTAATCATACCTCATAAAGACAAGAAAGACTTCCATGACTGCTTCACGAAGTGGAAAGAAAGATGGAGTAAGTGTATTCGGAGCCAGCAGCAGTTCTGTACTGTGAGGGAAATTAATGGCAATGTCTCGTATTGTAATAATATTTTAAATATAAATATTCACCATATATTTTGATCACTCCTTATATATGTGAACAAAAATGTTTAGAGAAACAAAGTTTTGTAAAGTGAGAGGAGAAGGAAGAGTGAAGGGAAGGGAAGAGAATGGGGGGGGTGAAAGAAGAATTAAGATATATTATGTTCAGGTACAAATTCCCTATAATGAATGTGATCATTACGTATGTCAAAAGTGTACAAATAAAATTAATTTTTTAAAAAAGTTCGAATGCTGGGAATTTAGCTCAGTAGTGCCGCCACCTGCCTCGCAAGTATAAGGTCCCAAGTTCAATCCCCAGTACCTCCCCAAAAAAGTTTGGGATATAGCTCAGTGCAAAGGTCCTAGGTTCGATTCCCAGTACTGCAAAAATAAAATATAAGATAAAATAAAATAAGCACTCTCTGGGTTCAATTCCCAGTACCACAAAACCAACCAACCAACCAAAAAATAAGGTACCTTTTCTTCCCAAGTGGGGTGTGTACTTAGTGATGAGGCACTGTGCTGTATACTTTTCCTTCTGTATACAGTATTTGAATAACATATAGTAATATAATAATAATTTGAATATATGCCTATTTTGCACTCTGTTAGCCATTGACTTTTTTTTATGCCAAAATCCCTTAAAAGCACTGTTCCTACTTATTGTTTCCAATTATTTTCCTCTCATTCACTCCTCTCTTTTTTTTTGATACCAGGAATTGAACTCGGGACCTTGCACTTGCCAGGCAGGTGCTGCGTTACTGAGCTAAATCCCCAGCCACTCCTCTCATTCACTCCTTCTTTTTAAGTGAATGTTTTTATTTCTTTTTTTTGTTTTGTTTTATTGTTTTGTTTTGTTTTGTTTGGTACTGGGGGTCGAACTTACGTCCTTGCACTTGCGAGGCAGGCGACGGAACCACTGGGCTAAATCCCCAGACCTATTTCTTCAAACATATAAAAAAAAGTAGAGAGAAGTGTAGAGAACACACCACCCAGATCCAACAGCCATAACCCATTTCCATTCATTAGTTGCTCCTCCCACTCCCACCATATTGGTTTTTTCCACCATATTGTTTTGAAGCAAATACCAAGCGTTGCATCATTTTGTCAAGAATTAATTCAATACATAATTTTCAAAGATGTAAAACCAAAATACCATCCTTATATCTAAGCAAAATACCTAACCAAAATGCCATCATTATATCTTTAAAAACTGACCATAATTTATCCAGGCAGGGTTCAAATTTCCAACTTCTCACAGATGATCAACACCTGTGTTTTTGTTTAAATCGTGATCTAAATATGGCATTTGGTTCCTATATACCTTTAATTTGTTTTAATTTAGAGATTTCCTCTCCCTCCTCTCTCTGCCTTCCTTGCTTTTCATTTATTTGCTGAAGGAAGTAGGTTGCTGTCCAGCTGGGTTTCCTGCAGTCTGGCAGGCGCTGACCACATCCACTCAGTATGTGGGTTAACACCCTCTGTAGCCCTGCATGTCCTGAGTCTTAACTAGTGGTTGGAGTTAATGAGTTGGTCAGGTTCAGGTTTTCAGGCCAGTGAGTGCACGAGGAGAGCTATGTGCTTCAAGGAGGTGGAGGACAGCCGGTTGTCCTTCCCCATTCTGTCTCCTTTGTGACCACTGATGACCACCATCTCCATCTATGATTTCCTTGAGGGTTATATTGTTACTTGTTAACTGCAATAATTTTTGTAGAGAAACCTGCTCCCCTCGACGATCTGGCTTGGCTGAGATACAGTTCATGTGGAAAAGGCAGCTCATATTGTATTCTGTACTTTTGCTTTGTTGATTATTGATTCTCAGAACCATGAATCATTTCCCTGCCTGTGGCCACGATCGCAGGGCAGGACCAGGGACACAGGGCGGCAGGGAGGACAGTGCAAGAGACAAGGCTTCAAGCCCTGTAATTCACTTACAAAACTCAAATTTGAAGAAAAAAATAAAGATTTTGAGGCAATGACAGCAGAACTCTAAACCAAGGATAAGGACCTTGTGACCATGGGGCTGTGTGACAGCAGTGGCCATGCCCCATGAGCCAGCTTCCCAAATGCAGAGAGCAGCATCAGCGTGAGCTTCAGACAGGAGCCGAGTTTGCCATTTTAAATAGCCTAGGATTCACTTTTTTTTTTTTTAAAGTAAGAGAACAGGTGAAATGAATTTTCAAAAAGTAGTATTCGTAACCCTATATATCTAAAATAGCATGTCAATATGTAATCAATATTAAAAATTACAGAGACATTTGCCCTTTTCTTCCCCACACTAAAGTCTTCCCAATCTAGTGTACATTTTACACTTCACATCTTGGGGCTGGGGATGTAGCTTGGTAGTGCAGCACTTGCCTAGCATGTGGGAGGTCCTAGATTCAAGTCCCAGCACTGCAAATGAAAAGGTTCATCACATTTTGAGCACTGAGGGGCCTTGTGGCTGTGGTAGGGGAAAGGGCAGGTGTTGAGGAGGAAAATGTAAATGGGTGGCTGGGGAACTGTTTATGCTACCACTTGGTGGCCTAACCCTGGCTGCTAAGACAGAAATATCTAGTATTTGTCAGGAATCACAGTCTTATTACATGAACTAGCTATTTGGCACCAACATTTCTGCATGCTGGCTATTTGCTACTTTGTTGCAATTTTAATTGTTACTAAATTTTAAGTAGTCCTTCACATACTATAACATTATCATCTGCGCATTCAGGAAGCAGTGGTTCTAAAAAATACAGCTCTAAGTCAATAAAAGGGGCAGTTAGATGTATCCTGGGCATGAGGAAGGCCAAGAAATCACCCTTCATGTTCCATGGCATTAATTTAATAGTGAACACATTGGGAAATATTGGAAAATTCTGAGAAATAAAAATCAACATTCAAGCAGATAGATACATTTCTAAGTTTGCAAAATGTAGGTAGATAGATAGATATAGATGTTAGATAAGTACATAGTTACAGAACCAAGTAAAAGAAAGAATAAGTCCAGCCACATAGCAAGCTGCAAGATCTACGCTGAAGTCTTGTATTCCTGAGATCAGGCTGGCCTTGAACTCACTATGGAGCCCAGGCTGGCCTCAAACTCACAGCAATCCTCCTGTCTCAGCCTCCTGACTGTGGCAATTACAGGCATGCACTGCCACACCTGCTTCCTCAGATTGCAATTTAATACTCTACAAACATGTCGGCCTATTTCACATGCATCTCTGTAAGGAACTAGAATATTACCAGAACAATGTTATGTTAGGTACATTTTCCCTTTACCCAGATCAGGCTTATTTCGCAGAATGTCCCAGCCTGCCACATAGTGGTAAAAGAAAAAAACTACAGGCCCCTTGAAAATGTTTACTCTGTAGCATTTGATACAGCAAACGAATAAATGCAACATAAAATGAACATTTGGAAATTCACCATGCACCTTAAGGAATAGTGCATTCACCTGTTTGCCCATTTCCCATCTATTTTGTTTGTTTGTTTGTTTTATTTTGGGGTGTTTTTTTGGGTTTTTTTTTTGAGAGAAGGTCTCACTCCGTAGTCGACTCCTGGTGATCCTGGTGAACTCCTGGTGATCCTCCTGCCTCAGCCTCCTGAGTGCTGGGACTGCAGGCGTGCGCCACCATGCCCCTTTCCTATGTTATTCTGTCACCAAAGGCACAGCACTTGAGCCAGGAGGAGAAGCCCCCTGACTTTCCAGGCGCCTTACTGAGAAGATTGAAATCATGCTCACAGTTAATTTGCTCACTATCACAGAACAGGTACTGAAGCGTGAATTTGAAGCTAGGAAGCAAGAAGTTAGTCATTGCCACATCAAGCATGTCCTGTCTCAGTTGCCCAAGTGCCAGGATTACAGATGCCTACCACCATGCCTGGCAATAGCATGTTTCCTAAAGAGGCCAAAACTATCAGAAGTTTCTTCCTGATAGTTCTCTAAACACCTATGAAAGCATTTCTAATTAAAGGTTCACTGTTTATCAGTTAGTGTATTAGGTTTAAATTATATTAAAGACAGTAAAGCTTGTTGTGTAGCAGAAAAAAATGTTCCAGCCTGGCATGGAGGTACATATTTATAATCCCAATACCAGCACTCAGGAGGCTGAGGCAGGAGGAGCCCTGCAAGTTTGAGGCCATCCTGAACTACATATGGAGACCCTGTCTCAAAAAACCAAAAACCAAAACAAAAAAAACCACTGCAGTAGAATAGGCCCCTCTATATAATTTATATCAGTATAATTTTACTATTATAAGGGTTTCTATTCATAATAACTTTGCTTATATGAGATTTTTTATCCCTGATGTCAGGAGCTTACTCAGACTCAAACTTGACCAGTATCTTCAGACAGAAGCACAACTTTAGGCAACGTTCAGTGTTTGTCAACTGCTTTCAGGAAGGCCCTATGTAGACAGCTGTCTGGCTTTGCTTCCTGTGTTAGTCTTGGTTCTTGGAGTAAGAAGTGCTTTGCAGATGGGCATGGAAGCCATTCTACCCAATGCTGGTCTGCTGGGACAGGCCTGGTCATAGCTCCAGGTCTCCATCTAATTGCCTGCCAAGTGGTGACAGTGATATTCCTGGAGCAGTCTCGAGCCGCAGCTGGAAGTCCCGGTTCTGTGCAGGGGTTTGCTGCCTGCAGGCCCTGAGCACTGTGGCTGGCTCACTGTCCAGAGGGGAAAAGGACCCAGCTTGGGCTGCTGAATCCATTAGGGATTACGGCTGGCCCATTTTTCCACCCAGGTTCCTGTGGCCACAGAAATGAATAGTTAATTTGAAGTCAGACAGGGAGATGGAACTTGATTCCCGACCATGCATACATTATGTATGGACAGCCTTGACCTCATCCTGCTTTAGGTGCTCAAGCTGAGGCCAGGTGGGAAAACCAGGGAAGGGCAAGAGAGCAGGAGAGAAGGGGATGGGCCGAAACACCCAGCTTAGAGCTTCCCATGGAACTGCAGGAATGAGGCGCTTCCAGGGCCCCAGGAGCTAATTTCTCACCTTGACGCATATCAGGACAGCACTGCTACGGCTACCTGGGGCCAGTGGCCCAGAAGTCACCTCTCTCGACTCCTTCTAAAAGACAGAGCATCTGAAAACTATAAGATTACAGATCATAAATTGGCCGTGGTGGCACACACCTGTAATCCCAGCACTCAGGAAGCTGAGGGAGAAGAATCACTGCAAGTTTCAGGCTACACAGTGAGTTCAAGGCCAGCCTGAACTACATAGCGAGATCCTGTCTCAAAACACCAAACAAACAAACAAAAAAAGTACAGGTCACTTGAAATGGTACAGCTATTTTGCAAAACAGTTTGCAGTTTCTTATAAAGTCAAACACATACTAACCACATGACCCACAATCCCATTTGGAGGCATTTACACAGAGAGACGAAACACCTGACTGCACACAGACCTGTGCATGACCCCTCTCCAGCGCCTTTGTCATAATAGCTCCAGACTGGAAACAACCCAAATATACCAGAACATGGTATTAACAAACTATGGTCCATCCTACAACAGAATTCTGTTCAGTGATGGAAACAGCCAAGCTCTTGGCTGCACAAGGGAGTTTTTGAGATGATGGAATTGTTCTGTATCATGACTGCAGTCGTGGTTTTGTGAGAATACATATTTATCAAAACTCATTGAGTTACACTAAAAATTGAAGAATTTTATTTTGTGTCAATTATACCTCAGTAAAGCTGATGGGGGGGGTACTGGGGATTGAACTTGAGTCCTTGCGCTTGCACAGCAGGGGGCGAAACCACTGAGCTAAATCCCCGGCCCAAGCTAAGTTTTTAAAAATGATGTAACTTGCCAGGGATTTAGGTCAGTGGTTCCACTGCCTGTCTCGCAAGCACAAGGACCTGAGTTTGATCCCTGGTACCAAAAAAAAAAAGATGTAACTTGAAGCTACGATGTTTACCTCTTAGTAAGCTCTGAGACTAGAGACCAAGCACAGTGGTGCACACCTGTAATCCCAGCTCCTCAGAAGGCTGAGGCAGGGGAAGTTTAAGTTTGAGACCAGCCTAAGCGATCTAGCAAGACCCTGTCTCAAAATTAAAAATGGCTGGGGATGTAGCTCAGTGCAAGGCCCAGAGCTCAAGCCCCAGTGATGGGAGAAAAAGAAAAATCTGAGGCTAGCAAAATTGACTTACATTTAATTTTAGACTCATTTTCAGGCTGATCCATTTCTGCTGCAGGAGGAGACTCAAAGCCCAGAGAGAATTCAGGGCCGTCCATGGGACACGGACAGGAGCTCCAGAGCACGTCCCTGTGTCGGGGTCAGAGGGGACCCAGATGCTTATCTCGGTGCTTAGCATGGAGCCTTAGTGTGGCTCCGGGTTGGAGCAGGGCCTCCCCAGAGTGTCCCATGTTTCCGGTCCCCAGGACAGTGAGTGGGACTTGTCAGGTTCCCACCACCTTCCCTGCACCTCCCAAGTCCCCGGGAAAGGCTACTGTGATGTCCCCATTTCATAGGCATGAATCTAAGATGCAGAGAGCTTGGGAGCTGCTCGGGGGTCACACAGCCCTGAATTAGCCTGGTAGCCCAGGATCTGAGGCTCCTCTCCTCCAAGCTAGGCCTTCTTTCCTGGGCTGGGCCAGCTGCTGAGGGAGGGGCACGGGTAGTGCCGCTGACCTTTAAGGACTCTATGCAGAGGCTTCTGGGAAAAGCCAAGATTTTCTAATGACTAACAGCTGAGGGCTTCTGTCCCATGCAAGCAGATTACTACATGTCAAGCTCTGCTCACACAGCCTTAAGGGTGGGCAATTTTTTTCCTCAGTAATGGGATTGAATCCAGGGCCTATACAGTGAGCTCCATCCCCTCTCCTTTTTTATTTTTTATTTTCAGACAGGGTCTCACTGAGTCACTCAGTTGCCCAGGCTGGGCTCAAACTTGGAATCCTGTCTCAGCCTGACGATTCTTAAACTGTTTTCAAAGCTGATATTACCCGTTGCTCACCAGGCTGTGGAAAATTCCCGCTGTATCCTCTGCAGCTTGACATGGTTTCTGGAGACTGGAGAACCCACATGGACACCCTCGGCTACAGGGTGAATAACTAACTCAGGGCCAGGCCAGGCAGAACCCTTCCATGACAGTTATTGGAGAGGCTGAGGCAGGAGAATGACTTAGCCCAGAAGTTTGTGGCTGTAAGGTGGTGGAAGACAACATGGAACCTTTAACAGGTGGTGCGAGGGGTAGAGGTGGGGGGTCCGAGAAGGGATTCAGGCAGCTCTCCAGGCAGCCTTACACTCTCACAGGGGCGAATTGTGTAAGAGCGCGACTGAGCCTGGAGTCGCTGTCTGGCTTCCAGTTTGGGGGCCTCCTGCTCTGATCTGTGTCCCTCTGAGACGCCCCCCTTTAGGTCCTGAGCCAAAGGAGCTCCAAAACTATGAGCTAAATAAACCTCTTTACTTTCTAAAGTTAGCCTGCCTTGGGTATTGCACTATAATAACAAAGCAAGCAGGGATGGAAGAGATAAACTTGGAAGCTGCCAGCTGAGGCCATTTGTGGCCATTTTTCCTGGGAAACAGGGAAACTGGGCCACAAGAAGAGAGAAATGCGGGTGGGGAGGTGACTCTTGTGCTCCCCCAGTCCATGTCCTGGCTCTCAGCTGTTCCTCAGTCCTCACTGTACCCTTCTGCTTAGAGCCCTTGAGATACCTCTGTCTTTCTTTATCCTCTAAAGTCACCACTTGTCCCCAGTTGTTTGTAGCTGTCACAACCACATTTATTTATGTATTTATTTATTTGGTAGCACTATATTGGGGACTGAACCAAATACTCTACCACTGAGCTATATCCCCAACCCTTTCTAAAATTATTATTTTTACTTTGAGACAGAGTCTGCCAAGTTGCTCAGGCTGGACTCAAATTTGTGATCCTCCTGCCTTGGCCTCCCCAGTAGCTGAGAATATAGGGGAGCACCACCAGGCCCAACACAAGAATCTTCTTAAAGCAATGTGAGTAACACATGTGTGTGCGTTTTGCCTCCCTGGCAGAGCGCAGTCTATTGGGGCCTTCAACCCTCTGGCAGCAGCCCACATGGAAAAATGTTTGGGGGAAAGAAAAGTTTTTGAAAGTTCTTAAATTGTCAGGTGTGGTGGTGCACACCTGTGATCCTAGCACTGAGAGAGGCTGAGGCAGGAAGATGGTAAGTTTGAATCCCACCTGGGGAACTTCATGAGACCCTGTATCTATTTTTTTCTTTTTGGTACTGGGGATCAAACTCAGGACCTTGGGCTTGCCACACAGGCACAGTGCCACTGAGCCACTGTATCAAAAATTTTTTTAAAAAATAAATAAATACAGGCTGGGATGTTGCTCATTGCAAAGGTTCTGGGTTTAGTCCTGGTACTGCAAAAACCCGATTACTTAATTTGACAAGCTAGAGAGAGCTCTCTGGATTAGGAGTGCAGGCGGGCCCCACCCGGTGTCAAAGGCCCAGGTCAAAGGCTTTCCAGGAAGTCCTGTGAGGGGTCTGGGCCATCGCCTGGTAGGTAAATCAAAGAGCTGGCATCTGGCACCCTGTCTCTCTTCACCCAGAGCTGCCTGTGTCTGTTCTCCCCACTGCGCAAGCTCATCTGAGTGCAGGCTCCTGGGAAGCACTGAGTACGGAGGCCAGGAGAGAGGGTGGAGGCTGGACACCCAGGCAGCAGAGGAGAGCCGGACAGAAAAAGACAACAGCTCACCCTACAGAGCACGACTGCCTGGCCTTGCTGCAGTCGTAGTCCCCTGCTGCAAGAGCCTGTGGGATCTGCCTTCATTTGGCTCCAGAGAACTTCAGAAGCCCGGCTTGGCCAAAGGCTCAGCCACGGAGCATCCAACACACCTGCGCTTCTGAGCCTGTGGAACCAGGGCTGGGGAGGGCTGACTTGTGCTTTGAGAAGCCAGGCGTCGCAGCAAGGACTTGGATGACAGGTGAGGCTAGGAGGCTCTTAGGTCATGCACCGAGCTGGATGATCCTAGCAGACAGGTTCCTGGATGTCAGTCACTGAAACCACAGTTCAGCTGAGACCTCGTCTCCTGTCTGTGTGTAGAGCCCCCGCCTCCAGAGAGTCACCAATAAATAAGACTCTGAAAATACAAACACCTCAGTGCCCAAGAGATGGCACTGAATTTCTGTGAAACTTGGGAGGGAACGGAGATGGTGCTTTTGAAGGGTCCTGATCTGATGGCAAGCGGCTTCGAGGGAGCGCACGTGGCTGATGCAGTGGGCGGGTTGGTTCCGCAAATCCTGGGCCTGCCAGTTGGCACTGCCTGCCAATGGGGGCAGCGGCTAGTGCCAGGCAGGGGCAGATTTGTGCTTAAGGCATTGGAGGATTAAGTGGGTCCGAGGGGCTCCCTCCTCGTGGGCCAAGCCCCTGCAGCTGATTAAAGCCACCGTCATCACATCGGGGCTCCCACCCCCCTCCCTCCCTCTGAAGCCCGCAGAAGAGAGATTAGGGTCAGAGTCTGAAACCTCAATCCTTCTCTGGTTTATATTGAGATCAATATGCACATCAGATTCACCAGAATTAAGCCGGGACCCCATCCTAGCGATGACATTGGCTGGGTGTACGACTTCCACGCAGGACTTGGCTTTTCTCTGCTGCAAAACTGGGACATCACTGGCTTTGCTTGTAACGAAGTAAAGATCGGGCGAGGAGAAGAGCTAGGGAGCAAAGCTGTCTCCAGTGGGGCTGGCATGGGGACTGGGGTTTGGCCTGCGGGCTGCTGGAGCCCGGGATGGGGCGGGCAGAAAACGACTAAAGGCAGACAGCGGCAGACTTCCAGAGCCAGGCTGGACGCGCCGGTTCTGAGCAAACAGGGACGGGGGAAGCCCAATAAAACTCTCCCAAATGAAAGAGCAGGAAAGAAAGTAGGATGGAGACAGGCACCTGTCCCACAACACCAACCAAGGAGCCCAGTGGTGAAGGGCAGGAGAAGAGCTTTAACCAGCCGGGCCACGCAGATAAAAAGGTTCAGGATCTACCTTCCAAGGGCCCGAAGACAGCGCTCTGGGGTTTTATGGAAAAGGGGAACAGAGGCAAGGGTTGGGGTATGGATGGCTGGGGAGGGGGTGCACAGCTAGCAGAGAAGGTGAGCGGGATCCGATTGATCTATCTCAGGACTATTGGTCTCTCAGGACTGGTTCTTCAAGGTCCTGGGAGAGCTATGGTTGCTTCAAGGGGCAGTTTGGTTCCCAGGCGAGAGAGGACTCCTGCTTTGGGGCAGCCAATTGCTACCGCTTGGAGGGGTGACCTCCTCACAGGATAGTCTGCGAGGCGCTGCTTTCCCCGCAGGTTGAGGACAGTAACTGCAGACTTCCCGGCATGCTCTGGGCAGCCTGGAACCAGTTATTGCAAAAGTTGACAGTTGGCTGCCTCCCCGATCCTGACCCTTTTCTCCACATCCTCTGTCTTGTAATGAGCCCGGCCAGGGAACTGACCCTCACACTACACACGTTCTAACATGATGAGTGCAGTGCTGAGCAGGGATCTGACCCCGAATTCCAACACACTCCCAGCTTCCACACAGGTTCCCATTACAAGAGGGGAAGTGACTTCTCCAAAGCCACAGGCCCAAGAGTGACAAAGCCAGGCTGGACTCTACACACACACACACACACACACACACACACACACACGCACACTTGGAGAGAATCCTGCTCCTCTAGATGGCACCTCCTAACCCAACCATTATTTATTTCTTATCGTCATGGCCCACGCTGTTGACATTTTAATCAAGGATATCTTTCCCCCTGAAAGGAAGGCGCACAGCACAGCACAGCGCAGGGTGGAAGGACATGAATCTCCCCAGGCCTTCCGGTACCCAAGGACAAGGGAAATCCCCCCTGGCTTCCTCCCCAGAGGAGTGAGAGTCAGCTCGGTCTTTTCCCCAGGTTCACAACCACTCCCAGCCCTGTACCCGGGCCTCAGCCAGCCTGGGCAAGTTTGCTGAGGGGAAACGCAGAGGATCTGAGCAGTCGCCAGCCCCAAGTGGCCACACGCGCTGGGCGTGCTCTCCTCTCTGCTCTGCATGGGGGGGGGGCCCTCCTCCCTCCTCTCCCCTTTCCCCTCCCCTCCCTCCTCCCAGCGGCCCGGCCCCGCCCTGCCCGAGGCCCCGCCCCACCCGCGCCCCCCCGCCCCCCCCCATGAATCCCCTCGGTTTCGGGGATCGGCGGCGGAGGAGATCTGGCTTAAGATCCGCCCGTGAGGTCCAGATCCGTCCCTGAGGAGCCACCGTGGGGATCCGGCCGTGTGGATCCGGTCTCTCCTCTCCCGGGCCCTCCATGGAGGCGGCGGCGCGGAGGCGGCAGCAGCCGGGCGCGGCGGGCGCGCAGCCGGGCGCTTCCTTCCTTCAGGGCCGGTGGGTGCGCGCGGGCCGGGATCGCCGGGGTTAGGGGGTCCGGGCCGTGCTCCCCACCTCCTCCCGTCGAGGCCTCCGCGCTCTCGGGGGCGCCTTCGCCGGAGCTGGGGTCCCCGCGCTCCACCGGGCGCACTCTGGCGACCTCTCCGGGGCCCGGGAGCTCTCGGCCCCGGCCCCGCAGGACTTGGTTCTGCCGCCCAGCGGGAGGCTCCCTCCTCGCCCTAGGAGCCACGGAAAGTGAGACCATCCCGGAAGGGACGGCGGGGAGCGAGGGCTGGCACCCGGAGCGCGGGAACAGAGGGATCAAGAGGAACAGCTCGGGTCCTCGAACTCTTCCCTCCGCGCTGCAGCTGCTTTACCGCTCGGAGGGAGCGCGCACTGCGCCCCGCGTCACGAGGCGCCTCCAGCGTGCCCGCGCCAGGCTGGCGTGAGGAGCCTCAGTTACCTTCGGCATTTTGGCGCTGTCAGTTTCTGCATTTTATCGCTAGGTTGATCCTAAACACTGACAGGGTTCACGTTATTTAAGCCATGCAAACATTGTTCCCTGCGGGGACAAGCGATGGCCAACAGTTAAATTCGCTACCTTGTAGTGTTGCCCTTGTTTTCCCGAAGTTTAATTGCTTTCCCCGCTCTTCTCATTGGCCTGCGGGTACTCATTTTTTCCCCCTCAAACTTGTTTTGTCTGGTCTTCCTCCCTGCCTTCTTTCTTTTTTCTTTACTTTTTTTTTGGTACCGGGGATCGAACTCGGGACCTTGCGCTTGGGAGGCAGGCTGCGGCACCACTGAGTTAAATCCCCCGCCCTGCTTTCTTTCTTTTGTACTGGGAATTGAACCCAGAGCCTTCACACTGAGCTACGGCCCCAGTCCTTCCTTTCTTTTTTATTTTGAGACAGGGTCTTGCTAAGTCACTAAGTTGCCCATGCTGGCCTGAAACTTGTGATCCTCCTGCCTCAGCTTCCCAGAGTGTAGGTTGCAGGCCTGTGCCACCATTCTTTATATAGAACCGAAATCAGTCCCATTCATAGGTCCCTCCCTGGCTTCTCCAGGACCAGGACAAGCTCCCTTACTTTTCCACCACTGCCTTGCTGATGTCGCTGCCTGCCTCAGTGTGATGCGCTGTCGGGTCCCCAGATGCAACAGGGTCTGGTATCAGGTTCCCTGCCATTGTCCTCAGCCGCCGTTGCTGGGAGTGAGACTTTGGACTTGGAGCTCAGGACCTGGAGCTTGTGGGGTCAGGAACTTGGGACAGGTGTGGGGGGGTGCTCGTCCCCAGGACCCCTATACTCCCTGACTGCCTCCCAGGCCAGAGTCCCAGAAGAAAGCCAGTTAAGTGCTCAGCAGTTTGGGTCCCCAGGACACTGTCTGCCCTGGGCCTGCGTTTTGTTTCCTGCCCTCCAGGCTGCACTGGACTAATGACAGGGGTTGCCACTCAGTCGGCTGCTTCCCAGGGCAGAGGAAGAAAGTGCTCCCAAGCCCCTCATATGCGCAGGGCACCCCGAACTTGCACAGGCTCATCCCTAAGGCTGCCCGGCCTCCCAGCATCCCTTTATCCCTGTGGCAAACATCCACTTTGGAGGTTTCGGAGCAAAACACTGAGCTGTCTTCCCCACCTGCGCCCTTGGGGCCTGCAGGTTATCACTGTCTGCTTTTTGAGGCCTCACCCTGATGGTCACTGCGAGGCTGGTCACTGTCCCCAAGCAGACCTCCTGGTTCCTCTGAATCTCTGCCTAGCCCTATGCCCAGCCAGCCCTTCCTGGCATCTCACTGCCACCTGCAGCCTTTCTTCCTGCTCCTGCTGCCATGTTAAACTAGCCCCTACCTGCCTGGAGGCTTCCTTCCTTCCTGCAGCTGTGCAGCGGCTCCTGGCCTTGAGGATCCCTCGAAACCTGATCTCTTCTCACGCCAGCTGGCTGATTGTAATTACCAAAAACAGCAGAGGTTCGCTGTTGAGAGCACAGATCTTGAGTTTGCAGACACCCAGGTGTGGATCCTGCTGCTCAGGACTCCCAGTTTATAAGAGACAGAGAGCCAGGGCAACCTGTGTCAACTCAGCAAAGGGCATGTGTTGGCCTGGAGGTTCCCGGCCCTGGACATGCGGATATTCTCTTCCCACCAAGGCCCTCTGTGGGCCACTTGGTTCTCAGGAACCTTTATTACAGGCAGCTTGGGCCCCGTGTCCTTTGAGCCCCTGCACTTGGAAGGAAAGAGCTTGTTCCCCAACTTCAGTTAGAAAAGTCCCACTGGCTACCCCGGTCAGCATCCTGTCCCCCAGGAAGAAGCCGGGCAGGACACAGCTTGGTGGAGGAGGAGCCATCACAGCGCTCCTGACCACGTGGGTGACCAAGGCTAAACCGTGACCCCTCTAAGCACAGCATCCATATCGGGAAGCAGCAGGTTAACAGCTCCTGTTGCCAGGGGTTGCTGGGAGGATTAGGTTGTTGTGGGTAAAGCTCCTGGCAGAGCGTGCAGTAGGTGTTCAATAAGGGGCAGGGCTGGGGCAAGCAGGGGACAGGAAGACTTAGTCAACCTAGAGAAGCCTGCTGCGCCTGGCCTGCTGGTCCCAGAGAACAGTAAAACTGGGCAACCGTCCAACCGCCAAAGGTTTTTGTGAGGATTCAAGGAACTAACTGAAGGGCTGGGGATGTAGCTCAGTGGTAAAGTGTGTGCTTGGCTTGTGCAGTTCAATCCCTAGCACCACAAAAACAAAAAAATTAAATGAGATTCTCCGTGTAACAGTTAACGACGGTGCCTTGAATGTAGCCAGTGCTCGGTAAGGCTACCTGCTGTCACCCATGTCACAGTTCACGTTCTGCAGCTGTGTCAGCACACTTTGTCTCGTTTCCCCATCATTTTGTAGGGGAGGAAGCGCGGCAGTTATCACTCCCTGTGTGGCAGTTTCCCTTCCAAACCCCAGGGAAGCCAAGGTTAGGACAACTGAAATCCACCTCCCCCTTGACTAGGGGACCAAACTCCAGCATTCCCAGCAGCACCCTTCCCCTAGACCTCAGCCCTGTGTGTCTTCCTGCTCTCAAGACAACAGGCCTCCCGTGGCTCATCTCGGGGAGGGTCTGATAGGCCGAGGAGAGGGCCTGACCCCCCATCTCTCCTTCCCAGGCACAGCTCCATCAAGGCAGATGAGGCCGACCACACAGCTCCTTTCCACCTCGACCTCTGGTTCTACTTCACCCTGCAGAACTGGGTTCTGGACTTTGGTCGCCCCATTGCTATGGTGAGTGTGAGCCCTGACCAGCACCGAGGAGCCTGAGCTAGACTTGGGTTTGTAGAGTGGCCTCAGGCAAGTCACTTCCCTACCAATAAACTGAGAGGAGCGTAGATACTGGGCACCCCTGAAATGTTACCAGAAACCTCTGTAGTAGGCTCTAGTCTCCCACCCAGTGTACAACGCAGGCCTGAGAAAAAAACCCTAAAAGACAGAACTAAGAGAGACAGAAAGTGGGGTGCCGGGACGAATAATGCTGGTGTAACCTACAAAGGCGCTGGTTTGTCCATGCCACTCATTTTTATTAGTAATCAATTGGGGTAAAGGCAAGCCAGGTCCAAGGGCAATACTACCTGTGAGGATGTGCAGTTGTGTGGATTCTATGGAAATTAATGTAAGCAAGGCTCGTAGAAGACAAGACAAAGCATTCTCAAATTAGTAACAGAATAGACAAAATATATGATTGTAATTAGAACATTGTCCTTCTAGTTAAAGTTTTCGTTGTAGGAATGGAATTTGTGTGTGAGTTACTCTGACCTCAGCACATAGGTTTTGGCCAGACTCACTTCTATAAACAAGCCAATTGTGGGGTTAACGCTTTACAGCCTGCACTGCTTCCAGCCTGCTTTGGGCATAATCAATACTGCAGTCTCCCACACATTTTACATCCTTTAGCCCTGTGACTGTGGCCAGCCCAGCAGCTGTAGCAAGGGAGGGACTCTGGGGCATCTGAGTAGTCATACAGTGTCCCCCTGTAGGACTGCATCCCCTGCAGGAGGTGAGCAAGACTGAACCACATCAGACAGGGCACAGGAAAGGAAGCTGGGTACATCCCTTGTCCTTCTCTGTGGTCCTGGGATAGTAGCATTTTTCTGGAGATGAAACATCTGCCAATTTTGCATATTACAAATTATGAGCCTTGGGTAATTTTTAATTTTTAGTACTATCTTAATAACTTTTCTCATCATTGAGATATAATACCTGACAGCCACAACTTCAAAGAGGAGAGGTTTATTTGGCTCACATTTCAGTCCATGCTCGGCTGGCTCCCAGACAGGATGGCATGGCACAGGGTCATGGTGGAGGAGAGCTGCTCCTGGCATGGTGGAGCAAGCAAAGGAGGAGCCGGGAAGGAAGATAAACCCTTCCAGGCCACGCCCCCAGGGACCTCACCTCCCAGTAGCAAATCAGCTATCAGCCCCATACTCCAGTCACCTTCCAAAAGCCCTGCCTAGGAGCACATGAGGCTCTTCAGAGGCATCTGGATGTAAATTATAATATTCAGCCTCTGGCCCCCAAAAGACTCAGGTACATTCCTTTATGCAAAGTGCATTTAATCCACCTCTAAGAGTTGCCTAAATCCTAACAGTTTCAGCATTACTGAAAAGTTGAAAGTTGTCTCAGACTCAAAGCAAACTCTTAGCTATGAACCCCTATAAAAATTAAAGTTCAGCGCACACAGCACACAATGGCACTAGGTAAACATTCCCATTCCAAAATGGAGGACAAGGCAGATAGAAATGAATGGGACCAAAGCAAGACTGAAACCCAGCAGGGGAAAATTAAGTCCTATTGTTTCCTGTCCAGCGCCCAGGCAAGTTATGAGGAGGAGAAGTGAACTCTAAAGGGCTTAGGCAGCCCCGCCCTTGCTGTATTGCTAGTGGTTGCAGCCCTCGTGGCCTCTCTCCTGAGCTGGCTTTGCTCACTTCTTGTGGTTTTTCTCAGATGTCCCATGTTTCTGGCTTCTCTAACTTCCTGGGGCCTCCACTACACTTTTGGTTTCATACACTGCCCTCTCAGGAACACACTGCTTGGCCTCCCAGACCTCCTTCTGAATTCTAGGAGCAAGCCTCCCTGACCCCATATCTCTTGCATTCTACATGCCTGTAAAACCAGCACCATGTGGATGGCCCCAAGGTCTGCTTTCAGGTTGAGCAATAGCTGAGCTCTCTTGCATCATGGCTCCAGAGGCCTCTAGAGGTCTGGAGGGCTGAGCACTGTCAACTGAATCCCAGAGAATCAGTGCCCTAGGCTGCCATTCTGGAGCCTGGTGCCCTGGGACTCTCTTCACAAGGCAAAGTCTTCCACCTTTTTTTGTTTGTTTTTTGGTGCTTTTGTTGTTGATGTTTTGTATTTCTTTTTCTTCTTTTTTTTTTTTTGGTTCACATTTGTTTTTTGTTTTTGTGATAGGGTCTCACTATGTAGACAGGCTGGCCTTGAATTCACTGTGTAGCCCTGTCTCAAACTCTTGCCAACCCTCCTGCTTCAGCCTTCTGAGTGCTGGGATTACAGGTGTGTGCCACCATGCCTGGCAATCTTTCACTGTTGCAACCTTGGGCCTTTGAAGGGTGGGGACTTGCTGATTCCTGACATGCCCATAGGCATCTCCCCCAGCATCCTGATCCACTGTTCTTAGCTTCTTTTTAATGTTAATCTTTTAGCAACCAGCCCGGGCATTTAGCTCAGTGGTTCCACTGTCTGCTTTTCAAGCGTGAAGTCCCAAGTTCAATCCCTGATACCAAAAAAAAAAAAAAAATCTTTTAGCAACCAAGCTCTCCTCTGCCCCATTTTTGTGGATGCCTTTTTTTTCCTGGCAAAATTGAAAAGTTTAAAAATGGGATTTAATCTTGCTTTTCAATATAAACCTGGCTAAATCCCCCAACAAAATAGACAAATTTTCTGCCAGAACATAACACACATAGTCTCAAGTTCAATTGTCAATGGAGTTTTTAGTCCCAACTGAAACTGCCTGTGCCTAACCTTTACTGTCTGCATTTCTATCAGTTTCTGGTCTTCTGAACTCTGACCAGAATCTCCCATCAAGCTTAACTTACAGGATTCCAGGGCTTCTCCAGCCAGTGTCTCCAAACCAGTTCCAAAGGTTTCTGAATCACATGGTCAGGTACAGTCACAGAAACCTTATTTCTCTGGCATCAAAATCAGTTTTAGTCACTTTTCTTGTCACTGAGACATAATACCTAACGCCCACAATTGAAAAGAGGAGGGGTTTGTTTTGGTTCAGTCGATAGTCTGCTGGCTCAAAGGCAGGACAGCATAGCACAGGGGCATGGCAGAGGAGAGCTATTCAGGACACGGCGGACAGGAAGCAAAGGGAACTAAGGGAGGAGCCTGGGAGAGAGATCAACCCTTTTAGGCCACTCCCCCAGTGACCCATCTCTTTGGACCAGATCTTGCTTCCTAACAGGAAGTCAGCTATAAGCCCCTGTGACCCAGTCATCTTCCAAAAGCTCCACCTGGGACCTGGAGTGGCAGACCCCTGAGGGTCCAAGTAGACCACTGGGCCACCTCTCCTGTGTTACAGATGAGGAAACTGAGGCCCAGAGCAGGGAGGGACTTGCCAAAGTCACTCAGCAAATTGATGGAATAACTAAGTCCCAAAGGACCCTCCTGGAATCCGGGGGCATTTATTTGGTACCCACTGGGAAAGAGGCCAGGGCCGAAAGGCATGTTTACTGCTTGAATGGGCACAAGGCCATTTACCTTCTGTGGGACTCAGTTCCCCTATCTGGAAGTTCCCCTATCTCTTGTGGCTGCCAGGAGGGTCCCTGCAGACACAGACAGTAACATGCATGAAGGGGCCTTGTGGGCGGCTTGCTGAGTGCCCCTCTCGCCCCTAGCTGGTGTTCCCACTCCAGTGGTTTCCTCTCAACAAGCCCAGCGTTGGCGACTACTTCCATATGGCCTACAACGTCATCACCCCCTTCCTCTTGCTGAAGGTACAGTTGTGGCACTGTCCTTGCCTGAGTCTGGGAGTGAAGGTTGGCATGGGGGGGTTGCTCTGCACATGGGCACAGAGATGTTCTCAGGAGGGGCCCCTGTGCCTGAAGGTGAGGTGGTCCACAGGAGGACCTGCAGACAAGCTGTGCTTGGGGAGCCACACAACACTGGGGAGGCTGAGGCAGGAGTGATTGAGGTGTGCAGGGACCAATCAGGCCAGTTGGGAAACTTTAAGGGACAGGTGGTAGGAAAGGCAGCAATGGAAGTCTCTCGGTTATTCTGTGTCACTAGGTGTTACTGTATGTTTGGGAAAGACACAGTGTTTTGGCTGGGTCCTGGGTTGGCTGGATCTGCAGATGTGGAGTCTGTGGACACGGGGCAAACTGTATGAGCCATCTACTGTACTCATCATTTTAAGACATTTCAGTGCTGAATGTGGTGGTGGATACCTGTAGGTGGGGAGGCTGAGACAGAAGGAATTTAAGTTCCAGTCCAGCTTGGACTACATAGTGAAACCCATGAGGGGAAGGAAGGAGGGAAGAAGGAATTTGGGGGCTTGGGTGTGGCTCAGTGTAGAGTGCTTGCCTAGCATGCAGGAGGCCCTGGCATGCAATAAAAAAGACGTTTCAAATCTCCCAAAGCAGGAGGGCTGTGATCTCAGAATGCAGTTTCTCTAGTTCCTGAAGCACCCACCTCCACCTCTACATTCTCTTCCTGTTTGCCAATCACTGGGCCAATCCCTCAGAAGTCAGGTGCCTGAGCAGGCCACTAGCCACTGGCCATGGCTGGGGCAGTGAGGGTAGGGCCTAGCCCGCATGCAGCTCAGATGTGACTGGGCATGGGCTGGTCCCCAAGTCTGATCTTCCCCAGAGAAGAGGGAGCTGCTCTGAGGCCCTGCTGGGTTTGTGGGGTCCTGTGAAGCTCTGGAGTGGGCTGACTGGCTAAGAGACCCATCCCATGGGAGGAAGGGGGAAGCTGTGGGTGTCAGTGCTGTGACAGGTGGGGACACGCTGTGCTGTGCACTCTGCTCTGAACCTCAGCTCATCGAGCGGTCCCCTCGCACCCTGCCACGCTCCGTGATCTATGTCAGCATCATCATCTTCATCATGGGTGCCAGCATCCACCTGGTGGGTGACTCTGTCAACCACCGCCTGCTCTTCAGCGGCTACCAGCACCACCTGTCAGTCCGTGAGAACCCCATCATCAAGAACCTCAAGCCGGAGACACTGGTGAGGCCCGGGTGCCCAGGGGCAGTCTGTCCTGGATGGGCACCATGGCATCTGGGTGCTGGTGGTGTCCCCCTGGGCCCCTGCGGTGGAGGGCAGGCCCTGAGTCGGGATGGGGGAGAGGAGGGAGCCCTGGGGTGGCCAGTTTCCCCCCTCTCACCCTGCCATGCCTCTGCCTCCCCCAGATTGACTCCTTTGAGCTGCTGTACTACTATGATGAGTACTTGGGCCACTCCATGTGGTGAGTGATGGAAGGGAAGAGCAGCTGACAATCTGGGGGCTGGGACCAGGTCTCCATGTGTTGAGTGCAGTGGCTGCAGTAGCATTCTTGTCCCTTGCAAGGGTGCTATGAGCCCAGGCCTTATGAGCCTGCCCCGGGACCCTGCTGGTGTCTTGCAGCCTGGTGCCCCTGCCCTCCCACCTGCATAACACTTCTTTCTCCAGCCCACAGTGCCCGTAGTGGCCACTAGAGGCCAGCAAGCAGCTATCATCCACCCTGGCCAAGACATCCAGGAATACAGCGTCCCCACTCCAGATGTTACCTGGGGATGGGATGGAGGCAGAGCCTCCATCTGTGTCAGGCTGTGCTCTTCTCCTCTCAGAAAGCTGAGAGGCAGCAGACCAGGGGAGCGGTTTGTGCTTCCCCATTTCAGAACTCGCAGAGCTCCTTCTCCCATACCTGCTGTCCCTGCAGTCAGGAGGAATCCTCAGAAATGAGGGCTCAGCCTCCAGAGACCAGAGCCTGAGCTGGGAGTGTCATCTGCATTCCCCTGCCCTACACAAGCTGAGCTGGAGTGGGGGGTGGCTGGGTGGGAACACTGGATGGGCAGAAAGTGGCGAGTCCGGGCCTCTCTGCTGCATGGCCTCACCTCCTCGTCTCTGTTCCTGCCCCCCTCGGCCCCCAGCATGGGAAAGGCCAGGTAGAGAGGGACACCCCTCACCCAAGGATCTGGCAACAGTGGCAGGGAAGGGGACCTTGGTGGAGGCAGGGGCCTGGGCCACTGGTCAGGCCTCTGAGTGCGGCCTCCTATGGCAGGTACATCCCCTTCTTCCTCATCCTCGTCATGTACTTCAGCGGCTGTTTCACCGCCTCCAAGGCCCAGAGTGTCATGCCCAGGCCTGCCCTGCTGCTGGTAGCACCCAGTGGCCTGTACTACTGGTGAGTCACAGTGACATCTGGGTGGTCAGGGCACTAAGGGAGCCATCAAGGAAGCATCCACAAGTGACGAACCACAGCACTGTGGTGTGGCCCCAAGTGAGCCTCGCCTCTCTGGGTCCGTTTCCCCCTGGGGCCAGGGGGGACCATGACAGTGCCTTGAGGCGACTTCCCTGTGATCTGGAACCCCAGGTCTTTGAGTAGCAGGGGGTGGGGGTGGGCTAAGGGTGCACAGTGCACCTTAGAGTCCCCTGGGCCTCGGTTGCCCCCCCGAGATGAAGATGATGCCTGCCTGTCCCCCTCTCAGGAGATGGTGAGGACTGGGGGAGAGAAAGGGGATTTAGGAATTACAAAGCACCATGGAGAAGACAAGGACAGACAGAAGCCTTTGTCCCCTGTTGCCCCCACTTCCCATTACAGAGGTCCCAGGTCTCAGCCAAGCTCTGTCCCTCCCACCCCCGGACTGCGGGCGTCACAGGCAGGCCTGGGCCCTTCTAGGATGGGAAGCACCCCTCAAACATGAGAAGGGCTCCTCCTTCCCGGGCCCAGCTCCAGTCCCCTCTAGGATCTGTCACCGGGGGTGACCTGAGAGCTCCCCGAGGAGGAGATTAAAGGGATGGTGGCGTTGACAGCAGGCGGGAAAGAGGGTAGAGCTGGGGCTCAGCTCTCTGCTCATTCCACCCATAGCAGTTGGTGCAGCGATAGCTACAGCAGCACCAGCCGTTTATCAGACAAGAAGCTGTCCCCAGTAAGGGATGTCCCCAGCACCTGCCATAAACTTGAGAGGTATGCGCCCTCATAAGGAGCAATCAGAGGCTCCAAGATGGCACCTACATTCCCCAGCATCACACGGCACCGAGTTGCAGAGTTGTAGCTCCCAAGTGAACGGGTCAGCATTGTGGCTCTGAGTAGATAAGGGAGATAAGCAGGTCACCTCCTGGCAGTCACCAAGCTCCTGCCCACATGCTGAGTACTGCCTGGGGCACTGTAGGGTCCATGGTCTGCTGAGACCATGTCCCAGCCTACAAGGAGACAGAAATGACAACTGCCATAAATTCCAACTGCATTTCCAAGCTCAAATGGTTGCAGAAACCAAGCAGGTGAAAAATACACCAGGCAGACAGCAAGTACAGACCATGTTCTGTTCAAAGGGCAGCTGATCTCTCTTCTAGTCATGTTTTGTCATGTGGAAATAGAATCTTGATGCAAGCAGAGAAACCAGAAATCCACATTGTCAGGGATTCTGTCATTTACACATTGGCAACAAGCTCAGAAATTGCAAACACCCTGCAGGCCAAGCAATATGGCACCATGGGCTGTGGCTTAGAGTGGCGTGGACGACCAGGGCCTCTCACTAGGTGTATCTTCTGACTGGCTGTAAGGGCAGCTTGGCACTGGGTCTAGAGAGGGATGCTGTGTAGGATGCGGTTACCATGGAATGTGCCTCACCTCAACACATGACCACCTCTTCAGGTACCTGGTCACCGAGGGTCAGATCTTCATCCTCTTCATCTTCACCTTCTTTGCCATGCTGGCACTCGTACTACACCAGAAGCGCAGACGGCTCTTCCTGGACAGCAATGGCCTCTTCCTCTTCTACTCCTTTGCCCTCACCCTCTTGCTGGTGACATTCTGGGTCGCCTGGCTATGGAATGACCCAGTACTCAGGAAGAAGTACCCAGGTGTCATCTATGTCCCTGAGCCCTGGGCCTTCTACACTCTCCATGTCAGCAGTGAGCTCTGAGTCCCCTGCACCGGCCCATGGTGCTCTGTGTGGTGGCCATGGTGGGCATCATAGGTTGGGCATCTGCATGTGAACCAGGGACCAAAGACATCGCAGCTATGTGTCACGCAGGGGCTGGTTTGTGTGCATGGAGTACGTTGCCAAAAGACTCGACTACTTTGGTCCAGCTCATTTGGGGATGGAATTCCATTCTAGGAAGTGCATTGAGACCAAGATCTGGGCCCTTCCTGGCACCTGCTCTTGACTATGCTTGGGCCCCTGACCCCACTCCCACCACCTGGGCTGCCTGGCCCGCCTAGGATGTCTTCCAGTGGCCATGCAGAGGAGCCTGGGGAGACAGAAGCCTGTCTGGACATGTGGTTACCAGGCACGCTGCCTTTCTCTGCGTGGCTGAACAAAGCATCTCTCTCTGGGCCTCAGTGGTGCCAGACAGGCCAGCGTCCCAGAGTGGCCCAGTGAGTGGCTCTGTCACTGCCTTTTCCAGACCAGAAGGAGTATGTGCACCCCAGAGCCTTGCCCAACCCCACCCTAGGGAACCAGAGGTCCGGCTTCCCGCCGGCCACAGCAGCTTGAGCTCCAAGACTGACCCTACTGCCCTGGCCTGGCTCGGCTCCCTCTACCCTGGAGGGATTGTGGCAGCATCTTCCTGTTGGCTTGCTGTGAGGTTTTGAGCTGGCCCTGAAGGCAGAAACCCTTGTTCTCTTCTGGGAAGCCCATTGTAGGAGTTGGGCCCCCCAAGGCTCTAGCCAGTCAGCTTCGTCTCCACCTGGATATGTTCCCTTCTGCCAGTGGCCCTGCCCCCAGAACAGGCCTGGTTCCCAGCACAGGGCCCCTGCCTGGGCCTCCGCAGACCACCAGCTGCCTCCTTCTGGGCCTCTATCCAGGTCCCCTCCCAGCTCAAGCCACTGCGCACAGCCTCATTATCCAGCCGGACAGGTCTTGGGAGCCTGCCCTGCCTTACCCCAGCCCTGCCCCCCTCCTGTGCTCTCAGGGAGCCCCAGGCTCAGATTTTCCTCTCCTCTTGGGGTCCTTCTGCAGCCCCTTAGGAGCCCTCCAGGCCCTGGTTGGTCCCCATCTCCTGGCACCTCGGGAGGTCTGGTGTGAATAAAAGTGGGTATGGCACCCAGCCTGGCTGGCAGCTGTTTCTGGCTCTGGGTGTGAAGCAGGCAGATATGGGGGGGTCTGAGGTCAAGGAGAGACTCCTAGCAGCAGCCATGGGCAGACCTTAAGAGTCCGCGCAGCCCAGGCTGGCCACAGAGCAGCTCCTGGGCTGGGAGCATGGAGGGCGTCTTCCATTAGCCCTGGAGTCTGGGGGCTGTGGGTTGGGTGGGGGCAGGGAAGGGTACCTCCGCTACCTTTGGGAGAAGGCAGAGGGCCATGTGTCAGAGGTGGCACTTGACCTTGGGCAGGTTCTCAGTTGTCTTCTCAGGGCCTTAGCGCACCCAGCCTCACCACACTACATGAAGGATGCACCAGGCCGGAGAGGCCGATTTGCCCCCTCCCTGCCAGCTTAGTCCTTTGCTTCCTTCACTGCTATCCCAGCAATGTTCTCTGCAGGTCTTTTTTGTTTTTTGTTTTGCAGTGCTGGGGATCAAACCCAAGGCTTCAGGCAAGCCAGGCAAGCAGTAAGCTACATATAAACCCTAAGCAGGGGTGAGCCTGCTTGGGTGGGGCCGGAAGGTTATAAGTTTGGGGAGCCCTCATAAGGAAACTAAAAAAAGAACGAATAAAAACAGACATGAAAGTGAGTATTTAGAAAGGGTAAGAAATAGCAAATTATTGGAGCCCTGGAGATCTTGTGTGCCTCTCGGGCAGTCAAGACCTCGGCAGTTTGCTGGGAACATCACCTAGGAAGGGGTCTTGATTTCAGCCTGGCTTCATCGGCCCAGGAAACCACATGTCCGTGGTTGTCAGAGTGACGTCCCCAGGATGGCAGAGGAAAATGCCAGGCCCCTGGAAATAGGTGGTTCTGGCGTGGGCTCCAGGTTGGGAACCACTCCAGGCCCTGGCTGCTCAAAGTGTGGTCCCTGGACTGGTAGTGTCAGCTTCGCCTGGGAACTGGGGGAGACTCAGCATCTCAGGGCCACCCAGACTTCCCAAGTCTGCATCTAATGAGATCTGTGGGTGACACTGTCACTTTGTGGCCCAGCACGCCCAGGTCAAGTTTGGGGCCTTACATGAGTCCACTTAGGGTTGCTGTGACAAAGTGCCACAAACTGGGTTGCAGAAAACCACCGTAGTTTGTCCCCTTGGTCCTGGAGACAAAGTCCAAAATCAAGGTGTTGGCAGAGCCAGGCTCTGCGCAGCGTCCGGGGGAGGGTCCTTCTCCGCCTCTTCCCACTCCTGGGACACGCGCCATGCTTGGCAGCCCTCGGCTTGTGGCCCCAGCCATCTTTGCCTCTGTCACTAGGTGGCGTCTCCCTGTGTCTTTGCATCTGACATCCACCCTACTCCACTGACAGCCTTGTCCACATCTGCAGTGACCCTAATTTCTAAATACGGTCAGTTGCAGGTTCCAAGTGGGCATGTATTCTGGGGACACTGAGGCTCCAGCTTCACGAGTCTCTGTTCTGGGATGCACAGGGCAGAAACAGAGGCCAGTGCTGTGCCCTCACCCAGCAGGTGCACATGAAGGAGCCACACAGAATGGGTGAAGGGACGAAGTTGCAGCCTGCACTCCGGGGGAGGGCGGGCATGGGGCGCAAGGCCCAGAGCTGGAGCCTAGAGCTCTTCCAGCAAAGCCTTTGTGTGTTGGGGTCCCCAGGGTCTCTACTTGGGAACCTCTTACAGTGGCCTGTGCCGAAGAAAATGAAGGGAGGAGCTCCCTCCCTCTGGGAACCCTTCCCATGGAGGGTAAGGGGTGAGGGCAGGGTTTATGGGTCCAGAGGAATCCAGGCTGTGCTTGGGAGGAGCTGGGCGCCCAGGTCGTGGGAGGTGTTTGCAGTGTTGCCTGTTTTGTTTTGTTTTGCACGGAGGTGCAGCACCTTACACAGTACACTGTCACCTGGGTGGGCTTTTGGGTGGTGTAGCCACCCCCCCACCCAGGCGTTCTCTGTTGGAAAGGGTGGGCACCGAGCTCACCTAAATCCCCTGGGCCCTTCCCAAAGGCAAGGCAATTGGGGTGAGTGCTCTGAACCCCCAAGCTGTGGCTCTGTGCCTGCCCTTCAAGGCTTTGCTGGCTTCCCTACCGTTCCTCTCCCAGCTGCCCTGGGCAGTGCCCTGCCTCCCACACTGTGCCATGGAGGCCCTCCTGCCTCAGCCCCCAGGGAGGAGTCAGCCCACAATGGAAACCCTGAGTCTAGAACGAGGTGTGAAGAAGGAGGCAATCTGGGAGAAGAGACTTCCACAGGGAGGAAGCCAGGAGGGAGGGAGGCAGAGGGGACCAGGGCAGGCCACCTGTCTGCATGCTGCCCTTGCACACTGCAGCCAGAGGTCCCTTTCCCTTGAGAACCTGCTGCTCCTCCCCAGCACCAGATCTGTCCCCTTGTCTAGGTTCAACCTGAGCAACTGAACATGACAGCCACCAGCCATAGGTGAGGGACAGGGGACAAGCCTGAGAACTGCCTGGTGCCCAGCACCCAGCATGTCCCTCCCTGCCTCTGGCCTTTGTGGGGGAGGGGAGAGCACTGGCTGCTTAGGAAGCTGGGAGTCAGCATTGTGGGCTGAAGCGGAAGGAAGAATGAGGAAATCTGCAGGGCCTGGGGATACCACAGAGCCTCTGGCTGTGGGGCAAGAGAGCCAGTCCTCCTCAGGTCCACAAACAACTGCCACAGGCCAAGAACCAGTTGTGTGCAGACGTCAGATTTTCCTGGCAGCTTTATGATGTGGGCTGGTGAGGACTGAGGCACAGGGAGGTGCAGTGACTTGAATCAGCAGGAGGGGAAGGGTTTGAGTCCCACCTGAGAGCCCAAGTCCCCCATGGTGTGAGGAAGGCATCTCAGAGCTGGGCCCCCTTCGAGATAGGGTGATGAGGCCTCAGTGGGGCTATACAGTGCCTAACTGCACCAAGGAGCTGGTCGGTGTTCCGGCTGAGCCCAAAAAGAGAAGCTCCCCAAGGCAGGCCCACCCCTACTTTTCTGTGCCCTACTGACCTTTGCTCAGAGTCCGGGGCTTCCAGGAAGGAAGAGAGGTGTTAGCCTGGTTGCTGTGGAGGATCAACCCAAGGCAGGGACTCCAAGACCTGGAAGAGGCCTTCTGCAGCCCCATTTCCTCTTAATCAAGCTGGCCAGGCCAGCAGAGCCTCAGCTGTGCATGGAAGCTGGAATCTGACCCCGTGGTGGTGGCCCGGTCTCCATGGTAGCCGGAGGTTTATTACCCAGTCTCCACCCACCTTGGCGGACTTTCGACTTGAAGCCAGAGAGGAACAGAGAGCGTGGTTCTGAGAGCAGCCGGAGCCCCAATATGGTAAGGGGGGGTCTGTCTCACCAGCGGGATCTGGGGGGTCCTCTGATGGTTTCCAACCCTGACTTTCTTCCTCTCTCCACTGCAGGCCAAGTTTCTTTCCCAGGACCAAATTAACGGTAGGTTGTTTGCTCCTTAATTAGCAACTGTCAGCAAAATATGGGTCTCATTAGGCAATTTGGTGTGCTCCTTTTCTATTGGTGGGAGGAAGCCATGGGGGAGGCTGGGCCACCCAGGGGCACTGGGCCAGCTGCAGCAGGGATGCTGGCACTTGGATAGGGTGAGCTCCAAGGTGGGGCTGCTGGCTGTGTAGCCATGAGTGTAGGTACAAGCCAGGTCCCAGGAGAGTGGTCACTAGGCTGCCATAGGATTTGGGCAGGAAGAGGGGCGGGCTGGTGAGAGACCTTAACATTATGGCTGAGAACTGGGGAAAAGGAGGCTTTTGTAATTGGCAGAGGCCAAAAAAACACAAAACAAAACAGAGCCCAGGTCTGTACCCTTGGGCAGGATCCTCCTCTCTGGGCTTGTCTCCCTATCTGTAAATAGGGGGTCAGCTGGGGTCCCCTCTGCCTGACTTGGGTGTGAGCACTTTATTCTCTGGGTCCTGCAGTTCTGAGCAGTGCAGAGCTGTTTCTGCAAGGCCAAGAGGAGAATCAGAATCAGGTTACACAGAATGGGGACCCAGAAGGGGCTGAGCTGGGGTGTGGGGATGGTGGGGGGACCTGGTGGCTGAAGGCCCAGAGCCCTGGGGTAAAAGCCATGGTTAAACAATTTAGGTCCAAACAATCTGTACCTAAATCTAGGAAGACAGCCCTGTTGGGGTCAGCAGTCCTAAAGGTTTGAAAGAAGTTTCAATTTAATGAACCTAATTTGTACCAAGGTGAAATAGTTTAATGGTGGATCACTCCTCAGATCTAATGACAGGATAATTCCAATTCACTGGGGGAAAGCAACATCCTTTTGTCATGATTTGACAAGGCAAAGTTGCATGCTGGCTTCACCTGCCAAATCCTGGCTGAATAGGAGCCGTAAATTAGCAGTGAGCGAATACAGTGTGCCAAGCTTCCACCTGGCCGCCCTCTGCCTCTCGGCTGCCCTGCTGTGCAACTGTGCACTGAGGAGCCCAGGCTGCGTAGCTGCGTTGTCTCCAAGGGACGAGGGGCCCCACGGCAGCTGTAAGCAGACCCTGGGTGACCCCCTCAGAGTCGGAGTCTGTAAGCACAGGAGCTGGACCAGTGAGGGGAGAGGACAGGAGGATGGTGATCAACAGTGACTGACTCTCCTTCTGGGCTGTGCACAGAGTACAAGGAATGCTTCTCCCTGTACGACAAGCAGCAGAGGGGGAAGATCAAAGCCACTGACCTCCTGGTGGCCATGAGGTGCCTGGGGGCCAGCCCGACTCGAGGGGAGGTGGAGCAGCACCTGAAAACCCATTTGATAGGTGAGTGGGCCCGGGGAGGCTTGCTGACACCCTTGCCCCAGGGACCTGGGTCTGGGCATCCCACAAGTCTATCACAAACCTAGAAACACAGTGTTAACCCAGTTGTCCAATGTTGTTTTTAACAGACAAAGGTCCCTTTGGTGTGTGTTCAACCCAGCCCTTGGAAGGTGACACTATGCTAATCCCACTTTATAGGCAAAGATCAAGGCTCAGAGCCATTCAGTAATTTGAGTCCTGAGCCAACAGTGGAACCAGGATTGGAACCCAGTTCTGAATTCAAAGACTGACCTAGAAATGACATGGCTCTGCTAGAGAACTGGAAGAAAGCCATTCAGCATGTTACCAAGGGGTTCTCTCCAGATTAAGGGTGATTTCTCTTCCCTTCATTGTTGTTCCCTGCATTTTTAACAGCAGGAACATATAAGACTTTTAGAATTGGAAACAAGCCTTGTGGTTTTTGCTTGCTTTTTAAAGGCAGGGAGGTGTCAGGGGCCAGTGGCTGTGTCAGGGCTGGACACTGGGGAAGGAGGAACTGGCCCACAGGATAGGGAGGCCTAGAGCCCTAAGGCCACCTCTTGGTCAGCCAACTCATCCTCACCTCTCAAATGGGCCCCACTATCTGCTAGAATTGCTGGAGGCTGCATCCTAGTGCTGGCAGCCCTTTCCGGGCAAGTCCTTGAGGGCCAGAGGCCAGTGATTGGGGCCCTCCCTCAGTGGCCTGATTCCTGAGATCCTCCATTTCCAGCTGAGAAGAGGTGGTGGTTTCCTTGGTTCCTGTCTCCTCTGAACAGGAAGTTGTGGCCTCGGAAGTTCCAGCTTCCTGTGGCAGCAGCTGGGCCAGGGCTTAGGCTGAGGCACACCCAGAGGGTTAGGGTGGAGGCTTCAGGAGGGTCAGACTGGTGAGCAATGGGGCAAGGCCTTCGCTTAAGGCCCAGGTGAGGTTACAAATGTGGTTTGGTGGCTGCCAAGGGGAAAATGGCCAAGTGTACCCATTTCCCTCCAGCTTATGGAGGGAGGGGAGCACAGGAAGAAGAGCACAGGAAAGGGCAGAGGTGGTCCACCCTGGTGCTGTGACTCTATACTCTGACCTTGTGTCCCCTTAGTACACAAATGGAGGGATAATAAACGTGGTCACCAGAGGAGGAAATGAAGGCTATCCAGCCCAATGAATGACCCATGTGGAGCTCTGTAGGAGCTACATCCTCTTCACCATGACCATGCTACCATCGAAGTGCTCCCTCAGTCAGGTGGTCCTGGAACTGGATGCAAAAGCTGGGGAGGCAGCCACTTGGCTTCCCCAAGAACCTTTTCTCCCTGCTCACTCTGCTGTTTTCCAGATAGAAATGGAGAGCTAGATTTCTCCACCTTCCTGACCATTATGCACACACAAATCAAACAAGAGGACCCAAAGAAAGAAATTCTTCTGGCCATGTTGATGGCAGATAAGGAGAAGAAAGGTTACATCATGGCGTCTGAGCTGCAGTCAAAACTCATGAAACTGGGGGAGAAGCTCACTCAAAAGGAAGGTAACAGTGTGGCCCTGTTTCCCGACAGCTGGAGTGGGTTGGGGGAGGACACCAAAGCCCCATCAATGCCACCAGGGTGAGCAGACCATGGCAGCTGATCTGCCCCGAAAGCTGATGAGCAGAGGTCAAGCTTGGTAGCCAGAGGCTGGGGCCCAGGATGAGACTGGTCAGAGTGGAGCTCCAGGTGGCAGAGTCCACCAAGCCTCTTCCTGTGTCCGACCCCTCACTGCAGACCTTGACTTAGTACCTAGGATACTCGGGGAGCACACGGGTCCCCTCCAACTGATAAGGGAACAGGCAGAGTGAGTGGTTCTGGGGGAGCAGAGCTGGACCTGAATGTGGGTCTGATAGACATCCCCCAACCTCAGCAGGCTCTGGCCCACTGCCAATGCCCCTCCTGTGTCGAGATGCTTCTCCAGGAAGCCTCTGAGGCGGTTTCCTGGCCATAGCAGCCCACAGGGGACCCAGCTCACCCTCTTCCTGCTTCAGAGCCCCTGCCTACTGACTCCTGGGGCTTCTAGTTAGGCTGCCTTGCTCGGGCTAGGGAAGCCCAGCTTGGCCGCAAGTGCAGGAAAAAGGCTTCAGGAAGGACCTGAAAGCAGCCTCCAGGTTGCTGTCTGAATGAGGTTTAATAGTGGCTGCCCTCTTTCGGGGATCTCAGGTGAGTTTCTTGCCCTCAGTTGCCTGGCTGGAAACAAGGTCGTACCAGCTGATCCTGCAGCCCCAGAGATAACATTCCACCCTAGCTGCTCACAAAGCCACAGGCACAGTGTTTAAAAATAGTGAGTGCTCCGAAGCAGGCAGATTCCTCTCCCCCGCTCTCCTGGGCTGGCAGCTATGGCTCATCTTTTGTGTGATTGGGGAAAACATGGGCTGTCCTCGCCTCTCAGGCTCTGAGGATACTGCTCCCTCTGCACCAGGTGAGGCATGGACAGCAAGGGCAGGAGCAGGGTGGCCTGTGTTCTGGTGGCTGGTGATCTCTGTCCAAAGCAACACAGCAGCCCCCAAACTTCCATCTCCTGTTTGTTCAACATGCAAAGAACATTTCAAGAGAAAGTAGTGGGGACCGACTTCCCTCCGGCTGGCTGTGGAGACAAAAAGGATGGTAGAATAGGAATCCTCTATCCTGGGTGATTAGAAGAAAATGTTATTTTATTAAGAAGCATCCTTGGAGCAACAGAGAAGGATGCAGGGGAGGTCTTGTGTGTGAGACTTGGGACAGGGTGACTTCAGGACACGGGCTGCTCCTGGGATCTCTGAAATGAGACAGCCAGAGCGGGGGCCATTTTGCCCGAGGCATCTTCAACTAAAGTGCTGCCCTTTGCAGACAGGAAGAGGTAGCACTAAACGGCTACAAAATCAGTCAGTCTCGACATTCTAAAATTACCAAAGCCACCATCAGCTTCAGCACACAGCATACTAATTACGCTTTCGAGGAAGGCTTAGGGGGAGAATCAAAGCTGTTTTCTCACCGCCCAGAATTATGCGTGGAGGTGTCCAGGGCCAGCAAAGAGACATGGGGTGGTAAGATAGTTTTTGCAGGAGGGTGAAGATGGTCCAAAAAGTCAAATTAGGTTGGCCCAAGTGGTCACTGTAGAAAAGGGTGAGCTGAAGTGGCTCTTCTTGCCAGTGCTGGGGACACGCTAGTATTTTGTCTCAAGAATTCACAACCAGAAGAATCAATGCAAATAAAGTGATTTTTTTTTTCTGAGCAATGCAGAACAATGGCAGTTTTGTAAGCTTTGCACTTTAGACATAGTTGGATATATTTTTCTCTCTCAAAGTATTTTTCTTTACTGGTGCTGAGGCTTGAACCCAGGTCCTCACGTGTACAAGGCATGTGGCTCTACCTCTGAGCTGTATCACCCACCAGCTCTTACCCTGTTTCTCTAGGGAGATGGTGGCAGCAGATACCACTTATTGCCAAGTCCTCTCTTGGTGTGGAGGCAGGGGTCCTGAAGAATGCTGTTTGGGGGTGGTGTCAGGAAGGTGAGACTGGGCCAAAGCCTGGGCTGGCAGAGGCCAAGTGGAGCTGCAGAGGATGCACACATCACTGGGGGGCCAAGAGGAGCACTGTGGAAAGCCAGAAAGGTTTCAATAAATAGTCACCAAGATCAGAGAATTTCTTTAAAAGAAAGCACGGGGGACTGGGGATTTGGCTTGGTGGTTCCGCCGCCTGCCTCACAAGCACAAGGACCAGAGTTCGATTGCCAGTAGCAAAAACAACAACAAAAACAGAAAGCACAGGGAGGCTCCAGTGATGGAATCAGCAGTTACACTGCCCTATGCCACCACTGTCCCCAAAGAGTCCAAAAATTGAGCTGGTGGTCTCCAGGGGTCAGGCTGTCCTGCTGTCCGGTTTACTTCCTGATCTACAGGAACTGTCTGTTGAATGCTCAGGGAAGACCCCCCAGGGAGCACCAACCCCTAAAGAATTCCGTGTCTTATAACCCCAAATCCAAACTGAAAGCTTAAAATGATTTATTGCAGTGGACGAACTTTTCAAAGAAGCAGATATTGAGCCAAGTGGCCAAGTGAAGTATGATGAGTTTATCCAGAAGATCACTCTTCCTGTGCAAGACTACTGAACATGGAGTGTGCAAAGGCGTCTGTCTCCCTGGGCCTGAAAACCTAGACTGATTAATTTTTAAAAAGGGAAGTATTCTTTTTACTTTAGGGAGATGAAAAACAGCAACAAGATGACATTACCCTCTGGGAGCAGAGGATAACTGGCAATAAATGATTTCAGTTGTGGTGTTAGCATGTCTTTAATAAAAGATTTGCATTGATCTTCGTAACTGCCATAAGTCTCGACTTTTGTGTGGAAAGGACCTGCAGTCTGGAGCCCAGCCCAAGTTCCATGCAGTCCTGGCTCTGCCACTTCCGAGCTGTGTGACTTGGGCAGATCATTTCACCCCCAAAGCCTGAGGGTCCTCACAAAAGCTGGGTTCCTATGGCTACACTCTTGGAGCCCACTGAAAAGGATGGAGGTGGCGACTTGAAAATACCCTGGCACCCAGCAGAGCATGTGGAATCCCAGTTCCAATGCCGGTGCTCCTCCTAGTCAGGGCAGTGCCATCACCCAGAGCAGCATGCTGGGGATTTGGAACCACCTTTGCATTTCCCAGACAAAGCTAGTGCTAGCTGAGAACCAGCAAAAACCAGAGACTGAAAACACGTTATTGTGACACAGCCTGCAGTACCACAGGCCCACACAAAAATTCTCATTTCCATCTCAACAGAAGAAGGACGCAGTTCAGGATACACATTCCTAAACCATATGGGAGTGAAGATGCTCATGTTAGGATGAACTTTGCAGCAGCTGAGCAGAGAGAAGAGTGACTTTATGCCTTGCACCAACACAGGATCCTGGGCCTTTCTGATGTTCCTCTCAGAATCCTGAGCCATGTGCTGGGCTGTTAACAGGTAGAGGTCCCAGGAACTAGGATGGTCTGCTCAGGTAACCAGGGCTGGGCATGACCATAAATTACTTCTCTATGATTGATGGAGAAACAAGGGTAGGTAACAGGACACACCCAGCATACAAGGGGCCCGGAAAACAGTAGCGGAAACCCAGCTGCCCCGGGAATCTCCCCGCCTCAAGTGGCTCGTTACACACCAGGAGGAACCAGCTGTGCTGCCTGGGGTTTAGAGGTGCCTGGTGCTGGTCAGATGTGGACTTGCTGCAGGCACACCAGTGAGGGTGGGTGCAAGCTCCAACTCCAAGGATTTTCATCCTTTTAAGTGTCAACATCGGACTGTAGTTCTAATGGTGCCTTCATGGCTAAAGAGAAGCCAATCAAGAAGAGAGGCTGTCCTTTGGGAGGTTATGCAAGACACAGATCTAAGGCTAGGTATTGCAAACAATGTAGGAATCAAACATAAGTCAGTGCAACTCTGCTGTGTGGCTTTGGATCTAACTGAGGTCCTCAGAAAGGAATCTAGAGCCCTGCCAGCAGCGCTATTGCCAATGGGTAAGCAGGGATTCCCAAGAGCTGTAGAGAAGGGTTTTGGGGGTCAGCAGTGAACATCAACCATGTGAAGTTATGATCATCTAGTTGGGGACCTGTGTCTAGAAGGTGGAGAGGCAGATCCAGGTTTTATAGAATCTGAGGCTTAAACAACTTGGCAGCTTTCTTTAAGAATATGAAAAGAGGGCCGGCGATTTAGCTTAGTGGTTTCACGGCCTGCTGCACAAGCACAAGGACCGAAGTTCAATCCCTGGTACCACAAAAAAAAAAAGAATATGAAAATAGAGCCAGATGTGATGGCACATGCCTGTAATTCCAGCACTCAGGAGGCTGAGGCAGGAGGATCACTCTGAGTTCAAGGCCAGCCTGAACTGTATAGCAAGACCCTGTCTCAAAAAACAAAACCAAAAAATGGAAGAAATACAGAATGTCTGGGGCTGCTCTCAGAACCCTGAAGAGGCCAGAGCAAGTGAGGGTAGTGATACTTAATCTTCATTACCTTCATGGGAATCCAGCTGAGGGCTCGAGACCTGGGCCTTCCCTGAGGGCTGCTGGATTTCACTGGCAGGCAAGGGTCCCCGACCCACACCTCAGACTCCAGTCACGGACAATGAGAAGCAAATCTTGCACAGCCAACCTGGAATACCAAAGACCACACAGGTGACAGATTCTGACAATGTAGACAGGACAAGAAAAGGAAGCTCTGGGTATAGTAATAAATGACAGTACTTCCCCTCAATTCTTTATTTAATATGTCTATATTTAGGGGTCCGGGATTTAGCTCAGTGGTGCCACCGCCTGCCTTGCAAGCGCAAGGTCCTGAGTTCGATCCCTGGTACCCAAAAAAAAAAAAAGTCTACATTTATCTGACTGGCCCAAGTATTTTTTTTTTTTTTTGGCCCAGGTATGATTTTTAAAGCAAGTTTTATGGATGTCACATGCCCAGTGGGGACCTGAAGTTGAGCTTGCTAAGCACACACAGTGTGGGATGGTCATTAGGACCTGGGCTCCTCTTCACCAACTCATAGTGGTGGTGAGCTGAGGTCCCAGGACCCCAGGAGAGGCTTTTAGCTCCTCTTGTCCTAGTTTCATGCTCATTCCTGAAATTCCAATTGGTTTACCTAACACCTTGTGCTGTTTACAAAAATAAGCCACAGTGCTCTTAGCAAACTGCAGATATTCAACAGATTGAAAGTGAAACAGAAGCTGTGGTTTATTACAGAGCTAGTCATATTTCAACAAGAAAGGGAATGATGGGCATATATGAATCACTTACCTCAAAGCATGCACAAGAGTATTAGGTACTTGTCATGCTTTGAAATCTATGATTGAAAGGGGCTTTGGACGCACAGAGCATTACCACCCTTCTCATAGGGACTGTCCCCCTGGGTCCCCAGCAGTACTGTTTTACAGAAGACAAATTAACTGAAGGCTTTTCTTTTATTACATCTAAAGAGCTCTACATAAACAGGTAACATTCAATAAGTAAACAATTTTTTCCAATGCATGTAATAAATATTTTCACTTGGTAACTTTTATACAAACTGACATTGGTCTACTATACATTTTTAAAAGCCAGTTTACTGGTTTGGCATGCGGTATGGAAATTCTAAGAGAAAGTTTTAAGGCAATGAATCACAGATTTAAGTTCATGGAATTTATGGTTAAGTTTTATATCTATTTACATATACATTTTCCCCCTTGTTAATTAAACAACAGCAGCACACTCTGGGACCACCAGCTATTCTCCCTTCCTCTTTCTGAAATCTAAGCATTGTGTTTAATTAAAAAAAATTCAACATATATTGATAAAACTAAATTATTACTAAAATAAATTCAAATGTGCTTTCAAAAGTCTTGAAGATCCTGTAAGTTTTATGTATTTAAAATTGAAATTGTTTCAAAACAATGTTCATTCCACACTTATTAATTTACAACTGGAATATATTGTCAACTTCACACACTTGTCTCAAAGGAAACTCTACTAAAAGAACATTTTTCAGAAACTTAAGTAAATCTTAAGTTAGTAATGATGTGGAATTATGACAGTCTAAATTAATAGAAAACTTTAATGCTCATAATAAACTAGTCAACCAAGTGTGGCATGGTTAAATTTCAGACTATATTTTTAAAAAGGTGTCCAATAATGCCCACATAGGAATCAAAGCCATGTCAACCCTGCTAGTCAGCTGACTTTTGTGTGCATATACATACACACACGCACATACACACACACACACACAGTAGTACTATACAGAAATACGAACATATGCACACTATCATGAAAGACCAAGGCCATGGGGCTGCTGGCAACTTGCCTAGAGTCTGAGAATCGCTCTTTGTCCACAGAGAGCACAGCAATGTCGGCCTGGGCTGGGGAGTGAGGGTGGGCTAAGGAAGAAAAGAGAGAAAGTGACTACATGCTGTTTTTTTTAAAAACTTTAGATAAAGATGTAGTATGTGACTCTACTGAAAATTATGACAGATCATGAAAGTCTGAGTAACTCTTATGGACCACGATACCAACACAGGGATAACTATTAACTCACACATTTTAGAAAATCAACAACTGAAGGGAGGAACTCCTCACAGAATGAGTGAACTCAAATCAAAGGATGACTGAATGGGTAGGTCTCTGTGGGGTCATGACCACAGCCACTGATTTCTTCCTATTACTGATTCTTCCCTTAGGTTGGTATAATGCAGGACACGGACACAAGATTAAGCTGCCCCACCCCAGAACTGGGCTGAAGGAAATAAAGTTACGGGTTTTCAACTGGATCATTCAAAGAGCTGCTAATTCAGCATCATACATAAGGTTGTTAATCAGAATTTTCAGACCACCAACAATGACAGAAAACAAAAACAAAACCAAAAAAAGGGGAGAAAACTATCATTTTACCTTAGGTAGTTGAATAGAAGTTTCCTATCGCAATATAAAATCAGAAAAAAAACACTCCACAATTTTAGTAATTTCTATCCCAGTCCAAATTTAGACACAAATTATGATACTATTTGAAACTAGCCTAAATTAGTATGGCAATAAGAGTTCTTGAAGTGTTTACACACCACCACACCAGATTCATTTAAAAACTTAACTATTTCCTGTTTTAACTGACAGTGAAGCTGGTTTTTTTATTGCAAATTGTTTTGTGACTATAACTTGGCCATTGATGTGTGGAATACACATGCATAGGGGAAGACTATGTAATGCACTTGTTACCCACACACTCTTGTTTATAAATACATATATACACACACACATATATACATCAACACCAACTTTTTTTCAAAATTCAAGTCAACAATTTAGTAACAGAGATTGCTGTAAAAAGATATTATTTTTAGATGCCACACAGTCATGTGAACCATTAATTTTATCATACAACCGAAGATATAGCCATTTTAAATTCTACCCGGATTAAAGTAGGTCATTTTGTTAACAAGACAGTTTAAAATGACAAGTTTATACACAAAGGTGGTCCTTCATCAACTCTGAGAATATTAACAATTTTGACAGAAAAATATCCAACCTAGAAAACTGGCAATCAATTATGCCCCTTCTTTATCTTTTCTTAAACCTGTACTCTCAATTAACTGAAATATATTTTCCACAACTGAGAATGTAATATCATCTCTGATGAGGTTTCTGGAACACAAGTAGAAGCACTTTTCCTTCCCTTCAACCCTTATTTCCTGAAAAACAGTTTTCAATATATTTACATGTTCCACTATTAAGAGTATATCAGACTGGGCCGGGGATTTAGCTCAGTGGTTTCACCGCCTGCTGCGCAAGCGTAAGGACCCGAGTTCGATCCCCGGTAACAACAAAAAAAAAGTATATCAGACTGATCCATGAATTTTAAAAAACTTGACTTTCCTATGTCATGCTTGTCATTAAAAGATGAAGAAAAAATAAACAAGGTAGATCGTCTAAGAAATTAAGAACCACAGAAAATGGCTGAGGTTTAAACTGATTTTAAGTTTCAACTGATTATCAAATAATAGATTTCGATAGATCCACATGTGTGGTGCACTGTATTTCCAAAAAGAATTGACTTTTAGGATAAATGACTCATCTCTTACTTTGTGACATAATCCTTCCTCTGTCAGCTGCACAAGACACCCAACAGGGCTTTCTAGGCTATTTTGGCTTCCTACTCTGGCATGAGATCTTACATGAAAACTTGTTACCTTGTGGCCAAAAAAGCAGATATTCACAGACTTGGTTTAAATACACAATACTGGCAATCTAGGTTTAGAATCAAGAACTAGGCTAAAGTGTATTCACAGGTCTGTTAGGCCTACTCCTTACCCAGACAGCATTATTCCAATATCCTGAAAGCATATTCTCAGGGGGTACATAGCAAGTCAGAGAGAATATGTAATGGAGACATGCAACTGGGGTAGTTGTTAGATACTCACATGTAAGTTCAAGACCTTCAAAGCACTTTAAAAAAAGCAGGCAGCTGATAGATGAACTGAATGCAAACTCAGGAGGAGAGGACAGAAAAATACATATAGACACACACACTGAACACGCATACCCATGAGCTATGTCCTGAAAATACATAGGGAATGCATTGGGACAGACAAGATTTATAATTTAAGGCTGGATAAAATATGCACACACACGCCCAAACAAACAAAATGCAAGTCTGTCATTTTTAAAAAATGGAAATCAAACTATCTCCCTACCCCCTCCCCACAACAAAGCCCAAAATTTAAAACTTCATACATGCAATTCCTTTTGTTATTGCAAATAAAATAATGCCATTGAAGTAAAATAAAACCAAAACCATAGGACAAATGAAAACATCTTCAGAATCCAGAAAAAAATGAACTGAAGGTGGTTTGTGGGTGCTTGTTTTTTCTTTTCTTTCTTTTTTTTAAACAAGTATTTTATCAGACAGGCAGTCTTAAATTTATATACAAAAGTAAAACTGAAAATATAGTTTTGTTCTCTGTACATTTCTTTTAATTTTTTCCCTTAAAAAAGGAAAAAAAACCACGCTTGTGAACTTTTCTAGACAGAATAAGGTAAAACAGCATAAAGTTCTCTTCTTCCTGCCCAGCTGAATCCCTCAGGACAGGGCAGGATCAGTGGGTGAGGGCTCAGTCCAGGGAGATAATGTCCGGTATGATGCCGAAGACGGATGCCGCGTCTGTGCTGCTCCTGCTGGCCACTGTGTGGCTGTGGCTCTCCCTCAGGCTGTTGGAAGACACAAGGCTGCTGTTGCTGCCACTGCTGCTCCCATTGGTGGCTGGCAGGGACGTGCTGCCTCCTGCACTCAGCTGGTCGAGGAACATCTGGGAGGAGGTATATGGAAAAAAGCGCGATGAGTGCAGCAGGTCCTGGTCATCGGAGACTGCGGCGGCTGCGGCAGCGAGGAGGGAGGTGTTGTAATGCTGAGGAGGAAACAAGGACAAGGCAGCTTGTTACGCGCACAAAGGAACACATTTTCTTCTTGACAGTTTGAAGTCCTAAATTTAATACACACTGAGTATATCTTGTTGCTGAAATTAAAGAGACATTTTGCAAAATTAAATGGCCTAGGGTTAACGGCTGGATTACCGATCTTGACAGACATTTTCATACCTGAAACTGGAATTTTTGAAATTGTGTTTTGCTTTAATTTGTACTGAAAACAATTCTCAAGATTTTATTTCCAATATGCTTAGAAGTATCAGGACAGAGGACAGTCCACCTGCTTGTTCTTGAGACAGTCCTGCGTTGCACAACGATACAGATGGGGTCTGAGGACTGTTCAGCGACTCTTTTGTTGTGTGAACACCACAGAGAGAGCTTATATACACCTAGGCACACAGCTTCCTACTTGTAGGCTATGGAGCTGCACGGCACACTGCTGCACTGCATCTCCCTGGATTACCAGTGTCCTCCTGTGGCTCCTTCCTGCCTGTGGCTCCTCCTGACCAGGTGATGCTCTTCAGAATTATGACCCTGATGCTCTTCTTAGTGTTTCCTTTGTTCATCACAGATCTGCTTATAAGCAGATAATGTGCCACAACATTCCTCTCTATGAATGAACTTTTGATGTTGGGACTGATGTTTGAAAACTTCTTAAAGATCTTGTAGAGGACCCCAAGAAGCTTCACTATGGATTTTCTTCTTTTTCTTTCCCTGCAGTTTCCACTTTCCTTGGCTCTTTTCAGCAGTGTGTTTCTGGTCCAATTTCAGACTCGTGATTTGTCACTTCCTAAGGCTTCACGTATAGGAGCTCCCCAATGTCATCCCCACCCACAACCAGGCTAGCAAGGTTTGCCACCGATCAACCACAGCCTTGTTGGTTTTTACAACCTCTGCATCTGTGCCAGATCTCTGAAATCAGGACAAGCCCAGAGCGTCTTCTTCCAGAAGCCACTCACACACTCCTTGGTGGCTTCAGTCCAAGCCTAAGGGGCTTCTTTTTTTTGGTGGTGCTGGGGACTGAACTTGGGAGTTCACAGTCATTAGCACACTACTACTGAGCTACAGGCCCAGCTCCTAAGTGAGGTTCTTGATGCAGTCGTAAATGTAATCCTTCCACAACTGTCTTCCTCAGTTGCAGCATTAGCCTGGGCGAAGCTTGTCCTCAAGTGGTAAGTCTTAAAAGCTGCTATTAATGCTCGATCTAGCCGGGGATTTAGCTCAGTGGTGCCTCAGCCTGTCTTGCAAGCTCAAGGTCCCTAGTTTGATCGCCGGTACCAAAAAAAAAAAAAAAAACTCTTGAGGTTGGATCAAAGAGGTGGTATTTGGAGAGAGAAACACCACTCTGATACTGGGAGGAAGATGATCAATAAAAGGAGGATGTGCAGGATCAACAATAAGCAAAATCTCAGAAGATAGGTTATTCTTTGAACAGTGCTTCATTTGATGGCTCTGAAATTCAGAAGAGTATCTTGGAAGGGAGCTGAGTCACACTTGACTTTTTATAGCTCCCGTAGTGCACTGGCCATGTATGCTCACAGAGATGCTTGAAGACCTGGAGTCCTCGCTCTGCCACACCACACAAAGAGTTTGTATTTGCTGCCTGCAACGCCGCTTCTGAGCAAGACTGTTATCCAGTCCTTAACATGTTCACATTGGGGCTGTTGGGCGGCTTGAACCACCAGTGGCACATGCATGACTGTCCTATGGTGGTAACAAGTAGGACAGTCATGCATGTGCCACTGGTGGTTCAAGCCAGCAGGAACGAGGTAAGCTACCCAGAGGGAGCTAGCAGTGAATGCAACATTGTAGTGGGGCCCAGCCTTTTCTTTCAACCTTGACAACAACCTTTTTGTTTTGGTGGTGATCTTTATGGTGCTATGAGGGATGTACTTCTGTGTTTGAACTTTAATCCAGGTCTTCAGATGTTCCATGTCTGATTCAGACCCTTCTTGAGTTTTTGTTAGTCTCGCTGTCTTCAATGAAGCAGATAGCTTCTGTCATTTTACTCTTTCTTTCTTTTTTTTTTTTTTTCGGTACCAGGGATCAAACTCAGGTTGTCATTTTATTCTTGCTTTTCAAGTTAGCAGCTAAGATGGAATGGGACATGCCCAAGCCAGCAATAACTAAGAATCACTAATGTTTCATCACCACAGTCCTCAGTGTTTCTATTTTTGGTTCTGGTGATCAAACCCAGGGGTTGGTGCATGCTAGGCAAGTGCTCTACCACTGAGCAACATCTCCTAGCCCCCTCCTCACTGGATTTCATTTCCAGGTGATATGGCCTCTCACTGGCAATATTAGCAGTACATTTTGTATGCTTAAGGGTCATGATGAACACAACAACATGAAATTAAATCAAACACAAAGGGAAATAATGCAATCAAGAGATGCAGTAAACACAAGATGTATGAGCTGCTGTGTAACATGGCAGACCGTTTCGTAGTAAAATTTAGCATACTCATCTATTATCAAAGATTGTGGACTATATAGAATTGTAGGAGCTTTTACACCACTGGATGCACAACAGGTTCATTTATACCAGCACCGCCATAAACATGTGAGCAATGTGTTGTGCTATGATGTTACAAAGGCTATAGTGTCAAAAGGAGACAGAAATTTTTCAGCTGCAGTATGATCTTATGAGACCACTGTTATATATGTGATCTATTCTCGATCTACATGTCATTATGTGGTGCATGTCTGTATTTGGCCAAGAATCCTGCTATAACTATGGAGATTTTTATTTAAATTCTTAAAGCCAGAGCAATAATGAGTATGTTCATTCGGTACTTTCCAAGGAAACTTAACTCTTTTTCCTGGCTACATATTACTGTTTTAAACATTCTAAATATACAATTAAAACAATAGTAATTTGTTCATAACATACCTGATTGTCTCCTGACAAGAATGGAAAGAAATCTAATCCTGTGGGAGAAAAATTGTATTAGTTTAAGAAAAATTAAAGCAAAAACAAAACAAAAACAACCCTCCCCAAATGCTCAATACTTCAAAAACAAATATAAGACTTAAATCCTATGTCGTGTAGAATTTCATGAAGTTAAGCTTAAAGTCTCAAAGCCAGCAGGATCTGCCCTCCCCATGACTTCAGTCAAGGGACATGGGCCACTGCCACCTGCTGCATCTCACACTGACAGGGCTCTCATCGGCTCTCCTAAGTGACCTTTCAACGTACTCCAATTTACTTTCCACAAGCACCTTATAAAGTACTGCATGTGATTATTTTTGGCCTGATTTTACAGATGAGAAAGTTTGAAGTTAAAAAGAGGTTAAACAAGTTGTAGCAAAGATTTTCTCTTTCTCAAATTTGCTTACTTACCACCCTCTGTGTCAGATCTTAACTCAGTATCTGCAGTGGCATGAAGAGAAAAGCGCTGAGAACTTACACAAGCACCGGCCCCGACACCCAGCTGTGCAAGTGACTGCAAAGCAGACCCTTCCCGTTCCCCATCTGCTCTCTATCACACCTCATGGGTAATGTGATGAAGAGTGAATAGACCCACATGAATGGCATGTTCATCACGGTATCTAACTGGCTGAAAAATGCAACAAGCAGATGCAGATAAAAACACCACAACACTGCATATATGCTAGGGACTCATCCACTGCCTTATACTGGAACAGATGAAAGCACAAAGGCCTACAAACCATACAGCACCGTGCTCCCTGACAGTACAGTGACGTTTCACATATACGGAAAAGGCATGGAAGCTACTCAGCGACTGCTAAGAGGAGCTATAGCTTTTGGACAGAAGGCTTGGGGGAGGGTGGAATGAAACTTTCATTTTGTGTTTTTGTATGGAATTTTCTACAAAGGATGTATATGACTTCGTAATAAAAATGTTCTTGAGTTATATGGGTAATGTGTAAATTATTAAATTACAAAGATATATGAGAATGACTAATAATTCTTTTTGATAATGGAAATGATTATTATGAACGCAAAATATACAAGTGGGTAAACTGACATTTCAAATTACTTTTAAGAAGGATCAGGCTCAGTAGAACCAAAATTAAAACTTTCAAATGCCTCAATTCAGCATTATCTAAAAGACAGTGCAGCATGGTTACCCACAGTGCTTGCTGCAGTTACCACTAGAATTCAGGAACAAAAATAATTCATAAATATCAAAATTTAAAGCTGAGGGCTGGGGATTTAGCTCAGTGGTTCCACTGCCTGCCTCGAAAGCACAAGGATCCGAGTTTGATCCCCAGTACAAAAAAAAAAAAATTCAAAGCCAAACATTGGAAACCATCCAAACACAACATGCAGAATACTTCAAGGCTTACAAAACTTGTAAGATTACTGCACTACTTTTACCACTGGCAACAAACACTGGCTATCGGTGAAGGCACAATCAAGGAATTGCATCAGTTTTTATGACCAAAATATAATTTCTCTCAATTCCATGGGTCCAAGGGCTGTTCTCCCAAGAGGACTGCAGAGATCATAGGCACCCACAATACAACTTGACAATACAGAGAACTGTGACTCACCTTGTAAGTCATAAGGCATGGGTGTCATGTGGAAAGGATGCCTGTAGTCTTGGATGAGAGAGGTGTTGATGTAGCTCGTGTCTACAGCAGGAAGGCTTGGGGTGCGGGATACTGGAGATGCTTGGTGTGGAAGACTTAAAATGCTGTAAGAATAATTTTCATGAGTCAGTTTAATTTTTAAGTTTAACAAAGGGGTTGCCTCTCAGAATAACCCCTGGTTTTTATGCTGGAAATAAAAACAAAACAAAAACAGGCATAATGACATTTAATTTAGACTATCTGTAATTATTAAGAAATAATTAGTATGGCAGGCATGGTGGCGCACACCTGTAATCTCAGCACTCAGGAGGCTGAGGCAGGATGATTGCTTAGAGTTTGAGGCTAGCCAGGGTTACACAGTGAGTTCAAGGCCAGTCTAAACTACACAAGAAGACCCTGTCTCAAAAAACTAAATAAAGAAATAATTTGTATATCAAACAGCATTTTGCAGAGGCTGCAGGGAGAAGTGGATGGATATGATGGTGTCCAGCATTCACAAGCCAACATTATCTTTGGAACAGCATCACCTATACTCTCAGAATGCAGGGGAAAGGAACCTCTGAACCACTGCAACAGGATGTGAGTGGAAGGCATCTACAACAGAGAACATTCTGAAAGCTTCTCACACTAGGCACTGGAGGGCTGGCTAGTGAGAAAGGTGAGTATGCCCCAGCAAAGAAAAACACACAGACAAGGGTAGAGAATGCAACACTCTAAGCAGTCAGAAGTGAACAGCTGGCCTCCAGACTCATAAAACTGATGAGAATAAAAACTGAGTGGTTTATCTTGGTGTACCCGATGCCCAGTACAGTCATTAGCACATTGTGTCCACAGAAACCTTGCTGAAGCCAGCAAGATAACACAAAAGAAATGCTCCAAAATGTATAGGTGAAGAGTTTTTAAAGGAGAATAGTTTAACTAGAAAAAGAAAAACTGAAGGACTTTACAAAAACAGTGAAATATTTAAATAACTGGGAGGTAAAAAATTTTTTTTTCTTTACCAAAAATTAAGAAACATAAAGGTTAAACTGGGTGTGACGGCACACACTTATAATCCCAGCACTCAGATCCCTGCAAATTCTAAGCCAGCCCGGTCTACACAGTGAGTTCAAGAGATCTTGTTTCCAAAAAACCAAATCAAGAGCTGGGAATTTAGCTCAGTGGTGCCTCAGCCTGCCTTGCAAGCGCAAGGTCCCCAGTACCAAAACAAAAACCAAAAACCCCACTAAATCAAATCAAACAAGAAAACCAATCAACCCAGCCCCAAGAAAGAAAAGAAAAGAAAAAAAGAAAAGCAGGCAGGCAGACAAGGGTTACATGTTAGGCAAACCATAACAGACTAACAGTTAAGGAAGCTATAAAAAATAAAGAGAAATGAAGAAATAAAGCAACTCTATCTCTCAATACTTCGTGTAAAGCACTTGGGAGTGTGGGGATGTAATTTCAATGATACAAAATATTTCAAAAGCTGCCAAGGCTGGATTTCCAGGAACAGAGTTCTAGTTATGACAATCTACCTTATCTTTATGAATGGGCTATGAAGCATAAACACTCTCATCTGCCTAATAGAGTTTCATCAAATGGAAACTTAAACCTTTTACATCTATAAAAAGCACGATGTTCCATTAGCTGTGTCCTCCTTCAATGCCTGAGGGACTATATAAGAGAAGAAAGCTGCTGAAATGCCAGTCTTGAAAATATCTCAGCATACCACACAGTATGGGAAATTTCTATAAAAACTACTGAAGACAATAAAATGTTTTACATTTTAGTGATATTTGCCTCCTCCTAATTCCTAGATGGGTGCTTTTCTTTCAGGTTTGTCATACTATTTTAAAATGCATTTTTACTTCTACACTTCACAATAACAAACAATACACTCTCTTTAAGTTTCTAGTTATTGGCTAATCATTACTGTAAAATGGCTATTAGTGTTGACTGTGGTGTTATTTTCCTTCTAAAGATGTTGTAAACTTTTAGGTCTCTTGTTTTTATCTGAAAATAGAGATAAAAGTCTGACATTTGTGATGCTATGTCTGGAATCAATTAGTCTCTAGGAAACTGAGGAAGTAGTTAATGTATCTAATGTAATTTTCCAAACATAATAAACAGCTATTTTTGGAGAAACAGAAAAGTAAATATCCAAAGAAGAGATGTGAGATTTCCAAAGACTTTAAAATTTTTCTTAAGGAAAAAATATATAGTCAGTAAAACTATTTCATAGCTTACATGTATACAAATGACTATTATTAATATTCTAAAGAGTACAACATAATGCTAGATTTAAACCAAAACTATTTATATACCTAGTTTTATGAAACATTTTAATGGTGCAATTATGGCACTAACAAAAACTTGCACATTCCAAACTCCAAGGATGATCAAGTTCCTTAAATAAAATGTCACAGTAGGGCTGGGGATTTAGCTCAGTGGTTCCGCCCCTTGCCTCGGAAGCGCAAGGTCCCGAGTTCGATCCCGGGTACCAAAAAAAGTCACAGCATTTCCAAATAGCCTAAACACATCTTCTCATATCCATAAGATCATGTCTAGATTCCTTATATCTAATACTTCGTACATGCTATATGAACTGTTGTAATATCATACTGTTTAGGGAATGACAACAGGAAAGAAAAGTCCATACGTGTTTGGCACAGTCACATTTTTTTTTTCCTGAAAAATTTCAATCTGAGGTTGGTTGAAACCATGGATACAGAGGGTCAGCTATGTATTTGGTCATACTGGATTAACGATTATTTATAAATATCTTCAGGCTGGGGATACTACACAGAGGCAGAGTGCTTGCCTAGCATGCACAAGCCCCTGGGTTCAATCCTCAGAACTGAAAAAAAAAAAATCTTGGAACTAAAATTCTATAGATACTTGCTCTAACTATGCCAGTTTCAGGTAATCTGACTTTTCTTTTTGTCCTACTCAGATTTTTGTTCTACTCAGGACATAAGATCAGTCTTGCTGAGTAACAGCCATCAAGGCAAGCTTTTCTGAGAAATGTTCACAGAGCAAGATTACTGTTTAATATTCATGTTATGTTTCTGTATTTAGAATAATGACACCGCTCTTAAAGTTTCCTATCTGGCTGCCTGTATGCTGAGATGAGCTACTCTGAAATGAAGTTATCAAACTGTACAATATGTTCAATCAAAATCTTTTTGTCTCATCATGCAATACCAACTCTAAAAGTGACTGGACTCAGAGTACAGAAATACTTGCTCTTCTTGGTCTGGTGTCAACTTTCCCTCTAAAACCTTGAAAATTTTAACAATGCCACCTATAGACTTTCCCTCTCATCTTTATTCTGTCTCTGGTGCTGCTTGTTGGAAGGTTTTTTGAATAGCTCCTATTCAGTTACAAAAGGCCACGTGATTCTTGATAAACACACTTATTTAATCGGGGGGGGGGTTCCTGAGGAAGGGTCTTGCTTTGTAGCTCAAGCAGGCCTTGAACTCTCTCATCCTGCCTCAGCCTCTTAGTGCTAAGATTACAGGTGTGTACCACCACACTCAGCAAAAGCAGCACATTTATTTCTAGATTCACTATTAGTGTGCTACATTATGCACTTGCAAAAAAAATAAAATCTTTTTGCTGAGAAACACTGATATGTTTATGGGTTAACAGTCTCCTAAAAGGAGTACAGCTGGAGTTGTGCTACTAGATTTACCACCCCCTACAAAGTGTTACACTCTATGGTTAGGGCTGTACGTACTCATTTTACTACATCCATGCTTAGGCTAGTTTTTCTTTTCTTTTCCTTTTTCCCTTTGACTCAAGATCCCTGAATACATGGGATCACAGGCATGCACTGCCACACCCGTATAAAAGGGTATTCCACACAAAGTATGTAACAGCATTTTATGAACTGAAGCATAACCAAGGTACTACATTAATACTGATATGAGACTAATGGAAAATATGGCAAATAAGTCTGCAAAATGGAAAATTTATGTACTGTAATGCAAGTTATCTATGACTTCCAACCTTATACATATCCTGGGGGCAGGTCTGAATTATTTGGTCTCCCTCAGCTTTCCACTAGAAACACTGAGCTTGAGGTTAATCTTAAAGCATATTTTCTAGTTTTTAGCAAATGTTCTAAATCCAATGCACAGCATAAGAATCACCAGGGAACTTTCTAGAAATTCAAGTTTTCTATGTCTCTACTTCTGGCTTAGGACAGAGGAGCAACATGTACTTCAATAAGCTCTCAGTAATTCTGATGTACACCATAGTTTGAAAACTACTCTGTGTACTAGAATCATCTTTTGATAGTTAATATTGTATGTAAGTGGCCCTTTTAATGTTAATGCACTACTCCAAGCTCTGAAGAATATCACACACTTGGGAAAAATACAATTAAACATCATTTTATCAGGCAGGTCTTTATTCCCTATTTACCAAATTAATTTTCCAATTTTTACCGGGGGAGGTGTGTCTCAGCACTCACCCTTTATTGTTTAGTGGTGAGGTGGGAGAAAGGGAAGGACAGGTTCTCTTGGCAGATGGCTCTTCCTCCTCTTCATCAGATGAGCTGTCTATGGTTAGGTCAATAACCTCGACTTTCTTGTTTTTACTGGAGGACTGGTTGTGAGAAGCCACCTGATGCTCCAAAGTGGAACTCAAGCATCCTGTGTGGGAAGGATTAAAACACAAGGCAAATAAAGTACTCTTTCCTCGATGTTCCCTCAATTACTCTATTAGCTGAAAACCTATAGTGGTTCTGTTCTACTATATGTAAAACTACTATTTATTATTGGTTGTTAAATGATTATTTTAGAAAACAGTCAAAATGTACGCTTTATGTCCACTTCAGAATAAAAGCAGTTTGAGAGCAGAAACCATGTATCAAATATATTTATCTGTACAGTATCTGACATGTTTAGGAAATACTAACATTTTTAAAAACCTGCCCTCCTTCTAGCCAAAACACATCAAAAGTCATATGTCGTATATACACACATTTGAAAAAGGAGCATAGCTACTCTGTACCAAATCTGTTAAAATTTAAAAGGGTATTGTTTCCTTAGCATGACTTCATAAATGACTTAATTTTCACTTACCATCAACTCCATTGTAAGAGGCAGAAACTTCCTGTACTTCCTTTTTTGATCGCATTGGTGCCCAAGAGCCATCTTCCTTAAACTGTATTTCATCACAGTCTGTACAGTACTTTAGGATTTCCATAAACAAGCTACAAAAAACAGTTTGTCCTTAGGATATCACATTTTAAGTGAAGATAAACTACTTTTTAATACTACCTTTTAGGGCCAGGGATTTAGCTCAGTGGTTTCGCTGCCTGCTGCACAAGCGCAAGGACCCAAGTTCGATCCCCCAGTACCCAAAAAAAAAAAAAAAAAAAAAAAATACTACCTTTTAAATATTCAGACCCTGTATGTTTTCTACAAGTATAAATGAGGAAAGTAAAACAGAACAGGTGAATTATATCTGCTCTCAAAACTGAGTGCTAAATAAGAACATATTGGCACATTTATTTAAGGAAGTATATAACCATGAAAAATGACATTGTCAAATATTTCTAAACATGGAAAAATATTCACAAAAATGTGAGACAGGGGAAAGAAAAAACTAAATTTCAAAAATGAAATTCTGTATGACTGGTATATAAAAGGCAGTTATCTTTTGGTGACTTTGTGTTATTTTTTTCTTTGTAATGTTTTGCTCATTGTAAATTGCCTACAATATATATCTTATTTGATAAACTGAAACTATATATATGTGTGTGTGTGTGTGTGTGTGTGTAAAAGGATATAAGTCTCCCTGATGACATTATCATGCAGACATTAAAAAAATGCTATTTATAAAGAATGTATATAATTAATTATGGTCAAATTCTTAAGTGATGTTAAATGAAACCAAAAAATTGAAATTTTTCTGAATTATTGAACAATTAACTATAACAACACTATTAACCTAACAATTGTGTCAAAAGAAAACCAAAAAACTATACACCAAAAAAGTTTTTTATTTACTGTGTTTTAAATTTTTTCTTTAAAAGAGTATGTGTATGTACTTATGGCCTGATTTATTATAGGAAAGGGAGGACCTAAAGCTCTATAACATATAGTTGGTAAAATATTACCACCTTCCCCATACTGAAGTGGAACCCAAGGCCTTAGCACTGAGCTTTAACTCCAACTTTTTATTTTTAAATTTATTTTTAATTAATTAATTTCAGTTTTAAAATAGGGTCTTGCTAAGTTCCCCAGATGACTCAGGAGTGTTAAAGGTTACTAGTTTTGGGGCAGGGGATTTAGCTCAGTGGTTTCACCGCCTGCTGCACAAGCACAAGGACCCAAGTTCAATCTCCAGTACCAAAAAAAAAAAAGGTTACTGGTTTTTATTTGTTTATTGCAGTACTGGAGTCTGAATTCAGGGGCACTCTACCACTGAGCTACATCCCAGCCTTCTTTATTTTTTGGGACAGGGTCTTGCTAAATTCCCCAGCTGGCATGGAATTTGCCATCCTCCTGGATCAGCCTCCCGAGTAGAGGAATAACAGGCATGTGCCATCATACCCAGTATAAATGATTATTGTGATGCAGCAGGTGGACAAAACAAAAAAAAGAAAAAGACAAATACAAATAGAAAACCAAAGGAAGCTGTTACTTGGTGTGTTGATCAGTTTTAGGAGCCCTTATAGTGGGGAGACTAGATATGATGGCCCATGATTAAAGCTCAATATAATCTTCAGGAACAGGCTACTGAAAAGCTCAATATTTTTTTTTTTTGCCCCAGTACTGGGAATTGAACTTAGGACCTTGCACTTGCGAGGCAGGCGCAGTGCCACTGAGCTAAATCCCCTGCCCAAAGCTCAATTTTTTTTTTTTTTTGGTACCAGGGATTGAACTCGGGACCTTGGGCTTGGCAAGGCAGGCGGTGGAACCACTGAGCTAAATCCCTGGCCCCAAGGCTCAATTTTTCTTTGCTTTTCTTTTTTTGGTACTGGGGATCGAACTCGGGTCCTTGCGCTCAAAGCTCAATTTTTGATAGGTCTGAGTTAATCAGAATTGCACAATTCTTACATGCATTCTCCAGTATGAACTGCATGTCCGAAGATAAATGAACTCATGTTGGGAAAAGGTGTATTCACACAATGCTTAGAAATATTGCGCTTTATCACGTTCCTGATGACTTGAACCACAGGTGGTACACACATGACTGTCCCACTGGACAGCCACACATGACTGCCCCATTGGACAGCTTGTATCACTGGTGGTAGAAGTGGTACAGCCACACAAAGCCACCTGGCAGTGAGATGTATGAATTACAGCCCCATTGTGAATGTGTTAAATGGTAAATGCCAAGAGGCATTGAAAGTAAGGCATGCATTTTCAAAAGAAGGGGACTCAATTTAAAAATGAAAAATATGAGGGCCAGGGACTCAGCTCAGTGGGGTTCCACTGCCTGCCTTGCAAGTGCAAGATCCCGAGTTTGATCCCCAGTACCAAGAAAAAAGAAAAAGAAAAAGAAAGAAAGAAAAATATGTATAACCTGAATTACTAACTTTGAAAATACTGATTTCTAAAAAAGAACTGAAATGTGCTACGTACATATCCCAATTCCCCTGGATGAATGTAATCATTATGTACCAAAATGAAAATGAAAACCAAAACTGATTTCTAGAATCATGAGAAGTCTCCAAATTCACATTTAACTTATAAAACATTACCAGTAGAATTTTATTACAAATCTGTTAAGGAATGCACATAAAGATGGTCATTTGAAGGTACAAAGAGAAACTTAAAAATGACATACCCATCAATAATAAGGTGTTCATATGGAGCCTTCTTATCACAGACAGGACAGACCCAGGTTGGTTTTTTCTCATTCATCTGAATATAAAGAGTTGCATCAAAACACTGCAGATGAGAACATGTGAGGGCTCGGCATGGAATTGTCAGCCGCATTTTACCAAGCTTTAAATGAGAGGGGAAAAATAAGTATTAGAGAACTGTAACAAAATTAAGCTTTGATAAAAATTTCAAGAAATAACATATGTATATGTTTTGATTTAAAGCATGCTGTGTTTATTTTTCATCAAGGTGGAAGAACATTGAACACATGCTCTGTGAAACCTATCTACAGGTTAAAACATTACAGTACTTCTTTAGACTATCAAGCACAGTGACTAAAGAAAGTCTACAACAAGGGATATCCACTCCAAATCCACAGCCTATAGATCAGCTTCTTACAGCCCTGAACCTCTTCAAATTACATGCAAAATTTTTCAAGTGTGTGCATTTTTTTTGGAGAGAGTGCTCTCAAATTTTTGAAGCAGCCCTTGATCTGAAAAATGTTTAGAACCACCTAACTAGGGATTAGGGAAAGAAAAAAGGAATCGCTTATTAAATACTACAAGACACAGAATAGGACATTTACTATGGGTCTTAATGCTAAATAAATGTATTCACAGGACAAAGCTGCATCCTATCACCCATTCTCCAAGAGTGGCATAATTGCTAAGAAGCTGCTCTGAGGAAGAGACGTGTGCGCCTGCATCTCTCCCCTTACTGGACGTCACCCTGGACTGTTAATTCAGCATGTCCACAAGGTCAAGGGATCTTCCTGCCCTGCAGCAGCTGCTTGAATTGACACAGGTTCAGTATATTCCATGTAGGAAGAATTCTGCTTCATCTGGCCCCTGAGCTGCTAGCTTGGGTATGAGGCAGGTACATGGTTCAGAAACCTGCACAGGGAGTTGCCACATCCACCCCTTCCCTGAAGAACACTTTGCACCACGGTGGCGTCCCCAGCGCTCACAATGGCCACAGAGTGTAGAAGTTACATATGTTCAATGGTCATACTATTTGCAAGTGCCCAGAAAAGACTTTCCACATATTTGTGACCTTGAAAAATATAAAGGCTTAAAAGGGATATGAGTTAAGTAGGGCTTAGAAGAATTTCAGGGAAATGTCAATTTCCTAGTCTACCATGGAAATTAACTGTCATTTGGGACTCTTAAATATTGTTCTGGTACCAATGAATTACTGTGCCTCTAGGAAAGGTACTTAACCTTTCCGGGCCTCCTTTTCTATCTTGAAAGTAACACTTTTTTCTCTGCATTTCAACCAGATGTAGTGTTAAAGAAGAATAATAAAAAAAAGGACTCTGTATTGTTGCCTCTGGCACTTAGAAATGTACCTGCTACACAGCAGACAGTACAGTGTACTGCTAAGACTCAGGTCACACATGCTGTGCAGCTCTAGGAGAAACCATTTATGCAAAGTGTGCAGGTTGTATGCAGCCCTTTATGAGATAATTCCAGAACGGCAATAATAGCCGCCTCCAAATAATGGGACAGTGGGTGGTACCAAATTAAATTTTTCTATAGATACATACATATATATCCCCCAGTGCTGGGGATTAAACTCAGGGCTTTTGCACTGATATACATTCTCAGCCCTTTTTTATTCTGAGATTAGGTCTGTCATGAACGATGGTCTAGAACTTGGAATCCTTCTGCCTCAGTCTTCTAGAATGCTGGGATTACAGGCGTATGCCACTACATCAGGCTAAATTTTTATATTGTGAGACCTTGACTGTGAAGTGTAAATTTCTACTATTTTTATTACTGCCTTAATACTAAGTAGATTCAGGCGAAAAATCCTAAACAAATACAGTAAGAGCACACAAGGTTCATGAACTACAGAAGTAGTAGGCTACTTCAGATGGTTTATAAAGACAATGGGTGAGACAGTAAGTAAGAACTGCTTCAGAATCCAAGCCACAGACCAGAATTTGTACTCTGAAAAGCAGTTATTCTCCAAAGGCCTTCATCTCACACATCTTTATCCCCGTAATCTGCAGCTGTCCGTTCATATCTTTTAAGGGAGAGAACAACTCCAGGTGACCAGAGTCACCGTGAAACACCAATACACAAATGGTACAGGAAGGATATTTATAAATGGCTACAGAAAAGCAGAAGTTCACTTCCAAATGCACTGCTTATTAGCTGACACATAAATGGCCTTGCTTCAAAAACATAAAATATTATGGGGTGATTCCCCTATTCCTGATTTTTTTTTTAAATTACTAAATTTTAAAAAATTTTATCTGACAAATAGACCCGTTTTCTTTAACTTGCTATCAGGGGAAAGGCTGAGCTTTGACTATCTTCATCTGGTGATTACAAATTTCTCTTTTCCTTTCAAAAGACATGATGGATTTGCATCATTTCAAAACAACATCTCTTTGAAAACAACTCCTAAGTGTGTTTCTAGTGCCACCAACCCTGCCCTAAGAGTGTTATAACTGATAGTGCTAGAAGACAAAACACACTAGACTGAAGTTTAAGGCAGCTTGTATCAAAAGGACTCTGAAAATTGCAATATGTACCTTTTTCTTACAGAAACTGGGTAAGAAATATGATATTAAGAACAATTTTACAACTATTTTTGTAACAAATATTTCATAAATAAATGTCTAGAGTTTTCTTTCCCCCTTCTGTTTCTTTTTTTTTGTTGTTCTTTTTTTTGGTACTGGAGATTGAACTCGGGACTTGGTGCTTGCGTGGCAGGCGCCAGAACCACTGAGCTAAATCCCTGGCTCTTCTCCCTTCTCTTTCTTCTATCAACTCCAACTCCAAGTCAATTGTACTTGGTTGGGTTTACGGGACTGGGTAAGATTCCACAAAGCAGCTCCTCAAAGATTCTTCCAGCTCTATTTCTAATAAATCAGAACCAAGAAATTCTCAAAGAACTAAAATAGTTTTAATTATTTTCCTTGCCTTTGGCTAAATGGCACACAAACAACAGAAACTCACTTAAATCAAGCTTACAAGGGCAACTCAAACACACAGTGAGACAGCATATTTACATATTTCAAAGGGAACAAATCTCTTTTATTATTCTATAAATGTGATATATAGACAAATTGTCACTGCTATATTTTATTTTTGAGTAAAAACATACCTAAAACAGATGGTCTTACTGTTCCTGGATAACTGTAAAGGGATTATCCCTTTACCCAAACAGAAATCCATGAAAAGTTATTATGATTATAGATTATATATAGTTTTTATTTTATAATCTGAATTTTGAAAGCATATGCCAATTGAAAATGAACTGCAAACACTGTTGGAACTAAACATGACAAGTGGGGGATTACGGAAAGAAAAATTAAATGGTGGCCCACGAAATTAAGAGGTTTAAGGGGCGAAATGTAATTAACTTTTTTCTAATAATATGAGGATGAATATCTGAACTAGAAAATTCAGAATTTGTTCTAAACATAAAACATCCAAGATTTATACCTCAGTGCTTATTTATTTGAATAAATGCTTCACACAAATGCTAAATGCTGTAAATATCATATACATTAGCATAACTACAAATGATTTTAAAGAAAGAATACTGACAAGTAAGACTTTTCCCAGTGATTTGAATGGAAAATGAAGTGTATGTACTTTTAAATTTTATCATATTCTCTGGATTGGGGTAGGGCAGGATCAGTGGAAGGGGGCATGGGTAAATCAGGATTTGGGAGAAAGCTGAGAGGATGTGTGTATACATATACATGTACACATACAGATGCATGGATAACCTTTGCTTCTTCCCATTCTATTTACCTGGTCTTTGAACCAACTTTGTATATATTAAAAACAAAACAAAAAAATACAAGTTGCCTTTATAATATTGGCGGTTACAACATTTATCTGGTTAAAGAATTTTTAAGAATAACATAAAAAGCCTGGAGTCAAAATAGCTTTCTTATCAAAAGAATGGCTCTATGTAGAGGAATAAGAAAAGTTACAGGAAGAATAGAAGGATACATGCAAGAAGATAAGGCTTGGTGGTTTTTATTCACTTCATTGCTTTTTTCCTGTAATTTATAGAACTTTTACAATGAGCACGAATTCCAAGTGATCATTCCTCCCCCTAAAAAAGGTTGATTTTCATTGTTGTTTCAGGTTTTTTGAGATCGGGTCTTGCTGTGTAGTTCAGGCTGGCTTTGAACTCACTAGGTAGCCTAGGCTGACCTCAAACTCAGGGAGATCCTCCTGCCTCAGCCTCTTGAGTGCTGGGATCACAGGTGTGCGTCACCATGCCCAGTGAAAGGTTTTATTTTTACAAGAGTTACATAAAAGTACATTATTATAAACTAATTCATGAGTTAATGACTCTTTTGTATCGTGTGTAAGTTTTTATAAATTATAAAAGATTACAACATAGGGCAAATAAGATTTCATTTCTGTTTAAATTGTTTAAGAATATAGTAAATAGGGCCTGGGAAGTAGCTCAGAGGCGCTGTGCCTGCCTGGCAAGTGCAAGGTCCTGAGTTTGATCCCCGTGGTGGGGAGGGGGTGGTGGTGGAATATAGTAACTAGCCAGGTGTGGTGGTGCATGCCTGTAATCCCAGCACTCAGGATGCTGAGGCAGGAGGATCCCCATGAGTTCAAGGGCAACCTGAACTACACAGTGAGACTATGTCTTTAAAAAAAAAAAAAAAAGAGTAACTAATTATATTTTTTATATAATTTATACTGTGTAAATTCTCGTCTTGTTCTCTAATCATAAATTTTCTTAAAAATAAATGTTTTGAGACAAGTCTTGATTTATTTATTAAAAAAAAATAAAGCAACTTGAACTGGGCACCATGGCAAGCATCTATAATCCCAGCAATTTAAGAGGCTGAGGCAGGAGGATTGCAAATTCAAGTTGCATAGGCAACTTAAGGAGACCCTGTCTCAAAAAATAAAATGGGCTGGGGATGTAGTTCAATGATAGGTCAGCTCTGGGTTTTATCAACAGTACCAAAAAAAAACCAAGCCAGCAAAAATCCAGTAACTTCATCATCATCTGAGGTTAGCAGGATTTTAATATCAAAACTTTTCAAATCAAGCCTGACTCAACAATCCAGGCGAATCAGGAAGCAGATGTGTCTTTCATTCTTTGTGTTTTCTCTCTAGTTTAGATATAATTAATTTGTTTATTTTTTGGTACAGGGGATCGAACTTGGGACCTTGCACTTGTGAGGCAGGCAGCGGGACCACTGAGTTAAATCCCCAGCCCTAGATATAATTAATTTGATTAATTATAGAAGAAAGGTACTCAAAATGTCAAAGCAGTGTATTAATTTTTCTCATATTTTCATATGAAAGGCATATTCATCTATGATCATTATTAGTGGATCTAATGAATTAGTTTAAAACTGCATTTTGTTTTACTTTTGTTTTTTGTGGTAGTGAGGACTGAATCCTGGGCCTTTGTACTGAGCTATGTCCTTAACCCTTTGTAAATTTTTTTTTTTTTAATGAGACAAGGTCTCTATAAGTCACTAAGTTGCCCAGGCTAGACTCAAACTTATGATCCTTCTGCCTCAGCCTCCCAGAGTGTTGAGAATTACAGGAATGTGCCACTATGCCAAGATTAAAACCACATATTTTTGAGACTTATCCTCCACATGTTAAATAATCTGGTTAAGTCTTCAGATCATATATTTATTTCAAACAAACAACTGATTTTGACTTCATTTTCTGGTTAAAAAGTCTTCCTAATACATAACAACTTCAATTATTTCAACTTACTAGAATAGTTCTTCTTTTCCTTTTTTTGAGACACCAAGCTATACTTGTTAGAGTGTGTGTAGTCAGGCTGGCCTTGAACTTACTAGTAGCCCAGGCTGGCCTCTAACTTGTGCTGTTCCTCCTGCCTCAGCCTCCCAAGTGCTGGGATCACAGAGACGTGCCACCCCACCTGGCTTACAATAATTTTTAAATGATGGTTTTCATAGCCATTGTTGGCAAAATGGTTAAGTAACTATGGCTAGATTGGTTTTTTTTTTTGGTACCGGGGATTGAACATGGGACCTTGCGCTTGCTAGGCAGGTGGTGGCACCACTGAGCTAAATCCCCGGCTCCTAGATTTTTATTAAGAGTACATTTTTTAAAGTGAAAGTTGTATAAGTATTTTGAGGCAATAAACACTCCTTATTTTGAGATTTTTACACCTAAGTTTGAACAATAGTGATTAACTGCAGGCAATATTTAGATAAGTCTTATTAAATGTAGAAAATTTTTTAGACTTGTTTAGATTCCAAATCCTATGCACTGATAGTTTTCCCCATTCCATAAACTAACAAAGAGGCATAGTTTAAAATTAAACTGTATTCTCAGATACTAGAAAAGAGGAAATATACATTAAGCGTTCCTGAAAGCAAATATTAAGTAACACTTACGGGACAAAGTAGAGAAACCCTTAGGCTGGTTGTAGCTATTTCACTGTCTGGATCAGCAGTCAGTTTCTCTTTAACTGAAATTCATTAAAGAGAAAACAAAAATAGAACAAGTTTACTAAAGGTACATTATTGATGCAATTGAAAATAGGAAATGTGCTTTAAAAAGGAACTAAAACACTTTGCTCAATTATTTACCAATTGAATGGAAAGATAAAACCAATTATATGGCTTATACCTTCAATAAGCAAGGGAAGCAAGAGAAATATAAATCAACAGAACAACTACATTTCTGGTAGTTCTATTTCTCACTGCTTTTTAACCATACACGTAATTATTTGAGCTCTACATTTATTTACATAAAAATTAGTTGTGCTATCTTGGACTAGTCAATCTTTGTCCCTTGGCTTTATTTTTTCTTACAATAAAACTTAAACCAACGCTAGATAATCTCTTTTTAGTTCAAACTCACTTTGGCTCTTAAGAAAGGAAGCACTAGTAATTTTACTTGTCATGGCTGTTCTTCTATTCCCTTCGGTTTAGAAGACCCTTTATACTTCTCAGCTGGAAACCTGAGGCATCAGCTATCTCTGAAAATCTTAGTGAATAACAACACAACATTACAGGTTAAGACAGAAAATGCCTAAATGTAATATCCCAATAATTTTAGGAAATGTCTCACAATAACCCTAAAATCTAGATTGTTACAGGGAAGGGGGGGGGCAAGGTGGAAGTGCTCGTATACATAGTGGATCACAGAGTTCCAGAATTATGCCACAATTAAGTTTGACCAGAGAGAGACCAAACAGTGAAGAATAAGAAGAGAAGGAAAAGTTCTCAGATAAGCAAGTGAGTTTCAGAACAGATGCTTACAGTGCTGATAACCATTTGTGAAAAGTAAGAATCCTGCCTTTACTAAACAGGGTGATAGTCCCAGTCTTGGCTTTTTCGACATGGTCCAATTCTTGGGTATTCTATCTACTTCCATAAATTAGTGGCTCTCAACTAAGATGCATATCAGAACTATCAAGCACTGTTAATTTATAACTGCCCACTAAATTTGAATGGGGAAGAGGGACACAAACAAGCAGTTTTTAGAAAGTCCCAGATGTAGTTCTGGTACAAGACTAAAAAGGCACTTCATGGTGTGAAAATTCCAAATTTTAAAAGTTTTATGTATTTCAAAGCCTGACTTTCATACCCAAAAGGCATAAAAGCCCTGGTCTTTAGTTTGGAAAATATAGTCATAACACTGTGCTAATTAATACGTAAATTATGAAAAGTATGCATTTTCCACTATACACTCAATTTTCATTGTCTTTCTTATACACACATAAACTGTGATGATTGTGACTGGAGTGAGAGATACCCATGGAGCTAGTAAAGCACTGTCTCTGGGTATGTCTGTGAGAAGTTTCTAGAAAAGAATGGCAAGAGACTCCATGGACCAAGTGGAGGAAGATCTGCCATCAGTGTGGATGAGCACTACCCCAAGCAGCTAAGGGGGTACAGAACAAACAGATGGAGAAAAGCCACCCTCCCCACCCCACCAGCTACTCTGCTTCCAAGTCCTAGGACATCTGCTCTTGCACATCAGACCTATGGTTGGCCTGCCTCTAGAATGCAAGGCTTTTATTAGTGGTACCCATGGTTATTAGGCTTTCAGCATCAGGCCGAGTTACACCATCAACTTCCCTAGTCCTGCAGCCCAGAGATTTGGATTCAGACATACTTCTGGCTTCCTGCTTCCCTGCTAGCAGAAGCTAAATGTGGGACTTCTTAGTCTCTGTTATTGTGTGAGAAAACTCCCCTAATCAACCCCTCCTCATTTATCTTTCTATATGTATCCTGTTGCTTCTCTCTAGAGAATTCTAATATACTAACCATTCTACATGCTTTCACCAACCACCCTCTGGCACCCTTCTTACACACAGCAATGGGAACATGACTGACACTGAGCTCTGGATGACTAAACTTCCACTTAAGGGGAAGTAAAAAGAACCAAGATGTGTTGTATACACACACCAACTCCCCACCATGAATGTAATCATTATGTACTGCAAGGATGAACTAGTAAAAATTTAAAAAATTTTTAAAACTCCACTTAAGCAAAGCAATATTACAGCCCTTAATATAAGCTTTATACAACCAAAGCTCAGTGGTAATTAGGGAAGAAATTGAAACAGGAAAGGCAACCTGAGGTAACAGTTAAGAATCAGGGCATAGAGCCAGTTCGCGTTAGAATTTAGCTTTAGTTAAGTCAGTTATCTTTATATCTTTAAGTTTTGTAATTTGGTATATAGGAATAGTAGGTAATACCATTTTTTAAGGATTAAGTGAGTTAATATATATAAAATATTTTTAAATACCTAATATTAAACTTAATAATTATTAGATATTGTTACCTAAAATAAAATGTGATTTGTATGTTCACTTTCTCTCAGAGGTGAGAGAATTTTCTGAAATTATTTTAGAATGTTTGACAATTTCTATTAAATAAAACAAAACTTTTTCTTTCCCATTATAGACCCAAACTTGGTCAATTCTTTCCTCTAAGATACTTTTAAAGCTCCTACTAAAGTCTTGACTGGTTTGGATTAAACCTACAGATAAATTTAAAATACTGAGGTACTAATGATACTTAATCTTCTGATCCATTAACACAGTATATCTCCATTTATTCAGATCTTAATTTTGCTCAGCGATACCACTCAGTTTTCAGTATACAAATCTTGCACATATTTTATACAATGCATGCCTAAGTATTTTGTATTTTTTAATATCACTGTAAATTCTATTTTGAATTTGAATTTCTCATTATTCATTACTATTAGAAATACAATTCATTTTTACTATTGACTATATATTCTCCAAACATGCAAATCTCATGCAATAGTTTTAGTGGTTGTTTTAGAGATGCTTTGGGATTTTTTTCCTTACATAGCCAAGGTCATCTACAAATAAAGACTAGTTATTTTTGAACTTTGAATTTGTATTTTGCTCTCCTTGGTTTGTTCTCAATCTTAGGAGTGAAGAAGCAGTCAAGTTTCTGAGTATTAACTGTGATACTGACTGTAATCTTCCTGTAAATACTCTTTATTATACTATAGTAGTTCCCTTCTCTAGTCTGCTGAGAGTCTTATGAATGGAAGCGGAGTTTGGTCAACTACTTTTTCTCTATCTATGGAAATGATTATACTGTTTTTCTTATTTAGTTTGTTACAAAGGTAAATGCTATTGGACTTTTGAATGATGAGTCAACACAGTATTCCTGAAACAAACTATCTGGCCATAGTTAATTATCATTTTACAGGACTCTATCTGATTTCAAGTCTTATTATCATGCTAAAGAAATGAAAACTTCAGCTTGCCCTAAGAACAGACATATACAGGTCAATGGAAAAGAAGAGACACCACAAATAGATTCATATATCCATGATCAATCAGTTTTCGACAAAAGTACCATTTAATTAAGTAGGTAAAGCAGTCTTTTCAATAAATATGGTTGGAACAATTGGGTACTTATGAGAGGGAAAAACGACCTTATCTTATACAATATAAAAAATTAACCCAAGTGAGTAATGAGAAGATAATAAATATGGTAAGTCCTCTGGGAATTAAAGAGATTTCTTGTGCTACCACGATCTGTAATGATAACAGTATTTTATTATATAACCTATAATAAAGTCAGAGATAGTCATGATAACAAGTAATCTTGTTTTTAATCTTCCTTGTGAGGAGCTACCAGAGTAACCCACAAGAGGCTGTATTTAAATTAAAATTAGGGGACTTCTGGGAAAATGGTGCAGTAGTGAACAGCAGGGAAAGAGCCTGTCTGAGATTTGGTGTCCAGATGCTGGAATATAGCAACCTGAAGAAGAGAAGAGGGAAGAAAGTTGGTCCTTGGGACCAAAGATCTAAAGAGAGAATCGAAGGCCACAAGGAGAGCAAAGAGAAAGACTTCAATAAAGAAGCCAGGGGCAAGTGGCACTTTGTCCCTGAGCCCTGACTCACTGCGTGGGAAGGGTTACTCCAACCTTCAGACACACTGTGACTACTGGCGACCCCAGAGGCCTCCACAGAGAAACTCATCAATGGCATGGAGCAGTAGACATACCAGACTGCAGTGGTTGGTGACTTATTCTGGTTCACAAGCCCCCAGGAGATGGCAACTGGCCAGTAACCATCTTAGAGAGGACCCAATTGAGCTTGGAACTCAGAGCGGTTATGGGCAGGGTCCATCAGGGTGAGGTGGAAACAAGATGAAGTCGGCAAGAGGTCAAGGAGCCAAGTTCAGGCTGACAGGAGGCACACAAGGTGTTGCAGGCTGAACAAAATGAGTTCCAGGTTCACAGCCAAACCAGCCTGAGCTTCTGGACTAAAGGACCAGGTTTGCTACGATTATCCACTATGCCGCTCTAAATCTACACCTGGATTGCTGGGATTAATCAACATGGATCTGGACTCTGTTTGCCTACTCTGTTTACCAGTAACAGAAGAGACATGCCCTGAAGGGGACTCCCCCCCACCCTTCTTTTCTTTTCTAGTTTTTGTCTTGTTTGTTTTCCTTTTTATGTAAGTGTGAACAATGTTTTTAGTTTTGTTGTTGTTCTGTTCTTGTTTTTATTTCTTCCCTCTCTCTCTCCTGTCTTCACCAGTTTCCAAAGTGTGTGTAATCTTCCTTTGTTCTCCAGCCTTGCTTCCAATTTCTTGATCATTTTCTATCTCTGTTTTTCCCTTTTTAATCTCTTTTAAATTTTCTTCCCCAAGGGTAAAACTGACATGCTGACAATATATTTACTGTATACAATTTTCTGGTTTGTTTTAGATTTTGCTATATAGCCACAAATCTAGTTCATATAGTTAAAAATGGCAAATTAATAGTACAATTGGCCATTTTCTTTTTCTTTTTTTTGGTACTGGGGGATCAAACTCAGGACCTTGCACTTGGGAGGCAGGCATGGCGCCATTGAGCTAAATTCCGGGCCCAGGTGGTCATTTTCTAGGCTGTATATGATGACATCATTGTTGCTGATTGTACTATGTTAGGCAAGGTGACATCATTGTTCTATTCAGTTGTTCTTTCCAGTGTGCCAAGACTGAGACTGCCTAAGTTAAGGGTCATACACAATACTATAGGCCAGTGCCAAAGAACCAGGGGCTAGGCCAAATAGGCAGCAACTTCTCATCCCCAATAAATTGAAGAGGTAGGATCTTGCAATAGACTCTAAACCCAAAAGCCAGCTACACCCGGAAGACATCTCTGTAAAGTAGTTATTTCCTGAGGGCTCTAAATATGAGTAATATAGCTACTTGCCATAAGCAATTTATAAGCATCAACACAGGAATTAAACAAAAAAAAAAGAGAGACAGCAAGAAAATGAGAACACACTTAAGCAAGATGCAACCCCACGCTTTCAACTCACCAAAGGCAAACACAGGGGCAATGAAGTAGAACAATTCAAAACCAACCCACCTGGACTCTCTGAAGTGGTAACAGCAGAAGTGACAAAGCAAATGAATGAGGTCTAGGAAAAAAAACCAAAGCAGAAATAGTTTCTCAGACATGGTAACCATAATGAAAGACATGGTTAGTGACTCCAGAGCAGATACAGATGAAAAATATATAGAGAAAGAGAGGAGCTTAGGAAAATGATAGAAACCATGAATGCGCAACACAGGAAAGAAATGGAATCCATAAAACATTCAAACAGATATCCAGAAAAACAGATATTGAGAAGATTAAAAATTCCTTTGAAAGTATGCACAGCAGCATGAGCCAGTGTGAGGACAGAATATCACATATAGAAGACAGGATTGTAGTGAGAGACCATGAAAAGATTTTTTAAAAATAGCAAAGCTACCACAGCTACAGGCAGGTCCACCCAGGGCCCACCCCTGACCCCAGCCACTTGGGCACACAAGTCTCAGCCAAAGACCCACATGGAAAAGAGCTGCACAGATACACAAGCAATAACCAAAAGCCCACCCCAATACCATTGGAAAATGTACCCAGACCCTAGACAGAAGCCTGCCCAGACACCAATCATTGGGGTACACAGCGCCTAACCAAAGCCCCCCCACACACACAACAGCTACACAGGAGGGCAGGCCCTAACCAGAGGCATGCCCAGATACCATCCCAAGTGCATACAAGCCCCAGCCAGAACCCTGCCTGTACAATAGGACAACACAGGGATCCAGAAGGTTACTACTCTGAACTCAGGAACTGGTGTAGCGGTGAGCAGCAGAGAAAAGGTCGCTCAGTGGCTTGGTGAGAAATGAAGACCACTGGGTAAGCAAAAAGTTGCCTCAACAAAGACACAGCAGGCTGCATCTGTTGAAATGAAAAGACACATAAACAAGTCTCAAAACCAGACTTAAAACCACATGGACTCCCTGAACTGGCAACAAGATCTGGAAAAAAATGAAATCAGAAATAATTTCTCAGATAACAACAGAGATTGTGTCCATAGTATAAGACATGATTAATAAATCTAGCACAGGCACAGATAAAAAAAAAATAGAGGAGGGCGGGGAGTTTGGCTCAGTGGTTCTGCTGCCTGCCTCGCAAGCACAGGGTCCTGAGTTAGATCCCCAGTACCACCCCCGCCCCGAAAAAAAAAGAGGAGCTGAGGAACATGATGGGATCCCAACACAGTAAACAAATGGAATCCATAAAACACATGCAACAGCTGGGGATTTAGCTCAGTGGTTTCACCACCTGCTGCGTAAGCGCAAGGACCCGAGTTTGATCCCCGGTACCAAAAAAAAAAAAAAACAACACATGCAGAAAGATTTCCAGGAGATTAAAAGTTTACAAAGCACAATGAGACAATGTGGGGACAGAATTTCAGATATAAAAGGCAGGATTGCAATTAGTGACCAGGAAAAGAAAAATTTATTAAAAATAGTAAGGGGCCACAAGAAATCTATCCAGCAGCTGCTAAACAATGCAGAGAAGAATAACATAAGACTGAATGAAGGGAATGAAGAAACAGGAGAGAGTGCAGATGACATAAAAAAAAACTGGTTCACAGAAGTAATGACAGGAAACTTCCCAAGCAGGGGAAAAGAACTTGACATACAAATAAGTGAGGCATATAGGACTCCAACTACCCTTGATCAAAAGAAAAATCAACCACATAGGCATATAATAGCTAAGATTCCAGAAACTCAACAGAAGAACAAAATTCTACAAGCAGTTAAGAGAAAAGAAACAAATCACCTACAAAGGAAAGCCTATCAGAATCACAGCAGACTTCTCAACACAAACCCTCAAGGCAAGCAGAGCTTGGAGTGATGTATTTCAAGCCTTAAAGGAAAACAACCTCCAACCCAGACTGATGTACCCTGCAAAACTATCTTTCAAAACTGATGGAGAAAAAAAATACTTTCATGACAAAGAGCACCTGAGGAACCTCAGGAATACCAAACCAACACTCCAAAAAATTTTAAACAATATCCTAGGAAAAGACAATGAGGATCACAACCCCAGGAAGCCCAGCAGAATGAATCCATCAGGCACAACAAGAAATTAAATGCACAGTGGGAGAATCCAACAAAAAGAAAAAGTTATGACAAGGATAAGTCAATACATACCACTTATAACCATCAATGTTAATGGTCTCAATTCACCAATCAAAAGAAACAGACTGGCAAATGGGTCAAGAAGCAAGATCCAACAATATGCTGCATACAAGAAACACATTTAATTCAAAAAGAAACTCAGAGAACGAAAGTTAAAGGGTAGAAAACAATACTTCATGCGATAGGAACCCCCCAAAAAGCAGGACTAGCTATCTTATTTACAGATCAAATGGATTTCAAACCAACACTGATTAAGAGGGGCAAAGGAGGACATTACAACCTTGTAAAGGGAAAAATCCAAGAGGAAGAGATGACAATCATAAATATATATGCACCAAATACTAGTGCGCCCAACTAAAACAAATACTAATGGAGATGATGAAAAATCAAATAAGTACTAATACAATAGCAGTGGGGGACCTCAATACCCCACTGTCACAGATAGATCAACCAGACAGAAAATAAACAATGAAATACTACAACTCAAACTCTTGAACAAATGAACTTAACAGATGTTTACAGAGTGTTCCACTCCACAAATCAGAATAAACATTCTTTTCAGCTACACAAGGATTTTTCTCCAAAATAGACCACATACTTGCTCATAGAACATGTTTAAGTAAGTGTAAAGGAATTGAAGTTATCCCCCGTATATTATCAGACCATAGTGCAATAAAATTGGAGATCAAAAGCAAAAGAAACTGCAAGAATTTCATAAACACATGGAAACTGAGCAACACACTTCTGAATACCAATGGGTCACAGAGGAAATTAAAGAAGAAATCAGACAGTTTCTACAATTAAATGACAATGTCAATACAACAAATCGGAATCTATGGAATACAATGAAAGCAGACTCATGAGGGAAATTCATAGCAGTGAATACTCGTATTAGGAAAACAGAGTGAGCTCAAATACACCAACTTGATGCTGAACCTCAAACTTCTAGAAAAAGAAGAGGGGGACAAGCACAAAAGCTCATACAAGGGAGGAAATTATAAAGATCAGAGCAGAAATCAATGTAATGGAGACTAAGAGAATGATACCAAAAAATCAATGAAGCAAAGAGTTGGTTCTTTGAAAGAATAAACAAAATTGACAAACCCTTAGCCAACCTTATCAAAAAAAGGAAAGAGGGGCCAGGGATTTAGCTCAGTGGTTCCGCTGCCTGCCTCGCAAGCACAAGGACCAGAGTTCAATCCCTGATACAAAAAAACCCAAAAACAACAACAACAAAAAA